>LR999915.1:2512500-3137500 GCA_905220335.1 Noctua pronuba | reverse complement strand
TCTTAGTGGATACCTACCCTTTACAAAGAATACACTCTCCAAATTTCATGTCTCTAGGACCAGCGGTTTGGGCTGTGCGTTGATATCTCAGTCAGTCAGTCAGTCAGTCAGGACTTTGAATTTTATATGTATAGATGATGAGTTCGTACCTTATACTTTTTAATAAGGACTATCTATGCTCCACAGAGGAGATAGAGAAGCTACACTTAAAAAAAACACTTAATTGTTGACTCATTAAATTGAATTAACTTAATTGTCTTTCAGAAACCGTGGGAAGATCTTGGGATATAGTTAAAATGTTACCATTAAAACAGTTACAGAAGTCATACGTTTTTAGTCCCGTGATGATTTTAGAATCAATGACCTAGAAATAAACGGTCACTAGCCGTTTTATATCCTTCTCAGTATCAATCGATTTTTTATCGTTACTTATTTTTTGCTCACATTTTATGAAATCAAAAGCAAAAAAAAAGGGTTATCTTGGTTGTCGATTTCTTTTGAATAAAAAGATTTCTTTACCTTTCAATTTCACAATTTTAGTATGTCTTTCCGACTTCACAACAAACTTAAAACACCTTCAATCCGAAACGTTCCGACATCCCGCACTATGAATACATCCCATCACCCTTGGTTGGCGCTACTCGCAGTTCGCACACATACACACTCAAACTCACACAGACGTCACAATATTGGATTTTGTTTATGCAAAATGGCTTCACATCCTATACCCTTTAACTGTTAATCAAATTATGAATACTAATTAGTTCCAGATTTAGGATTAAAGTGGTTTGTGGTTACTGAAGTGTGGATTAGGAGGGATTTGTAATCATGGACTTATTACTTTTATCCTTTGAGAGAGTTTCGACGCGTAGCCATGGAACTTGAGCAGTCAGCCTTACCTACCGCCAGATAGTTTTGACAGTCAATCTAGGATCTTCATGGTACGTAATGAATTTTGTGGGTAGTTAGAAGCTCAGAAGTTTGACAACCAGTCTGGCCAAGGAGTATCGTGTTTATCAGTAATTGTGTAGGTCGGATAAGCAGGCACTCCTAAAATACTTACTGGTGTTCGGCTGCATCTGGTTGGACTCGAAGCAAATGGTGACGATGACCTTAATTTCTCCTAAATTTTGTTTGCAGCTACAAGAGGATAGAGGCCCAGAATGAAATGTCGTGAGAAGATGCTGGAAGAATCACCACGCTAGACCAAAGGATTGGTGATAACAATGTTATATGTTGTGTTAAAATTGCTAATAGACTTGATATTCTTCTTGTCTGTTAAGATATAAATAAGGTGACACGTTGTAAGGGAAACAGACTAAATGCAGGATTTTGTACATATTATATTGAACCATTGGGTGCGGTTATCATTCATAGACGAATAGTAGGTACGTATGTAATTCTTTGGTAGATATGGGACATAGGATATGGCCCACAAGGTTACTTTAGGATATCCTACGGGAAGTCAGTTTCAGAGATAAACTAAATAAATACGACAGCAATTTTAATATTGCTATTTTGTTTACAGTAGTATCTTTTTCAGGGGAAATCTTATAATATTATGTGTGGCAAAAAAAAAAAACATGAAATTAGGATAAATGCTGTTGAATTGCGAACCTGTACTCGTAACTCTTCAGGGAAAATATTATATGATGTGCTTGGTAAAAAAAAGAAATTAGGAGGATTCTCGTTTTCGTTTGTCTCCGTGTTATGTACCACGCTCCAGGAAGCTGCTCCGGGGAATCGAGGTATGTGCAACCCTTCCTTATAAGCGTACTGTTCATTTTCTTAATGTTCCATATCAGTTTGCTATTCCGCCATCTTTGCTCGTGCCAATTTCTATTTAATTGAATTATTAGCAAAAAACCAGCGCAAACACGTTCCTTGTGAAGTATACTATGTGTGGTTTAACTTTGAATGATACATTGATCAATTATGTGATTTAAAAGATGACGTAGTGACTATTTTTTGGAGGTTAGATGAAACCAATTTGGATGTAGCGTGTTTGGTCACAATTCTAACCTAACCTAACCTCATCCATTTGGTTGGTGTGTCCTAGCAATAAAAAGGATATACCTAAGTTTAACAAACTGCTACCGGCCTAGGTACAGCCGGCTAGAACCAGGTGTACCTACCTAACCTTACTTCGGCTTTTAGCCGTAACAGATATAACATGTCATTGTATTTTTGGTTCTAGAGATAAGTGCAGTTTCCTCAAGATGTTTTCTTTTTTTCACTTTTCATTTACTCCCTCGAAATCCCATGACAAAACGTTTCATAGGGCGAACAATCACATGACATCAGCATACAAATGTTTCACAGGATACGGATTTCATAACACCTATTATTATAGATCTATTTGGTCCTAGACTATAAAAACAACTGCTTTTGTCATAATGACCTTCATGGAATAGTGAATAGGTCATGTTTTCATAGCTATGCTTAGCTGGAGTAATTAAAATCTTATGTGATAGGTTTCTTGTATTTTGGACTATTTGTATGTATTATAAATAAAGGGTGTAAAAAGACCCTTAACGAAGCCGAAAGGTACTTGTTCTCCCTGTCATTGCGATCATTTTTTTGTTCTAGACCATACCTGGGAACCTTCTAGTTACGGAGATATTGGGGGTCAAAGTTCCAACTTTATCATAGGTTTTTTTTTTAAATACATGTTTTTAATGTAAGATTTTTACTTTAAACACCTTCACGACCCCCGTACTATTCAATCCATCTATCAGCACAATGTTTTGAGTGCGTTACAATGAGTTTTACCGTAAAACGTGATTTCACACTCCAAAAAAAAAAGTTGTTTCCCAGAAATAATTATTGCGTAAAGTTGCTTAGTTTGATGTACAGAATGCTTGGTTGACGGCTTCGTGAAGGGTCTATTAACACCCTGTATGTATTAGTTCATTTCATTTTATTTAAGTATGTGTATTAGTATGTAGGTACCTATTTATGTATATCAATTTATGTTCACAAAATGGAATTTTTCTTATTTTTTTTTTGTACTTTATCACTATGCTGTCGTGTTGTGGCATTAAGTCCGCCTATGTACCACTTTTGTACATGAAGTTTAAATAAATAAATAGGTCACCAATGACTTTTTATTCAAATCTTGATTATACAAATGTATAGAAAATCGTTGAGAAAAAAAATTTTTTTTTTTGCTTTTTCTTGTTTAACACCTATCATCTGTGTCAAGTATACAAAAAATCCTTTGTATTAAGTAACTATAATAATGTGTAAATACGTGAAGTCATTGAAAAAAAAAATGTCTTCAACATCACGCCTGTAATCCCCGAAAGTTTAGGCAGAGGTGTACCTAACAGTACACCCACAGTTCACCAGTTATGTTTAAGTCCCATGTAAAGAGGGCGGGCCTATTTTCATCAACCGGGCACAAATCCAGACTCTGTGGCTGCTACTGAGAAATTCCTGATATAAAAACACTTTCCCCAACCCTGGAATCGAACCCAGGAGCTCATGCTACCATCACTAGACCAACGGGGCAGTCAACGAAGTATTTTTCTTCGGGATATTTTTAAATGCACATCTGTATAATTTTTCAGCACACTAGGTAACTCCACTAATTAACTGAATGCATACCAGAAAAATGAATGATGTGCAAAAAAACCAATTAATTAACAAAAAGTGTCCTACAAAAAAAACACACAAAACGAGATGACCTTTTTTATCGAATTCACACCAAAAATACGAATTGTTTATCAAAAATACTAACTTGCACTCTAAATTGTACAATCTTACTACGGAATTTCTAAAACTGATATCTAAAGGTACAATGTCACAATAAAGTAAGTTTCCATTATCAATAAAAACGCTTTTGAGTTAGTTTTACGTATTTATTTTGAAATTTCATGAAATTAAAATATTCTCCTAAAAAGTCAATATGTTGTGCTACAAAAGTTAGTGACAGAAACGAATCGCTGCAAAACCGACTCCACGCAGTCTTGTCTGCCCTACCCCTAGAGTGTAATTTAAGCCCGCGTAGGCGCGGAGGGGCGAGGCGGCCCGCGAGCTGAAGAGCAGATGGTTTTAACGCTCGCCGCCACGGCTGAGGCTGGCTGGCTGAAGCCGGCCAGCAAGCCGAAGCTGCGGTGGTGAACGTAAAACCCATCTGCGATGATAAGCTCGCGTGGGACCGTCGGAGCCCCGCAGCGCCGGAGCCGTGACAGAAACCAAACGTGTTTTGTGTACTTAATTATTGATTAAATTGGGTTTTATTTAGAATAAACGATGTTCCTAAAAGTAAATTAGGTGATGGTTTTCCTTAAAAAAGTTTTAATATGTTTGTTGAACTAAGGAATTGTTAGATATACTATTTTGATAATAGTTATTCGTTCAGTAAAACAGTTCTGCAAATACCATTAAACAATATATTTAATTTGATTTATTTAGTGTGCATAATTTGTGTGCAAGTACTGACTTGCACACAAATTTTTGGTTTAACTTTGAAATATTTTGTTCGAAAAAAGGGAATATTCAGATATCGATTTAAATACATGACTTTTTCTTCTATCATAAACACGATTGCTGATTGATCAACATTCACAAAAAAAATGCTACGATTCAACAAAAACGAACCGGAAAAAGATGCACAGGGAAACTTTAAACCTATATAATATATACCTAACAATAATCAAAAACTCACAAATAATATTCTAAAACTAACTCCCACGTAAACACAACAGGTGTCAACGTAAAACAATAGATAATAATATTTTGACGGCAAAGGAAAAATGTCATCTATTTCGATATATCGTCGTACTTTTCCCCCTAATATGGACTTGGCAACCGAATCGATCGAATTACGTCATGTACCAAAACTTGAATACAAATAATATAGGTAAGTTTATAATGCATAGTATTTGCAATCTGTCTAGCCTAGACCAAACTGCATTTTGACAAGGCCTTGTCGAGGTCGGGGCGTTGCAATGGCACTAAATTTGAAATAAAATCTGGACTGAAAAAAAACTATTGAGTATTTTGAACTATCTGAGTAATAGATTCATTTTTATACAAAGTTGGACCAGTCAAATGCTATGTAAAGTTAACTTTGTATTGCATTTGATTGGTTCAACTTCAACAATCCTATGCTTCAAAGAATTTCACCATCATCTGCCCAGCCTTTTCCCAACTATTTTGGGGTCGACTTCCAGTGTCACAGGATGCAGCTGAATACCAGTATTCTACATAGAGCGACTGCCTATCTGTCCGCCATAACCCAATTTCCGGGTAATACGACAAACCCTTGATCTGACTGGTTGTCAGTTTTTTGGGCTGGATAATAATCTTCCAAAATCAAACTAAAATGAAATAAAACATCTAACAAAGACAGAAATTCTATGAATAGCTGATCACGCAACTGTAGAATATAGATGGTATTGCAAAACAACGCTGATTCACAATAACCGAATATTTAGTTGTTTTGTCTGACATAGTGACACACTAATGTTTTGTGGTCATAGCCAAATTGTCGGACTTTGAATAGGTAGACTAAAATTAATACAGTTTTAAGTGTTTATAGTGTTTATAATGACGGAATTGCTGATGAAGTAACCGTAGTTTTAAAGAGTATAAATTTTGGGACCTAGGTATATTATATTTTCCGGTTAGTTACTTAGGCATATCACGTTTTGAACCGCAGTTATAAAACTAAGAATTGTAATAGTACGTATTTAATATTACACATATCATAATATCACGCCAGTAGTTCCCAAAGAGTTAGGCGCGAATTACACAGAAACGGCGTAAGGCGTGGAATTTATAAGGAAACGAAAGAACGGCGTGCCTGTCCCGCGCCGCTTGAGTGTAATTCACGACACGTAGTACATTTTGTATGAAAATGCTTTGAAACGGCATCTTGCCTGCGTCGCGCCTTCCCCTTCGCCGTTTCTGTGTAATTCGCGCCTAAGGCAGAGGTGTACCTAACACCCACACCCACAGTTTGCCACTTACGTTTAAGCCCCATGTAGGCTAGCCCCCATGGAGCGAGCCTATTCCCATTAATCGGACACATTAATGGTATAGTTTCAAGAACTTACTGTCAACGGAATATCAGAAGGCAAAGGAATTCCTGCCTAGGTACCAAAATTTTCACACGTTATGACAAAACAAAATATTTGAGGCAACTAAATATATATAGAGCTATGTAACAAAAAGAGAGTGTTATATTGCGCTTGATCATCTAATTGTTATACAGGTTCTAGACGCCGCTGACGCTTATTGTGTAGGTAAACTGTAGACTAGTGTTGTCACCTGAGTTCGTCTTATATTTAAAATAATCATCATCTGCCCTAGCCTTTTCCCAATGATGTTGGGTTCAGCTTCAAGTCTTACCGGATGCAGCTGAATCCGGTTGTGTAGATAGGTATTCGAGCCATGTTAAATTGGGAAAAGCTTAGGCAGATATTGACGAGGAGTTCAGTTTACATGTTAAAATTTTGAGTATTCTAAAAAGGATTTCATGTGGATGCTCATAAGGATAAAGGCAGGAGGATACATGCCTAAAGTGACCCGTACTTAAACACGTGATTGTACTCATGATAACAAACAACTTTCCCAAAGAAACTTTTTTTTATACTCATTGAGTTTTATCTCAATAATACAAAAGCCGTATGTATGAAATTCGCGGGCGCTCGCGCCTTTGACCTATCAGCTGTTAGCCGCGTGACGCCGTTCTATCTCCCACCATACAATAGTAATGAGACAGAACGGCAAAACACGGCTGACAGTTGATAGGTAGGGGTAATTTCATAAGGCTGTTGAGTTATTGGGATAAAAGTGAAAGAGTAGTATAAAAAAATGTTTCTTTGGGAAAGCTGTTTGTTATCATAAGTATAATCACGTGTTTAAGTATCGGTCACTAATTACCAGTCACCCTATATATTTTTACCTATTACACACAGACAGACGATCCTTCAAATAGTGTCGTATAATAATTTCTATAGACATTAGAAGTTCATCATTCTAGCAACACAATACCTGTCGTTTTAGCCATAATATCTGATTGCATGCGAAATATTTTAGTATTGTTTTCACACGCTAGTTTATGCTGAGTTGCGATATGTGATATTTAGGACGAGACGAGATTTTTGTTTATATTTTTATATAGGTTTGTTTGTAGGTACCTTAATTATTATTAGCTGTCGCCAATAAGCAAATAATTTTTATTTTAGTTTAGTTTTCTTAATTAAGTCTACTAAAGAAGTTGACAAAATATTAACTAAACTCATTGCATATGTACAGTAGGCCACGCGTGCCAGTGGTGGTAAGAAAACCAGTACAAGCTGACCTCTTATTCTGTTGAAACTCTGTACTACGCTGGGCCAGCTAAATGTCCGTTATCACTAACATGTTGTCTACTGTTCTTTAAATCACAACACTCAGAGAACTAAATCAGAATATTTTTTATAAATGTCTAACTGGGTTGTGGAGTTCAGACAAGCAGTCGCTCCATGTAAAATTCAGGTATTCAGCTGCATCCGGTTATAAAAGGCTAGGCAGATGTTCAATATCAGAGGCTCCTATTTAAGGCTTTGCCAAACAGTGTCCCAAATAAGACATGTCAAACCAAAACAACATCATACACTAATAGGCATGCCTATCTATTAGATAACCATGACTCGAACACGTGTCCCTTCGATCTAGGCACGAAATATAATAGCCTATCGCTTGCCTAGGAATGGACACAAGGTCTAGGATCTAGGTCGACTAGTTTTGGCTAGCTAAGTCTCGTTAGACGGTGTGACAGACAGGACGATTTACTGTCTAGGGAGGCTGGGGTCTCGTGTTACACTGAGATGGTACGAGAATCATCACGCTTGCTGTGTTTGGGGATCGCAAACTATGAAGTCTTTGTTCACTAAATCAATTTGTGATTATCCTCGTATTTTTTATAATTAGCCTATATTGATGAAAGGGAGTCGTCTGTCTTGGTATGGACATGTGATGAGGAGGGATGGAACACATGTAACTAAGAGTTATGAATATAAATGTTGATGGATGGAGAGGGAGAGGAAGACCAGAGAAAAGATGGATGGATTGTGTGAGAAATGATATCGGAAAAAGGAGTAAATGATAGCGCGTGTCGAATGACAGGGGAGAATGGAAAAAAACATGTTGCGCCGACCCTAAATTACATTTGATTAGGGCAGGAAGATGATTGTTCCACTGCTGGGCTAAGGCTTCCCCAGTAGCCTTCCAGTCTTCTCTCTGTGTTGTTTTCTCCGACCAATCTTACGCAAACGCCTCTAAGTCGCCACGCCAGCGTTTTCTGCGCTTCGCAGCGTCTTCTGGCATAATTTATCTTCTTAAACCTCGTCTTACACTTGCCAAGTCTGAACCCACAATCTGGTACTCGAGAAGGAGATCCTTTAATCTCTGGGCACGCAGAGATGAAGTAAACACCCTCATCTCATTAAGTACGTTTTATGTCAAAAATACTATCGGAGAGCGAACCTATTGGCATCAACTGCTGCTATTGAGAAGTTTCTGTTAGAAAATCCGATCCGGGAATCGAATCCAGGTCCAGACTGACGAAGCGGAGAGACAAACGTTGTCTAAGAACAGATGTCTTTTTTATCTCCTTTCGCAGGTATGCTGGAAGAGATTTCTTTAGAAATAAGCATAACCTTTGTACTATTTTCTGTTCCTTTCTTCTTTTCTGTATATAGTGTGTACATAAATTGTTAAATAAATAAATACAGGGTGTAAACAGACCCTTCACGAAGCCGTCAACCAAGCATTCCGTACATCAAACTAAGTAACTTTACGCAAAAATTATTGCTGGGAAACGACTTTTTTTTTTGGGTGAAAAATCACGTTTTACGGTAAAACTCAATGTAACGCACTAAAAACATTGTGCTGATGGATGGATTGAATAGAACGGGGGTCGTGAAGGTGTTTAAAGCTAGAAGGTTCCCAGGTATGGTCTAGAACAAAAAAATGATCGCATTGATGGGGAGAATAAGTGCCTTTCGGCTTCGTTAAGGGTCTTTTTACACCCTTTAGATGTCTTCATAAAGATCATAATCATAACAGAATCAAGTTATTATTTTATTTAATTCTCAGAATCTAAACACAAATTATATTAGCCTATCGCCTGGTCTAGAATGGACACAAGGTCTAAAATCTAGGTCAACCAGTTTTGGTGCTGAGCTAAGTAGCTATAGGTACTCACGAGCGGTCAGCGCGTTTTTCGTTGAGTTTTTGTTTTGTTTCAGTAATTAAATAAATTATACTGTTTAATATAACATCACGCCAGTAATCTCCGAAGGGTTAGGCAGTTATGTTCAAGTCCCATAAAATAGGGGGCGAGCCTATTGCCATCAACCGGGCACGAATCTGGCCTCCGTGGCTGCTACTGAGAAATTCCTGATCGAAAAACCCAATAACAATTTGCCCGTCCCGGGAATCTAACCCAGGACCTCATATTTAGACCACAATTTCAGGAATTGTGGTCCTGGGTTCGACTCTGACTCTACAGATCGTGGGTTCGACTCTTACATAGAACCAGCTGGTTCGAAGAGATAAATATTATTGATAATAAATTACGTCACTTTACGTTTATCCGAACGCGAAATTCCGCTTCAACGCGTATCCAAACGAGTTGTGTCAAAAACAGAAATTAGTACTTTTTTGCTAGATATTTTTGTTGCCGTTTCACAATTTAGGGTCAGAGTGATACTTACAAAAATAAACTGTTGGGCTGAATTCGAGCGCGTTAAAACAATAAAAGCGGTTTGAGTCAAAAATTTAAGAGATCAAGTTCTGTCCTAGATATTTATAAAAGAAAATAATTATGTTAATAATTACGAACCCGTGCAGAGTTCGTAATTATTAAGATAATTATTTTTTTATTTTTTATTGTTCGTAATTATTAAGAAAATAATTATCTTAATAATTACGGACCCTGCACAGAGCAGATGATGTTTTAGTCCTTAAACACATTCAAATATCAAACTTTAACAAACCTATTAAAAATAAAAAAAACACACCTAATCATTATTCTATGTTTACTAAACAGACAGCATTAAAAACTCCTTTAAAGTCCTTCCAGGACTTGTCAGTTAGCAATTAATAGTCACAATCATATAATTTACGAAGGGAAAACAAACATCTGTTACTAAGCCATAACTACAGCCTTTCTGTGTAATAACTTCACTTTATTTACTTATCAACATCATTCTTGGAAGGATCAGACAAAGGAATATGGCATAGTAAAAATTAATTGTCACCCCCTCCCCCCCCCCCGCTCTGGGTGGAGTGGGAGGGAGTGTCAGAATTGTCACTTTACACCTAAAGTAATAAAGAGTATGGAGGTAAACAGCAATCTTGCAACGGCAATATCTTTCATTTTGACATTAGAACTCCTTACCTTAACTTGGTGAGTATTGGTGGTCTCTTAGTAACCGTTTCTTTGGTCTTCCTCTACTTTTATGGCTATAAGAGTAGAAGACGACCAAAGAAACCAGGGATCATCCATCGTTCGAAGGATCTTCTTCTTAGCGTGTCGATGGCAATCTAAATTGTGTCGGCCCAGAACTGAGCTACTAGTTTGGCGCTTTCGGTAGCGCCTATCAGTTCCTGTACAAACAACAGGGCACGCAGGACACGATATTAAGTGCCCCATTGTTTGTGGAACAGCACCACATTTACACTCCAGGGCAGAGTCATTAATGAATCTCCACCTGAGCAGATTTTCCTTGCTGCGGCCAACCTCGGTCCGGAGTCTATTTAAAGACTTCCAAAGACTTCGAAGGATGATATGGCAAGAAAGGTGGTGACTGCTGAGATGACGAGTGATAGAGAAGTATGGAAGAAGAAGACATGCTGCGCCGACCACAAATTAATTAGGATAAGGGCAGGAGAATGACGATGGACCTTTGGTATCGGCCGCAAGTTGTAGGTCATGGATCCGTACCCAGGCAGGTACTTTGTGTTAACGATTCCATTACCACTGGTCTCCAAACGGTGAAAGAGAACATTGTGAGGAAGCCGGCATATCCTTGAACCAAAACATCGAAGATGTGACATCCTGCGACCTCCATCACAAAGAGGAGGTCTGCGGCCCAGGAGTATTAGAAATCCAATAATATTGATTAATAGGTACTTAAAATGTCAAGACCTTCATGCATCAGACATGCGAATATCGAATTTCAGTCAAACATACCAAGGCTATATCAGCTCTAAAATAACTTCAAAATTATGATTATGTGCACAAATAATATTTTGTTGCAGCCAAAATCACGAAAGCACACAAAAATACTGTAAAGTAGGTAAATGCTTAGTTTACCTCGGCACGCTACATGGCTATTACTTGCTAAAATGGTATCGCTGAAAATGCTAGGTTCCGCGGTTTGGGAACAAAGGTGGTTCCTGAAGCTCTTTCATTCTTAATTTTGGTCTCCCTATGAATGCTTGAACAAGAAATTTAAATATTTGACCATCATCATCTTCCTGCCCTTGTCCCATTCTACTTGGGGTCGGCGCAACACGTTTTCTTCTTCCATTCTCCCCTGTCAGACGTCACGGCATCATTTACACCTTTCTCTTTCATATCATTCCTCACACAATCCATCCATCTTTTCTTTGGCCTTCCTCTTTCTCTGTCTATCCATCTTGGGTGGTGTCTAATTTGTTAGTATTCTCAAAGCGCGGAATTTTACGAATACTGACTATAAGTTTGGTGGGCTCCTCTCTCATCCAGTTCTTTATGTGCCTAATAGTCCTGATTATGGTACAAGTTGACATACAACCACCAGCAATCAAGTAGATTCGATCGGGCAGCTGATCAAGAAGCATCTTCATCATCTTAATCGAAAGACTTTAAGTACCAGTTAGTAGGATTCCCCCAGATATCGCAACGACGAGACGTTCTATGCATCTGCATCTGCATCCAACGGTTTCCCACGATCTTCACCAGTTCGTCGATCCACTTATTGGGGACAGAAAACTCATCCATGTTGACTGTTAATAAACGAACAGCCTCTAAAACCTGGTTCACTTGTCAAATGAAAATGCTCAATCGACCTAAATAGGAAGCCACATCAAAACGGACCCCTAAACCCAAAAATGGAGCAAAAACTCCTGGTTTCAATAGCATTCCCACTTGCTGAGGCCACGACACAACACCGCTTCTCGTTTTTCGTCAATAGCTCGTTATTTTTCGTCGTTGACTTGCTCGATTTTTTCGTTTTAGCTCGTCGGTGGCTACCGGGCGCGGGCGACCGGCCGGCGCGGCTTTCAGTTTTTTCCACGAATTTTACTCGCTCAAAGTGGGTAGGTAGCGATTTACGAAATTTTTTCGTGCTTAGAGTGGAGTGGAGTTGTTGAGACAATTTTTGTTTTGTTTTGAGAACCGTTTTCTATTTTAAAAAAGGTGTTACAGTCACACACTGATCTGATGTTACTAAATTATAGAAAATATTGGCCAGTGTATAATTAAGGAGCTTGTGGCTAAATAATAACAGCCGCACGGGTCGATCTTCTAGGTAAAGCTGCGCTTGCCAAGGTCAGTCTGTGGATGGGTGGCCATAATTACATACCGAGTTTCCTCCGTCCCTCGGAAAGCACGTTAAGCCGTTGGTCCCAGTGGTCATTTGAGGGTCTTTGACAGTCGTTACAGGTAGTCAGTGGCAAGAAAATCTGACACCCAGTCTTACCAAGGGATACCGTATTACCCAGTACTAACTGGGTAATGGAGGTCCGATTTACAGTCACTCCATGTAAAATACCGGGAAGACTGGAAGCCGACCCCAATAAATTTGGGAAAAGGCTAGGCAGATGATGATTGACCTGCAGTGTATGTATATAATGATGGTGGAGTTAACAGCCCAGCACCAGACCAACTAAGTATCACCACTTGTGGTCCTATTATCCTGTACTTATACAGACCACAACAACATAGGAGCAGGAAGTGAAAGAAACTGGCATTGTAGACTATCTATTGATAAAGCTCATTTTCAAGGTTTTCCGAGATCCCTAAGCACATTTCTTAAACACTTGACTTCTTTGACATTTACATAACTTCAGATTGTGAACTATCCTTCTCATAATATTTAAAAAATACGTCGGCCTAAAGTACAAGTACCCAAGTACAAAAAGTACCCTCTGTCCAAGCAGAAAAGACATAATGTCTTTTCTGCTTGGACAGAGGGTACTTTTCTGAGAGAGGAGGAAAAAGTATTTAAAAAAGCGAAACCAGTGCGGGTTCGTATACCATTCGGGGGTGCGCGCGAATGTACTTGTATCTGCCGGGCCCCCGACAAATGGTAGTAGAAGAAACAGTGGGTTTTTAGTCGATGAGAATCCGACATAACCCTCCGCTCGCCCCAGACGGAGAGTAATGAGGAGCTTCCCACAAAAAAAAATGGTGTAATGTAACATCTACGCCACTTTATAAGACGTTAAAAGTCGATGAATTTTCGTCAGATCCTAACGATATTTGCCTGACCATTTTGTGAATGATCATGTTCAGTCAGTCATAATTACGTATTCAATATTTTTATAGCGGTAACTCCGCTCCATAGCTTTTCGTCGCGATCCATTTCGGCTAACTAGTAACTACGGCGACTAGATATACTAGTACCTAGTCAAGTGTTTCAGTTTCGCGACAGTTTCGTGTTGGCTCGGCACCATTCGTAAACATTCGGAACTACGCGTGACGCGAAGCGACATTCGGGGAAATTGCGTTTTTTTTTGTTTTGCCTAAACGACAAAGGAAATTAGGCTGCATGAAACGGACAGCGCTTTTTTAAGTGATTCGGCGAACTAGGGTATTTTGGTAATGGCTCTAAAAATATACTGGGGAATACTTTTTGGACGGTTCAATGAATAGGTACCCTAAATAAGGACTGGACATCTGCAGCCGTAAAATACTGGTAACACTCGTCTCCTGGTCCCAATCTCGGTGGTAAACGACCAAGCACATAATGATGAATTTGCTGGTGGAACTCTTTGGTTATGCATAGATATTTTTGTAGAAATTCTTGGCAAGCCACATTTAGGAATTTCCAACACTTTTTTTTTGTTTCAGTCTCATACTTTGCCGCTCAGTTAACCCTTTATAAAAGCGCGCCTAAAAAGTTACGTAAACGGTCACGTGGGGTGCATGACACCCCGATCATATAAAACAAATACGAAATACATGCATAATCACGATTATGCTCGATACTTGATCATAAAGGACACGTGTTTTTATGAAGCCAACGGGAACTTCAGCGCTCAAAATTCAGAATTTAAAAAGTTGTAAAACTTTAAGGATGCGCTGGAGTGTGTAACACCCCACGTGACCAATTAAGGGTTAAGCAAGGTTAGGCATACATAGACTATTTGAACTACCGTAATTTGACAGCAAAAAAATTGCACAAAACACTTAATCACACCCAAATTAAAGATCGACTCGCCTAGGCCTATTAACTACAGTTTCCTACCCTCAAATTACACCAGGTCTACCTACCCACGTTACATTATCCCTTGCCTCCATCCAGCCCTCGTTTTCCAGCTCTTTTCGTTCCATTTTGGCAAAATAGAGTATTTAAGTTCGCCAACCGCCTGTAAAATTGCACTATCCGTAATTATCCTGAAATTTTCAGCTCAAACTCGCGCTGAAACAGACTGTTGTGTGGGTAGTTGCATGTTTTTGTGGCAACTATTATGTTATAACGTGTTACGGTTTTGGTACAATGCCCTGTTGGGTTTTTGAAGTGTCACCGTTTTTTTTTGTAATACTTTACATATGTTTTAACTAAACATTTCGCCTGTAATCCCCGAAGGGTTTGGTAGAGGTGTGCCTAATAGTACACCAACATTGCGTTAGTCATGTTTAAGGACCTTGTAATAGGGGGCGACCCTATTGCCATTAACCGGGCACAAATTCAGACTCTGTGGCTGCTACTGAGAAATTCTTGATGGAAAAACCCAATGACACTTTGCCCGACCCGGGAATCAAACCCGGGACCTCATGCTCAGTAAGCACGATAGCGACCACTAGACCAACGAGGCAGCAAATATGTTTAGTTTGATGTATTTTTATGATTGTCGTATTCCATTTCCATTGTCATTTTCGTTACAGTCATCATTAATAGTGCTTATATTATTAAGCTCTTAAAGCGCAACAATTTCCAGCAGTTTAAGCATTACACCACCATGAACCCCACGAACTGGATGTCTTCCTTGAGAATCGTAAAAAAGTAGCGTAGAATCGTGACCGTTGGAAGGAATGGAGGGAGGCCTTTGCCCAGCAGTGGGACTGTATGGGCAAGCTATAATGATATAATAAACATAAGCATAGTGACTTAGTGAGCCTATAATATTCCCACTGTTGGGACAAACGTCTTCACTTTATAAGAGAGGGAATCATCAGTTTTGAGCCTTTCTAAATCGTGTGGTTAATGCTTAACCTGGTGTCAGACTTTTTATGTGGACCATGGCCCTCTGACTTGGCTTGAGTACCAAGCAAGAAATAAAATTATCGTTAATTTTAAGAATGTAGTAAAGTTAGTGTGCTTGGTTAGGATTTGGGTACAAATATATATTTTTTTTAAACTATAACTGGCATTTTAATGTTTTGGTGGATCTAAAACAAAGAGGTTTAAAACACATATAGAGAGGACATTGGGAATATTGTCATACAATAAGTTTCATCCTGAATATTTTCGATTTTGACACACGAATGCTACCTGACAAGCGAGCGTATGACACAGATGACACTAGACAGATACTAAGTAGTAACAAGTTTTGGATAACGATTTTCTTCGTCATGACCCGTCTATAGCTCGGAAATATTTAAATGTCTTTGTGTCATATGAATGCGACCTGACAAGGCGACGTATCGCACTGGACTGATCGACTTGTTACTAATTTGTAACAGGTTTTGGAACTGTCAGTTTCTTGGTCTTGTCCCGTCTATAGCTAGTTATATTTGAATGTCTTTGATCTAAAATGAGAAAGATGTGTAATGTTATACTCGTAGAAAAGCTAGTTTTCGCAAAATAACCGTGCTTTCATGTTACTATTATTAAAAAACACTTAAATGTTTTACCAACCGCCGTTGTTCGACCAAAAATCAATGGTGTGCCTGATAACTGGAACTAGGACGAAGCCACAGGGACGAGCGTCGTGTTGTAGTGGACGATGAATTAGGGTCTAACGAGTCAATCTATTAATAGAGGGGCTTTCACGAAGGAGGACGTAACTAACTATTGTTTACTGATATTTTAGGATAACAGACTTTATTAACCTTTTGATCGCCTATATATTATGTCAGTGACAAGCGCTTGCCCTGTACGCCAAACGACATAAATATGTGACAAAATGGTTGGTGAAATTGTGGCTTGGCGTGGGAGGCATGCGCGTGCGTTTATGCTTTGGCGGCCTAAAGGAGATGCAAGGTTGAGCGACATTGTTATTTTGACTGCCTCGTTGGTCTAGTGGTCGCAAGCGCGGACTGCTGAGCATGAGGTTCTGGGTTTGATTCCAGGGTCGGGCAAAGTGTTATTGGGTTTTATTTACAGGAATATCTCAGTAGTAGCCACGGAGTTTGGGATTTGTGCCCGGTTGATGGCATAGGCTCGCCGCCTATTACATGAAACTTAAACATAACTGGCGAAATGTGGGTGTACTAATAAGTATGCCTCTGCCTATCACTTCAGGAATTACAGGCGTGATGTTATACGATGGTTTATGTAGCTACTAGTTATCGTTTACAACTCAAATCAAGAGAAAACTCAAAAGCCACCACTTTCTCCCAGAAAATGTTGACCCCCTTAAAAACCCTGGTCCCGTAAACACCCACCTATTTTGTTTCGGTAAACACGTGTCTAAAGTTAAATCTAAATACCATAGCCACAGTAAAGTAGCTACCAGCTACACTCGCTAGGTGCAGTCAACAGGTGCGGCAGATCGGTGCAGTTTGGGTAGTTCTGTAATCTCGACAGATTTCGCTGACGACGCGGCTAGCTGCCGTGAGGACTGGCGGGGAGAGAAGTGTTAGAGAGGTGCTTTTGGGGAAACGTTTTTGTATGTTTCCCCACTGTTTGTCGTTGTTGAACTTAATTTGGTACACAGTTTTGGAGACACAGCTATAATTAAGTTCGCCATCAAACGTAAAAGTTTGGCGGGTTTAAAATTAAGCAACACCAACATATTATAATTTCATTACTTAAATAAATATTTAAAAAAAAAATAACCTACTGTACCACATTATCATGGAATAAAACTATACTTGTATAATCGTGTAGTGGAGTCACCAGAACAAGAGTTTTCAGCCAAAGGGTCGATTTTTATCAATTTGCTACATTTACAACATCAAAGATTCTGATCATTTGTAAAGTGCCTTTCAAAATCTGGCCATTCTGTGACACCTCTCTCATAAAACCAAGGAACTAAAGTATTTAACAAAATAAATCTCCCAAACACTTCTGTCGACGACTGTCTCAACTTCCGGTATCGTTGTCGTGTCTGCGTTTCGGTGCCGACTGCGAGTGCCGACTACCGACACAGTACACACAGATTTAAGTTCAGCAAAACACGCCGAAAGCCGAAAGCCGAGCGTGTGGGAGAATGGGTGCTGCTCTATTTAAATAGAATAAATAGGAGAGTTCTCTGTTGTGTGGTTAGATAAGATGAAGTTTATTTTGGTAAAGAATTGATGGATAAAGTTAGCAAGAATATGGATTTTAATTCTAATGGCAGATAAATAAATGGTACAGATTAAGGAAACCCCTATTGGAAGATTTGGAAGATCTGAAAACTGGGACGCTGACTCAACAAAATAGATTTTTTTTTATTCCCAAATTGCATTGGATATTAAGGCCCATAGAAGCAGCACGTGGGACGTAACCAGTCTTACCAAGGGGTATTGTATTACCCATTACTAACTCGGTTGTGGAGGTTAGATAGGCAGTCGCTCCATGTAAAATGCTGCTACTCAGCTGCATCCGGTTAGACTGGAAGCCGACCCCAATATAGTTGAGAAAAGGATCGCAGATGAAGAGACGTATCAGGTATTCAGCTGCTTTCGGATAGCCTAGAAGTCGACCTCAATATAGTTGGGAAACACCTGCACATGATGATGGGTTAGGTAGTATTGACTCACCCCATTGGGAAAAAACTAGGTTTTAATTGATTTTAGAATTACTAAACTGGTTTTTTCTTTCTAGAAACTAATATGAGCAAGAGAATGATGAAAAAAACGTCCAGTTGTCTTCATGAGGAGCTGTTCGCATTAACAATGTAATTGAATTAATAAAATGTATTTTATTATTTTCTCCAACTACCCTGCAACCAGCGTACACTCACAAACAAAAGCGTCTCTCATTTAAATTAAACAATACTTACATATTTACGGCAGCCGAGTTCGTATCGAAACAAGTCGGAACTTTAATTTCCTAACGCGAAGCTAAAGCCGACGCGTTTCAAAGCGCTATTTATTTAATAATACTCTTAACAATTCTGGATTTGTCTGTACCGAGGACGTGACAGCTCATTTATTTTATAACTGTGTGCGCGGTTTGCGTAACAAGTTGTTATTTGTTCGGATTATGTGTTAATCTGCGAGTTAATCCTAGTTTCGCTGAATTAAAACACTATTTCGCAAACACTTAAGCTTTCACGGTTTACAACTGAACTTATACTCAACTCATCACTCCCAATCAAGGAAGATATCCCGTAAGTGACAGTATAAGTTTAGTATTTCGCAAATTCCCGGATATTTCTAGTTACAGCGTAAAATTTCGCGATGGGACAGTCAGTACTTTTTGAGAAATTTTGATCTGCAGTCATAGATTTTGTGAAAAACCTGCAGCCAATAACGTTTCCTACGTTATTGAGTGGTTATGCTTATGGTTTAATGCTAAGTCAGACTGAATATTACAGAAGGTTTTACAGATCTCCATCGTAACAGGAGTAATTTTAGTTTAAATATGCCATGCTTAATATAAAGGGTGTAAAAAGACCCTTAACGAAGCCGAAAGGCACTTGTTCTCGCCGTCACTGCGATCATCTTTTCGTTTTAGACCATACCTGGGAACCTTCTAGTTACGGAGATATTGGGGGTCAAAAGTCCGACTTTTTGTCAATTTTTTTTTTAACAAGTTTTAACGTAAGATTTTTACTGTAAACACCTCCACGACCCCCGTACTATCAATCCATCTGAACAACAATTTTTGCGTAAAGTTACTTAGTATGATGTACATAATGCTTGGTTGACGTTTTAGTGAAGGGTTCGTTTACACCCTGTATGACTAGTACTGACTGACGACGCCATCCAGCACCTAACGCATTTTTGGCTGAAACAATGATCCCCAAAGATATCGTCATCAAAAATACCTCAAGAATCGATAAAAGGGTTTGCAGTTTTGAGAATCATACCTTGCCAAAGCAGTTCCACATCAATACTAGGTCAATTCAAGGTCTTCCACACATCATAATAACGCACCAACGCCAACGTGACCACATCAGACCCAATCGTGCCATAGAGCACGAAGTTATGGCGGCAAAACCAGAAATACACCTCAACTTGTAAGTTATCCTACAAACAGTTTTTATTAAGAACTGGCTGGTCAGAACTTCATCGTGAGGAAGCCGAGGAAACTGAAAAATCGAAGACATGCCACATCCATTGAAGAAGGTACTTGCGGAAAGGCTGGATGGGCCGATGATTGGTAGTTTTGTCAAGCGGGTATTCCTCGAAGCGCAACCATGATGAAAAATAGAGATAGGTGAATGATAGGTATGATGGCTTCATTAACGATATTTTTCATCATGGTTGCGCTTTGAGGAATACCCCTTGTCTAGCTACACGGCATGCATGGGGCTTGATAACCTTACCAAAGATAATAATGTTTAATATTGTAGTTATAATCGTGTTTACTAACATAGTTTTAAACAATTGTATGTACTAACACTATATGGGCCATGTTGTCTGAAATAAAAGATTTAATAATTAACCTGCACTGGGGTCTCTCTTCTCACATACAGATCTTAGATCTACCATCATCATCATCTGCCTAGCCTTTTCCTGTCTATGTTGGGTTCGGCTTCCAGTCTAACCGGATGCAGCTGAATACCAGTATTTTACATGAAGCGGCTGTCCATATGACCTCCACAACCCAGTTAGTACTGGGTAATACGATACCCCTTGGTAAGACTGACTGTTAGAGTTTCGGGCCACTGACTACTGGTCCACAGTACACTAATGCGGGTACTATAAATCTTCATTACAAAGACAATGGTTTACAATTTCTATCAGAATGAAAAACTTTTCTTATAAGTACCTAAATACCAGAGAAGAAGCAAACACTGATCGCGACAATACTTTTCCGTACACTGTTTTCCTTTGCCAAAAGGCAATGAAAATAGAACATCAACGTATTGACTATGGTTATATGATTAATCGTAGAAGGTATGATTCGAAAGGGTACCGAGTTCCAAATCCACTCATCGAATTCGGAAGATTTTTCATTTGAATATTGGTTGATATTTCAGTGCCAAAGTAAGTACAAACTTAATTAGCCAAATGAATTATCGGTAAGATAGTTCATTCAACCAATTAGTTCACTCCAAAATATCCTACAGCGGAAACAATAAAACAGAATTCAATCTGTAGAGCATTACAATAATCGGCAATCAAATAATCACAAAGTTACAACTACATTCAATAGCAAAGTGATGAAACCTTATGTCAAAACAATAAGCATCAAAGTAGAGTAAATAAAATTTTACAAACAGCAAAAGCAAACGTTGTGGTTCGCCGAAACCGTTCTGAATTCAAACATCGTGTCGCATGTCCTTCCGCGGAATTGGCGCGGAAATTTTTGTTATCTTTTCGTGTTCCCCGAACGGATTTTAAATTGAGAACACAAATGTGAGAACGATAAAATGTCGCTTTGTTTATGGTTTGTTCCAAGTTCCAAATACAAACAAGTATTCGAAACCACGCATCACTAAGCATGTGAGTAGGAAAACATCCATGAATGATGAAGACAAAAGAGCAAAATATATTCACCCTTAAGAAGGATTTTAAAGGTGAGTATAGACTACAACATTTACTTGTAACAGAACAACGAGCCGCTCTATGATATGTTCTAGTGTATCATCCTTTTACGAACTAAACGTCGAGCACGCTCGCCTCTTTGTTACAAACCAACGAGCGTATTGGTGTAACATTTCGTCGAGCGTATTGGTGTAACATTTCGTCGAGCGTATTGGTGTAACATTTCGTCGAGCCACGAGTGCGGGCGATGCGCGGTTGCGGGGTGACGCGGAGGGAGACCCGAGGGAGGATTTACCCGTAACATAACGCCGAGCATTCGCAGGAACGTTACATTACATGGAAATGCTTTGGAAACTGAGCTTTTGCCTGTATTGTACCATTCGTAAGAACGTTACATTACACAGAAATACTCCAGAAAATGTTGTAGTCTATACTCACCTTAACGTAATTGAGACATTCGTAAATGGATTTTTAAACATGTTCACTATGTCATCACCTTCCATTCTCCCCTGTAAACTGTCATACTATCAAGAACTCCTATTTCTTTCAAACCACGATCACTAAGGAAAGTAGCCTTTCTCATAGCGTTTTCATGTTAGCGACTGTCTTTTAGGTACCCAGACTAAGTATTAACATCCTGGCTTGACACTTACCTTCGTCGTGGCTCTCTAAGTTTTGCGCCATCGCAAAGGGTAAACAAAATTCTAGGGCGTCGCAAAATCTGACGATATTTGCAGGTATCTATCTATACCAAGGGATGTTTGTATCTAGGCCGAGTTTCGACAGCGGATAACTCAATTTCGGAGGACGGAAATTCCCCTAAACTAGATTTGCTTTGAACTTTTGAAGTGCAGTCCCGTGGAACAGCTACTAATAAAGGTTTGTAGATCACTTTTAATTCACTTTTGGCTAAATTTTCTATGTGCCTCGACGTAACTATAACTACAACGATAACTAATTCATTTCAATTTAGGAATCAGGGGGAATTCTTGATTCTTGATTTAATCAAAATTGCAATAATGTATTTATTTTGTTCATGATTGTAAAAAATGATCAGACCAACGGTTTTACCGACTGGATGATGTATTTCCTAACGGAATCGATTGCATTGCAAAAGTAGCATAGATTTTTATTTTAAGGGCCTTCCCCGTTTCTTTCAGACAACTAGTATAGTAGGCAGTAGGTCACGTAGGCATCAATTCTAAAATGCAGAGCTAAGTAATTTTATTGTTTTAGTTTTGTAGTTCAAGAGTCTTAACCGTTTAGAAGAGATGTCTGGGCTATTACAAGCAGATAAGAAGTAGCATCTTCTAATGAATACATTAAGTCTTCACTTACGCCTGTCGTGGCAGTAATTATGGCAATATACCCCCTGAATTAGTCAATTTATTGACTGATTTGTAGCTTGATAGTAATTTGATGACGTTTCCAAGACTCGGAGATTGAGTAAAATCGTCAGTTTGTCATTTTCGCCAAAACGGTTGAAGGTTTTTCTAGACGAGTTTCTTTTTCGCTCTTATTTGAGTGAAAAACACGGAGAATTTTGAGTAAAAGTTGTTTCGGGTAGAAATGGGAAGTGAGAAAATTCGAATTTTTATCAGAGAAGATTGTCGTTTCCTCAATAACACCAAATAAGATAGAACGGGGATTACTTATTATGAATACCAAATTGAAAGGAACCCATAACCCAGAATATCCAGATTAAACACAGAATTCCCAAAGAGAGGTGTAAGACTATGGTGAGACTATAGTTGTAAATAAACCGTTTTAAACCAAAATCCGTGGTTTTAAACTGTTTTAAACCTTGGTTTCAAACTCAAACTCAAAGCATTTATTTCAATTAGACCATTACAGGCACTTTTGAATGTCAGAAAAACAAAGAAGGCGAAGCTACAGTCCCAGACATAAGACATAATAACTTATGAAAGTCCTGTAGTTGCCCATTCCAAGGCGTAGATCTCTATGGAGAAGAATGGGCAAGAAACTCCATGGACACTCTTTTCAATCAAACATTTTTACAATATACGTTATATAATACGTTTAAAACGGTTTAACCGTACATTGATTATAAATTCCTTTAAAAGGCTAATTGAAATCATTTAGCATTTTTATTAATATATGTGAAGTCATATATCATACTTATACTACTTTTTAGGATTAGACAGACTGAAAAAAATCATGAAATGCGTGTTTATTAAAATATAACGGCAATGCCGTATTTTTATTTTGCAATTTGCTACCAAAATCGTAACGTAGGGTATAAGGAGAGAGAAGAAAAAAGAAGAAGAAGAAAATACATTTATTTGGCATATGCCACAAGTGCACACAATAAAAACAAAACAAAAACGTTTTAAACCATATTAAACCGCTAATTGTGGTTTTAAACCGTTTAAAACCAAAAAGACGGTTTAAAACCAAATGGTTTATAACCCGTTTTGCATCTATAGGTGAGACGCTCTATAATAATTATACGTAGGTATATTTAGACAGTTTGATGCCTAAATAAGTGCTACGAGAACACATTAGCAGAGATAAATCTAAGAAAATCTAAAAAAATGGAAATTTTCCTAAAAACTATCTCTAGCCTTCGTCTAGTTTCCGTTAGTCAGAAGCGACATCTTAGGGCCCCAGCGTCGTGTTGCCGTATACCCGGCCAGTGATAAGAGCGCATTGTTTTATAATACGTATCGATTACTTCGTGACCGATCGTTTTCGTACAAGCGAGTGTTTACAATCAATTCCATTCGCTACTTTATGATATTGTGTAGGGTAAGAGAGATGGATATTAGGGAACTCCTTTTTTCACTTTTATGACGTTGAAGTATCTGCTGCGTGGTTGCAAGTGCGACTGCTGAGCGTAGGGTCCTGGTTTCAAAAATTAGGTATTGGGTATTTTCAATAAGGAATTTCTCAATAGCTTCTCAGAGTTTGGAAGTAGTGGTGTGTCAATTCCATGCCTCGGAAATGACGTCAAGTCGTTGGTCCTGCACCTGATCTCTTTCCTGTCGCGTCGGATTGCCCTCCTGGTCAGACTATGTGAATGAGGGAAGTAACTTGGCCTGTGTCTGCGCGCACTTATGCACTATAATATCTCCCACGTCGAAGGCTATACCGCCAAGATTCGCCACCATGAACGATCGAGAGGACTAGGTACTACATGACCACTTACATATTGGCAAAATGATGTCCTAATTTACCTATCAATTTACCTATAGGCCTTTTTTTCGGATGGGAAATCATCAAATAACCTTTCCCGCTCTGGGCGGAGTGGAAGGAAGTGTCAGACTTTTACTGACTAAAAACCATCCTTGTTCCTTCTTTGGCCTTTGTGTTCCAGGGCCGCGATATCTCCTACCTATAGGCCTTGGAATTTATTTTTGGAGGTCTTTGACCAAAGCTTATAGCAGCTTCTAGCTATTACCTACCTACTATGAGCAGTATTAAAATTAGCACAGAACAGAATTAAGTTACTAAATGTTTTTAATCGCTTTTTTATCGAGACTGATTTAGAAAACCATAGATTTGCCGCTTTCATAACTGTCACACTGGCGTGAGAAATATGGCAACACTCTCATTAAAAATACAACCTCGGCACACTCATACAAAGTTAAGTATCCTTTCCCCTTCGTAGAAAGTACTAATTCATGGATCCATGGTCCCTAATTAAGATTCCGACGAACAAAAGACATACGAAGACCTCAGACATAAAAAACACGGTTTAATAGCCGGCTAAGTAAAACTTTAGCCCTTTATTAACTGGCTATAATGAACCAATGTATCCGTGAGAACTACGCACGCGCGAAACCAAAGCTAAATAACGCGGTAGCAGCAAATTCAATGTAAAGATCAAGACCTTTATTACGAGCAACGTAAGAAAATGACAGCGGTTGCGCGCCATTTGCGACCTTATCCATTCATAATCGACACGCAAATGAGCGAAAATTAACTCTAAAACAAAGTGATAGAGTGCAAATTACATGTTTACAAAACTAGTTTTTGTTTAGAACGGTTGGAAATGTCAAACCTTAACCTCAAAACCGTGACGCGGGCCGCCATGTTAGATGCATTCGGCTCCGTTCGGAGTTACTCGGCTAATGTCGAGAGCGGTTGTACGACTAATTTAAATTGACCTGTTGCGCGGACGGCTGTTTGAATCGTTCTGATGTAATAGATGAATGTTAATGGTTGGCGGGAGGTCAAGTTAAGTTGGTTAGCGTGTGGGAAGGGTGCTATTGAATTAGATAAAGACACCTTGTATCTTGAACTATTTGATAGTGCGCAAGATAGTTGTATCCTTGATGGAAGCTACTATTATTAGATTTTTTAAATGCCATTCTGTTACCTATTTAATTTTATATGCAATGACATCATCTTTTAATGGGGCTTTATTAGTTTTAGCAAGGCTATTTAACCGTTTAATTGTATTTATTAGTAACCACTTATAAGAATTGATTAACATAATACACAGGTGTTAAGATTTATGGCCATTACGAACACAGCACAATAATAAGAAAATTGATCCATCTTTGGAATACTTCTTATATCTTGCTAAGAAAACCTCCTATTTAGTCCAGAGCATATAAAATACGACTAAACATAAAACGACCATCATATTTTAATACAACATTTATGCTCACATATATAGTCATAATAAAATTTCTAATGGGCAGCTAGGCCAAAAAAATAAATAAAAATATCTCCATCATGTAGAGCAATTTACCGTGCGTTGCCACTGCGCATAGGAGGGGGAACGTAGTGCCGTGTGACGAAAATCTAACATCACTCAACTCAAAACGTCACACGTCACCTTCCCTGCCAAACAAAACCAAACTCTATGTTTTAGTAGATAAAATTAAGAATGCAATGTAAGCAAAATTGCAAATGGCGGTTAAATTCTGTGTTCAAAAATGACTTGGCGAGCCTAATGACAAGGTTAAGTGTATGAAACGCAAGAAACTGGTTCTAATACACGCCTGGCTGTTAGTGAATAGACAAAAAATTGGCGGCCATCTTGAATTGTGGACTGATGAGGCTTCTTGTTCGAAACGGACAGGAAAGCTAATTTAATTTTCGAATTGGAGTTTTTTTTTATGTGCGTTTGTTTTTTTAGGTTGCCAGTTTTAAAAATAAAAATGTAAAAGAAATTAAATTGTTTAATGAATAAAAAAATAAATTATTATGATGAAAAATTGTATGTTTTTAAGTCCGAGTGCCCATAACTCTAAAAATATTTTTATGATCGCTGAAACAATAGACTGTGTTCACAAGCGCGACTGTTGAGCATGAGATCCTGGATTCGATTCCCGTGTCGGGCATAGTGTTATTGGGATTTTCTACACAGAATTTCTCAGTATAAAACTGGACGCTGGATTTGTGCCCGGTTGATGGCAATAGGTTTACCCCATAATAACTATAAGATACAACTCTGCCTACCACTCCGGGGATAACAGGCATGATATTATTATTTGTTTAAATCTGTAAAATTTGCAGGTGACTACTAACAACTGATTTTATTTCAAGATTCGATTTAAATACAAACGCAAAAATAAAAATGGCTACTTAGAATCCTGCGCACGTTTTAATAGCTTCGATACACAATCCATCGTCCATTGGTCGATTACTAAACACTTTTATGTACTTGTGTACATGAATATTAGGGTTTGATTAGCATATAATAAGTATGCCAGTACCTGTAAAAACTAGGTACTTATTTAAATATAAAAATTAAATAGGAGGACTTAGAAGTGACGTACTTAAGGTTATTTATTTTGAGGTAAATATCACTAGACGTATATAGGCAGTCGAGAAATATCAATACATATTACCAAACTTAAAAAAAAAACCATCTGTTTCTAGTCTTTAAATTAAGAACATCGATACTATGACTTTTATTGAAAACTTATTATAATATAATTATGGAACATCGATAATATAATTATGGAAAGCGAAAAAATTCGCGACACCTACAAAAAAATTCAACATTTTTTTTCTAACTTCCAAGTTACCTTTCCACCATACTACAGGGTAAGTATAAGTGAAAACACCGTGTTTGTAAGTGGTACTTACTCTGCGCGCACGCATCGCGGCCGCGTCTGATCGTTACCGAGAACTGCTAGTGGCGCCACCTGCCGCTCTTACAGTGAGTTACTGTCACGACTGCCTCAACACCGCTAACTGTGCTTAGGACCTGAGTAAGTAGGCGTTATGTTGATAATCCAACGATGCGCATTGGCACCCTTTTGTGCTGGATTTCTTTAGAAGCGAACAGGTTCAAAAAAAATTGAAAAATTGTCTTCTATAAGTACTCTAAATAATATGAAAACTCGAAACTAACATCATATAACATCACGCCTTGAAATCCCCGAAAGTTTGGGCACAGATGTATCTAACAAGTACACCCCCATTTCGCCAGTTATGTTTAAGTCACATGTAATAAGGGGCGAGCCTATTGCCATCAACTCGGCACAAAATTACTGAGAAATTTCTGATCTAAAAACCTAATAACACATGGTTTTTTCATGAAAAAGACGTTAAAAAACGTTAGAACATTCTATTTTCGCGGGCTACCCTGGCGATTCCATCTTAAGCACTATTCGCCAAGCTTGGAAGAAACTTGGACAGTCAACCGCTATAACCTGGCTACATCAGACTCAAACCATGATTGCAAAAAACGAGATCCCGTTACTGGTCAACGGCCCCAAGCAGCGGTACTATGAAAACTATACCTCCATCAATATTTGCATTTTTGATTGAATGATACGTTGAAGACTAGATTGAATATTGTTTGAAGGAGCTCGTAGCTAAATAATAACAGGCGCTCGGGTCTATCTTCAGGTTAAGCCGTGTTTGCCTAGGCTGGTCCGTGGATGGGTGACTAGCTATTATATACCGAGTTTCCTCCGTTTATCCGATCTTTGACAGTCGCTAAGGAGTCAGTGAAAGTCTGACAACGTCTTACCAAGGGATATCGAATTGCTCAGTACTAACTGGGTTGTGGAGGTCAGATAGGCAGTCGCTCCATATAAAATACTGCTATTCAGATGCATTCGGTTAGACTGGAAGCCGACCCCAACATAGTTGAGAAAAGGCTAAGCAGATGATGATTGCGGTTGTATGAAGATCAATTTGGAGTAGACAAAGGAATGCTCTGTAGTGGGAAAATACAAAACAATAAAAAATCAGTAATTGTTTTAATGACAGAAGGTGCACATTATAATATCCAGTATGCTACAGAACAATTCCTTCTAGGAGAACCCAATGACATAGCTCCATTTGAGGATTGAACCCCAAATCCTGCGCTCGGAGAACATACAAATTTCTGGATGCAACAACCTAAATTGCATGTTTTTTGATGCAATTCATTTATCGCCGTATAAGATGCTTTAAAATGTAGCAAAACTGTTAGAGAAACCAGTCATAAAACTAGTCTATATACCCATAAGTACGAATGCACTAACAAAGTAAGATGACTAAATATTCATAGAATATACATAAGTACATAAAACATGTCCTGTATCAATGCAACTGCACAGCAGTCGACGTATATAAGGAAAGAATAATTTAAAATACTTGAGAAGTATCGTCAATAGACTACAATTAAATAATTAGATGCTGTAGGTAAAATAACTACTAACTCGATTCTCGTTATTACTACTATTGCTCCTAACTTATTAAATTATGTCGTAAAATGTGAAAATGGCTACCGGATAAATGGTTTTTAAGACATTGGCTTTAAAATAAACCTTATATGGGATGATGCTTAAGTGAGTAAGTATATCCGGTGTATTGAGTTGTGAAGTCAGACCTGTAGAAACTGTGCTGACAAGCTTATCATAATACAAGGCATGAGCTATAATCCAACAACCCGCCTGGACCCTCGTGGTGGATTACTGCTCTCCCTCTCAAAGAGAGCAGGCCTGTGTTACAGCAGTGAATATAACAGGTTGACTGATGCAGAGGCTGAGCTATATATCATTCTAAGCAATTTCAATCCATACCTAGAAGACCATAGCCTCAATAATTTCCAGACAAAGGAACTATATCAGCGTTAACGACGATGTATAAGTCAAAAATGTATTGGATCTCACTTTAAGTCATTTAAGCTAACGAAATGCTTGTCTACCTACTAATCAGAAGCAAAAATCACTACCCAAATTCACGAGCTGGTTAGTATTAAACAAAACACCGCTCAACTTTAAAGAAATACCCCGAATTTGACGAAAGGAATCCTCGAATCAATTTCCTAGCAATCTGCAAATTGCCCTAAATAGTCGTTCACCGGCTAGGGTGGCTAGGCTAGTCCCGTACGATGAACCACGGTAAAGCATGACAATTTACCAGTATCGATTGTCCTAACCGAATTGACCGGCACGAATATTAAATGCACCTTTGGACATATTTCTCGTGGATCGATATTTCCTTTCGTGCAGCTAACAGATTTAGCTTGATATGTATTTTTTAAAGAGTCGTTTTTGCCAGTTGGGGGGTTGTACATGGAAATATAGTTCGTGGATCGTGAGTTTAGATATATGGAGAGCTTACGAAGTTGACAGCTGAGCAGGGATCGGCGCAGCGTGTCTTCTTCTTCCTTACTTCGGTCAAATAAATTGAGATAGCAAGACGAGGAATATGATGAATGAAGGATTTGCTAACAGTGTGAGTAATGGTCGTGAAGAAACTATGATGAACAAGAAACTTATGAGTAGGTACCGAATATCAAACAGTAGCACAACCCCAATCCTCTGAGTTCAACCCAGACTGCACCTAACCCTATGTAGATATGTTGATACTAATCTCAGAATAAGCATGAAAATCCTAAATACTGGGAAAACAAATAGGGCATAGCAAAAATGCTGTCTATAATAGCAGTTAAATAATGAAAACTATTACAATGGACAACTTGTTAGCAACAGTTTTTGGGTCGGTAGGTACTACAATAAAACTGGTAAGTACGTAACGTAACGGTTATCACATCACTAAAAATAGGTTTAATTAAAATGTTAAGTGCGACTCTTTAAAACGAATAAGTACCTTTATGACGGCAGTGACCGACTCTTTATTGAAACAAACCAATATTTTGCTGACCAGTTGTTAAATCTGCAGGACCTAGGTACATAGACAAAGTTACGGTTTATCAGAGATAATGATGAAAAAGTAAAAAATACGGCCTAGCGTGAGTCGGACTCGCGTATGAAGGATTCCGCACTATCGTAGTAGCCCCCTTTAATTTTTATAGCGGCAACAGAAATATACATTCTGTGAACATTTCAACTGACTACCTATTACGGATCATGAGATACAGCCCGCTGACAGATAGTCGGACGTACGGACGGACGAATGGACAGCAGAGGCTTAGTAATATTGTCCCGTTGGTTACCCTTCGGGTACGGGACCCTAAAAATGATGGATTGATAAAACCTACTGAAATGTTTATTTATGTAAAAAAACTGACGAATGTCGATTCATGAGATACAAAGCGCTTTGAAAACCATTGTCACTTGTGTAGTTCTTCATTTTTATATTGCCCGTATACCAACAAAAACTAGAAAAATGTTTTCAATTAAATTAATACGTTCGTTGGGTAGAAATATATATACTGTATTTTTTTTAAACGTGGAGAATCCACGTTTTTAAAAAGAATCATTCAGCAATGACGCTCAGCGTTCCTCGGGGAACTATCATTGGCCCATAGCTTTTCCAAAACAAATTAAATTAATCGAAAAAAAAAATAACAATTGTTGAAACATTACTGTGACATAATAAAGGTAATAAGGAAGGTTTATTTTGGTGAAACAAACACGATTGTTACTAGCCACTGATAAAAATTTAGGTAGGTAATACATGAATTTTGGCAGTTAACATAACAAAAATACTAGTTATTTTTGGGTATTTTTCTCATTAGTACTATCACGACAGCGTTATGAGGTTCATTATAAATTACCTTAATTTGGAATTATTAGTTTAGGATTCTGCAGGAACGCTAAGTTAGGAAACCAATGCACAATTTTTACAACTAATTGTCTCAAGATAGTTTGACCAATACTTACGACTTACAATTATTTGCAGAGAAGTGCATTCGAAGGATCCTGAAAACTTAGACCTACAAACAGATGCCTAGTTGGGGACATTACTCATTGCAAAATCGAAGGTTCTGACAGCATAGGTCTAGTGGAACGAGAGAAGACAACCGATAAAAGATCTTATTACAGTAGCCGGAGGAATCTGGATAGCCATGACACAAAGCCGCCAAAAGTGAAGAAATTTGAAAGAGACCTATACTCAGTATTATGTGGCCAAAGGTTGGAGAAGAAGAAGAAGGTCTGGTGCAAAGGTCAGAGAGCTTAGGTCATGTGACATTCTATTAGACAGCGGATAAGTCAAAAATGTTTTGGATTTACATGAAGTTACTGAAAAGCTTGTAATATCAATCCTGTTCAAAGTCGTTAGCCCTCAGGTTTATTGATTATAACGGACAACAATTGTAGTACGAAGGTTTCATCCAAATATCGACTTTTTCATCGTTTTTCAATGTACCTTATCGTAATAATCGTATAAATAGATGCGGTTTAAAACTAAACGTTCCAAACTAACCGCACAGTTCACAAAACTACAAGTTTTACAGGTAAGCAAACATAATAATTACTGTTTCTATCAAATAATGGACTCTGTGGTTTCCTTATTTGTCATCCTTTTTTGTGGGAATATTAATGTGACCCATGAGTTATTCTAAAACATGTTTACCCGTAAATGGGTATTCCCTAATTTACTTTATTTTATTTTATCTGGACCCGATATTTTAGGAACTTTAAGGTAAATAATTAGTTTAAAAGCAAACTTGGCTGATAGTGCTATCAATACACGGATTATTATTTATTTTTTAAATAATATTAAGGTCAAACTCACGTTGTTTAATAAGCAAACCCTATCTGTATCCCTAATAACGATAATGAAGAACAAGTACGCTATAACCTGGCCAAATTACAAGCAAAAGATTTTTGGACTGAAAAACCAATCAACGATCTGCTTGATGATGTGTGTAGTCAGTGGTAAACAGTAAAGTGGTACCTACGTGAAACAAGGGGATGATTTTGACACCCTCAATCTGTAGCGTGATGTAGATGCTGTTAAAGCACAAATTAATGATGAGGATATAAATTCTAATCACAAAAAAGGTCGCAGTGGAAAAAAAGGATAGGTAGACGCAGCTACAGTAGCAGCTGGATAGAAGTAACTGAGGATTTAATTGTATGGCGTGTGATTGGAGAGACTTGTAACCTCATGAGAGGCTTGGACCATGATGGTGGTAAAGATAGACAGGATATTACGGGCCTTTTCTTGAAACTATCCCTTGACCGCCTAAACAAAAAGCGTTCTTTAGCGTTACAGAGTTGATTTCCCTAATTTTTCATGAGAAAATAAAATAGTCATCGTGGGGAAGACACATGACTAAAATGTAATTTGGACATTCCCGCTTAGAAACAATAGGACAGTGGTTAAAGTTAAGTACAGTTTCAGTGGAAAGGCATTACTTATAATATTTGGTCAACTTAGACTTTTTCTATTGAAATAATTATCCTTCTGATAGCTTCCCTCTCCTCGTTTATTTTGGGCTTAGAACAGTTTCTTTTCCATTCAACTCTTTTCTGTCAGACAATACAACATCATTCACTCATCATCTTCTCTATCCACGACACCCAGAAACACATAATCAAATGCACATTCCAGGATTTGATAGAGACAAATGATAAAACTGACCTGTTAGCAATTTACTGGCCATTAATAATGTATGTAGAAGTATCAAAAAGAAATAATTATAGGGCATCAAGAAATTCTGTCAACAGGAAATATGGGCAGAAGGCTGGCAGCATTGCCACAGTCGGGCAAGCCCTCTGGTCACGTGAAGAGTCGACCAACTGCTTGGCGATGTCCCCGGACACTAGGTGGGCATTCGGACCACATGGTCATGCTTACTAGTCAAACAAAACATGAGGAGTAAGCAAATTGACACAATAAGAAGAAGAAAGGACAAGGTGCGTCCTCGGCCGGAAATCAAATCATCATCAGTACCTAGTCTGGAGTTGTTTACATTAGAGAAGTCACGTGAATTAACACTATCTTTTGTTTTAAAAAGACAATCGGGCTTCCTTGAACCAGTGACTATTGAATTTAGTTTAGAGGTGAGTTGATTCTTGTGATTCATTGTGAAGATTATTGGTTTTAGTACCTAGGATATGATATTATTCTTGTTCCAGTCTTTTAGGAAAATAAATGTCTTTTTCAGTGTTTTCAGACGATATTTTTTGAATTTTGGTCACAATATTCTTAAGTGTGACCGTTTAATTTTATTTCTTACTTGCCGGAATTTATTTTAATGCTTCTTGATTGACATAAGCCTGCTTTAATGGCTGTCTCTTAATAAATTCATCTTCCGAATTTTTCATTATGACTCTACAGAAATTCAAGCCCTAAAAGACGTGATGGTAACAACCTTAGTTACCCAGTAGCTACTAGGAATAATAGTATCACTTCACTAGTTCATGATCAGCCTGATCTATGGTCATATAAAGTGAGCCGGTTTCCCGCCATTCACTAACTACCTAAGTACCTAGGTTCTCGCGGACGGTAAAAACTTGTTGCGACAACTCGATATTTTTCTTTGTTCTTATTTCAATTAAAGAACCGTTTATCGTATCCTTTTTGGTGAGATTCTTTTTATGAAAATTAAAAATAAAGTAAGGCTGGCTGAAAAGAATTTGGAACGTTTAAACATTAGGAAGAATTCAAAAAGTTTTGTTAACAAAAGAGTATTAAAATATCGTCATTGAAACTCCATCGAGTCGAACTTATTATCGCTACAAACCTAGGCAAACTAATAGGTTAGCGTTCCTATACCTACGCTGATAGCACGAAGGCCAGTCGTGAGCACGCAAGGCAACGCACTACAAAAACACTCATGTGTCCTACCAAACAAAAATATCTTTCAGAAAGTTCGTCAACCCAAAAATAACACGATACAAACAAAACAGAACCTATGTTATCTTAAAAATTGTGTCAATAAGCACCCTTTTCCCTCGCACCGTCCACTAGGAACGAAGTTTGCGATAGTCACATGGGTGAGTTTGCAGGCGCAATCTAGCAATGCAACTCACACGCAGGCAACTTCACTACGCTCGAATCATCAAGTTCATAGATTAAGATTGGCGTCCATAGAACTGACTTAATAAATTACAAACTACTTGTTTCAACGACGTGATTATTTTACAAAACGTACTCACCTAAAGTCCATGCAGTATCTGTCCATAAGCACATAAAATGTTCCTTCTCGTTTGTTTCTCCATTAAATAATAGTTCACTAACACTCTATATCCTAGTTTTATCTAAGTTTGCACTTTGACATCACAATATTCCATAAGTTTTGTACGACAAGGCACTATGGCTATATCACAAAATTGAGCAAAGTGAAAGAAAAAAATAGTTTCACTTTATGAGGTCATCGAACGCGCGGTCGCGACTATTCCGCTGCATTCGAAAATGGAACGTTTTGAACACACTCACATGGAGTTCGGAAAGTGAATTCGGCGGGGTTCGCCACCGACTCGGGGTCCATTCGGTGGATTTTCGTAGATTTTCGTGTCGGATGATACGCGAGGCGCGTGCGGGGACAGCTCGCGCGCAACTGAAGATTGTCGTAGGTTAAGTTAGGAAAAAAACGCCGCTAGCTCAATTTTCCGCGTTACACCCGCCACAGTTTCTCCGCGCCAAAAACTAGTTGCACTGCCACACATCACGCCGACCCCAAAGGGGTAGTCCCATAAAAAATCACAGTCCACGAGGTCGCTATTGTTTTGACAGCTCCATGAAATACAACCATGTGTATCTATGGAGAGCGGGAAGGGGACGAAGAGGGCGCCACCGGTCCAAACGCAGCCGATTAGAAAAACAAACCGCTATTAACCAAATAAACTAGCACAGCGCGTAAACACAACGAAATTACTGCCACTTTTCATTATATTTCGCTATGCACCGGCCCGACGTCACCTAAATGCAGACGCTCGAAGTTATGTTCGTCTCTTTCCCGCGCGTGTTGAGCGGACATTTCTAAATTCGTACATTCTGAATTTGAATTTGAACTGTCATCTTTTGATGTGTTTTTACGAGCAGTTTTAATTTTTTTTTTCTGATCGTGTGTGCGCGGGGCGAAGGTGCACACATGCGAGGTATCGCACTTGTACTGAGCCAATGAGCCTAGATGACATTCGCTGAGGCTTAAACTCGCAAGTTCAGACGGATGCGGCGTCAATAAACTTCGATGCGATGGTGCGTTTGTAATGTGCGAACGATGTAACTTTATATCTGTTACACTCGTAGGCTGGACCTCAGCGGTTACGTCATGGGGTTTCGTCGCTTCAAATTGTCGAGGAAACTCTCATTGTTCGTCAATTCTCATAGTTATCTTCATTATCATCGTTTCAATGTCACCTCCTACCTATAGCCAACTCATTCCATTTCTGTTCACTTCTAGCTTCTTTTGCATCTCCAAATCAAATAAATCAACGATTTCTACATCTGTGTATATGACATCAGCAATATAATGTAGGCCATAGAAATGTAGTTCTAGCATAATTTCAGAATCTTCCGATACTTTCCTAAAAACTGCAGTTTTTGCATCCACTGACCCACTTGTCAATTATTGTGACTATGCGCGTGCACTTGTTCATCGACAATTATTATTGTTTATTGATAAAGTAATAAATGAAGAATTATTCGATATACTTTCTCTTTAGATAAGACTGTTATGTTAATAATACTCATCGGTCAAGTATTAACGTGTAGGTAGTTGTGCGCACTTTTCAACGAAATACCTAAGTGTTTTAAAATAGATTTTGCACTCATCAAGTCTACATAAAGTATCTTGATCTTACGAGAAAAACCATCTTTACATTCAGACTCCTCCGACTCCGAATCCATCGATTCTTAAAAAAAAAACAACGGCTCTAACGAAACAAAGTTCTCTATGACAAATACATAAGTCATTTAGAAGTACCTAACCTGTAAGCGCGGTAAATTCGGTACAACAGCAGCATAACTGAGAAGAATCCTATGTAGGAATCTCTTACTCAAAATCCTTCATCCAGACTCCTGGGTATCAACTTAATCTCCAGGTTTCGAACCAATCTCCAAATGAATCTAACAAAGACCCACAATATAGTCAAGAACTGTATAATTGTGATGAATAACAATCCAAAGTTGCCCACCATTGTCCCATTCATTGTTAAGCAAAAACTCTTCACCATTTATCCCCCCTTCAATGTCCTTTTCAAAACTAATATTATGAACACTAGGTAAGACAAAGAACTTTTGTTATCATAACAGATTTTATTCATTAAATACCTTAATATCCAGCCTACCATGTCATGCGATAATTTTATAGATTCTATAAGTCAGTTTCCATTCAAAAACTTCTAATTGTATGAGAATTAAATGCGATCTATTTTTTTCGGATCATGCGGTCGATCCTAAACTCGCTGGACTGACCTGATCAGGAAAGCTACTGAGTCCACCATGATCCAGTGTACTAGCAACGTCTCCAACCAGCAGGAATGGAAGCACATCGCTGAAAAAGCAGTCCTCGGGGAAGTCAACGACCCACCGAACACCTCTCCGTGTACCTTGTCTGCGCAACCACAACCACTCTGACAAGACTGTTTTTTTTTGGGACAACTCCGCAACACTATTTCAAACCACTGCAACTCCTGAAAGCCAAAATCAACAATGGCGACCGCCACAAACAAGCAACTAACTCTCCCGGAGAAACTATTCAACTGTCTTGGATCCCGCAACATAATTAAGCAGAAAAGAACAGAGGAGGAGTAAGAAAAACATAATAACATGCATACGATTACATATGGACGATCCTATTGAAATAACCTCGACTAATCAACTCAGGCTGCTAGATTCGCAACTCCCGGGTCTCAACCTTCTACAACCTGTTGTCTATGCTTACCTATGTTTTTTAATTTTCCATTGATGACAAAACTACACCTCTTTACACAACTGACAGTCTTACTGTCAATGTTCCTGACTGGCTAATCTTTTCCCTGCATATGAGTTACTTATTTTCTTTTTTACTTGATAGTGACAGTCTTACGTCTAGATTTTAAAGTCTATATGAGATGAGTGGAAACTTGCTTCTTCAGACCTCTCACTTCTTTTCATTTAAATGATTTCACAGGATTGACATAAGCTATTCGGTGGATTACGTCAATAAAATTTGACTTAACTTATACTGTCACTTACGGGATATATAAAACAAGAAGAAGAAGAAACGGAAGATAGCGCAAAAGAAGAACGGAAGATATCCCGTAAGTGGCAGTATAAGTTATGTTGTAAACCGTGAAAGCTTAAAACAGTGTTTAAAATTTGACTTCCCCATCGTCGTTATCACTGATAGGAGATCCTCAAGAATTCTAAATTAATCTTAATCAAAATCTTAAGTTCAACCTTTCTCTGAAAATATAACACAAACGTTCTCGATTACGTCAACTCTCTCTCTACATAATATGTATGTACTCATCTGTCGCGAGATTCTACGTATTTGTTACCCTTGGCACGGCACAGCTGCTGAAATTCTTGGGTAACCTGCATTTTATATAACTTTATTATCATAATAATTAATTTTCTTGATTCAGAAAGCGGTAATCCTGGACACGGCTCGTATTGTTAGGAGGTTCCTCTCTCTGGAGCCCTGACCGCCGGTAGCTTGGACCCTGTTCCCGATATCGGTGGGCTAAATTTTTTTATATTTTAAATGTTTTTATATTGTTTTTTCTAAGGAATATTTAAAAATGTAATTAGTTTGTAAAGATATTTATAAAGAATTTACTTACTCAATAGTCATGGTTAACGTAATCAAATTCTACTGACCATTTTCCAACAATTTTGTTTTTAGATTTTTTTTATGCTAACAACGACAGATCCATTCCTACCCCACGTTAGATACTGGCGGTAGGCACGACGTATTTGTCATTCACTCCCTTGCCTTGTCAACTGGCACGCTATCATTCACTCTTATCTCTTTCAAATCATTCCTCACACCATCTATCCATCTTTTCAGACCAACCCAAAATTTAAACCTCTAAAATTTATACATTATAGGCAAAATGATTCCAGAATGAATTAAAGTATCACGAAGACGTGGTTCGGTAATTTAAAAACGCAAGAGCGAGCACCAAAAAGTTCAAGTACGAGTTTACTGCATTGAGTGAACTGAGTCATTTACGTCTCAGATCAGGATATGAGTCTTACAAGCAACCCAAATTAATTTCAGTTAATATTATTTTGCGTTCTACCAGTAGCGGATTGATATTTTAAATACATCTTTGTGAATCAGTTATCTTCGCTTTTTTCCCTTTACGATAATCATTGGTCCCAATTTGCATTATCATTGCAACAGGGAAGACTTTAGTAACAAACACGGAAGATATCGGGGGTCAAGGCAGAGATTGGCCAAAATAATTTAAACTCAAATCTGATCAATTATAATTATCCAAATTTTAATATCTTAAAATTAACTTTTTACTCCCATGTATTACAATTCCTCAAAAGTACAAAAACCCAAAAAGGGCGGTAAAACTGCATCTCGAAATAAAATCAGATCAAGCGAAAACGAAAATCGAACTGCATTCAGCCAGTGAAAGTGACATTTAACTTTTTTTTTTAACTCGCGAGTCCTGCCGAATGCATCGCACATTCAGCCTCGGTGGTGTCATCGACCCCTGTATTCGGCGGCCGCCATTACGTTGGGAAAGGTCAGGCTCACACACATATTGACAAAATGTTTGTTTGTGTGCGTGTCCGCTTTTACTTTCAATTTATTGTGTATTTAAATTTTGCGAATTTAATATTTTGGTTGGTTTGAGTGGCGTTTCAGTTTCGCTTTTTGTTTGACCAAAGAGGGAGAGTGATCTTTTTGTGTTTTTAATTTGATCTTTTTGGTGAGTGTTGTGAATGATGATATTCTAATCATTTTAATACATTTAAAATTAGTTTTAATTATTATTTTTACTAAAATAATTTCTACAAACGCTTTTTTGGGCAGAAGGGTAAAAAATATCTGCAGATAAGGTTGGATATGATATATAAGTAGAGTATCTCAGTAAAACTAAAAAACTTTTTTTTATAAACGACATTTTCCTAACTCCATTATTTTTCTTCAAATCATCCACACCTCAATATTTACCCTACTTCAAAAATTTCGATCATCATTTCCAAAAAGTCTAGTCATATAAGTACCTACTTACCTAACTACATAGTAATAAGCATCACCTTGCTATCAAATTACGTCACGTTATCGGTCACAAATGTCAAACACCACATTAAAAAAAGAACTGCCAAAATTAAGTACAACGACGAAATTCATTGATAAGCGTATCTTATCAGGGCCTGACCATGCCAATTCGAACAGTGTTGACTGGGGTCAGGGTTTTTCCCCATCTCTTTCACTCTCGAGAAAAGGTATATTGCTTTCTCTCTCACACGCAGAATAATGCACATAATATGTTTGCTCAGTTGTTTTGTGTTCGTAATTTAAAATTTTAAGGGAATTTTTCATAATGTCGTTTTTGCATGTTGGAATGGGCTGTTAGTACCTGTGGTTTGTAATGTATAGAGGCTTACCTCTATACATTACAAACCACACCTCACACCTCTATACATTATGAACCTTAGTTCATATAACAATGGGGTGAGCAGTAGTGTTAGTGTTATCCATACACAGTGTAGTTTTTCAACATAAAAATTTGAAATTTGAAAAATTTGAATTTTTTAATTCAACATTTTGAAAATCAGGAATTTCTCAATAGTAGGTTGGAGTCTGAATTTGTGACCGGGTCACCCTGGCGAAATATCCGTGAGTTAAAGACACACCTCTGATTAACCCTCTTGGCGATAACAAGCGTGATGTCCACCTACGGAGAGAGCGGGTCACAATCGACCACGCAAACCCAGTGACGTCTCATGTCTACGAATTGGTTCTAGAACTTGCCTGGTTTCCTCACGATGTTTTACTTCACCGTTTATAGAACAGTGCTGATGAAAAATAACAAAACATAGAAACACAAAAAAATGTCGTTGGTTATTTAAAAAAACAGCTGTTCCCTCAAAACTGCAATACCTACACGGTTAAAATGTATGGGACAGCTGGTTTTTTTTTAATTGCCGTTGAAAAATTTCGATGTCCGAGGTTCAGAATGTTCAGATTCAGAATGATATAGGTACTGAATACGTGGTAATCGTTCCACTTTGTACATCCACAATATTCACCTGAATGCAAAGCGTGATGTTATGTTAAGCTATACTTATCTAGTTCATACAGGTACCAGTACCTGTATGAACTAGATACAACATCACGTTTGTAATCCCAGAAAGTTTAGGCAGAAGTGTACCTAATAGTACACCCACATTTCGCCAGTTACGTTTAAGTCCCATGTAATCGGGGTTTTACCATCAACCGAAATATTCTAGATGCATAGAAATCATCCAAAAAAACTCATCTGCCTAGACTTTTCCCAACTATATTGGGGTTGGCTACCAGTCTAACCGGATGCAGCTGAATACCAACATTGTACATGGAGCGACTGCCTGTCTGACCTCCACAACCCAGTTAGTACTGGGTAATACGATACCCCTTGGTAAGACTGGTCGTCAGACTTTTTGGGCCACTGACTACCTAACGACTGTCAAAGATCTACAAATGACACCCGGGACCAACGGCTTAACGTGCTTTCCGAGGCACGGAGGAAACTCTATATGTAATGGGTGGTCACCCATCCACGGAACAACCTAGGCAAGCGCACCTTAACCTAAAGATCTACCCGAGCGGTTGTTATTATTTAGCCACGAGCTCCTCATCCAATCCAACCAAACTCAAAAACATAAACCAGAGTACTTTACGACATCACTACACATAATAAAAAATTAAAATATATATATATATATACCTATATACATTCACACCACGCAACCGATTTCACGAAAAGTTCACTTCTTAAAAAAAAATATGTAAAATATAAAACAAAATAAAAACAATCAGTTGTTTTCGTACCCAAAGGTCAAGGGGAGGACCATTCGCTTCCTTCTACCAGTTTGTGTATTTTTGTACATTATAATTTTATGACAATTCGGCGATAATTTTTGGTCGTATTTTTATTATTTTAGTATCGTTACCACTCGGGAACTTATTAAAAACGTGAGTAATTTATGATAGAAGCGCCAGAGTAGGCCACGAAATTCTAGTTTTCTTATTTTTTTTTTTGTAATTTACCGGTCAGTGACAGGTTTTTTTTTGATTAAAATATGACGCTTCTACCTTATTTTATGAGAATCTGCGCAAGTTAATCTAAGATTAGTAGTCTAGTTCACTAGTTAGCCATATTTCTTATTTCCATACAGTAATATTGTCAAATTAATTAGAACAGGTAAATATTTGACAGCTATTTGCGACGTTGCCAACTTTTTGGATGAACGCTTTTAAAAGGCATAGTGCGGACATTGGGAATATTTTCATACAAAATTTTTGATCCCGAACGTTTTCGATTTTGACAAACCTGACAAGCAATGGTACCTGACAAGCGGGCGTGTGACACTAGATGACTAGACAGACCGACTTGTTACAAAGTAGTAACAAGTATTGGATTACTTTTATCTTCGTCTCGCCCCGTCTATCGCTCGTAAATATTTGAATGTCTTTGTTTTCCTGCATTCAAATTGGGTAACACACTTTCTATAACAAATTCATAATCTGAAGGATTTTAAAGGAAATTCTTAATCAATTGCTTCTAGCATGTTGAAAAATTCACGTAAATTATAACACAATTAATAAAGTTAGGTAACTTTGAGAATTTTGCGATACTTTAAATAAGTAAAAAAATATCTTAACTAATTGTAGCCAGCTCTTAATGAATTATTATTATCTATTAGTTATTAATGAAGATGGTAGGTAGAACAAAGACATAAATAAATAAAAAAGAAATTATTAGTTAAAATAAAGCTTAACCTAACCGCAAAGCTAGTTCAATCTTCTATTAAATTCAATTCTTCCTTCACAATTTATTAAAGGGCGAAAAACCCAAAATTAACGAACTCCCAATTAAAGCTTAAAACAAATAACACACACGACATTGTATAACCTTCCTCTAAGCTCATTATTACAATAATTCTTAATTGCTTCAAAATGATAAAACAATGGCCCTTCAGTCTGGTAATTATTTTGTAACTTTTCCTTATTTTGAACGAAGTTTATTACCGAATTCGACCATGACGCGTTTGACCGCATTGATAAGTGTATAACTTAATTTTGGGAGTCAAGCAAGGAGCCAATTTGTTTCGTATTACCACGAATATTAAGTTATAGCCTTGTAAGTGCAATTGCACTGGTACAAAACTTATAAAGACACTTATTTAAGGTTCATAATTAAATACAATAAAATTAGATATTCTTTTAATTGTAGCATTCAAATAATAATTTGTGGTTTCCATTTTCAATATTAAATATACTTTGGAATTAGGTATATCGTTTCAAAAGCTCGCACGGCGTAATTCAGCGTTTGTAAACATGGAAAAAATTACAAAATTATTTACTCGATAGCAGAGTTAGCTGATCAACAGAAAGAACAGTCTTCATCATCTGCCTAGCCTTTTCCCAACTACGTATATATTGGGGTCGGCTTCCAGTCTAACCGGATGCAGCTGAATACCAGTATTCTACATGGGGCGACTGCCTACCTGACCTCCACAACCCAGTTAGTACTGGGTAATACGATACCCCTTGGTAAGACTGGTTGTCGGACTTTTTGGGCCACTGACTATCTAACGACTGTCAAAGATCTACAACTTGTATTTTAAAAAAAACACGTGAAAAAGTTGGAACTTTGAACCTCAATATCTCCGCAACTACAAAGTTCCTAAGTATAGTCCAGAACAAAAAAGAAAACGCAATGACGGAAAGAACAGTTATTGCCTTTCGGCTTAGTTAAGCGTATTTTTAGACCCACCATCACCTTGAACTGCAAACGTAAACTGGTCGCACTGTAGTATTTCATTTAGTCTAGGTCCTCAGACTCGGCCGTGGATGGAACACGCCATCATCTCAGTCTACCAAATTATACACAATTCTTCGGTCGTTTTCCTTTATCTTTTTCTATATAATAAAGCCTCTAATTCATCATCACCATCTTCCTGCCCTTATCCCATGTTATTTGGGGTCGGCGCAACATGTATTTTTCTTCCATTCTCCCCTGTCAATCGTCACGCTATCATTTACTCCTTTTTCCTTCATATCATTCCTCACACAATCCATCCATCTTTTCTTTGATTACCTCCTATAATTATTTTCTGAATATATTTTTACTTATCTGTGGCTTTAGGTAATATTACGTAAAATTAATAAAATAATAGTAAATCTTTGTTGGTTTTGGACAATCCCACTAAAGGGACTTAACCGTGCCAATTACGTGGTAGGCCTGATAAATTTAATTAATATTATGTATTGTTTGAATAAGAGGAACACCAGCACAAGAATATACCTACCTTGCATATAGGCATATAGGCAATATAAATGTGAACAAATATTAAGACAAAATAAGTAATTTATTTATTTCTTTTATTAAACATTTGAAAAACCGCATTGTTATTGTTTAGACGAATCATCCAATTTCTAAATGACTAACTACAAAAATAACAGTAGGTACGGCAGTAATCAAATAATGATGCAGCCTTTCTGAATTTAAACAAAACGACCTCGGTAGGCTAAGCATTGGCAATAGAACCTACAACCACCCACAAATTATGATACTTCAACAACTGTACCATGAGGCGGTGTCTGTTCAGAATGTGGGACTAAGCTCTGTCAAATCGCATAGTTCCTTTTAATTCAATTATCTGGCTGACATCATCATGTTCTATGTTAAGGGATTTGGTTTCCGCACTTAGTCCTTAAAGTGGACCATTGTACGTGAGCCATGGTGGCCGTTACTCCAACCAGCCCACCTCCCTCCAGAAGCAGATCAAACTTCCCGGTCTTCTCAGGACATCCGCAAGGGATCTTGGTGTTCCAAAAGTCTCCTCGCGGATCTGGGTGACGTCGGTGCACTCGAGGAGTACTTGCGCCACATCATCGTTCTCCTGCCCTTATCCCAACTTATTTGGGGTCGGCGCAGCATGTCTTCTTCTTCCATACTTCTCTATTACTCATCACCTCATCATAAATCTGCTTTCTTGCCATATCATCCTTTACACAATCCATCCATCATTTCTTTGGTCTTCCTCTACTCTTATAATTATCTGGCTGACAATAATTTGAATCTCATAAAGAATCTATTCCATTTTTGACCGATCCCAAGTTGGCCGTAGAAAACACAATCTCTACAGATGAGGGTTCATGGACGGCTCAGATCTCAAGTGTGTATGCGGTGTGTCTCCACAGACAATTGGCCCACCTTCCATCTTGTGCTGCTTACCTCTGCACACTTGACGATCTTATGACTGCATCAGCGAGCGGAGTTCGCGAAGCTGAGTTTTAGGCCAAATTTATATTTGATGAAAATTTGCCATCGAAACGCTAAGAAGAAGCAGGCGAAAACATTTCATTACAGTAAAAATACCTTCATTCCACTGACACTATGGTACACTTAGACCACATCGACCGGTCTTGTACTCGCATGCAGCGGATTCTCACGGCCTTCTCAAGATCATCGGTGTACCTATGGGAGACTTTAAACCGCTGCACATACGAGTCCTCGATCACCCGTTCTGCGAGCAATGTGCCCTCTTGCTGCCATTTAATTTTGGAGGTGCTCGTGACTAAATAATAATAGCCGCTCGGATCAATCTTCAGGTTACGCCGCGCTTGTCTAGATTGGCCTGTGGATGGGTGACCACCCATTGCATACCGAGTTTCCTCCGTGCCTTGGAAAGTACGTTAAGCCGTTGGTCTCGGCTGTCATTTTTAGATCTTTGACAGTCGTTACCTGCAGTCCATGCAGTCAATGGCCAGAAAGTAGTGGCAGTAAAATACTGGTATTCAGCTGCATCCGGTTAGACTAGAAGCCGACCCCAACATAGTTGAGAAAAGGCTATGCAGATGATGAATTTTGCGTCCCAGAAACTAGTTCATCAAAACTCTGAATAGTACTACAGCCAGACTGAATTAGATTACATTTTCGCTTTATCAGGAGTTCTTCGACCGATAGGCGACGATATGGGGCAAGCAGACTGTGCGTCATGTGCGCAGGATTGGCGAAATGTGTCCCAAGGGTGAGGAATGTCATCGGTGTAGTACACCTAGTTTAAAATGTGTCATCGTGTAGCCAATTTAGTTGTAATTCAATTGTACAGTGTCTCCACTCTCCCTCTCTACAATTGAATTATGGGAGAACTTTTGGATGGATTAACTACCCTTTTAGGTAGTACCTAATCTACCCGTGTTAATGAAACATCGTGAAAGGGGTTGGGATGTCAGTGAAAAGGTATTATAGTACAGTCGCCAGCGCATCAAGTTACTACAAACTATCAAATTTTCTCATTCGATTTTGAACTTCACCATCAATGTTTCATGGTTTGAAATCATTTGGAGAAATTTGACAGTTTATGGTAACTTGGTACTACCGTACTTGTATGGTGCGGTAACTTGGTGGTGTGATGATCTGATCATGTTTGCGGGGCAAGCGTGGCCAGAAATGGCAAAAAACAGAGAGGTTTGGAGGGAGAAAAAATTTTTGGCCCAGCAGTGGGACACAAAACAGGCTATGAAAAAAAAAAGAAATTTTCCCGATCTCCCTCAAATTGGAAAACCTTTAGGCGATTTTAGACTTGGTCATTTTTTGTAAGCATAGACCAATTTTAATAAGACATGTGAAGAACTAAGAAAAAATAATTAAAAAATGAGTGATTATTAATTTAGTAAATTGTAAATTAAAACAGAACCGTATCTAAAAGCGGAATGTCATCCGAATATGATTAAAAGTCAATGGTTTATTAGCACGCCGAACATCTGGGTCAACACCGACTGTTTATTGATTTCGTTCAATAACAACAACCAATATAATATACAACCACTTTTATAGACCAGACACACGCTTCGAAAATGGATAGGACACTTATCACATCATCTGGCTGCCTTTTCCCAACTATGTTGGGGTCGGCTTCCAGTGTAACCGGATGCGGCTGAATACCAGTATTTTACATGGAGCGACTGCCTGTCTGACCTCCACAATCCAGTTAGTATTGGGTAATACGATGCCTCTTGGTCTTGGTAAGACTGCTTGTCAGACTTTTGGGTCACTGACTACTACTGTAATGACTGTCAAAGATCTACAAATGACAGCCGGGGCCAACGGCTTAATGTGCTTTAGGACACTATGATTTGAAAAAAAGAATGATCGGACTGGTACTCAATGGCTTTAATTGTTAAATGGCATAAAGTTTAATACTTAAATAAATAACATAACATAAGAAGGTTTAGGCAGAGGTGTTCAGAATAGTACAGCCACATTTCGCAAGTTTGCTTTTTTTTTTTAAGACCCATGTAATAGGGGCAAGCCTATTGCCATCTACCGGGCACAAATCCGGACTCCGTGGCTGCTACTGAAAAAATCCTGCTGGGAAAAACCCAACAACACTTAGCCCGACCCGGGAAAAGAAGCAAGGACTTCAAGCTAGGCAGTCACGCTTGTAACCAGTCGATCACCGAGGCAGTCCAAGACAATCCAAGTAAAATACTGGTATTCTCCTACATCTCATAGACTAGAAGCCGACCTCATCATGTTGAGGTCTGCTGTATTCCAAAATAAAGCCTTATTCCTAGCAGATGTCGAGGACATCGTACAAACAGACTGAAAGGAGAACCCATTCAATATATTATACCTACGTCCTTGTCTATTTGTGGTAACATTTGTGAAAAATCGAAAATGACTATTCATTTTTATGTTAAATGGCTGGCACGTGTAAGAATAAGGAAAATGATTTCCTAAAAACTACGCCTTTAATTGGTTCAAGAGGCAATTAACGAGTCGTAGAGAAGATATTTGACAAATTAAACAGAAATTAATTAATGTACCCATCTACGTGTATGAACTGGGTCAAGGAAAACCAATTCATCATCATCTGCCTAGCCTTTTCCAACTATGTTGGGATCGGCTTTCAGTCTAAACGGATGCAGCTGATAACCTGTATTTTACATGGAGAGACTGTCTGTCTGCCCTCTACAACCCATTTTCTGTGTAATGCGATGCACCAAGTGTAGTTGCCAGACTTGCTGGTTTCGGATTTATCCGTAACGACTGTCAAAGATCTATTAGTAACAGTCGCTATTGCGGCTTAAAGTAAAGTGCAACAAAGGTCCTAAAACGTGCATTTTGTGGTAAACATTTGTGAATATATTCAAGAAAACCAGATCAAAGGAGCTCGTTTCTAAATAATAACAGCCGCTCGGGTCAATCTTCAGGTAAACCGCACTTTAGTTGGTCCGTGGATAGGTGTGCACCCATTACATACTGAGTTTCTTCCGTGCCTATGAAAGCAGGGAGTCATTTGTAGATTTTTGATAATCGTTACAGATAATCAGTAGCCCGAAAGTCTGACAACCAGTTTTACCAAGAGGTATCGTATTACCCAGTTCTAACTGGGTTGTGGAGGTTAGATAGGCAGTCGCTCCATGTAAAATACTGGTATTCAGCTGCATCCGGTTGAAGTGGAACCGGACGAAAAGGCTAGGCAGATGATTGAAGAAAGCCAGACGTCGCCCGGCGTTTGTTCCTATTTAGGCCGCGCGCTAGAAGATCCTTGTTGGACTTGGCGGACCCTGCTTCCGACACCGGTGGCCCACTATTTTTTAATGTTTTTTTTATATGGTTTTTTTTTTAAGAAATATTTAAAAATGTCTAAAATGTGTAGTTAAATAAATAAAGGAAATAATAAATTATTAATAAACTGTAGAAACAAATTAGGCAGCCAATTTATTATTATGGTGATATACATATTATGTGACCGCATCATATTTGGGACGACTTAAATACAAGGAAGGAAGTTGTGCCATAAACTTTCCGGTATTTCGTTTGAATTCGGTTACAAGATAAAGGGTTCCACGTAATGTAGGTATGTCTAGTAAACAAATTAATTCAATCCCTGTTTCAGTGAATTAGTACCTTTTCAGGTAGATATTATACAGGGTGTAAACAGACCCTTCACGAAGCCGTCAACCAAGCATTATGTACATCAAACTAAGTAACTTTACGCAAAATTTTTTGCTGGGAAACGACTTTTTTTTTTGGGGTGAAAAATCACGTTTTACGGTAAAACTCAATGTAACGCACTCAAAACATTGTGATCATGGATGGATTGAATAGTGCGGGGGTCGTGGAGGTGTTTAAAGTAAAGTTACAACATTAAAACCTTGTATTTTAAAAAAAACTTGTGAAAAAGTTGGAACTTTGACCCCCAATATCTCCGTAACTAGAAGGTTCCCAGGTATGGTCTACAGCAAAAAAATGATCGCCATGACGGGGAGAATAAGTGCCTTTCGGCTTCGTTAAGGGTCTTTTTACACCCTTTATGATTTATACATTAAGTTAAGCCAATCTGGGCAGACGACATTGCTGCCATTGGGGCAAAACCTGGATGAGGCTAGTACAAGAACTTGAAGAATGGCACAAGTATAAGCTTAGGCTTATAGTCTATACCTAAGCTTATACTTGTGCCATTCTTCACGTTCAAACAGCTTGTTTTTAAAAAGGTTTTTGTACTATACCGTATAGTGCAAAAAACAAGCTTCTTCAGTAAACCTCTTTGATTGATACCCATATCATGGAGGAGCCTAAAAAATTACTAGTCCGGTCCCATTTTGGATTAAGAAAAACGTCATTTGTCAAAAGCAGTAAGGACTTTACATCTAATTCATAAATACCTGAAGAGAACGCCATCTTTATCTTCCACGGCCTTTGACGTTCATTTGCAGGGCTGTGTCCACGTGCCTTCTGTTCTTCTTCTGTCGAATGTTCGATTCCTATGTAGACCACAAAAAAAACTATACTTAACGCAATATTTAAAAAATACACTATTTGTTATTTTTAAGTAAATCGTCACCGATTCACACTTCAACACCGGTCGAATTTCGTAACAATACTACGGGTATTTCCGGCAAGTTTAATTGGGAACCTATGTTATTGTTATTCCTTGTTGTCAAGTATCTTGACTTGGCTCACGAGGTTGTCGACATGTAGGATGTGGACTCAGCGATCATTGTACCGATAGTCGCATCAGCCCATGGCTTAATTGCCAAGAGCCTCGCCACTACCTGAGGAGGCTCTGGTTAGGCAGCTATATCAAGGACTTGATTCAGAAAGCGGTACTCCTGGACACGGCTCGTATTGTTAGAAGGTTCCTCTCTCTGAAGCCCTGGCCCCCGGTAGCTTCGGCCCTGTTCCCGGTACCGATGGGCTACAAGTTTTTATATTTTTTAATGTTTTTTATATTGTTTTTATTTTAAAGAATATTTATAAATGTATTAGATTTGTATATACCCATAAATAAATAAAGGAAATAAATAATATGAATTCATTTTGCTTTAAACTTAGGTGGATATCCTCCTTCTCCTCTCTGAGGCCTGGTTTCGCTGTGGTGGAAACCTGGCCAGACCCTCGGAAAGCTTAATAAACTGTTGGTCCCGGCGGCCATTTGTAGATTTTTGACAGTTGGGTGGATCGGGGAGTCAGAAGCGCGGAAGCCTGTCAACCAGTTGGCAACCAAATGGGTTGTGGAGGTCAGATTGGCAGTCGCTCCGTGGAATAACATATATTAACAACATCGGATGCGGTATATCTTGAAGGCTCCATATTTACTCTGTGTATGCTTGCGTTTTTAACCGACTCTCAAAGGGAGAGAGGCGACTGTATGTATTTTTTTTTATGAATGTCCACTTACTATCTGACCTCCACAACCCAGTGATGACTAATTAGGCATTAAAGTGCGCCGTGTAATCACATATTTCCAAGTGTCTCATCTGTTTTCAAAAACGTTGCAATCCCAAACATTATCTTTTACAAATAATAACGTATACAAGTATGAATTGCATACAAAAACGTGTTTTTTGACATTGAGGACGAACGTGGAGCCACTAAACTGATAATCTGATATCGGGCGCGATAAAAATATAAATTGGAGTAAAATGATAAGAGGCCGTCGACTCCGTGGGCGAGCCTTTGTTGTGATAACAGAGGCTTTTAGTCTGGGAGGGGTGGGAGGTGAGCAGTGTATTGTGGTATAGTATTTTTAGTAGGTAATAGATGTTCTGCTTACACACCTACAGGCCACATGCTGCATACAGGCCTACTTATTTCTTTCGTCAGCATTGTTATGCATCGGTTTGAAGCCCTTTTGCAGGATTTGTTTGCTAGCCCCTGTCCTGGGTAGATGCATCCCCCCACTCTCTCTATTTTTCCCAATCCGCGCGTCCTCCTTCCAGTTTTGATAGAACCTGTCCTGTTTGTCCCACCATCTCCTTCCTGGCCTTCCTTCCTTCCCGAATCAGTCTCAGGGTACCGTTTTGTGCTATTAAGGCACACAGTTTGGTTTTCTTAAGTTGTGTGGTAATCGGTTGTATGGCCATGGTGAGCATTAAGATGAAGGGATCAAGTCCCCAACTTCACACGTGGTATGGGCATGTAATGCGAAGGAATGAAGAAAACGTTGTGAGGAAAATTTTGAGTATGAATGTGGATATTAGGCATAAGAGTAGAGGAAGACCAATGTAATGATGGATGGACTGTGGAGGGATGGAGGTCATGTCTGATGAGATGACGAGTGATACAGAAGTATGGAAGAAGAAGACATGCTGCCCAAATGAATTATGATAAGGGCAAGAGAAAGATGATGATGAAGAAGTGCATCTCAGGTTGTACAAAAAAACATTTGTTACGGCTAGACTTTCATAAAATCCCTCGCCCTCTGTCCAAACAGACAAACATAGTGACTAAACCCTACTAAGAAATATTGTGAAACGAATTGGGCAAGCAGCGCGTTGAGGAAACTGGTAAAATCTTTTTAACGAGTACCTACTGACTCATAGTATCATGTGACCCTAGTATGATTTTAAATTTTCCATCTTGTTTGTTCGTGGCCCTTTTCCGCGTTGTTAATTTTAATTAAGTAATAATAGATTTAGTGGGTAAACCACGAAGTCACGAGGCTACTTACGTCATTGACGAATTTTGTCGGTTGAACCATTTATTCAAACTTAAACTCGAAGCGTTTATTTCAATTAGACCTTTACAGGCACTTTTGAATGTCAGAAAAACAAAGTCGAAGCTACAGTCACAGACACAAGGCATAATAACTTGCGAACTTGCGATCTCTATGGAGAAGAATGGGCAAGAAACTCCATGGACACTCAATATTGTTTCAAAATCTTGATTACAATATTCATGTTGAGATTATCCTCCTTCTGGGGCAGTCGAGTACCTAAAATGAGACTGCCTCGTTGGTCTACTGGTCGCAAGAGAAACTGCTTAGGCTAGGATTCAGGGTTCTCCAACTCCAGAGGGCTTAGGCCAAGTAGCATCTTATCAGCAATTACAATTATGGAACAGCCAATATGTTACGACATAAGCCAAAGAAAATTTAAGTCAGTCGTCTTGAAAGTTGACGCGAACACACGAAAACCTTTGAAAGCAATAACTAAATAACGTAAGGTTTTATTCGACGAAAATAAGAAAGGTGTTCCCCGTTCATCTGGCCTGCATTCTTTCTTAGTAGGGAGGTCTATAACCAAAGAGTACAGACATTTTGAAAGGAATCTGCCTTAATTTTCTGTTCAGAGGGACAGATTGGATCATATGGTATAGGTATATTTTAAACAGTTCTAGATTGAGTAGATCTCTACTAGGTTCCATCAATTACATCAACCATAGTCTAAGCGGCAGCATTTATTTAGAATTAGCTTTTGCCCGCGGCTTCGCTCGCGTTAGTCTAGAATTTGTCAATTAAACTCTTAACACACTACTAAAGTATCTATAATAATATAATTCAATCATGCATGATTCGAAAGACACGAGGCGCCATCTATTATCATGAGAACGTGATTGTGGTTTTCCTCGGGAACAGTACTTTTTTTCAGGATGAAAGGTACCCTATGTCCGTTTCTGTACACCTGACAACGTATATGCAAAATTTCAGGATAATCGGTTCAGTGGTTTAGGCGTGAAAAGGTAACAAACAAACAAACTTACTTTCGCATTTATAATATTAGTAAGGATATATTACCTAGCAATATTTTTAACAATCATTGCCACACAAAAGATCAAGGAACTCATTTATTTCATTATCATTTAGGTACTAATTAGGTAAATTGCGCTAATCAGCAACTACGTATGAAAAATAAGCCTGCTTGATAAAGCACGTACTAGACAAAACAAAAACAAGTCTCAACAAGTTTGGTGTTGCGTTGGTTAGTTGCGCGATAGTGGCGTGACTGAGGACTAGCGGGACCGTTTTTACAAAACGGATTACATCCCTGTACCTAAAGGGTGTAAAAAGACCCTTAACGAAGCCGAAAGGTACTTGTTCTCCCCGTCATTAAGAACATTTTTTTGTTCTAGACCATACCTGGGAACCTTCTAATTCCGGAGATATTGGGGGTCAAAGTTCCAACTTTTTCACAAGTTTTTTTTTTTAATTCATGTTTTTATGGAAGATTTTTACTTTAAATACCTTCACGATCCTCCATCAGCACAATGTTTTGAGTGCGTTACATTGAGTTTTACCGTAAAACGTGATTTTTCACCCCAAAAAAAAAGTCGTTTCCCAGCCATAATTTTTGCGTAAAGTTACTTAGTTTGATGTACAGAATGCTTGGTTGACGGCTTCGTGAAGGGTCTGTTTACACCCCATATGTTTGAAAGATGACACACAAAAGGTTATATCAGTGGGTTCTTGTCAATCCTGTTGAAACTAATAAATAATATCACGCCTGTAATCCCTGAAGAGTTAGACAGTGATGTACCTAATAGTAAACCCAAAATTCGCTAGTTATGTTTGAGTCCCATGTAATAGGGGGCGAGCCTTTTGCCATAAACTGGGCACAAATCAAGACTCCGTAGCTGCTACTGAGAAATTCGTGATGGAAAAAACCTTTGCCCGACCTGGGAATCGAATCCAGGACCTCATGCTCAGCAGTCGCGTTTGCGACCACTAGACCAACGAGGCAGTCCTGTTGAAACTCGTTATAGAAATACGAAAAAACTCTTTGGAAGCTATTGTCTATTTGTATAAGCCCCCTGGTCAAGAAAATATCTCATGATGACACTCACAAGGCCCGTTACACTGGAGTGAGGACGGGCTTAGTTCAATAATAAGCCAGCCTCTCGGATCAATATCCAAGATAATACAAGGCTTGCGGTGGTCAGTTCGTGGATGCTTGACAGTCCATCTCATACCAAGAGAGTCCGTGCCTCGGAAAGTAGTTGGTCACGGGTGGTCCGAAGCCCGAAAGCCTTACCAAGGAGTATCGTGATACCCCCTCCTTGGGCTGTGGAAGCCAGACAAGCAGTCGCTCTGTGAATATTCAGCGGCATCCGGTAAGATTGCAAGTCTACACTAAATGGCATTTAGTCTAGACTTGCAATCTTACCGCCAGACAGACACTGATTACATGAACCCCTAAACAAACAAAAATATCATCATGAGACATGTCGTAATCAGCATTCCTTAGCCAAAAAACGTGATGATAAGTTCATTGTTATTTTATTAGGTATAGGTACTTTAAAAAGCCTTGAGACATAACCACGTGTGGAGCGATGTGGCGCAACGTTGACGCGACATTGCGCAGGTCAGTTACTCTATATGTAGCGGTAGCATGAAAACTGCAGCACAAATTGATCCTTACGCATTATCACTAAAGTAAGTTTTCTCAAAGTTTTGTTGACATTTTTAGAAACTGCTAGATGAAACTGAATTAGCTAGTGAAACTACGTAGACGTAATGAGTATCGATATCTAATCAAAATGCAGAATTATTAAGTAATGCCTTTGGTATAAAACCTTGAAACCAGACCACACGACGTGGCGCAACGTTGAGGCGACATTGCGCAGGTCAGTAACGCTACAGTCTGATAGTGGCTTTATGTAGTGGCAGCATGAAAAGTGTCTGGGGACAAATATTCTGAAGGTTGTTTCAAAGATTAATTGTAGTATGTCCACTTCCAAAGCGTAGAGGGATGAGAGAAAGATGGCCTATTAGTTATTATCATCGGAAACCATTTGTGTCCCACTGCAGGGCAAAGGCCTCCCTTCCCTCTATCCACTTTCCTTCTCTTGTTCCCCTATCCGCAGCGGTTTGTCGCCAATCTATAAGGTAAGAGTCTAGTTTTGGCTGAACAGTCGGGACGGGACGGGACGGGACGGGTCGGGACGGGTCGTGACGGGACGGGTCGGGACGGGTCGGGACGGGACGGGGCCAAAGCAGGCGCGAGCACCACTCACCTCACGTACTAGTTTAGAAGATGATTACCTACCTGAAAATCCGATTTGAAAAAATAGATAAAAATTGCATTTAGTTTAATCGCAGGTCCTGAATCCTTGACGCCGCAGACAACGTCACATTCTACCAGCGATAGGTAGTACCTAATGATGAGGTAAAGGCTAAAAACGCATAGAGCTGTTATGGCTACCGAAATGCTTATGTCAATCCTTTTGAAAACCTTTTGATACAGAAAGTAAAAAGTTATGAAAGGGATTAGGTACTTGACAAGGTTCGTGTGTCCACTTCCTAAGCTTACAGGCATGGAAGAAAGAGCTTAGTTTTATTTTCAGGAGAATTGTTATCACTGGAACATAAGATCAGAGCAATGAAATGAAAACTTATCTACTGGAACCGTTTAATTTTTTTTTTTAATGGCAGAAATTACCTACACTTAAGTTGGTAATAGTAAGACCAGGATTTCTTTCGAACTTGATATAAAGTAGAGTTTTTTTTTTCTTCAAACTTCAGTCTTTAGTCTCTGTGAGAGTTCCTTGCTACATTAAAGTCCGATTTATTTTGCTATGGTTTAAAAAAACTGCCAAAAAATACAAAAACAATATACAAGGCTCACATAATTGCAAACCATACATCTATAAATAAATATACGTCGATGTCTGTATGTATGTGTCACGATGCATCATCAAATCCAAGTTCAATGCACTCGGTTGATTCACGACTCTTTTTGTATGCATCTGTCTCTTTCACGCCCATCTTATCATAAATATAGCTATCTCCGTCTGGCGCATGACAAATTAGTGTAGACTGTGGAGATTTTGTGATAAAACTGTTTGCATTTTAATTTTATTTTTTTGTTTGTTTTTACTTTTACAGATGGCCATGTTTGTCTGAGATTAAACTAAGTGAGTTGTCAACGTTGGAAATATTGTAAATAAGCTTGAAATGGTTTATTTATTTAAACAAAGATCAACCTCCTTTTATCTAGTAGTTAGTGTAGTTTTACAGGGAATTTACCTTTTCTGAAAAAATCTGGTCTATACCTTATAAATAACGCTACGAGCTCTCTAAAACAAGTAAGTCACCCAACATCTCAACGATATTCCATATAGATTCCTAGTCGGAAGCCCATAGAAACACAACTAGGCTAAATAATATGACAATTAATCGTAATTATTGTTTGTTTTCAATATTCAAAGTTAGTCAAGATGCTGATAAATCAAAAAGCGCACCAATTAAATTCCTATTTTAGTAGGTACGTTACCTAAGCTTGTATTAATTTTGGTCAAACATTCATAAAAACTGCTGTCTTTGGCATAAGCGCGGATTTGAATTTGGAAAAAAAACCTTCAACTGTTGTTATCTATGGCTTACCTACCCAACCAAAATCTAAAAAAGGCGTAGGTCTTAATACCAACATAACGCGTTCGTTTATTTCAAACTTCGAATTTCAAAACTAGTGCATTACAAAAGGAAACTGGCATCGTTATTTTACGTAGAACCGCTGTTGAGTTAAAATATTTAGTTTATTAGAGTTATTGTTGCACAAATATTGCATGTTATCGGCGAGTCAGTGACCCTTTCTGATAAAGGTTTCAGGTATTCCTGTAAACTGTAAATAACGGTTTGTTTTCGAGGCGTGGGCTCGCTTGATTAGGTAAGTAGTTATTGAACTGAAATAAGTTAATAACTTTGATACATTGACTGCAAACCACATTTTGGAGTACCTAGCTAATCAGCTTCTGACTTTTTTTAAATGTCAGTGCAAATCCTCTATTAAAAGGGCTGAATAATTATGAAGTAAATTAAGTACTTAAGTAAAAAATTGTGACTGTAAGGAGTCCCAATTTTTTACCTAGATCATATTATTCTAAGTATTGCATAATAATCCACCTACCTATAACGTTCTCATTGCTGTTCCACATGCCTACTCCCTGAAAAAGGCAATGGGCCATAATCGCCCACGCGGGTGTAGTACGGGTTAGTATTGGTAAGTTAGTTCCTAAAGCTAGGTAACATTTCGTAAATACAAATACCTACACTTAGTTTTACCTTAAATGCACACATAAACCCCGAAATTAAGATCACACTATATTTTTTGTACAGTCATTCAAAATTAGAACGAAACAAATATTCTACTCACAATAAAAAAGGTTGAACATCAAAGTTCGAATCTCAAAGAAAAGCCAAACTAAAACAAAAAAAAACCGACCCGACCGCGCTCCGAAGTACTCCGAACGCAACAGATACAAAATTTAAATTACTTTCACCGCCAAAATGCGTATTCCATTTACGAACATCCGTCACAATTTCACAGAACGGGGACAGCCGAATTCGCTTCAAGGTCGTTGTGGTAGGTCAGTGTTGTGACGTCAGAGGCGCCCTCCAAAATGCGGGGTCAATGGCCTCGGTACCGCGGAAACTGTGCTGTGCGCGGACCGAATGCGAATTAGGGTCTCTCTGTGTGCGTGCGGCCGGGGACACACGACGGGGTTCCGAGAAATATTCGGAGTTATTCGGATGTTCATTTAAGCTGAGGTTTTGTGTGAAAAATGTGGCTAATTTGTTTGGGAAGCAGGTCAGATTTGATTAATGTTGAATTGGACATAGATTAGTGTCCTATTGATGTTAAAAAAAAACTTTTATAATTAGGTATCTAAGTTGGTAAAAATACTGTGACACTGACAGCGATGTTGACGGGCGATTATTACTCAAGTTGGGTTTGGTACAGTGCAGTATGCCATTGATTGTTATTTAAAATTGCTTACCCAGATTAATATACTGTGACAGCGACTGTCAAAAGGCGTTTCTTACGCCTACCGACCTAATTATAGCAATTTTTCCAATATCTAATAGTCTGGTAAATCGTTTCCTCTTGATTACTCTAGGCGCAAAATACACATTAATTCTACTAAAATAAATTTTAAAAATGATGTATTGTTATTGTGTGTGGGTAACAAATAAAGATGGTAAACATTTTTAAAATATACCTACCCCAAAACAATAATCTATATCTATACATATAATAAAATCGTAAAAATCCAATTCGATGTTCCGACTTGGCGCAAAAACTACTGCATAGATCCTGTTCAAATTTTGCACAAATATTCCTTACAGGCTTCTTCACATGTTAGGCTATATATTATCACGCTACTCGCTTAAAGGGGTGAGCAATATTGCATTATGTCAGTATCCTTCATTTGTTTGACGTTTCAGTCATGACAAGCACCAGAACGGCTATTTAAAGCTTATGTCAACAGAGAAAACAGCCTAGCGGGTTCTTGAACGTTCCGTAAGCTACGGGTCGCAAGTTCAAACCCCACTATAATTACTTTCACTTTTTGTAATTTGTTTGAATATTTTTTTGATGCTTTTAGATTCCCATTTTTTTTTTTTGTATTGACATCGTTTGCATTTCCGTTTTTCTCCTTTTTTCTTCAAATGTTTCTCCAAAAAGTAATAGAGAAGTATGGAAGAAGATGACATGCTGCGCCGACCCCGAAAAAATTGGGATAAAGGCAGGAGAATGATGATGATGATTTCTACAAAAAGTTCTTGCTTTACTAAAAGTCTGTTTCCTTCTCGATTTACAAAATATCAACAATCAATCGCAGTTTGGAATTTTATTTTGGAATTTTATTGTTCTTTTATAGATTGGTATAGAGTTCAGAAACGAGCATGAGGTCCTGACTTAGATTCCCGGTCGGGCAATGTGTTATTGAGTTTTTCCACCAGCAAATTCTCAGTAGCAACTACGAAGTCTGGTTTTGTGCCCAATTGATGGTGTATCGGCACTATAAAAACATACTACAGCAACATATAACAAAAAGTACTACAGCGCCATCTATGACGCAAGTGATGAACTAAACATCGAAATACGTCTAAATTCTGCCTGGGTCAAATAAATCGCCCAAATAAAGTTATCCGCGACATAAGACAATATAGAAGTACCCGACAAACAACTGTTGGGCAGTTATAGCCCACCAGACATTACAGCCGTCTGGTCGGACCATCCTCCCTTTTCTATGGGGGATGAACTTTACAACCTGTTCTTTATACCCCAAAATGGCAATAGGCTCGCTAAATATTTCATGGGAGTTAAACATAACTGACAAAATGTGGGTGTACTGTTAGGTACTATATACACTCATCTGTTTTCTTATTAAAATATGTATTAAAAAACAGATAGGTCATTTTATAACAAACACGATATAACGTTTTGTTTTTTTAAGTAGCCTATTCTGTCCCACTGCTGGACAAAGGCTTTCCCCATTTCCTTTCCAACTCTCCCAGTGTTTTACCTTCTCTGGGCCAATCAGTCAGAAACGAGTCCAAATCGTCTAACCAGCATTTGTTGGGCCCGCCTCGGTGACGATGACAGTCCTCAGGTACCTACTGTATGACCATTCTGGCCCATCTGTCCTGACCCATTCTGGAAATGTGACCCGCTCAGTCCCATTTGAACCTCTTACACTTATCGCCAACATCGGCGATGCCTGTCTTGGAGCGTATTGTGGTGTAGCGTATTCAATCGGTGATTTTGATGTTTAAAATCCATCGCTCTTTGGCAAACCTTGAGTTTGGACTTTTCAGCCTGCGTCAAAGATCAAGTCTGGGTACCATTCGGGTTAGGATAGGCAGGATACACAGGTCGACAAGTTTACGCTTAAATGAGATTGGAAAGTATAACGTTGTCTAAGTAAAAGAGGTCAAGCCTAGCGTCTGTCGCAGTTTTAAATATTCTTGACTTAATGATTAGGCAACCCATTCGTTATAATTTTTATTTAATATTTTTTTTTTAGCCTTTATTGTCCCACTGCTGGGCAAAAACCTCCCCCATTGCCTTCCATTCTTCTCTCCGTGCGGTTTTCTTCGTCCAATCTGTCACAAACGCTTCTAAGTCGTCACACCAGCGTTTTGTAGACCTCCCTCGGCGACGACGCCCGTCTTCTGGCACCCACTGCGTGACGACTCTGGCCCACCGGTCCTGATGCATTCTACAGACGTGGCCCGCCCAATCCCATTCCAAACTAGCAGTCTTATCACCCACATCAGCGATTCCAGTTTTTAAGCGTATTGTAGTATTGCGAATTCTGTCGCTGAGCTTAATACCCAATACGCTACGTTCCATCGCCCTTTGGCCAACCTTAAGTTTGGACTTTTGCGACTCGGTCAGGGAGCATTACGGTGCTCAAACTTGGTCCCTGACCGGTTAGGATGGGCAGAATGCACATGTCGATGAGATTACGCTTCAGGGATAAAGGTAGGTCACCCTTCATCAGCGACTTCATGGACCAGTAGCTCTTCCATACTCATCGACGTAGTGAATTTCTTGCCCATCTACCTCAACCCTACTTTTTACGCTATAATTGGTGATGACTTTAGTCTTTTTTATGTATATTCAACATATTTTTCATTCGGTGAACAGTTGAGGGGGGGGGCTGTATTAGGCATTTTTTCTATACTAAGCAGGCTTTATTTACAATTGTGGAGTGAAGAGAAATAACGAAAATAACTAATAACTGAGATAATAACTGTTTCACTCGCTGCACGTCTTTAACGTTTAGATGTGGCTGCACTAGCATTTTAACTTCGGAGCAAAATATTAAAAAAATAAATGCAAAAATATATAAAAGCGAAAGGTCACTCACTCACTCACTCATCACGAAATATCGAAACCGCTTGGCGTAAAAAGATGAAATTAGGCAGGAAGGTAGTTTATAGTTAGTAGACGTCCGCTAAGAACGGATTTTGCGACAGGGCCGGATTAAGGGGGTCTAAGGGCTCTCGCAAAATGTTGTAAATCAAAAGCAAAATCTCACGACATCTCAACAAGGGGAGAGGGTGTGTGTGTGTATGTGTGTCATAACTTTATGTACCTAATTGAAATAAACATTCTTTTTTTTAACACTTTGCCCGACCCGGGAATCGATCCCAGGACCTCATGCTTAGTAGTCGCGCTTGCGACCATTCGAGGCAGTCTTACACATACATACCAAAATTTCCACGCGAACGAAGTCGCGGGCAACAGCTAGTAGATACTAAAAGAACAAATTCTTTGTCCAACAAAATCACACAAAAAAGTTTTGTTTCAGAGTCGTTTTCAAGACCAAAATTCTCGACGAGGAGTAACCCCAAAGCGTATTGCGTAACCTCCCCATTATTTCGTGTGCAGACACGATACCAATGTGTGCGTAAAGTCGTCTGGCTACACAAGTGTGCGTACAATTCGGCTAAACGGACTCACTTGAGTAATTTCTTTATTATGACAACATTTTTGGGTTAATTTTATTCGGTCAGTGGTTTTACTTGCTTCTGTAATAATTTTGATGTTGTGCTTGGTTAGCTAGTGGTTCATTCCGTTACGACTGTGTTTTATGATTGGGTAGACAGAAATGCTAAATACACCTTGACTTGTGGATGTTTTTTAAGTCTCATCGAATAATAAGCAAGGTATTGCCAGTAACCAAGTTTAAAATCTGAACTCTGGACAGCTCTCGTAAAAATAATCAATAGAGTTTCCTAACTAGTTAATGCCCACGGCTTCGCACGCGCCAAGTTCAGTTATTATCCCACGGGATTGTGCTACCGGAATAAAAAGTATCCTATGTGATAATCCAGGTTATAAAGTATCTGTGTGCCAAATTTCACCCAAATCCGTTCAACCGTTTTTGCGTGAAAGAGGAACAAACATGCATACATCCACACAAACTTTCGCATTTATAATAGGTAGGTAGGTACCTAGTAAGATAGAAAAACCCGATAAGTAACACTTCTCCTGACTCGGGGTTCAAACCCAGACGATCATCAATGCTCTAGTGATCACCAAAACAATGAGGAAATCTTGTTTTATTCAAGTAGGTTATACCTAATAATTTTTTGACACGGTTTTTTCAGTGTGACGACATTAAGGGTAAATTTCCTTGAGACAGTTTTTCCTTCCTTAGCGGTTTGTGTAGGTAGGTACCTAATCGTTTTGTATTTTTATAAGGATAAAAAAATGTGAAATTATGAGTTTAGGAGTACCTTTTAGATTGTGGTTAATATTCACGTGTTCTGTTACGAATTTATTATATAAAAATGTGGTTTTAATTTTATTGCGTTTAAATATTAAGCCCCCAGTTTAGGCCTCTTATTATTGTTTTAGGTTTTATTAGGTATGTAAGTTGAACAGGAAACTTAAAGTAGGTATCTACCTATCAAATAACATACGTACAAATAAAGTAAAACGCTATCTAGAATCATAAAATTATTCATTTAAATTATTTACTACACCACAAAAAAATTGAATTGAATAATATTTATCAAAAACATGGTATAAAAAGATGTTAAATAAAAAAAAAATAACAAGAGCATAATCGTGTTTTTGCTCTACAGTGTAAAACAAATAGCAAGGACCAGTCTTGATTCAAAAACATTGAAAAAATATGACAAAACACTGGTTGTTAATGACTAATATTAGGTACCAAGTAAAGAAACAGCCGATATCTAGGTACTTATGTACTGATAGCCTGATAGGGTTTTCTTCAGATACCTAACTCATTCTTTTATTTTCCTTTCTGATGGGAACGTAGCAAGCGTAACAAAGAGGTTATTAGTAAACTAAAGCAAGCCATTTAATACCATAATTTGTTAATTATTGTTGGATATTACAAAGCAAGGTTAAATGATGAAACTTGACGTAAAAAAGGTAGGCACCTACTTTTCTAAATTGACTTAGAAAACACAACTAAAGTCTAAAAATATAAAGCCACATTCAGACCAGACCCTTCCATTCCAAACTTCAATTTAATTAAATAATTAAAACCGTTTAAAATAATTCATTCCTATAAAATATGAAGCATCGACGCTCAAACTAATCTTTTATGGCGGCCATCTTAAAATAAAAAGCATAAAAATAAAGAATGTAACGAGTCCGGTCCGTCTAGCAGGTTTTAGTACAAAAAAAAATCCAAGATGGCCGCGGGCCAATCATCTAACGCGGTTCAAATTTCGGATGCGCAAGAGTGGGGCGGAGTACCTATGTTAGACGCACAATAGAAGCGTGTGTGGTTTTGAAATTGGGGTCCATGATTAGATGGAGGTCTGTGATTGGATGGTGGCGTCCATTTTGGTTGTTTAGGTTTAGATAGAGTTTAGAATTCGGTCTTTATTTTAATAGGTATTAGTCATGTGATTCGATGGTGTTGTAGTTTTCATTTTAATTACTTTATACTCACACTAGTTTAGGTACTTTTTTTGTTGTATTTATTAATCCGTGAAAGTAGTCGTTTTAATCGACTAAGTAAAAGTAATAAATTAAGTACTTACCTAAATAAATGACAGCAATAAAAACCATCATAAATTAGGGAAGTATTTTTTGCTGTTCTAATTTAGTTGGTCGGCCTACATCAAAAAAAGATGCGATGTGAGAATTTGTTAAAAAATCAACGAATGTGAGTTTCAAGTAATCTATTAGATTATAAATTACAAGCACACACCTACATAGGTACATTATCTAAAATAAAACTACCAATAGAACACATCGCTATCTAAAAATAGACCCCTACCAACTACACCAATTTATCACTTTATCAGTGACAGCCAAAAAAATACGACCAATCACAGAGCGTCACTCTGACCTTCTAATTTTTTCTAACACAACGACAACCAATAGGAAACGCCCAAATTTCGAAGATGCGCCCGAGTGGACGAAATTTTTAAACTGGTTAGACGCACACAGACGCACAATATCTGAAGGTTAGCGTACACTGTCGTGCGTGTACAGAGAGTGAGTGAGTGTGTGTGTGTATGTGTGTGTGCCATTAGCATTTAGTGAATAAGTGTCAAGTGTGAATGGCTGTGAATAATTTATTTTGTTTGGTTTTCGGTGATTAAATATGTATGTCTTTATTCAAATATATTTTATGTAAATTGCTTTGTGTTCAGTGATTATGTTTAAGTATCTACGTTATTAAGGCACAAGGTCGTATTAATTGATGGTTCTTTTTGATTTTCTATTCACGATTTGACGTCAGTAAGAAGTTGTTTAGTAATAATGGCCAAGGATACGATTATGAGGAAATGGCGCCTAGCAATAAACAATGGACTGGGTAATAAAAGTACAGGCTTGACTTCAAAACTGCGATTCTATTGATCCTATTGTAAAATAATAGATTATTACGTAGTCATGTAACTACAGTTACCTATATTGATTTAAAAAAATGTGATGGCCTTAATTTTACCCATGGCAAAAACAGATGTTTCCTACAAAAGTGCAATACCTACACAGTCAAAATGTATGGAACAGCCGATTTTTTTTTACTAACCAATAAAAAAATCTATGTAGGGGCCTCAGAATGTTGTACTGAATACGAGTTAACCGTTTTTGCGCTGGTGTTCCTTCCACCCTGTATATCTAAGTAGGTACCTACTACCTTTTCCTACACGATTAAAAAAACATCTGTTTTTTATTGATATTTTACAAATACCAACGACACCACTGGACCAGTAGTGTAGAAGGGAAAAAAAAGTACCCACGACACCACCAGTGGTGCGGCTTAGTAGTGTAGAAGGGAAGGAAGGGAATTGTGTTTAGATATCGATATTCGCCTGCCCATCACGCGTCGGAGGACATTCGCTAGATACTTTTTAGATCTGTTAGTACCTAGTTATATCTAACTAAAACACTTTGAATAGCTCATTTTCATAAATAAACACCTGCTTACAATAGATTTATGATTGACACTTAATTAAGTAAACAATAAGTGAAATGGTCTCACCCAGAGCGAGATAGCTTAAGAACAGACACATCGCAGACCCTACACAATGGCGAACAATTTAGTGCACTGAAGTGTACACTGGAGGACAAAGTTCAAGTAACATGTTTTTTTCTCGTGAAATAGAGAGTTGCACACGTAGCATGACCACTTAGAAACGGGTTTTGTCGACGGAAGAATCGACAAAATGACAGATCAACAAAAGAAATGTCGATCAACGATGCAAGGTTCTGTTTGAATTCAGAATTCTTTTTAGTGACCAGAGTTCTATAGATTTGTTGTGTCAAATGGGATTATCAGTCTACTAGAACTACCAAGTTATTAAAATGGCCTTAATTATTTTATCAATACTAACGAAACAAACAGTGCGTAATTATGCAAGTGATGTCACCAAAAATCTTTTTTTTCTCAAGTACTAGGTATTATCTAGGTACTAGAAATCGGTTATTTCTTTTATTATTTGTTGTTTCAGAGATGTTTGACAGGTCTTGCAATTGATGAGTTAAAGCCCAATAAACGTATGAAATATCCGCAACAACAGATTTTTGTGCAATCCACACACTCCAATTTCAGGAACCTGCAATAAAAGCCCCTAACGATACCTAATAGAATCCTATCTGTATCTTCTTCACACAAAAACGACGATGTTCCCTTCACCTTGCCCGCCAGTGTACAAGTACAGTGGGCGCGCAATTTTTAAGACTAATTATCGCCGTACGTCAGTGTCGCTCGGTGACACCACGCATTTTTCGTTGCTGACTGTACATACCATGTAGTACTAGTTCCCAACTTAGTTTTGTTTTGAGAGCATATTTTCGAGTGTTTTTGACAAAAAGTTTTGTTCCAACTAAATTAAACAAGGAATATTTCTGTTTTTGGTTCTGATTCTACTGTATTTCAACAATTTTATTTTGAAAATAAGTAGGTAGGTTTACTTACCTACTTATTGGTAACTTTTATATCTAGGTATTCATATTAGTTATCAGATACCTAAATAGGTACTGTACCGCCTACTTATTTTCAAATAGCTACTTATTTTCAGTGACACTGAACATGCTTCTAAAGCAAAACCATGTTATCCGATTCATTTTTTTAAGAAACTTTAAATAGCGCCATCTATCGTCAAACTAACGCAACAGCTTGCACGGTCAAATCAATCAATAAAGTAAATTCATTCCAACTTGGTTATTATTAGTCATGCGTTAAGTACCTACTTATAACTCTTTAACAAAAATTACTTTTGAAAGAATATCACAGACCACAAAGAAGAACCCATAATGGAGAATTAGTGGCCCATTCTCACAATAAAGCCGTACACACACTTATAGCACATTATTTGCCGTTATTATTAATAGTGTGTCAACGTGAAGCTGTGTGCCTACGGAATGTCCAGGGGTCACGATTATTGTGTCACCGGGTACTAGTGGCACCATGATTTTGTATTATTGGGGACTGTCCCCAATCTTGAAGTTTAGACAAGGTGGCGCCATCTATACCGCCATATACGAACTAAAGAGGCATATTTTAAGGTTATCCTCGCAATACATGCAGGAACCCGACTACCAACCAGTGCAACCACAGTGCACCGGTGGTCGGAGGACTTTCAATGGAGAATGAGGAACTTTAACCCTATTTCTCATACCTACCTCATAAATAACATGATTTTCTTTTTAGTGGTGTATGCTTTACTTAATAGTCAACCGTCGGTGCTACACATTGGCCTTGAGCTGGCCTTACGTAGTACGGAGTTTCAATAGAATAAGAGTTCAGCTAATACTGGTCTGAGTTACGGCCTACTATAAAGCGACTGTAGTAATGAAGTGGTTGACTACTAAGGCGAGGTGCGTTACAATCATCTACTATTGATTTGTCATTGACAACATGTTATTCGTTAATAATGCCACTATGATAGTGGTTGGTCTAGTGGTCGCACGCGTGATTGCTGAGCATCGGGTCCTGGGTTCGATTTCCAAGTCAAGCAAAGTCTTTTTGGCTTTTTTCCAACAGGAATTTCTCAGTAGCAGCTAAGGAGTGTGGATTTGTGCCTGGTTGCTGGCACAAATGGCCCCTATTACAATCATGGGACTTAAACTTAACTTACTGGCGAAATGTAGGTGTACCCACGTCTGTTATATTTATGATAATGGTATTTTTAAAATAACAATGTCTGAATTATTTGCCCAAGTATTATGAGCAGGCGCTGATGGATGGATTGTGTGAGCAATGATATGATGCAAAAGGGTGAAATGATAGCATAACGATAAAAAGGGAAGAATGGAAAAAAAAACCTGTTGCGCAGACCCCAAGCAACATCGGACAAGGGCAGGAAGGTGATGATGATTATGAGCAGGCGTAAGTTTTTGAGAACTGGTAGATAATTTATTTCGAGAAATACTTTGCCTCTTCTACGATTGCGCCTGTTTCTCCTACAGGACTAAGCAGGGGTGTACCACACTACACCCATATTTCACTGCAGTTGTTTAAGTAAGTAAATCTCATGTAATAAGGGGAATTACCTAAATATTAAACCTAGTATTTCATGATATCGCCAAGTGGTTGGATCAACTTTTCACGTGATTACTTTTTTGGCCAAAGAAACACGTACACAATTTTTCTGCCTTCCAACGTGGCAATGCTGCCAGCCGTCCGGGCACTTTTCATGCTGGCAGCGATACGGACGAATTTTTTGACGCCCTATGATAAAGTAAATAATATACATACGCAAAGTAAATACAACCTTTATATTATTAAAGAAAATAGTACAGTAGGACTATTTAAATAATAATTCAATAGGTAGGTACATATAATCACAAACAACACTACCAATAAATTATTTGGTTTCTTTGGCGCGATGATGCTATTGTCTCACAATTTTCCTCAACTTATGGGCTCTCACCTTATTTGGAAACCACTTCAATAATAATGAATTATTAGAATGATTATGCTAGATAGGTACATTTCTATTGTTTTATATAACTTGGATTTTACAAGTCGTTTTCAATACTTACTGCATATGAGTTAGTAGGTATAGGTACCTAAATTTATACCACAATTATTATACATATTATGTTTAGACATTAGCACCAAACAGCTGTTAACGTTTTTAATTTAATTTTCCTTATTTTGAAACGTTATGAAACAATAGAAACTACCTCACTATTAGGTACAAGAAAAATGAGACCAAATCAAATTTAAAAAAATTACAACCAACAAAGTACTTTTAGATACCTAGTAATCTATATATTCTGAATAGGTCAACAACTGTCTGCAGAAAGTACTCTAGACCTATGATCCACATTTTTGTTAAAATCTTCTTAGAAAGCAAATTTTTCTTTGCTCCGAAAGTCGTAATGCCAAATGTGTAAATTCTGATAGGTAACTGGAACTCACAAGATGATGAGTAGGAAGTTCACTTATTTTTATTTAACAACAGGACAGTCTCCCAGCCTCCGCTCACATGGTCACTCGGCGGAGAAAGTCGCGACACTAGCGCCCAATTAGTCGCGCGACCGACGCTTCCCGCGCTTTAAGCTTGCCTACTTACTTGCGATTTATTAATTTGATAGTGTGTGGAATTCCTTTTGTTAACTTTTTCATAAGGTCATTCAAGTAAGTTCATTTTTCTGAGCCTGTGTTGGCCTAAGACGAATGATGCCGTTGATAAACTCAGTGTCAACCAAAATTAGCTGCGAAGTAGGTACTACCCAAGCAGCTTTAAAGTCCACACACTTACCTACGTATCTACTGTTATAGCAACGTTTTGGTACCTGCTGGAGGTATGAGAACTGCTCATACATTGTGTCAGCAAAGTGGGTAGCGAAACACTCACTCACCCCATTGAAGGTTTTTCTTTCATATCATTCCTCACAAAATCCATCCATCGTTTCCTTGGTCTTCCTCTTCCTCCCCATCTATCAACATTTACATTCATCACTCTTTTAGTCACATGCTATTCCTGTGAACTAATACCATGAAAAATCCTCATAGATACCTACCCAGGTGAAACTGAAGGTTTATCCATACACCCATATTCGATACTAACAAAAACACACTAGGTACGTAATTATCCATGATTATTCACCAAAGCAATGCTTCCCCTAAATCTTAGCCAAAAGAAATGTTCCACCATAACAATTCACGGTTTTATCTTGTCGTGACTTACTTGTGATTCAATAACAAATAAGTCTACTTTCGTATTTGCGTCGGCTCCAATTGGGATAGCGAGATAGTGATAGTAGGCTGTATGACTGTCGCTTTTGTAAGCGAAATCTGAAGGAGCCACGGAGAAGTGAGGAATGGAGAGTCCCTTGTCACCCGCTGGAGAAATCCTTGCCATATATTACTTATGCTTTGTTTGATTATTATAATATCAACGGGAAATCCCCCTAGATTTACAATTAACATTTGGATTCAAGCAAGGGGTGAATAAAAAACGTCTGATAAAGGCTATTTGTAATACCTCATTTATAATCCTCAGAACATGTATGTACCTATTACCCATGTTTGCAAAGAAATAAATGATTTGATTGAAAAAAAAATATACATTCATGTAACGGCCTCAACAACGCGCCATAATTATGAACTACACACCGCACCCACCTCGCAAAATCCAGCAACGCGTAGCTGAGTAATTAATCCGCGAGATCATACCTATAAAGGCCTGACAACAACTGTCGGGTAATAGACCACCAGACTTAACACCTGACTGGTCGGAAGAACTTCGCGTTTCTTTTAACAGACGATAAGGAACTCTGAAGTCCCATTTAAATCGTCCGTAAATCTGTACTCCGTTGCTACATTAACCAGTCGTATGCCGAGTATCCAGACACAATTAAAAAGTCATTGTGTCTCGTGTAGATCTACGTTCCGGCACACGAAAGGTAGATAGTAATACTCCATTTGTGCCTACTCCGTGGCTAGATCTTAATTCTAAGTGGGTTGTCTGTCAGGGAGAAAGTTGTGACTCCAACGATTTTTATGTAACACCATTCACCATCTGAAGTTGTACCGAAAGAGGCTTAAGTTTTTAAAGAAATTGAACAATCTAGGAGCATTTATTTATCATATTTTTGCGTTGGCGCATCATTCAGTTATGTCGTTTTAGTTCCCTTATTAGATAGAATTGGAGGCTGAAAAAAAGGTCACAATGTAGGTACATATCTACCATTTTTCAGAGTTCATCATCTGCTCAGCCTTTTCCCAATTGTATTACTGTCAGCTTCCACACTAACTGGATGCACCAGAATACCAGCATTTTACATCCACTACTCAGTGAGAGACAACACTAAGACTACACACTTGCGTATGCCCCTTGGTAGGACTGGTTGTGGCTTTTGACTATCCTTATCCAAAATGACTATCAAAGATAGTATTATGCCATCATTTATATAGGGTGTAAACGGACCCTTCACGAAGCCGTAAACCAAGCATTCTGTACATCAAACTAAGTCATCATCTTTCTGCCCTTATCCCATGTTACTTGGGGTCGGCGCAACACGTTTTTTTCTTCCATTCTCCTCTGTCAACCGTCACGCTATCATTTACTCCTTTATCTTTCATATCATTCCTCACACAATCCATCCATCGTTTCTTTGGTCTTCCTCTCCCTCTCCATCCATCAACGTTTATATTCATCACTCTTTTAGTCACATGCGATTCGTCCCTCCTCATCATATGTCCATACCAAGACAGTCGATTCCCTTGCAACTTTTCTGTAACTGGCGCAACTTTTAAACTTCCTCTAATATACTCGTTCCTTACCTTATCCATTCTTGTCACACCACACATCCACCTCAACATTCTCGAACATCAAACTAAGTAACTACGCAAAAATGATTGCTGGGAAACGACTTTTTTTTTGTGAAAAATCACTTTTACGGTAGAACTCAATGTAACGCACTAAAACATTGTTCTGATGGGTCTCGGAGGTATTTATACTTTTATAATATAAAAACAAGTACTTTTTTTTTTGAACTTGTGAAAAATTTGGATTTTTGACACCCAATATCTCCGTAAATAGAAGGTTCCCAGGTATGGTCTAGAACAAAAAAATGATAACATAATAACTTTAACATCCTTTGTAACTAACGCAAGACGTCTCGTGTGGTGATTCAGACCATGAACAACTTTGGTTCTATGACTTTTGGAAATTCGTATCTGTTTTTTTAGCTTTCCCATGCTTATAGCAAGTCCAATTTTTTTTGCGAATTTGTAGAACTCATAGAACAAAAGTTGTTCAGTTTCATGTTCCGAGACACCACGCGAGAAGTCTCGCGTTTATTATGTTACACCTTGTAGGTATACCTACAAATGACAGTCGGACTAGTCAAGATTATAATCTTAATATATATAAATCTCGTGTCACAATGTTTGTCCTCAATGGACTCCTAAACCACTTAACCGATTATAATAAAATTCGCACACCATGTGCAGTTCGATCCAACTTGAGAGATAGGATAGTTTAAATCTCAAATTATAGTAGGGTAGGTAGGGTAGGTAGGGTAGGTAGGATAGGTAGGGTAGGTAGGGTAGGTAGGGTAGGTAGGGTAGGTAGGGTAGGTAGGGTAGGTAGGGTAGGTAGGGTAGGTAGAGTAGGTAGGGTAGGTGAGTAGGTAGGTAGGGTAGGTAGGGTAGGTAGGATAGGTAGGGTAGGTAGGGTAGGTAGGGTAGGTAAGTAGGTAGGTAGGGTAGGTAGGGTAGGTAGGGTAGGTAGGGTAGGTAAGTAGGTAGGTAGGGTACGTAGGGTAGGTAGGATAGGTAGGTAGGATAGGAAAAAGGTGCATTGCAACGCATGCCGGGAACAGCTAGTATATAATATATATATTATTATAATAGCAAAGCCTACCTACAGTACCTACTTATAAAACATCCAGGTCGCCCTGGGAAGTAGCACTACCAACCTGCTGACTGGTTAATCTTTTAACCACGAGCTAATCTTCACTGAGACCCAGATAGCGCCGACACGACTGAAAAATATCTTGCTGAATGTACATCCTTGTTGGTATTTTGAAAAATCAAGGCTGTGGATTCTGAGAATTTAAATGTGGCTTTAAGAATTATAGTACCTAAACTATCAGCCTGTTATTCCCAAAGAGATTTAAGTGCGTTATAGAGCGGACATTGGGAAACATACAAAAATTTTGATCCCGAACATTTTTGATTTTGACAATGCCACCTGACAAGCAGGCGGACAGCGTATGACACTAGATAGGCCGTTTTGTAACTAAATAGTAACAAGTATTGGATTAAGGTTTTCTTCGTCTTGTCCAGTCTATCGCTCGTAAATATTTGAATGTCTTTGGTTATTTCCTCTTCTTATTGCATTCGGATTCTGAAATGATGAGAAACGATGAATGGGTTGTGAGTAAAAAAGGGGATGAATACTTCTTCTTCTTAGCGTGTCGATGGCAAAGAGTTCAGATGTCATGTTTGGCCCAAAACTCAGCCACGCGAACCCCACTCACTGATACAGTAAGCAGATGATTGATGAATACTGAGATCACGGTTTATAGAGATGTATGAAAGAGGAAAACATGCTGCTCACAACTCAACAAATAAATAAGAACGGGAAGATGGCCACTCTTGATTACAACCTATTAGTAATATTTCTTTATAGAAAAACTTACCTCATTTCACTGCCTCGTTGGTCTAGTGGTCGCAAGCGCAACTGCTGAGCATGAGGTCCTGGGTTCGATTCCCGGGTTCCAAAGTGCTATTGGGTTTTTCCATAACGAATTTCTCATTAGCAGCCACGGAGTCTGGATTTGTGCCCGGTTGATGCCAATAGGCTCGCTCCTATTAAATGGGATTTAAACATAACTGACGAAAAGTGGGAGTACTATTAGGTACACCTCTGTCTAACTCGGCGGGTATTATGGGCGTGGATCGACGTGATGTTATGTTATGTTACTTACCTTATTTTAAACAAGGTAACATTTGCTAAACTGCGTCACTTTTGGTGTAAAACTAATGCGCAATAAATGAGCAATAAAGTACATATTTAAGCAATTTAAAAGTAACCAAACCCAAGCCGTCAAGGTAGGAAGTTCCTTGAGAACTAATACCGCGCAATTTATATTGCTCGACTAAAAATAGTGTTGTGACGACTCGCCAATTTGGCTGGAATGCTGCGATCGTCTGGCGCCCACATTGCCCTAATAAATAGGGATGGGACGTGGAGGACAACAGTCTCGTGTATTAAATTGTCTCTGGTCACCGCTACATCATTAATTTTGGGGACTTACTATTTTCTATTTATATTCTGAGTGTTCTATGAGGTCCTGAGTTCGATTCCCGGATTAGGCAAAGTGTAGTTAGGTTTATCCATCAGGAATTTGTCAGTAGCAGCCACAGAGTCTGGATTCATGCCTGGTTGAAGTGAATAAACTACAGAAAAGCTTGCAGAATTAGAAGACTCTCCAGTTCCGTCATCTACCCTGGTCGCAGCGGAGAATGGAACCGGCGAGAGATGTCGAGCGGTGTTCCACAGGGATCGGTTCTAGGGCCGCCCTTGTGGAACATCGGTTACGACTGGGTACCGGTTTGCTACGCTGACGACACGCTGGTGCGGGCACAAGGGAGGTCGAACAAAAAAAAGTTCGGAAAAGCCAGACTAATATTATAACCTAGGTTCCCAGGCCAGGTTATCAAACGGTCTTTCTACCAGGCGGCAACGCACCATCTAGCCTCGCTTTGAATTCCTTGTCGTTTTTTACACGCGCACAGAGCAACGGCGATAGCACATAGAAGAAGACCAACTCCAGCATCTGCGGCTACATATGGTAATGATATTCTGAAGGAGCAGTATCTGTTAGTGAATATACCTTAGCTATGCGCATCACTACTAATAAACTCGTCTGGTGACACGTGGCCCGAGTATTGGGACAGGATGCCGCGATTTATACACCAAATAGATTTACTGCATGTTTCTGTTGAAAATTTTAACACTATCATATATTTTGATGTCATATTTTAATGTCGTCTTCTTGTCGTGTTGGCTTGAGCTACCTAAATATGTATAAAAACTATAATCTGGCTGTACTAAGTGGCTAAGGGTGTTACCACACCAATCGATGGTAGAATGGATCGACAGTTTCTCCTTCATCACCAATCGATCGATGGTAGAAATGACGACGATCGATCAATTGGTGTAGTAGAAACTGTCGATCGACTTATCCATTCTACCATCGATCGATGGCCTCGATCGACGATAGATCGATTGGTGTGGTAACACCAGACAACAATAAAGTCAGTGACTGGTTATAGGCCCTGGACAAGAAGCAGTGTTTCGTATTTTAACTAGGTAGGAGACCAAGTTACTCCAAATGATTTTAAACCACAAAATGTTGATGGTTAAGTTCAAAATCGTATGAGTAAATTTGACAGTTTGTGGTAACTGGATTAGCTGGGGACTGTACTTTCAAAAGAATTGACATAAGCTTTTGTTACTTTGTCTAAGCTATCTGAAAACTAGCTATACCTGCGTACAGAGCATACTTTGTGTTTTTGACGTCCTCGACTGCTCAGGTAAGAAAAGAATCAAATGAGTGTTATGTACACTATTGCTAAAACTGGATAAGATGGTAAATCAACTTATCTGCATCCCACGCCAACTTTAGCATTCAATCAAAGAACTGTTTATGGCAGTTCATTTCCGGACACACCAGGCCTCCCCCAATCTTCGTCAAAACACTGTCCTCCGTCATCCGCAACCAGTCTGCCACCTTTTCAAGGTAGCAGGACCAGCTGGCTGAAAGACATCCTATGCTATGTTTGTAGATACGCAGTCACCTCTCCAGTCTACTCGTTTGCTCGTCACCGGTCCTTAGAAAAACAGAATCATTGATTACACCCAAATTGATCGTCCTGCCCTTGCCCTTTCTATTTGGGGTCGGCGCAACACCTTTCTTCTTCCATTCTCCCCTGTCAGATGTCAAGGTATCATTTACTTCTCGCACCTCGCACAATCCATCCATATTTTTCCTTCCTCTCCCTCTCCATCCACCAACATTCATATTCATCACTCTTTCCATCACAAACGACTTCGTTTAAATTTTTCTGTATCAGGCGCTACTTTCAAACTTCCTCTAATATACTCATCCCTTACTTTATCCATTCTTATCACTCCACACATCTCAACATTCTCATCTCCGCTAAATGCAATTGTTTTACATCCATCTTCTTCACAGCCCAGCATTCTGATCTACACAATTCGACAATACTTTACTGCAAGTCTAACATGGCGATCGAACTTTTAACTTAATTATAAACTGCAATAGTTTTCACCGTACACGTCACTCAATCCCTAGCCTGTACATTAGGTAATGTTTAAGGTAAACAGTGCAGGCATTGCGTTGCTACGGCTTCCACTAAGTCAATTTATTTCGCGACTAACCGAACATTCTAGTAGCTTCACTTCTTGCTAATTATAATGTTCGTGGAAAGTTAGTTCCGCGAAGTCAAAACGTTTATTTATTGGGAAAGTTAGTGACATAACAACACACCAGTATAGCTATTCACAAAAGCTTCGATTCGGGAAGTCGTATATCTATCTCGCGTACTACGAAAGTAGTGCCAAAAAAAGATAGACACACGACTTGTCGAATCGAAATCGAATCGAAGTGTTTGTGAATAGCTATGCTGTAATCCCCGAACTGTTAAGCAGAGGTTTTAGGTTATGCACCTAAAGGAAACTGTTTATATCATCATCATCCATTGTCCGACTAAACCCATGCTGGGTATAGGCCTCTCTATGCTTGCGCCAAGCTCCACGCTCTTGGGTTGCCTTCATCATCTGCGTAGCGTTACACCTATCAATCATGTCGGAGTTCTCTAACTGGATGCAGTTATCAGTATTTTACATGAAGCGACTGCTTATCTGACTTCCATAAAGAATAAGTCCAGGTACTGCATGGGCGCAACTTTTTTTTTCGGATGGTAAATCATCAAATGACCCTTCCCGCTCTGGGCGGTGCAGAAGGGAGAGTCAGACTTGTACTGACTAAAACCCATCCATGTTAGTTCTTAGCCCTTTGTGTTCCAGGCAATTTCGCTTTCGAACAGCCCTGCAGCCCCGGCAGGCATCGGCCCTTGCGGACCCCTTCCGATTTTCTGACATCTCTTTGAGGTGCGCGTTTTAGAGTAAACTGGGAAACTCCAAAGTCCCAAAAAAAAGTTCATGTTTCTCGTATTAAACTTCTATTTCTAAAAACTTCCGATTTCATCTAGAAATCGAACCTGCACACCACCGCCATTCTACCCTCTGAGCCCACAGCGCTCTGTTTAGCAGTATTTTGTGCGACAAATCTTATTAGCAGCCGTGACGTAACAGTGTGCGCGGAACCTTAGCGTGATTCACTTAATCCATAGCCTATTGAGGAATGCTGGTACCCTGGTGGAAGGAATTCGTTTGATGATCAGTCATCGTTTGGCAAGCCCTTTTAAATAAATTGAAGCCCTTGTGAATGAAATGACATTTAGTGGCCGGAAATTGGTTTAGTAGAAAAAGTTCGATTATTCCACTTTCCCCACTAATCGATTTTTGGCGCTATTGGTAGTCTTTGTATTAGAGCAGAATAGAAAAATGTGCAAATCTGATATACCTACATACACATCCAATATTCAGTATGATAGACGAACAGGCACAATTTTCTTATGTATAAGATGAGTCATATTTTAGTTGTCACCGACAGAGCCATTATCATCATTCTCTTGCCCTAATCTCAATTGATTTGGGGTCGGCGCAGCATGTCTTCTTCTTCCATACTTCTTTATTACTCGTCATCTCAGCAGTCACGTCCTTTCTAGTCATATCATCCTTCACACAGTCCATCCATCGTTTCTTTGGACTTCCTCTACTCTTATAGCCATCTACATTCATACTCAAAACTTTCCTCACTCCATTTTCATTTTTCAGCCAATGTCCGGAGTATCAGGTCAAACAAAATACAATTTTATTAAACTTTTCTGTGATAGCAAAATGTATTTGTACATCGTTTCCCTAAATACTTAATAACAAGTAGAAACCTACAGTAGCACATGTTACAACAGCCATTAAAAGTAAAAATTAATAAACGTAGCGCTCGCCATTAGAAAGTAAATAACGCACAACTTAAATACGAATGACACAAAGAGACCACACTCGATAGTCATTTAAATGTAACACATATCGACCGGTGAATGGGAAATGTATGGAATGAACAGACCTGGATAAGAAATATGAAAATCAGTATCTGTGGGGTTTTTGCGTCACACACTAATATAATTATCTACACTATTTTAATATAGGAGCTCGTGGCTAAATAATAACAGCCGCTCGGGTTAATCTTTAGGTTAAGCCGTGCTTGCCTAAGTTGGTCTGTGGATGGGTGACCACCCATTGCATACCGAGGTTCCTCCGTGCCTCGGAAAGCATGTTAAGCCGTTGGTCCCGGCTGTTATTTGTAAATCTTTGACAGTCGTTAGGTAGTCAGTGGCCCTAAAAGTCTGACAACCAGTCTTACCAAGGGATACCGTTACCAGTACTAACTGGATTGTGGAGGGCAGATAGGCAGTCGCTCCTTGTAGAATACTGGTATTCAGCTGCATCCGGTTAGAATGGAAGCCAACCCTAATATAGTTGGGAAAAGGCTAGGCAGATGATGACTAATTTAATTATTATGATAATAAGACTTGCAGAGCTTAAAACAAGTGGCAAAATTATCATTCTTTTGTTTATTAGCCTATTCTGGCCCATTGCTGGGCAAAAGCCTCCCCATTCCTTTCCAACTCTCCCGGTATTTTGCCTTCTCTGGCCAATCAGTCACTCAATAACAGCTTAGGAACTCGATCCAATATGGATGTGGGTCATACCTCCCATAAATGGAAAGCACAACGACAACAAGACTAGTGATGCAACGGAAGTGTCTTAGCGGAATCAGAAACGGAAACAGATGTCAAAAGTAAATTTTAGCAGAAACGGAAACGGAAACGGATGCAGAAACGGAAGTGTAAATAATATGAAAAAAAAAAACAAATACAAATATATATCTTTATTAAGTATTAAATACAGACCAAGCCTAGATTAGAAATAGATATATTAAAAATCTACAATAGACAACAATATTGCAACTTAAAATTATTTTAATATTCAAAATTTAGTAGTGGTAAACTCTCAACCGTCGTAAACTTCCGTTTACATCTCCGTTATTAAAGTTGCGGAAACAGAAGCAGAAACGAATGTTGAAAAGCATGCGGAACTTTCGCACTTGCGGAAACAGACTATCTGTTGCATCACTAAACAAGACCCCAAGCGCCCGGCTCCAGCTGCTCTGGTAGCTTGACGGGCGCCGCGCCGGCTCAGCACTGGAGTCAGGGGCGAGATGAATCTCTTGACGAGATCGATTAACCGTCAGACGCCTCAGGCTAACCTTTTAAGTAACTCCGACATTAACATTCATTTTGCCAAATTCAACGACAACCATTGTGTAATGTGCGTTGCCCAGCAGACTATATTCTCGCTGTAAATATGAGCTGTGGGTCAAAATAACCACTCTGTAGCACCCTTTTTTGTCTTTTTTTTTCTTTTTGTTCCAGGGCCGCGGTATCTCTTTCGAACAGTCCCGCAGCCCCAACAGGCATCGGCCCTTGCAGAGATGTCAGCAACAGGAAGGGGCCCCCCTTCCTGTTGCTGACATCTCTTTGAGGCGCGCGTGGAACACGAACGCGCCGTCGACGTGAGCTAACCCATTACTCACCGTCCACAGGCCCGCGCTCTGTAGCGCCCTGACACAACCAGAAGGCAACGTTGCGCTTACTTGAATGTTATGAAACATATTAGGATACTGAAAGATTCACCAAACAGTGAGAATTCTCATGATTGCTTATTTAATATTTTCATCAGAATATTTTACTCTCTCTCTCAAAAACCGTAACCATACAAAATAACTTTTCTATCCACCGCACACGAATCCAAGTAGTCCTATTACCAGCGTGCCATAGTTTCGCCGCGGATATTTTCGCTGGACACTATCGCTTACTGTCGGATGTCGTCGCGTAACTTCGTGTGTTTCCGTGCGTTGGGGGGGAGCATACCAACCAGGCAGAGTAGTAGGGGGGAGGGGTCCGGCTAATAAACGATTATTATTTTTGATATCGGGAAATGGACGCAGAGATTAGAAATGGGTGCGTTTACGATGGGAATGTTGTGACACTGTTGGTAGGAAGGTTTTCTTGTTCGATTGCTGCTTTTGAAAGTGAGGTGTATGGTAATTGAAAGGAAATGTGTGTGAGATTGGAGATGATAGCTTATAGCTACTGCTTTTTTGGTAACTTTTTGACGACTCATGTGTTTTTGTTTGTTCACTGTTAGCCAGTACCGTCTTTCAGAGTTTCAGATCCAAACAGATAATATTATTGAAGATCTTATCTTAGTTTGACTGGTTTCGTTTTTTATCGCCTGATGTTGACCCCGACTAGGGTAGACCCCGCTTGCCTAGAAGAAACCTTTTATTCCAACTGTGGAAGCGTGGCAGTGGGCAGGGCACATTGCTCGCAGAACGGATGGCTGATGGGGCCGAAAAGTTCTGGAGTGGCGACCGCGCAACTGAAGATGTTGTGTTGGAAGGCCTCCCACTAGGTGGACCAATGACCTGATAAAGGCTGCGGGGATTCGCTGGATGCGAGTCGCACGGGACCGGTCAATGTGGCGGCACTTGGGGGAAGCCTATGTCTAGCAGTGGACGTCTTTCGGCTGAAATGATAATGATGAGTGGAAACGTTATGAGCTGCATACATACAGGGTGTAAGGGACAACCCTCCGCAGACTGATGGGGTGAATTCAGTACCTATATCATACTGAGATGACCGGTACAAGAAATAATTTCAGGAACATTATGGGAATCCAATAAATTTGATTTGTTTTATTTCCTCATAAGCAATGTATCGTTACCGTGGCAAAACGCACGTAGCGAACGGCAAGCGCGACGGCAAGTTCGATGAACTCTGTAGCTAGGCAGGAAGTGAACAGCTGATTTCACGCGTCGTTCGTTAGAGTATTTCAACATCCATTTTTTTTTTTTGGTTTTAGCCGTATTATTTATATAAATGGAGTACTGCGAGCACACAATGTAATTTTACATTGAAATAAAGGAATAGTAACTGAAATAACGATTAAAAAAATTAAAATTTTCTGGAGAAAAATTCCGGTAGAATATGATTCAAAATAAGGAGCTGAATGTACCCTGTCAGTTTGTGTAGGGCTGTCCCTTATACCTTGTATACAATAACTGTAAATATACGACTATAGATCTTACTGAAAAGACAGAGTAGATGCCGCCGGAGCCTGCCAAGATCCTACCACATCACCTTGTCTAGAATCTAGATGTATGTATGTAGATAGTTTCTTCTCACCCACAGTAAGGTATATTGATTCATTTCGGAAAACCTCTAAAAGAGGTTTTAAAATTTTAACACGCCTCGTACACCTGTATACAGGCACACACCACTATTACGGGTTCTCGATTCCTTTTGACGCCTTAAACATGCAGAAAAAGTTAAATAAAAAGCATATTTTCTTTTCTTGAAATATACAACCTTCTTCCTTTTTTCGTGCAGACGGTTACATGGATGTATATTGTCACGGGTCGATCTTCGCGGTTAAGCCGCGCTTGCTCAGGTCGGCTTTGGATGGGTGACCATATATTTCATACCGAGTTTTCTCCGTGCCTCGCTCGCCCGTAGCTCTTCAAATGACAGCTCGAACCAAACACCTAAGGCTGTTAGGCCCGGCTGTCATTTGAAGAGCTTTGACAGTCGGTACAGGTAGTCAGTGGCCGGAAATTCTGACAACCAGTCTTACCAAAGGGTAACGTTTTACCCAGTACTAACTGGGTGGTGTAGATCAGATAAGATCAGTCGCTCCATGTAAAATACTGATATTCAGCTGCATCCGGTTAGACTGGAAACCGACCCAACATAGTTGTAAATTGTAATTAACAGGCTAGGCAGATGATGTTGATGGTACATGTTGTCTTTGGGCCATGTAGGTAGCCACGTTTACGGCAGCGGCAGAGAATCTGTTCAGATCGCCAAGGGTGAATGTGAATGGACATGTGGGGGTGGCACTCCAGCAGATGGGACAAAGACTCGCCTTAACTTTCGGCAAAGGGGCAAAGCTACTGTCCCTGCTTGATAGACGAAATAAGTTGACATGAAGAGGAACAGACGACCCGAGCTGAGTTGAAATCAAAACCTCTAAACATGCTGCACAAACACAACTCAAATTTCTCTAGGAAAGTTTTTTTTTTTTGTTTTAAATTGAATGGTAACGCTGAAGCATTTCACGAAGTCCTTGAGAAAATTGAGCCATCCCAGAACTAATAGACAGTCTTCCAGCTACCAAAGAAACAGCTATCCTCCGATATTCCTTCATCATTCATCATCATTTCAGCCGAAAGACGTCCACTGCTGGACATAGGCCTCCCGCAAGAGTCGCCACATTGACCGGTCCCGTGCATCTCGCATATTCTTTGTGAGTGAAAACCTCTCGACTTCCCGTAGTACTCTTGGTACGTCTACAGCTAATGCAGGAGGCAGTTACGAGCACTCCCAATTTACGACCACCATAAACCCACAACGCTCAGTCGCACCTAAGTTTTGTAACCATACACACCATATCGCCCCCTTATTACACCCGAAGGCAGCAGGATTTCATAAAACTGTCATATATTACTTAATCTATCTTTCATGGGGGATGTGATGTAATAAAGATGCTTAGATTTATTTTTGTAACAACGCTTAAGGATTGACGAATCCTTTTGCAGGTAGAGAATATTTCCGAAAGTTCAACACCCACAATTTCTCATATTAACGCCAGTAATCCCCAAAGGTTAGGCTGAGGTGTACCTAATAGTTCACCCACATTTCTCCAGTTATGTGTAAGCCCCATGAAATATAAGGGGGGAGCTCATTGCTATCAACCAGGCACAAATCCAGACTCCTAAAATTCCTAATGGAAAACCCCAATAACACTTTACCCGACCTGGAAATCGGAACCAGGACCTCATGCTCAGCAGTCGTACTGGTGAACTGGCTGGTGGCGCTGGCACTAGGCGAACGAGGCAATATTCTCATATTATAACTAGTTGTAGCAGTGATCCGGTGGTTACGGCACCAACTTACCGTAGGTCTTGGGGTTTCAGCCCTGGAAGGCACTTTATTTCTGTGCTTTCATCACCGCTACCCTCTAAATGGTGAAGGAAAACATCAAGATGCAATGGACATGTTCTAGAACCAACCCGTACTGGGCTCGTGTGGTTGATAATCAAGCCTGGGCTCCACCGAATCGGAGAGGAGAGTACATGTGTTGTAAACCACCAACAGAATATTCCTGAGAGGAGAGAAAGAGATGAGTCTTGTGTCCCAGCTGGGGGTACATTAGAGGTTGATCATGCGGTCCTTATCCTAACTAGAGAAGACTTATGCACGGCAGTGAGACAGTTGACGAACTCCGGGATGATCCTCCGATTTGTTTCGTAAGAGTACGAGGTATAAAGCCCCATAAACCTGGAACGCTCAGTCGCACCTAAGGCCTCTTATTACACCCGAAGGCAGCAGGACTTCATAAAACAGTCATATATTACTTAATTTATGTTTCATGGGTGATGTGCTAAAAGATGTCGTAATTTATTTTTGTAACCAGACTTAACGTCAGCGCTGTTCCCGTTAACGGTGTTTAGTAGACCCATTAATATTTCTCATGTTATGGGTAACTAGTTAGATAAAGCAGTGGTGACCAGTGGCTTTGGCCACTTACGTGTTTCGGTTTTGGGTTTGAATATGAACCTAGGCAGGAAACTCTCTTTCGGTAATTTATTTCATCTCTCTCCACTGCTCTCGAAATGGTGAAGGAAAACATCGTGAGGAAACACAGGCATGATATAGAACCAAAAATACGAAGTTATCCTTCTTCCACCAACCCGGTCAGGGCCAGTGGACAATATCCTTTTGACAGAGAGGAGGCCTGTTTTCCAGCAGTGAGAACGGTTTACATAGGTACACATATATGTAAGGCAGTAAGCCTGTTGGCATAGGTACTCCGGTACTACCCTGAGGTAATAGGAAAATGTAATGACACTGCCCGACCCAGCAATTGAATTCAAGATGCATAATAGGACACTCGAAGTTGGTTTCTTGAGTACCAACCTAACAACACAGACCGCACACCTTTGGTGCATACCAAAGGTGTGCGGACACGGACGATTTGGTATGAACGTGGATCAGTGAACTTAATTAAAGCTATCTAAAAAAACTCGTGATGTCGTTTTGTCGTGGGTATGTGTTCCGGCAATATAACGGAATTGCGCGGATCCACGTTCAAGGGTTAGTCAACATGCGGGCCTGTGGACGGTCAGTAATGGGCTAGCTCACCGTCCGCCCGTCTTATGACGACAGGCCGTGTCGACGGTGCGTTCGTGTTCCACGCGTGCCTCAAAGAGATGTCAACAACCAGGAAGGACCCCTTCCTGGTTGTTGACATCTCTTTGAGGCGCGCAAGGGCCAATGCCTGCCGGGGCTTCGGGACTGTTCGAAAGAGATACCGCGGCCCTGGAACACAAGGGGCAAAGAAGGAACATGGATGGGTTTTAGACAGTAAAAATCTGATACTCCCTTCCACTCCGCCCAGTGGGGCGAGCTCCCTCCGAGCGGGGGTCATTTGATGATTGCCCATCCAAAAAAAAGGGTTAGTCAACATCCTTCTGCCAATTTTTTGGCAGTTTTCAGTGGCGTCAGCGCCGCTTGTCTTCTTCTTCTACTTCTACTTATTCTTCTGTGCCTTTTCTTGCTATACTCATCTTTTACTTGGGGTGGATTTCAGCAAAATAAACCGAACGCTATCAGCATTTCCTAACTGCGTTCTAAAGCTGTCAGTGTTCTTAAGGAATTTTGAAATTGACGGCTCTAGACCGTGGTAATGCACCTCAGACTACCTTCACCTTTTAATTTGTAAAATTCACTCCTAATCCGTCCGTCCTTTGGTCTTCCCCTATCTCAACTAATTAATGAAGAGTGAACAATTCGGTACAATAAAACTGAATCCCAGATTAAAATAAATCGTAGTTCAGTTAATTACTTTGCAAGTGTCCGCCATTTAAGAGGATTAGCGTAAAGGCTAATCTAGACAAGTACTAAAAACTGTCTGATTGTCGTGAAATGTCTCGTCTAGTTAAACTTTTATTGTGTCGTTGAACGGGTAAAGCTTGCAATTTGAACGATTACAGAGGTAATTGTTGTGTCATGGATTTGTCAGATTTTCCTGGAGAGTTTCAAGCGAAGTTTACATGGTGGAAAACAGATCAGATGTTTCCTACAAAAGTGCAATAACTGGCACAATGCCTCGTTGGTCTAGTGACCGTAGGCGCGACTGCTGAGCATGAGGTCCTACATTCGATTCTCAGGTCGGGCATGTCTTATTGAGTTTTTCCACCAGGAATTTCTCAGAGTCTGGCAATTTGCCCGATTTATGGCAGTTGGCTCGCTTTACATGGGACTTAAACATAACTGTGCAAGTACTATTAGATACATCTTTCACCTCTTCGGGATTATCAGCGTGAAGTTATGATATGCAATACCTACACTGCCAAAATGCAGCACAGCTTTTTTTTAAATTAGCGATGTAAAATTTATATGTAAGGGGGTAACCGTTTGGGTCGGTGTCGCTTCCACCGTGTACACTGTGAGAGACTATAAGAAGAAATCTGATAGAAAACTTAATTGCCCATTTTGACTTGTACTGACAGAAACCAGAAGAACATAATTCTAATCACTTTCAGGTGGCAGCACCTGGGTAGCCCGCAAAATTAATTTCATTTTTTTTTTTTTGCTATTTTCAGGTCAGTGTCAGGTTGTATGTTGATTGAAATAACTTAAAACATGAAACTACTATAGTTGCTGCCAGTTAAGATGGCAATGGCGGTCATTGACCCACCTACATTTATTAAAGTTCTTAACTTTGAAATCCACAAATAAGCATGTTCATGTCTTGAATCGTCATCTATCGTGATCTTCAACATCTTTTCTAATGAAAAACGAAACATGGTTCATTTGTTTTGGTACGTACGAAGAGATATTATGGAAAGAGCAATGACCGCTATTGCCATCCTAACTGGCAGCAACTATACCAACAACGAGTTACAAGTACACATCCTTTAATCTGAATTCCATTTCCCACATCATTCTCCCGGAAACACGATACTTTGAGCAATGTGAAGTGAGCCACAAAAATGATAAGGTACACAATTAATGCCCGCTCGGTCACTTTGGCCAGTAACCCACTGGGCTATGGCGCCCGGCTGTGATCACTGCCCGGCAGATATTGCCCAATCGCCACGCTTCGAGCGGTGCGGTGTGACCACTCATACGGCATACCGTCTGCATAATCTGTATAATTTTGTGATGTGCTTATTTAATTTCAAAGAATATTGACATTATTGATAAACTACAAATCTTAGTAATAAAAATATTAACAAGTATCAAGAGGGTTACAGGGCGTTAAAAAAATCGTCCACGTCGCTGACATCAGGAAAAGTGCCCGGAAGGCTAGCAGCATTGCCAAAAAATCTTTGTCCAAAAAATAGGCCTCTGGTCACGTGAAGAGCCAACCGCTTGACGATTTCTCGAAATACTAGGTGGGCACTCGGACCCCATGGCCCAAGTGATTTTGTGATTAAATTATTGTTTTATGATAATTGCGGATTTAGGTTGGCGATCTCTGAATAGTTAGTACATACATCAATTTTGTTTCAGGGGTTGAAAACATTTGTGTGCGGAAACTTTTTTGGAATTTTGACATAAAATGGTTTTCGAGTTTTTACCGTTTGTTACATTAAAAACATATGTTTCGTCCACTTGAACGTTACGTTAGAAAAAAACTCACATTAATTTGAATTGATAGAATTTTGAGATCCCTTGTAAATGACTTTTGAGTTTTATTAAGAAATTTGAAATACCAGCAGTATCTTTATTTGTAGACTATCTTCACAGTAATTCTAAAATACTACTTAAACTATTTTCAAACATTTCTTCTAAAAATAGCCTCCACAATTCACACATTTCTGCTGACGCTACCCATCCTAAACTCACGTAAGCGTGAGCCTTCACGCCGCGACACACGGTGACCAGCAGAGCTATGGGTGAACGTCCGCGGAAAAAATACCCCGGCCCTATGTTGATCATCTCTGTTTTATTGAGATCAACGACCTTTTGTGGGCTTTTGAGCGAGCGAGTGGGAAAAAAAGGTGTAATGTGTTTTTGTTTGGAGTTCAGGAATGTGGGTACGAGGTGATGAAACAGAATGTTATAGTGATTATTTACTGCGGTTTTTTTAATATCTTTGACTACGAAACATTATGCTTTTGGGTTTTTGGGAATTTTGGCTCGCCTATTTTTTGTTTATACATATAGTTTGTTTAAAGTAAAAAACTAAAGTCATACTACTGATCGAAATTGCATTGTAACGGAATTTCAAAAACATGACTTGAGTTTTTTGTTGAATTTCCCATCAAACATCACTTCCATTCATTATTCAATATCAAGAATAGACAAATATAAAACTCTTTAATATTTTCATTTAAAACACACACCGCATTTCAAATTTAAAAAAAATTACGAACCAAAAACAATATTTCCAATTTAATCTCCTAATGATATTGAAAGAGCGCCATCAAGCGCCCTCTAACGGCCATAATAGGTCTAAACCAGTTTAGTTTCAAACACATCTGCCACTTGGCTTGGGGGACAGGTGCTTACTTTATAGTTAGTGCATCTAGATGCCTAGCTGAATAGCCTAGGTCGTAGGCATTAGAATCTAGTGTGTGTTTGTGGATAGGAATTATTGTAGAAGTTTTAATGGTGATGGAGAAATAATGTTTTTAAAAAAATGGCCGTCACGGGACGCCCGGCAGATGTGAAACATCTTTGTTAATATTAGAATTCATAATTAAAAAACAAAGCTATAACGAAATATGGAGTAAAATATAATTTCATACATGTATTATCTCAACATGAATGATGTAACCAAGATCTTGTAAAAATATTTTGATTGAAAAGAGTGTCCATGGAGTTTCTTGCCCATTCTTCTCCATAGAGATCTACGCTTTGGAATGGGCAACTACAGTACTTTCACAAGTTATTATGCCTTGTGTCTGGGACTGTAGCTTCGCCTTCTTTGTTTTTCTGACATTCAAAAGTGCCTGTTATGGTCTAATTGAAATAAATGCTTTGAGTTTGAGTTTGAATATAGTTTTTTTTTTTATGTTATAAAATCAATTTTATTTTGCTTCATATTTTAATTATTATCGATGTCTCGGTAACACGTTAAGCCGTTACAGGCAGTCAGTGGCCGAAAAAGTCTGACAACCAGTCTTACCAAGGGGTATCGTATTAACTGGGTTGTGGGGGTCAGATAGGCAGTCGCTCCATGTAAAATACTAGTATTCTGTTGCATCCGGTTAGACTGGAAGCCGACCCCAACATAGTTGGGAAAAAGGCTAGGCAGATGATGATGATGGTGATTTTAATTATTATAATAAAAGAGACTTTATTTTGACTTTTATTTACTCACAACAATCGTTCCAAAGCAAACTTTATTCTAAGGGGAAAAGGTTACTTTTACGTAGCATAAAGGAGGCATTACGCCATGACAGCGCCATCAAGGCATATGGTTTTACTGCCTAGGCTCGCATATAGATGTTTCACATCAAAAATGGGGAGTTTCGCTCAGTAATTTAGGTTTTAGTAAACAAACATTTCTAAGTGGGTATTTTTGCTATTAGGTTTGTTTGAAAGGTATAATTATTTGACAGCTGCTCTAACAGTCTAACAAAGTTGTGTTATCGTGATAATTAAATGGTATTTTTCTTATTTATTTTTATGTACTCAATCACTATGCTGTCCTATTTGACCCAAAGGTTGACTGGTAGAGAATGCCTTGTGGCATTAAGTCCGCCTTTGTACCACTCTTGTAGGTACATGAAGTTTAAATAAATAAATAATAATAATTAGAAAATACTGCATCGTTGGAGTAGTGGTCGCACGACTGCTGAGCATAAGGTCCTAGATTCGATTCCCGGGTCGGGCAAATTGTTATTGTGTTTTTCTATCAGGAATTTCTCAGTAGCAGCCACGGAGTCTGGAGTTTTGCCCGGTTTATGACAATAGGCTTGCCCCCTATTACATGGGTCTTAAGCATAACTGGTGTACATAAGGTGTACCTACTCTTAGGTACATCTTTGCCTAACACTTCTTGGATTACAGGCGTGCAGGCCGGCTTCCAGTCTAACTGGCTGCATCAGGTTAGACTGAAAGCTGACCCTAACATAGTTGGGAAAAGGCTAGGCTGATGATGATGACGGATGACGATGATGGATGATGGGGTCCAGGTCGATTACACCTTGATACAATGTAGTCTTACACCAGTAGCTAGACCTCTGCCAAACCGCTCAAGAAAAACAAGCTCAACAATGTAATTTAAAAGGCTTTAAATGCAAAACGGAGGTCCATTTTACATACAGGATCAAGGCTAGCGATTGTTTAAAATTTTCTCGAACGAAGGCTCCGCTCCTAAATGTCAAGATATTGCTAAAGCTCATGGAGTCAACATTTCGAGAACTGCGCATGCGACGCGCAACTGACATATCTCAGATTTTGAGATTTTTATCTTTTTGCGTCTGTGTGTGTGTTTTGTGGTGTAACTCTGGTTTTTAGTTTTTTGATGTGTGCATTTCAGAGAAAGCAGGCTAAGCCGTAGTCCCGGCTGGCGATCTTTGCCAGTCGTTAGGTTAGGTTATCAGTGATCCAAAAAGTCTGACAACCAGTCTTACCAAGGGGTATCGTATTACCCAGTACTAACTGGGTTGTGGAGATCAGATAGGCAGTCGCTCCATGTAGAATACTGGTATTCAGCTGCATCCGGTTAGACTGGAAGCCGACCCTAATATAGTTGGGAGAGGATGATGATGATGATTGCAGAGAAAGATAATGTTGGTGTTTTCTTAGGGGTAAGCTTGCTACTCTTATTTGCAGGAACTGCTGTTGTAAGCCAGAATATAGAGGTGAGGATGATTAGCATATCACAGGGACAATAACCGTCCTTTCCTCTTGCTAGAGAATGATTTCTTTACCTTTCTTATGTATGTAATTATTGTCTGTAAGGCGTTAAGTTCTTTTTTCAGAAAAAGCTGAAGTTAGACAATTTCGCCCATGGTTTCTGCAGCTTCTGTAAGATTACAACGCGCCCTGGACACTTAGCCCGACTACCACCTTGCTGACTAAGTAGATATAATCATCTGTCTAACCTTTCCTCAACTATGTTGGGGTCGGCTTCCAGTCTAACCGGATGCAGCTGAGTACCAGTATTTGACATAGAGCGACTGCCTATCTGACCTTCATAACCTAGTTCGCACTGGATAATGAATGAAAATGAAAAATGAAAATCTTTATTAACAAGTGATTGTTAAAACATCATTGTCACCGTGGCTCTTGTACTAGGATTTCCTGTATCACAAGAGCCAGAAGGTAATACAATACCCCTTGGTAAAACTTTTTTAATAACGGCATGAACTATTATCATTACATTCGTATGAGAAAAGTATCAGTTGGAGACATCAGAGCTATGTAATGAAGTAGCACAATATAACTTATAAATGCAAAAAAAAAATTGTCTAAACACTCTTTGAAAGTAATTGTCACTAGATGAGCGACATAAAGAAAAAAAAACAGCTTTTTAAAATTCCTCACTTACCCCTATCATGGCTACGACCGCGCTGCGCTTGCGCCGCGAATTCGACGCGGCCTTGACGCCGGTCGGCGACTCGCCGCAACCGCGAAAATAAGACCATCGACTAAATAGTGACTTTTGTAGTGTTGTATGGACGGCCAACCCTACGTCAGTGAATATGTGAGCTACGATAATGGACCTTATTGATATGTTACTGTCAAAGTCAAATTGCCACCGACGAGCAGTTGATTTTACGGTTTTCTATGAAGCAAAAACTTTAAGAGAAGTTATGTAATGTCAAGGATTGAGCTCCAATATATACAGAGAGAGCAGATGATAGCAGTAATGGAGACGTTCGTCCAGCAGTGAGATACAATACATAAAAAGGCAAAAACGTCACCATACCTCTTGAATTGGAAGTATCTTGGAAAAAAAAAACTTTTTTTTTTAGTTCAGATAATTCTGCAGGGAAATCATTTAGTTCGACATTTTATTGCTCTTCACTAGTTGATAATTAATTAGGTTAAGATGCAAGCTAATTTAATTCAAGCAAATTTTGGCCAGCTTTTTCTTGGTTTATTAAAATAAAACTTGATGTACAAGTTTCCATCCAATGATAAAACGTTTAGTCTAGTCAGAGTCGTCCATAGATATACGAAAGAAGTTTTTTTATATGTCTATGAATTCGGCTCTCTCAGCATGACCTGACAACTCTTTAACGGTTCCTGATATCATTTTTAAAATCTTGTTATCAATAGACAACCGTAATGGTTTGGTCAATGGCGTTGTTCTAGTTACAATAAAAGTAATTTCATTCATGCAAAACAAAATGACGTTACCTCTCAAGGAACTCAAAATATTTAACGGTTTTATTTCTAATAAAGACACTTTTTTATGTTTTAAATTAAAATCCCTTAGCAGAATTAGCTATAACAAATTCAAATACAATAGCTAATAAAAGTAAAAATATGCAATGTATGTCCGTTTGGTCTAGTACTATTCTACGAAACAGCTGGACACTTTAACATCATTCTTTTAAAAACGCACCTGCAAGCTCTAAGTTTTTATTTGACATTTTTTATTCATTTATTTTAATAATATTATAGCTTAAAAAATACGAATATAATCTAAGACATAATTTTCTAAGATTTACAACTGACAGCAAAAAATATCTTTTTACACAATTATGACATCAAATTGTATAGTTTTATTACTTACGTAAATAAATTATTTAACTCTATTATGGTAATTTTCATACATAAATGTCAAGTTTATAGACTGCATAACAAGTTCGTATGTTCTTTAAATAAATAAAAATAGTAACAAAAAAGTTCAAGTTAACCAAACTGACTCTACCCTGAGGGTCAATGGCCTTAGACGCGTCATTCTTATATTGGCCGCTTTTTGGCCGGACGAAACAACGGAAATATACCTGTCTTGCTCACACCCATTATGAAACATACACATTTTCGTGTGCACAATGAATACCGATTATCTCATTCACGGCGTTCGCTTTTTGAAATTTTGCGTCGATGTGCGTTTTTACGTTTATATGTGTGCGTCACAAAAATTATCTGTCCCGCGCTCTGCGATGCATTCGAATGGAGGTTCGCGCCAAAAATATCTTTTTATTATGAATTTTTATGATATTTTGTATTCAAGAGGCGTGTGGATGCATACGATGTCATAAAAGTTTGTGTTTTTAATGTATTTTTCGATAACGTTGTGGTAGGTCACGGATGTTGCCCGTGTGTGCGTCGGCGCGTGATTCGAATTTCGGCATTCTAATATCGAACCGGATTTTGTGTTCGAACGCGCCATTCTTGTTTCTCATTGGTTCGACTTTTTTTTAATACGGCAGCACCTTCCCGCCTTATCGTTTTAGAATGAGGTTCTAATTCTTTTTATTACATAAGTACTTAGAAAATGGCTGACTTGAAAGGATGGAATTAAGCATTATTTATATTTATGTAGGTATCTAAACTATTATCTAATGAAGCAATATACATACATGTATGCAGAAAAACATTTTTATAACTTTTACAATCAATTTATTTATCTATAATAAAAAATGTTTGTAACTCGTAAAACATTTTAATCGAAAACCCTCATGCAAAAGGACATAACTCAGAAATATTATTTTTGCAAAAATCTTAATTAACAACATTCTTTATTGCTTTCAAGTAGAGATGCACAAACCAACCCCACAGCGTTTCTAATTAAATTCAAACAGCAACAAGAGGTCTAATTAAAAAAAAAACTAAAAAAAAACACAGTTCAGTTACGGCCGATCGGTTCGCCATAAAATCTCAATGTATAAGTAACGCAACTTGTTCACACAAGGTTCTTGACCGACACCACAATAAGAGGAGTCGGTATCCCGTCACCTGCCGCAACAAAAACACAAACCGACCCGAACCGGTTCGGTCTAGTCCGCTTCGGACCGGCCAGAGTGATTTAATGATAGAAACACGGTTTTTAGGTATGGTCGCACGATTTTTAGAATATACTGCTTGATTTATGAGGAGTTTTTAAGATTTTTTGAAAAAAAAAAGTTTTTGGCCTTGGTAGAAGGTCGCCGCATACAAGCAAGACACAAAGAAAAATGAATCTAAGTCTATTTCTTTAATTTTTAAAAGTAAGTAGGAAATGAATAATTAAACTTTCAAAATCCCTTAAGCCTTAATATCATTAATAAACATTAAATGTTACATCCTACAGCACGCACTTCGTTAAATGCCCATCACATTGCCCTGCATATCCTAAATAGATCGATTATCGCTGTCATTCTAACTTCACGACAATTTTTCACCCCCTTATCATTAAACCATTATTCACTTGGAAAACTGCACTTTTCGCTACATAAAATATCTTAAAATTAACATAAAAACGTACCCACATCCATATTTAGGAAAAAAAAACGCCTTCACCCATCACCCATTTCAATAATTAACTTAAATGGTTAATTAATTTTATGCAAACCAACCAAGCTATATAAATTTATGCTCAAACGAAGCTGAGCGTAAATTGCAAAAATAGCTATTCAACTTCTCGGTCATTACCCCCTTGAAACTAGGACCCTCGCAGATTAGCGGGAAAAAAACTAAAATGGCGCATTGTTTTGTTTAAAACCAGTGTTGGCATAAAGGGTGGTATTTTCATGATTTTAGTTAGAAAACCGACGTTAGGGCTCCACCAATAGCCGGCGCCCCTGTCAGCGATAGATAGGGGATGAATTTTATAAAAAAAGCTAAAAGCGCTTCATAGACAAATTGTTGCAGCGCTTTTCGGTTCATCTACACAAACTCACTTTCTTGCACACTCACTCACTCAACACACCAATGAAGAAAAACCACATGAAATAGATTCCGAAAACTATAACCCTAATCCAAATATAGCCTTTAACAAACAGCCTGGTCTATAAAGCGCTTTTCGCTGCAAGGGTGCGAACTGCCCCTAGCTTGCATCTAGGTCCCATCCCGGGCGTTTACACACATTATTGCAGTTTGATGAATTGCGCCGCACGCCGTCACTAACGGTCATTCAACTTATGAAACGTATCACTCAGGATATCCCTCAGTGAGCTGGACTGGAGAAATTAAAAAAAAACGTAGAAATAATCTATGCTTGGACAAAAGAAGTTGATTGACAGCTGAGTATTGAAGCTTCAATTGTTTTTGCGATGAGCCGTCGGAAAGACTTACGATTACTAACAAGGGCCTATAAAAATAATTTGAAATATTTCTGAAGATCAGAAATTAAAAAATTAAATAAAAAACCTATGCCACTTTGTCAAGACAGATTCTCTAGAGTATACTTAGGGAGCCTAATAACGCCCAAAATAAAGATTTTCAATCAATCTTGATTTTGCTTGGAAGAGAAGAGAAAAAACATCTTTTTTCAAATATTGTGAATCAGGGATACCAAATTACCAAGCCCCTAGCAGAATCCTTGAGATTATTAAGCTCCCATTTGAAAAATCTGTTTAGTCTCCAAAATTTTACAAGTTATACCTAAGATTTTGCAGCTACCTAGCGCCACCTATCATCTTGACCAAGGCATATTACAAAACTAGCACAGATCAGATTTTTTCTAATTATTCCAAAAACTACTTAATATGAAAAACTACGTCAAAATAAGTAATTGGCATGAACTGGCATCGCACATCCCTAGAGCGGTGTAACCTACCCAAAATCGAGAAATTAATGAAGTTCCACAAAAATTTACATGATTTACATTTGCATCAAAGAAGTTTTCGGAAATTCGAACCCAAAAAGAAACAGATAGAGCATTCTCCATTGGTTAATATGAAAAAATCTTAGAAAATTACCCCAAATTCGTCTCTTCCTTAATGCTTACCTAATCGATTAGTAGATTTTTGGTACGTACGATTTCAAAATTTGGACTTATTAGGCCTCTTTATGCAAAACAAAGTCTTTAACAGAACCTTGAAATTTTAGGCTCACTCTTAACATAAGGTATTTCACGGATTTCACCTTAGCTAGCCCAAAAGGGTCTTGAGACTTAAAAGCGCCAAAAATATTTGGGGAATCGCCAAATATTATTAAGTTAGTCTTCGTAGACAGCATCCGCAAATTTTCGAAAAAAGAATCTTGATTAAATCCTCATTCGAGAGGTGATTAATTAAATATTCACCTCCAAAAACCAAAGCTACGAAAATGATAACATTTGGAAAAAAAATCCGCTACCAACCTTAAACTTTACTCGTAAGTGATTGGTGTAATTAAAAATCGTTCAATGAACTTGGCATAACATAACTAACCTACGGCAACGTGTCCTGTGATGTGTGTGTGTGTGTGAGTGCGTTCATTTCGTGAGTTCATTCACCTTGCCAGTTGGGGAAGTTGGGAGTAGAGTAAGGGATGGAGTAGCTGTTTGGTACTAGATTTTTTATTAAAAAATATATTTACTGAGTTCAGTGACACTAACAGCTACTGCTGCTTCCATTTTTTTATTGAAAATCATCACCTGCCTAGCCTTTCCCAACTATATTGGGGTCAGCTTTCAGTCTAACCGGACGCAGCTGAATACCAGTATTCTACATGGAGCGACTGCCTATCTGACTCCCACAACCCATTTAGTACTGGGTTATACGATACCCCTTGGCAAGACTGGTTGTCAGACTTTTGGACCTGTCACGACTGTCAAAGATCTACAAATGACAGCCGGAACCAACGGTTTAACGTGCTTTCCGAGGCACGGAGGAACCTCGGTATGTAATGGGCGGTCACCCATCCACAGACCAACCTAGGCAAGCAAGGCTTAACCTAAAGATCGACCCGAGCGGATGTTATTATTTAGCCACGAGCTCCTCCATTTTTTATTGAAAATATGAATAAAAATTGCCTTTAAAACTAATAAGGAAAAAACATAACACAAAATAAATGGGTTGCATTAGGTATTTTTTATTTAATTGAATTTGTCACGGTTGAAAAGGATGACATTATTGAGTCAGAAATATAGACAAGTAGGTGTAACTTTCGCATCAACAATTTAAAAAAAATACCTCAATAAAAAAATAAATCAATAAAAAACGTTAACACATCTCCACTCACCCTCTGTCCGTCCGATATTTAACCAAGTCGCGGAGTTGCATTTTTGCCATACACGCACTAAACGCACGCGTGTGCGTGGCGCATGCACTATGCACATACACACGCTACGCACACTCCGTGCGTATGATGGACGCTTTATATTTTTTTTTCTTACACTCAGTACACACTGGCCGAAGGAAGTTTTTAAGATTATATTTAAATTTTAAAAGATCGGAGAATTATTTTTGTTGCAAATTCTTTGTGAGACTTTGTTGGTGTTTTTCGTTTGGTAAAATAATATCACGCTAGTATTTCTCAACAGGCTAAACAGCAGGCTAAGCTATGCTTAATTATTGCATACAATTGTTTAGTAGTAGTAGTTAAGTTTAGCTAGTAAGTATTTTGTTCTGTTGGCTTGCTGCACGCTTTGGTGTAAACTGTAAGTGTGGCAAGTACCTATCTAAATAAATAAATAACAGGGTAGTTAGGATTATAAGTTACTTAATAAATTTTGGAATGGTTAAGACTGCAGGTGGTCAGGTTCAATTAAAAATAAAGGAATGCCAAGAAAAATGAGTAAACAGTTGAAATCTGGGAACCGAACTCTGGATCACAATTTCATCAGTGCCAATGAACGGCTGCACACGTGTTACTAACAGAAAAGTTTTAAGTACCTATAACATTTTGCAAGATCAAGGGTTCGAATCGAGGTCTTCACACTCGACAGCCAAACTAAACGTGCAACAAGCTGTGCTAACTGTGCTATAGGTACCTTTACGTCATTGGGAATTATTAAGAAAATTAGGTTTTAATGTCATGTTTCGCACTTAGAATTACATCGACATACAAAACATCGGTAACGGGACTTTTTGTTTGCCATAACTCGTAAATGACGCAAGAATCGAACCCGTGACCTCATTTATAACACAAAAGTGGGCAATTCAAAATTGACACCAATAATGCCATGCTGCTGTTGACTTCATCATCAGACGACATACTTACAAAATTACTTATTTACAATAATAAATAGCGTCAATGCCTCGATGGTCTAGTGGTCGCCAGCACGACTACTGAGCATGAGGTCCTGGGTTCGATTCCCGGGTCGGGCAGTGTTATTGGGTTTTTCCATCAGGACTCAGCAGCAGTCACGGAGTCTGGATTTGTGCCCGGTTGATGGCAATAGGCTCACCCCTATCCCCTATTACATGGGACTTAAACATAACTGGCGAAATGTATATTAGATACACCTCTGCCTAACCCTTCGGGGATTACAGGCGTGATGTTATGTTATGTTATCAATGAGTTATGGCATCACAGTTTTTCTATGACTTTTGTTCTGTTTGCGTCTCTATGTCAAGTCATCATCAGCATTCTCCTGCCCTTACCCCAATTCATTTGGGGTCTGCGCAGCATGTCTTCTTCTTCCATACTTCTCTATTACTCGTCATCTCATCACACACCTATGGCAAGTGCCTATCCTAAATCTATTTACGTAAAACACACAACACCTTTCGCCAGCAGTCGGCTAACACAATGAGCACCACACCTAACGCGTATCAGTTTACGCGTGATGTCCGGTGTCCGTCCGTGCGGTATCGTCCGGTGCCGTCCGGTGGCGCTTCCGTCATCGTATTGTTTAACATTCTAATTTTATTGCATTTCTCTCATCTCGCCGTTTCACTTGAAAATTAAGTTTAAAGCTAACTCTTTCGATACCTTTAATTACGACTCTATGGTGATGCTTGGAAAAGGCTACCATACCTGCATACATAACACCGCACCTCTATTGCCTGTAGAGCTAGGCAGAGGAGCACCCACATTTCTCCAGTTGGGTATGAGTCTCATTTAATAGGGGGGAGCCTATTGCCATCAACCGAGATCCAGAGTCCAGGCTGCGACTGAGAAATTCCTGATAGAAAACCAAATAACACAATTACCTAGGAATCGAATCTCGGAACTTATGCTCAGCAGTCGCGCTTGCGACCAACGAGGCAGTCAAAATTTCATACACCCATAAAACAACGCCTGTAAACCTGGAAGGGTTGGCCACTTAGACAAAGATGTACCCATAGTCATCATTTGCGTAGCCTCTTTCAAACTATTTTGGGCGGGCATCCAGTCTAACTGTATGCCGCTGAATCCCAGTATTTTACATAGAGCGACTGCCGATTTCACCTCTACAACTCAGTAATTGGGTAATACTATACCTACCCATTGCTAAGACTGGTTGTCAGACTTTCGGGCCACTGACTACCTAACGGCTGTCAAAGATCTACAATTAACAACAGGGACCAACGGTTTAACGTGCTTTCCGAACCACGTAGAAAGCTCGGTATGTAATGGATGGTCACCCATCCACGGATCAACCTAGGCAAGCGCGGCTTTTATTATTAAGCCACGAGCTATCATATCAAATTATTCACTTATCATAAATTAACTTACATAATACACTGAGTAGCAACTGAATTACCCACTACACACAAACTATAATACAGACAGTACATCAAACTTCCCAAAACTGACAAATTTTCCCAATCAACCTTGAACCTAATGCTTTAGCAGTAAAGTTGAAAATCGATTAAGTTGTAGTAGCTTGATGTGCTAGCGTCTGTACATTAATTGCCAGCTCAGCGTCTGAATCAAAATATAAATAGTGGTATGAATGTCGCTGTTCTCAGTAATTAGAAGTTGTTGAGTCGAGCCCTGTGCCTTACGACTCTTGTTGGCGATGGGGCAAGGCAGAAGCGATGAGCGGTGGAGTTCATTTAGGTTAAAGTTATGCATAATCTCGAACTCAAACTCAAAGCATTTATTTCAATAAGATCATTACAGGCACTTTTGAATGTCAAAAAAAACAAAGAGCGAAGCTACAGTCACAGACACAAGGCATAATAACTTGTGAAAGTACTGTAGTTGCCCATTCCAAGACGTAGATCTCTATGGAGAAGAATCTCACACTTGTTATTCCCAAAGGATTAGATAGATACATAGGTAGGTATACAGGGTGGGTACAAAATCGTGGATCAAATGAAACAGGGTGAAAATTGGGGTTATTTGCAGTAAAAAATTTCTTTGTAGTAGAGTCCTAACTTGATCTCCTTAAAAGTTACAACAGTACAGTTGTTTTTTAAGAAAATACCAAAATGTTTACTAAATAGACAATTAGAGTAAAATGGGTGCTCACTTTAAAACATAAAATGGTGTTTAGTTGCTTCTAGGAAATGTATCATCACTACAAAAGTGCTTTTATGGCAGTGTGTACCATGATTTATGAGTATTGGCACTTTTTTCAATATCTTTTAAGTCTCATAAAAAAATATTTGTAACTTTAGAACCGTACTGTAAAAAAAATGTACTACCAACAACTTTTTGGTTAGGTACCTATTGCCTCGTTGGTCTAGTGGTCGCTAGCGCAACTGCTGAGCACGATGTCCTGGGTTCGATTTCCAGGTCGGGTAAAGTGTTAATTTCAGGAATTCAGGACAAGGTTTGTATGAAAGAAAGTTTTTGGTAAATCGACGAGAAAAGTTCTGAAAAATTAACATGATTCCAAGCGAAACCTGAAACCGACGTCAAACTTGAAAATTGCCATAGAAAATGGACAGAAAATAATATCATAACTTTATCTGCCATTTATAGAATGACGGCAATCAAAAACACATCAGACTTAGTACAAAGATTGTGATGTCGTTAAATTCCAAAAGAATTTAAAAAAAGATATCGAAATCGCTGCCTCCTGTAACTTGTAACCGATATTCGGCTGTGCCCCTTATTTCGGTAGCTCTTCCAATTATCCCGGGGTCCGTTCCCGTGTGAGTAATATAATGAATTCAGCACTTCTTTTGATCTAGTTAGGTATGTAGTTTTTAGAATAGTTTCCCGCTTTTAAAACTAAATTATGCTGAAGGGTTCCAACAACGGCGCAGGGGCATGCTTTGTGAAGTAATTGAGCTGATTGTCACCCTTAGGGTTTAAAAGGAAGATGTATCTATACGGGGTGGAAGTCTAAGCCCTCCTACATGGACATTTTTCATCGGTTATTTTTTTAAAACAGCTGTTTCCTACAAAAGTGAAACTTGCACGGTCAAAATGTATGGAACAGCTGATTTTTTAAAAATAACCGATGAAAAATTTCTATTTGGCCGGGCTCAGAATGATGTACTGAGTAGGTGGTAACCGTTTTCGGGTTGGTGTCCCTTCCACCCTGTATACGGGGTGTAAACAGACCCTTCACGAAGCCGTCAACCAAGCATTCTGTACATCAAACTAAGTAACTTAACGCAAAAAATATTGCTGGGAAGCAACTTTTTTTTTTGGGGTGAAAAATCACGTTTTACGGTAAAACTCAATGTAACGCACTTAAAACATTGTGCTGATGGATGGATTGAATAGTACGGGGGTCGTGAAGGTGTTTAAAATCTTACATTAATAACATGTATTTAAAAAAAAAAACTTGTGAAAAAGTTGGAACTTTGACCCCCAATATCTCCGTAACTAGAAGGTTCCCAGGTATGGTCTAGAACAAAAAAATGATCGCAATAACGGGGAGAACAAGGACTCTTCGGCTTCGTTAAGGGTCTTTTTACACCCTATATTGTATAAGGTGAATACCTAGGTTGTTAGGTTGTTAGGTTTTACGTAAAGATGAAAATGTGGTCGAGGTTTTGTGGATTCGCTTCTACAAGCAAAGCGAGCGGTTTCGTGTTCGGAACAAACTTTAAACGGAAGTTTCTTAAAATGTTAAAAATTCTATATTGGTCGTGTCATCAAACTATGAGAGTGAGGGAAAAGAGGGTGAATCTGTCTTTGAGCACATCGGTTAGGAGGACAGTAGGTAGGTAGACAGGAGGTAGTGTAGGTACACTACCTACACCACCTACTCACTGGATGCTTGTTTTGTCCAATATTATGTTGCCGTGCCCTAACCGGGTTTCATGTTGGAACTTACTGAAATATATGTAACAACTAAATGTACACATGAATGCAATAAACACTTTGAGTTTGAGTTTGACTATTGTCATATTTGATTAATTTATTGTGAAAGGTTTAAAACATAATTTATTGGTGCAAGACGTGCGCTATACAGGGTGAATTCTTCAAGTGGGCGCGGATGACCAAATCCACAACAATGAGGAATAGCGAAAAATACTCAAAGGCGTCTCGAGCCCGATTTTGATGAAAACTAAAACTGCATCAGTAGATTTTTAGAAAATCAATATTCCTAGCCAGAATTTGATCCCTATTAGCGAACCTATCAAATGGTGTAAAAAATACAGTCTGTTTTTTTTTTCAAAATCAACGGGTTCGATTCCTGGCTAGGGATATTGATTTTCCAAAAATCTAATGATGCAGTTTTAGTTTTCATCAAAATCGGGCTCAAGACTCCTTGGAGCATTTTTCGACTATTCCTCATAGTTTAGTTATGGGCTGGTTTCACGACTTCGTTAAAATCCACGAATTCATTAATTCAGGGCGCTGAAGCGTTCGTCGAAAAATAATTGGAACGAAAACCATTAGACTAGAATTAGGGCGTTGGATTAGAAAAATGAGGTCAGGCAAGATTTCCAAAACGATCTACATTAATCTCAATATGATATAGGTTATAAAGGGTGTAAAAAGACCCTTAACGAAGCCGAAAGACACTTGTTCTCCCCGACATTGCGATCATTTTTTTGTTCTATTATCTAGACCATACGTGGGAACCTTCTAGTTATGGAGATATTAGGGTCAAAGTTTTTCACAAGTTTTTTTTTAAATACATGTTTTTAATGTAAGATTTTTACTTTGAACACCTCCACGACCCCCGTACTATTCAATCCATCCATCAGCACAATGTTCTGAGTGCGTTACATTGAGTCCTACCGTAAAACGTAATTTTACACCCCAAAAAATATTTTTTGCGTAAAACTACTTAGTTTGATGTACATAATGCTTGGTTGACGGCTTCGTGAAGGGTCTGTTTACACTCTGTATTTGTTTATGATCCTTAAGACAAATGTACTTACCTGGGTAGTGTACGGCTTCTTGTGGAACAAAGGTCTTATAAGAATTCGACCTAGAATTACTTCCACAGGGACAAAACGTTCCTGAAATTGCAAAACTTTACACGTGGAAGAAATATCTACCTACACTACTTACCTACTTTATCTCTACTACGGTACTATTGTACCTACACAGTAGTGCCTACCTACAACGAATAGGGAGGTATGAAAACCGCTTTTCGTCGTTTTCGTATTCAGTACCATCATCATCTGCCTAGCCTTTTCCCAACTATATTGGGGTCGGCTTCCAGTCTAACCGAATGCAGCTGAATACCAGTATTTTACATGGAGCGACGGCCTATCTGACCTCCACAACCCAGTTAGTACTGGGAAATACGATACCCCTTGGTAAGACTGGTTGTCAGACTTTTTGGGCCACTGACTACCTAACCACTGTCAAGGATCTACAAATGACACCCGGGACCGACGGCTTAACGTGCTTTCCGAGGCACGGAGGGAACTCGGTATGTAATGGGTGGTCACCCATCCACAGACCAATCTAGGCAAGCACGGCTTAACCTAAAGATCGACCCGAGCGGCTGTTATTATTTAGCCACGACCTATTTTATTCGTATTCAGTACCACATAGGTTTTTTTCAGCTTTGCACCTTTTTGTAATTTTTTTTAGGCACTGAGTTTTATTTTTAAGTTATGTCAAATCAAACTGACATTTCTGTGAACCAATAAATAAGTATTTCTACTCTTTGTTATAGATAACAAACTAGGAAAAAGAGCAATTTCGTTTTGGCAAAAGTATTCTTTGAAAAAGAGATTGTAAATCAAAATGTCTTCGGCATTCAAAGAGAATGTTCATTTGGAGTTGTTGAACAAACTCCTGTCAGATTCGGTGTTGGAGTGCTTTCGGACGCCAGTGGAGTCCACCGAGTCCTCGGTCAGTTCCAGAATCATTGAGGAACAGGGTAGGTAGACCATCAAGCTAGTGCGAATGGAACAGGTATCTTTAATAACAAGTCTTTAACTATAAAATTGCCGTTTTTTCTCACATTATGTTCTGTTTGTAACTTTGACGTATGGTTATATTTTTTCCTAATTCCATTTTTATTGGATTAATTGTTAAATTACGTACCTTTTAGAGTTTAAAAACCGTACTAGGAGTTGCATATTACCTCATAGGGTAGTGTGTCAAAACATCTGTTTTAATGTGCTGTCGGTTTCACTACTTCAAGTAGGTGTATTGTTGTCATAGTCTGTGTTTTGAGAATTTAAGATACGCAGTGCAGCGTAGGGTTTTCACTCTATTTATAGTTTGCAATTGCATCATAATCAGTTCAGAGGTTTCCAAGAAAAAAAAAATTAGTGTTGAAATATCGCTTTTCATGAAATCGTCAATTTCATACTTTAACCCCTTATATAAAGGGTGTAAAAAGACCCTTAGCGAAGCCGAAAGGTACTTGTTCTCCCCGTTATTGCGATCATTTTTTTGTTCTAATCTAGACCATACCTGGGAACCTTCTAGTTTCGGAGATATTGGGGTCAAAGTTCCAACTTTTTCACAAGTTTTTTTTTAAATACATGTTTTTAATGTAAGATTTTTACTTTAGACACCTTCGCGACCCTCGTACTATTTAATCCATCCATCAGCACAATGTTTTGAGTACGTTACATTGAGTTTTAATGTAAAACGTGATTTTTCACCCTAAAAAAAAAAGTCGTTTCCCAGCGATAATTTTTGCGTAAAGTTACTTAGTTTGATGTACAGAATGCCTGGTTGACGGCTTGGTGAAGGGTCTGTTTACACCCCGTATATATCTTTTGGCGCTTGCCAAATTTTTCTTCTTTCCATGCTTCTCTATTAGTCGTCATCTTATGAGTCACCCTCTTTCTAGCAGCACCATCCTTTACACAGTCCATCCATCAAACTCAAACTCAAACTCAAAGCATTTATTTCAATTAGACCATAACAGGCACTTTTGAATGTCAGAAAAACAAAGAAGGCGAAGCTACAGTCCCAGACACAAGGCATAATAACTTGTGAAAGTACTGTAGTTGCCCATTCCAAAGCGTAGATCTCTATGGAGAAGAATGGGCAAGAAACTCCATGGACACTCTTTTCAATCAAAATATTTTTACAAGGTCTTGGTTACATCATTCATGTTGAGATAATACATATATGTGAGAACAATGTAGAAAGATGAGCACATTAAGAGCGTCCAGAGTAAAAGATTAGATCAACACTTTAAAAACAAAGAAGTTAGAATAAACCATGGCAGCTAAGAGATGACCAGTCCCAACTGACAGCGCCCGTTCACGAACATGACGCATGGATCATCGTTTCTTTGACCTTTTGCTACTCTTATAGACATCCACACTCATTCTCAAAACTTTCCTCACGACATTTTCCTCATTCCCCCGCAACACATGCCCATAGCAAGACAAGCGACCACCACACAACTTTTCAGTCACTTCCTTTACTGCCACCTAAAAAAATATCCTCAACCAGGTCCAACAGAGGTAGAAGAAGAACATGCGCCAGAGGTGATTGTGGAAGAGGAACCGAAAGCAGTCATCGAGGAAGCGGAGCCCGAGTTTTTGCCAGAGATATTCCCCACACCTTCCCTGCGTCTCGTCCTGCCTGAACATATCAGGGTCATTGAAAAACAGAACAGGTAAACAAATAATGTGAATAATCATCCCAACAAATATTGTGAATCCGTTAGGGACTGACCGAGTCATTGCCAACCGCCTCGCCGGGACCTTTTTTTGACCGGGGATTTTCCGGAACATCAGTTTGGTTTCCGCAAGGAGCGCTCGTCGGCTAACTCGCCGTCCCGTCCGTCCGTCTTATGACGACAGGCCGTGTCGACGGCGCGTTCGTGTTCCACGCGCGCCTCAAAGACATGTCAGCAAAAAGGAAGGGGCCCGCAAGGGCCGATGCCTGTCGTGGTTGCAGGATTGTTCGAAAGAGATACCGCGGCCCTGGAACACAAAGGGTAAAGATGGAACATGGATGGGTTTTAGTCAGTAAAAGTCTGACACACCCTTCCACTCCGCACAGATCGGGAGGGGGGGGGTCATTTCATCGGCTTGAGCTGAGGACGTATTGCCACATATTTTGTCACGGTGTCGAGTCGCCTAAACCAAAGTGAGGGAATGATGTCTTTTCCGCTTTTATTTGATGGATACAAAGCTCTATCTGGTCGGCTGAAGCCGGGTGTGGTGCGCTCCCTTATCTGGCCAGCCTTTTCCGAATTTGGGTTAGGTTCTAGTCTTTTGTACATTGAGCGACTGCCTTATTATCTGACATCCAAAACCCAGTTACTGATTAAAATGGTACCCCTCAGTAAGTACTGGTTGTCTAGACTTTCTTCCGACCAAACGTAACGTCAAAATGGTACCCCAGACCAGGTGTATCGTGCTTTCCGAGGTACGGAGGGATCTGGGTATGGAATGAATGTATGGTCATCTACCCATCCACTGACTGACCTAAGCAAGAGTTGCTTAACTTTCGATTGACTCGTGTCAACGTTATTATTTGACCAAAAGCCCCTCAATCTTACACAGACGCGTTAACATACCCACTTAGGTAAATTTTTCTGGGACAAGCCTGCCACACTACTCCCAAATCACTGCAACTCCTGAAACCCAGAATCAACAGTGGCGACCACCAGAAAACGCCGAGACAATGAAGCTCGACGAAGTCCCAGAGAAACAATTTAACTAACTATCACTGTAACTGAGGAACTTATGTTTTCCTACTCCTCCACTACTCTTTTCTGATTAATATCGTTTCGGGATCCAAGACCCACTTAGGTTATATTATAATTTACAGGATCCACGTCCTGCCAGAAAATTTTAACACCGATATCAACCCTGACCTCATCCCGAAGATCCAGACCACGCCCCAGCAGAGGTACATAGATATTCTGGCAGACCTGACGGGATGCACCAGCTATAAGAGCAGTAGGGCCGAGTTCTGGTTTCTGGATACTCTAGCCAATCTTCTGAGGAGGGCCCAGGAGGACGGACTAGATAGACGTAAGTTTTTAAGGAATCAATCAATCAGCGTTTCATCAGAATACCTCATGTTTTCCTCCTCCATATAAAATACTGGGATATGCCCATCTGAATTCCACAAATCAGTCTTCTTCTTTATCGTGTGGTTAGTGCCTAAACTGCTGTCAGAGTTTTTATGCCGCCCATGGGCCTCTGACTTGGCTTAGAGGTCAAGTCAGAGGTCAATGGTCATACTTTCTTACTCTTACTTCACAAAAATCAGTTAGGTACTAGGTAACACGCTACCCCTTGGTACAACAGCCGGCAAACATCTTGGAAAATCACGGTATCGCCTGCGCAGTCTTCTGACGTACAAGGAAACCCTTGAATTTTTGAAATGACACCGTTATTGTTTTTTTTTGTCTAACGCAAGTATAAGTCATTTGCTGGCAGCTGTAGTGACTTTTTACATCAAACTGCGATCATCAATTCACCTATCCACTACCAAAAACAATATGTTAGTAGTACCTATGACTATTTCCCAACTGGCCATTTATTTGGAGACAATTGAATTCAAAGTTTCGAGCAAATAGATGAAGATACAGTAGGTACTAATAGTTTTCACAAAACAGGGCGCGGCGGGGCCTGACGAACATCCCTGGACGCCTACAGATTCTTTTGGCCTTAACTTACAACTGACATGATTTAATTACAGCTACACAAGCAATTCTAATCCTATGGTTCTGCGAGTGGATGAAAGAGATGCAACTCTTCGATGCTGCTGACAGGAACCGTATGATGAGGAGGTTCCAGGTATTTCTTATACCACTTAATGCACCCAATAGCACTCTGGTGATCTAGCCTTTCATTTTGTCAATAGCACACACTTAAGCCTGGTTCCAGAAATTCATGAACATTATTGACAAACACAGTAATCAGTCATAAGGTGTGCACACTATGTTCTATGTTAGTGTTATGTTCGGGTCTACATGCTCCAGCACAGCTAGGCGGGAGAGTCAAATATCTAACTATATTGATGTTCGGGCAAAAGCCTAGCTTAGCTCGAATTGTAGCTACCGAGTCGACCTCAAAACGCTTTAGCACTGGCTGATGAACGGAATTTGCCGATCGGCACGAGCTGAATGCTTTGTTGTTCAACAAACACTCGGAAGTGCCGACCCGAACAACAAGTATGTAGCACATATTCTAGAAAATATGTACATACACGCTTATCATGGCTTCTGATCAATTCCCCAATTTCGCAGGACAACATGCTAGCAGCTTCAAAGTACATAGTCGAGATGGATCAGCTGCCCACCCCCGCGCAGGCTGGAGTGTACTACAAGGCACAAGAACCCCTGAAACGCGAGGACCCCCCAACCCCTCGAATAGATCCTATACCTATAGAATCTAAATCGAAAGTACACTTCGGACCACACTATGAATGCTGTATTCGAGATCTTGCAAAGATAATTCACTATATTTTTGATCTGTTAGTCTGTTTATGATTTCCTTCTGGCAATTTGATTAGTAATTTAATTATCAAAGAATTGTACGCAAGTTGATAATACACTGAGACATGAAGAGAAGTGGACTCATGTGTCGTCCCTGTAAGAATCCCTAAGTCTTTAATTACACACTTATCACACGTTTGAATGGGTGAATCAAAAGGCTTAGGTATCATGTTTTTAAGGCAAAATGTCATGTCAAAAAAAAATGAAAACTAATGGCATCCACTGGTCCGCACAGGGCTGGCGTGGTGGAGTACGACCCAATTCTTCTTACAGACAGGTTTAGTCCAAGCAGTTTGGACGTTCTAAAACCCATCCACCTCAGTTTCAGCACAGACTACCAGTACAACCTTGTCCGTTCAGTGTTCACATTCACTCCTGAATACTCGCTGATAGATGCACCCAACCAGCTACAGAACCCAAAGAGAAGCTATGCCACTGCCAAACCCAAGAAACCTGAGAAGCCGGCAAAGATTCCAAAAGATAAAGACAAAAACGTTGCTAAGCTGAAAAAGAAGAGGGATGAGCTACCTAATTCTGCCTATCTGGATTTTCTCGAGGTCACAATTCTAAGCTTTTTAGAGGGAAGCGCCAAGGTAGCCCGCGAAAGTCTTGAAAATGTATGTAATGGATGGTCACCAATCCACAGACCAACCTAGGCAAGCACGGCGTTATTATTTAGCCACGAGCTCCTCATTGCAAAAAAAAACGTAAGAAAATTTGAATTTCGCGGGCAACACTGGCGCTTCCATCTTTAGCATTAACATTCGTGAGACGAGTAACAAATATCAAACCGTTTTGCATTTCTGCAATGTGCACTGTGTTCTGTTCTGCACTGTAACAGGCGTCTTGGTGTCTTAAAGCAATCAACTGCCTAGTTGGTCTAGAAGTCGCAAGCGCAACTCAGAAGTGAGCATCAGTCTAAGTGTTATTAGGTTTTTCCATCAGGAATTAGTAGCCTGGATTTGTGTACGGTTGATAGCAACCTCATAACGGTGAAGGAAAACATCGTTACGAAACCGGCATGCCCTAGAACCAAAAATTCGAAGACATATGTGACATCTACCAACCCGCACTGGGCTCACGTGGTGGATTACAGTCTACTCCCTCTCATAGAGAGGAGGTCTGTGTATCAGCTGTGGGAATATTATAGGCTGATTATGCTATGCTATGATAGCAATATCCTCGCCAGTATTGCGTATAACTTAACATTTGCCTAACCGGGTTTGGCGCAGTGTGCACTTGACGCAAAATGTGCACAAAGAAACTACTGTTATCATGTTAAAAATTGTGCAAAATAATTTTAAAAAAATAGTAAGCAAACGTTTATTATTTTGACCCATTGTAATAAAATTCATAGGTACTAATTTGTGTAGTGCTCATCTTTCGAAGTGCTATTTAGAGAAGTGCACATTTTGCGAATTGCACATTTTGCGTCAAGTGCACATTTTGCACATTCTGCGTCAAACCCACCTAACCTAACATATGCAAAATGTGCATGTTTTATACACCTCTTCTTAAACCTTTGAAGATTACAGGCGTGATGATATTTTATGACATCCCACAGAAAAAAGCCGAAGCAGAACGGAGACAAGAGGAAGATGAGCAGCTGGAGACTGAGCAATGGAACCGCAAGAGTCACATTCTGCCGCTAGGGTTTGCTGCCACTGAGGATCTCTTCGATAAGTACTGGCCCCCTCCTCCTCCTCCACCGCCACCCGTCGGTGAACCCCCTTCTCTTTCTTCAAGGAAGGGCAAGGGTAAGAAGTAACAGAAGAATGGTGAAGAAAGAAGTAAGAGGAGTCATCACCATTCTCCTGCTCTTTTATCTCGCTCTGTTTGTGGTCGGCGCAGCATGTCTTCTTCTTCTACACTTCTCTAAGGGACCTAATAAAGCTTCCGAAAAACAAATTAATTCCAACATGTTGTTGACTGTAATACTAACTAAGCTGTGTTGAAATCAATTACCGAAAAATTAATACAAAATCCGACAAAAAATACAACAAACATGAGCTTATTCAAATTACAAGTCTACGAAAAATAATCTGTTCTTTCAAATAATAAACTAAATTTAAAAAAAAAATACTAAGTTTCCGAAAACATGTTCTGCTAAAATAATTGCTTTCTTAAGCTCTATAACTAAGGGTTCAAGAGCGAGCGAGAGCTCGGGACTTGGGGCACCCCGACTCCGGACAGGTTCGAAGGGGATTCGTGTTAGGTTACTTTAGACCCTGCAGACAAGAATAGGAGCCCCTATTACAACTTTTTATTCCTGTTTTATTTATTTTATATTAGGTTAATTCTAAATTTATAATAGGTGAGTTATAATGAAATGACTGGCTTCCAGTTTAACCGGATGCAGCTGACTACCAGTATTTTTACATGGAGCGACTGTCTATCTGATCGCCACAACCCAGTAACTGAGCAATACCCTTGGTAAGACTGGTTGTTAAGACTTTCGAACTTCTGACTATAGGTAACGACTGTCAAAGAAATACAAATGACAGCCGGGACCAACGGCTTAACGTGCTTTCCAAAGCACGGTGGAAACTCGGTATGTAATGGGTGGTCATCCACGGACCGACCTAGGCAAGCACTGCTTAACCTTGCAGATCGACCCGTGCAGCTGTTAATAAATAAAAAGAACAAAACTTAATACAGGTTACAGTTCGTTTAATTTCCTATATTTTACATCACTGACAACTGGTATTCAATGTACAAGAATAATGTATTTTTATCAGTTCCCACTGTTTACGCAAAATATCAACATTTTTTTATATGAATTGTGCTTTATACTAACTGATATTGGCTAGGCGACACGCTTGAGCTTTTACACAGTCGTTAGTTTGACTTTTGGGGTAAAAAAATCATTTTTTCCCAACATCATCATAATCTTCCTGCCCTTGTCCCATGTTACTTGGGGTCGGCGCAACACGTTTTTTTCTTCCATTGTCCCCTGTCTTTTGTAAGAAGGGAAAATGCAAAATTGAATACAATAAAATCATAGGTAGGTATTTTTTTATAGTTAGTTAAGTTATCTGTGGTAAATGAAATAGTAACTTAAACAAACTATCTAAACCAAGGCATTTAGGAAACAAAAAAAATCTAGCTTCTAAAATCAATGGTGTTGACAAACAGGACGTTCAAAAAGTGAATGAAATAAGTAAATGCAAATTATAATACTGTTAATTCTGAACTTGGAACTAGAAAACCTTAATTTTATTGTTTTCATTTGTTTACCTTTTGAGCATAAACGCACGCGCGTGCCCTATACGCCAAGCCACAATTTCACCTACCATTTTGTCACATATTTGTGTCGTTTGGAGTACAGAGCACGCGATTGCTTGCCACGTACAAACATAAAGGGTGTAAAAAGACCCTTAACGAAGCCGAAATGCACTTGTTCTCCCCGACATTGAGATATTTTTTTGTTCAGGACCATACCTGGGAACCTTCTAGTTACGGAGATATTGGAGGTCAAAAAAACACTTTTTAAGGTTTTAACTTTACTTTCGTTAACTCCATGACCCGTTAACTATTCAAAGCATCCATTAGCAATAAGTTTTGAGTGCGTAACATTGAGTTTTACCTTAACCCTTTAAGCGCCGACGCCGTAATATTACGGGCTCTGAAAACAGTGCCCGAATCGCCACACACGTATATTTACGTTATTTCATTGAAAAAGTTCTCATACTGCACAAACTCCATATAAAATGTGTCAATTTTAAGATGTAGGGTATAATCTTTATTGTTATGGACATTTTTCAATGATTTGAATGATAAATACCGTGAATTTTGAGGTTCAAATACTTTGTCATCACTGTCTCCCTACCTGTATCGCCAATCACGTAATTTTACGAGTACTAGGGATGGGGCGAATTCGGAAAATACTTAATAGGTTGTCTAAGAATAAACAAAGCACTATATAAATTACTGTCACTATTTGCAATGAAAGTGGGTACTTTCATTACAAAATATCCATAGTATTACTCTGATACAAGTATCTGTACACAATAAAATGTATTTAAGTTTAAAAATTATTTAATTTTTACGACAAAAATATAGAAATCTCATAACGCAGAACCTCACTAGTGCAGAAAGTCGCCGGTCGCCGTCACCGTAATATTACGTGCTGCCAAGGAGATTCAAGGTTAAATCGCGCGGTACTGTCAGTTGCCTCAGCGCCGTCACCGTGAAATCACGGGAAAGCTTTATCGCTAAGTGCAACTAGTGTTGTAGGCCTTTTTGATCAGAGACCAAGTGATCCACGAAATGAATACGTCGCGTCTTTAATAGCTTTTGAGCTGGAAACTGTGCGGTTGGAAATCCAAGAAATCCAGAAGTTTACATGAAGATATTAAATTTAATACGACATGCCCGTGGAGAATCCTCACAAACAGAAGAACGAACAACGTGCCCATCTCCCGAGTACTGATTTTGTAACTACAGAAGCACGTTTAATTTTATTTTTTTAATTGATTGAAAACTGAATAATGTTAGATTATTAAGTAAGTAAATAAAACATTGATTTAATTTCCGGCTTTTAGTTTTGTTAATAAATAAAGAATTTATGCATCGATATTAAGTATTCCCAACACTATTCCAACTTATACCTAAAGTGACGTGGCGCTGGAGGTAAGTCAAAGGTATTAAATCGTGGCGGTTAAAGGGTTAAAAAGTGATTTTTCACCCCAAAAAAAAAGTCGTTTCCCAGCAACAAATTTTGCGTAGAATTACTTAGTTTGATGTACAGAATGCTTGGTTGACGGCTTCGTGAAGGGTCCGTTTACACCATGTATATGAGAAAATGGCGTTCAGAAGTTCAATGAAAAATATATAGATTGCTAAAAATCTCAAGCATTTCGTCTAGCAAAAATTGAATAAAAATGGCTTTAATACATACACTATAATTCCTAATACATATGTACATCGATAAGTTTACAAACTTATTCACTAAGATACGACATGTAGATTATATTTGGTTAAAATCGAGTTTTGTCCACTCAGTTACCTTACCTCTGATTTTGATCTTTATACGTATTACAATAAAGTTGATATTAAGTCGCGACCACTGACAAGGCTGTCATAATCGCAAATTGATCCTTATTCCCTTTATTATAACGTTGTTTTTGCATACTGTCAGAGATAAAATAACTGAGAAAACAATAATATTTAACTTGTATAACTATTTTATGATATATTTATACTGCAGTCGATAACAAGACAAGATTTTAATAACCTCCTCGTTTTTTGAAGTCGGTTAAGGTCTAACGGGGAAGGCAACTGTGTAACTAATGGCGCTAGCATAGCTGGTTCCAAGCATCGGCATTGGTTGAATATCTGGTAATACCATTTTAAATTTCAAAATAGCTTGACCTCATTGGTCGAATTGGGACCTAGCTATTGTCGCGCCATCTACAATGAGCTTTAGCGGCCTTCCACATTGGGAATTAAAACAATAGCACTCAAAATTCGACGCGATAAATTGATCGTAAGAGATGCTTCACCTACACACATGTTCGAGTCGAATAAATCATGTTGATATCGATATATTCGGGAATAAGCCCCTCTGATTGGCTCAAATTATCCCGAACGAAGATTCCGAACACGAAGTTTGCCGATCGGGGCCCGAATGAAAGCTGAATTTGAGTAGTAATGGGGAAGGCAACTGTAAATCTAATGGCGCTAGTATAGCTTGTACCAAGCAACGTCATTGGTCAATGTCATTTTATATTTCAAAATAACTTGACCTTATTGGTCAGATTGGGACTAAGCTATGGACACGCCATCTACTATCAGCTTTGACTAGCCTTCCCCATCGCGTCTATTTTGGTTGGTGAAAAAAAACTGTCGAATCAAATAGGCGGACCCGAAAATGTATGTAGAGTTAGACACCCCTAAATCATTTTGAAAAACATTTGGAAAATTACTACTTAATAATTAAATTAACACAAATAATCACATATTCATGGAATTATTGATTAACCTTTAGTCTACATGAGTACAATGAAATAAGTGTAACTAACGATGCAACGCGTTACACTCGTCAAAATAAAATAATATTCGATAATAAACTCTATGGTATCAGAAATGAGCACTTTTCCTAATCATATACAATCATTGTTTTAAGAGGGTCAAATCAAATTAGCTAGCGGTACCCCACAGATATAATAGGCAAAACGTTGAGATATTGATTATTATCGTTTTAAAATTTTTAAAAATGCTTAACGTAACTAAACCAGCTGAAGTCCTTCTGGACCTCGAAAAAATATTATAATAACATTACACCGCCTTGTAGTCCCCGAAGGGTTAGGCAGAGGTGTACCTAACAGTACACGCACATTTCGCCTGCCATGTTTAAATCCGATGTAATAGGAGGCGAGCCTATTGCCATCAACCGGGCACAAATCCAGACTCCGTGGCTGCTACTGAGAAATTCCTGATGGAAACACCCAATAACACCTTGCCCGACCGGTGATTAGAAATCGCTACCATCACTCCTGTAGAGTCCCGCTAGCTAATTCAATGTTTATATTTTGAGTGTCCAGCGGTGGACCTATCACAACTGAAATGATGATGACGTAATTTTCGTGTCTTTAAATGGATTTAATTTTTCTATTTACCTCTTGTGTTCCTTTACAGAAGTACAGCTTTAGTGGAAACGGCTGGAATGTACACTAAACTGGTACCTAATATATATGTATTTATTATAAAATATTGCACTTAATTATTATGTGGAAGTTTAACTATTGTCGATACACGGTGAAGGCACAGCGACGCACAAATGGTGTTCAGTACATCATTTTTTTTTTTAAAGAAAGCTTGCCCCTCTAGGAATTTCTCCTGTACGTATCGTGGGTGCGTTTACAAACATTTAAACTCACATACACAAACAGCCAGACCCGGAACAACTATCTGTAGGCCGTACAAATATTTGTTCCGTGCGGGGATCGAACCCGCGACACGCAGCACAGCAGTCAATAGCCGAGCCACTGCGCCAACCGCGCCGAACCCCAACACATAGAAATGAGGTAAGAGGTAATTTAAAAAAAAACTGCTGTTTCCTACAAAATTGCATTTACTACATAATAATATATGTTCAATCTCAACATGAATGATGTAACCAAGATTTTGTAAAAATATTTTGATTTAAAAGAGTGTCCATGGAGTTTCTTGCTCATTCTTCTCCATATAGATCTACGCTTTGGAATGGGCAACTACAGTGCTTTCACAACTTATTATGCCTTGAAACTGTGCTGTATTGTAGTTTCGCTTTTTGGCTTCTTTTTTTTTTGACATTCAAAAGTGCCTTTAATGGTCTAATTGAAATAAATGCTTTAAGTTTGAAATTTACACAGTCAACATTGTGTAAATTTCAAACTCAACGAACAGCTGTTTTTAGGGTACCGTAGTTTTTTATTACCGTTGAAAAATGGGGGTCGGAATGATGTAATATGTATACGTGGTTACCGTTTGTGCATCGATGTCCCTATACTATTATTATTGTGTATTGCAGTGACAACGTATTAATTGTAGTTTATGTATAAATGCGAAATTATTAATATTACATAGTAACTATTGATCGACCAGTGACTTTGATCCGAGTTTACTAATCAACCGTTAATGGCAGTTTAAGAGTTTCTATAATATTGCTTATTTATAAACTAGGGAATTAAAATTAATATTTTGTATTGATAATGCTTGTTTTTAGTGATAAAAAGCTTAAAATGTTGGTTGGTGATGAAAGTAAGTTTGACACAATAGAATTTTTATAATAGCAGTCAAATTAACAACTTTTTTATTTTTAACTACAAGAAAATTGAGCGATCAACCAAATTGAGCACTCGCGTGCAATGGGACGATTTTAATAGAATTTTATATTAATAATTAACTTTTTTTACCAATGATATGAAAATCAACAATTTTCTAATGTTGTATTTACATAATTTCACAATTTTAATTTAGTAACAATATTTTTAGACCGAAATCAAATCTGTCGGAAACAACTTAGTTTCAACGAATGCCCAGAAATATGTATCATACTGTATACATGTTGTTTTTTTTTCTAATAAAAAATAAATCAGTCTACTTTATACAGTGGAAAAAGTAACACCTTTTAGTCTTGTGGAATTTAAATTTTGGGAAAAATTGAGCATAAATATGTCCCATTTCTAGGCAACATCTCGTTTAAGAAAAGTGGAATAAAAACGTATCACAATTCAGATATTTTTCCTACTTAAACATTAATAAAGGAAGATTTTTTGTTCGTGAGACAATAATATGATAATTATTAAAATTATTACACTATTTTCATTAATTATTATTTAAACATAACATTCATAACTGCACCAATACCGATACAAATTAATGGAGCTACATGATTTTAGAAATAGAACTATATTAATGAGTACAGTGACGAGCGCTAACATGTATACACTTCACAAGTTTCATGTGATTTTCTTCTCCTGTACGTATTGTTTGTTATTTTCGTTACAAACATAGTTTTAAAGAATCTCTAATATTATTAAAATACTATGGGTCTAATTTCAAAGTTGCAAGTGTATAAATATGTTGTGCCTGCGACTATAAATAGTCGTTAATTAAACTTGCTTTAAACAATACATTATTTTTTTATACATACAGGATGTTTTGTTATGAGTGTTAACTATACAGGGTGGCGATTTTGTTACCTGTATCCTTCAAGGAGGTGAGCCTACCCGTTATATTAACACAAATTTCCCAAAGAAACTCATATTCTATTCTTGAAAAAAAAAGACAAATGCGCTCTGAAATGGGCCTAACACCTGAGCGTTTATACAGAAAGTGGGCAACATCGCAAATAGCTGTCAAATATTTCGCTGTTTTGATTAATTTGGCAATATTACTGTATGGAAATAAGTCATATGACTAACTAGTGAGCTAAAATATTGATTATGAAATGCAATAATTAATATCATAAGACCGAATATTTCGTTTTAGATGTAAAAAAAAGTATTTGGAAACTTTCCAAATGCCTTTTTTACAACTAAAACGGTTACAACATCAAATTCAATGTTTTAATTGCAATTCATTATTAATATTCTAGTTCACTAGTTAGCCATATTTCTTATACCCAAATTAATTAAAATGGGTAAATATTTGATAGCTATTTGCGACGTTCCCAACGTTTTGTATGAACGCGCTTAATTTGTAAAAAGTAATCGGTATCGGTACCAAAAAGATATACTTACATTAAAAGATTATTGAGAATTAAATTCATAATATTCACAGGATATTATACCCTATGATTATAATATAGACGCCGTATATACAGTCCGTTATAAATGCAAGATTAACTAACATATTATGAAATACATGGTTTTATACTGGTTTTCTTAGGGTAAGTTGAACTTTTGGCATGTGGATGAATATTTTATTAAAATATTGTGACTTGAAAAAAACTAATTGTATCTATTTAGTACTACTAGCATTGTAACTTTCCGACCATGTACGCAACACCACACTGCGCTCCAAAACACAAATTACTGACGTTGCTCAAAAAGCCGCTAAGCTAAAGTGGGACTGGGCTGGCCATGTCTGCCGCATGCCGCACGAGCTGTGGGACAAAATAACCACGATGTGGAGCCCTGACACAGCCAGAAGGCGACGCGGTAGACCTCGCAAGAGATGGCGGGACGAGCTGGACAAAACTAACGACTAGTGGTCGACATTGGCTCTAGATCGAAGAATTTGGAAGTCATGGAGAGAGGCCTTTGCCCAGCAGTGGGATGACACAGGCTAACAATATCAGTGTATTCTAACTATTTTCTTTAACATAGAAGCTGATTGGAATGGCAAACCGCAGCAGCAAAGACGCCCAGACCTCATGATACGAGGGGTTTCTATGTAACACTTCGTCGACGTCACTGCGGACATGAGTTACCATGGCTGTCCTGGAAGTCTTTAAATTGACTCTGGACCCAGGTTGGTCGCAGCAAGGAAAACCTGCTCAGGTGGAGATTCATTAATGACTCTGCCCTGGATTGTAAATGTGGTGCTGTTCTACAAATGGGGCACTTAATATCATGTCCTGCGTGTCCTGTTGTTTTTTCACTACAGGAATTGATGGACGCTACCGAAAGCGCCCAACTAGTGGCACTGCTCTGGGCTTTAAGATTGCCATCGACACGCTAAGAAGAAAACTGCAGTCTGACGACTTTGCCGCTGCGGTGTGTCGTAGCGATCGTCTTCGGGTATTCTAAATAGCAACGAAAATTGCTATTTTTAATTTGTTGCGAATTACAGTCGTTATTTGTTGAATTAAGGTTTTTTTATGATTATACTGACGATTGAGCGACAAAAATCTAAAAAATCCGTCCACAATTTTTCTCGCCCAAGTTCTACTTACCCCAAAACGAAAAAAATACCAACAATACACATAAAGATACATCTTAAAACCTACATATATCAACACCATTAATTGGCAAATATTTAAATTACACCTATTATAGTAATATGCACAATAATGCCGCTTAAATAAGAAAGCTCGCAGAGATCTGCCAACTCCCTATGGGGCCGGCGTGATGATACGAAATACAATTCCGAACTGTCCTGAGATTCTTCTCGTAAATGCTGTTTTTTTTTTGTTGGAGAATTTCACTTATTTTTTAGGCATGGCAATACTAAGTGAAATAAATTGCTATTTTTTCTTAACTGGCAATACAAATTATGTTTAACATGTCGTTTCGTTGTTTCTTATTCTGTTAAAATACATTTTTATCACTAACTAAGAAAAGAAGAAAACTAACTTTTTTTATATACTTACCAATTTCAACAAAATTGGTATTTAAAAACTAAAAATATTTGGAGTATTCTTGAAGATGGTATTAAACTTTTACTTGGCATGTAATCAGTCCCTACCATAAAAAAATAAGTAAAATTCCCCACAAAGCGAATTCATATCACCATGGATATATAAAAAAGTCGATGGCACATCTATGCATTTGTTCCTTCGCTACTTCGATGGCACATAGCAGTCGCAAGTTTTTAGTTACACACAATTTTGTACCCTATTCATCACGATTTAGGGTTGAGAATGCACAAAATAAGTCGCGAATATTTAGTCCTGTTACACAATTTTGTACCCTATTCATCACGAGTCAGGGTTGAAAATCCACAAAATGGCACATTAAATGTGTCAGAAAATCACTACGGAATCTTTTAAAGTCGATGGCACATTAGACGCGAACGATTCCAGTTCTATATAGTCAAGTCACACTTCACATGTTACCGTGGTTAGTCCCAGTGGTGGTGGAATCACATGTGGAGTGCGGGGGGCGCGGGTTCGAGTCCCGTGCGAGGCTCTGAGTGCTACAGGAGCGCTCGTCGACACTCGTCGCGGTATGCGCCCAATGTGCCCCTGTTTCAGGTTTGCCATCTGTAATGTGGTTAAGAATTTATTAGTTTGAGAGTAGGATAAAAATATATAAAGGGTGTAAATAGATCCTTAACGAAGCCGAAAGGTACTTGTTCCCTCCTATTGCTCCCCGCTATTGCGATCATTTTTTTGTTCGGGACCATACCTGGGAACCTTCTAGTTACGGAGTTATTGGGGGTCAAAGTTCCAGCTTTTTCACAAGTTTATCTTTAACCCTTAACCACCTGACCCCTATATCAGTTACGTAACCACCTGCGCGCGGTCACAGTGACCGCATCGGATACACATGAGTTTTCTTAGGATGTTAAGGTTTTATTATAAGAATAAATTAATAATAGTCTTTAATATATATAAAATTATTTATTTAAGTGAAAAAAGAAACAATAACAAAACACGTTCTTCTCATAAATGTGAACAATTAAATTGCTGGCACATTTCAACTAAAAATATAATTATGCTTACATTATGAGATCTATCGACAGAGGAACAAAATATTATATCAAATTTGGTATTTCTTTAAAGAATCTAATAATATTCTAATGACATAATAAAAATAAAGTATTAAAAAAATCAAAACTTCGAGAAAATTGCAGGGGGCAAAGTTTTACAATTTTTCACGGCAATTTTTGCACATTTTGTTAGAACATTCCACACAGATTGGTTTTTTACAAATAAAACACAGATGAAATGTTTTTCGTTTCTTCTTGGGATCGCAAGTTCAACACGTTTTGCGTGTTTCAAGATGATCAGCTCCAGAAACAGTAGGCAATTCGTCTTCTATTTTCAAGATCCGGCGAATGGAAGTTTTGATGTCACGAGGAGTGTGCTCGTTCTTTTCTCGACGTCTCATGTGTGCTCTAGTCAGTTCTTCTGCTAGCTGTTAGAAGCGCTGCGTAGAAAGACCACCCTCAGGCTGTCCATCGGCACTTTGTTCATCAGAAGACGACACTTGCAGGCAGTCATCAGATTCACAGTCTTCTAAAATCACAGGAACTTCCAAATCTTCAGGTTCTACATCACTGCAACTCTCATCAAGGGTCCTCCACATCCGACAGTTCCTCCTCTAACCATCTCACAATATTTTCGTTGTTTACCTCCATTTTTACGCTAAAACAATAAACACGAATGTAATACACAATAATCACATAACTACCTGCACGCGGTCACCATGACCGCTAGCAAAATATTTTTACTCACCCAAGCCAAACGCGCGCACGTGTATCCTTGCCGAGCGCACTCGCGACACTAAACCGCCAACAGAAAAGGTACACAGACGCACACTAACAAACGATAACGGATTTCGACGAAATTCAAATTCAAAAAGTCGTGGCAGGTGGTTAAGGGTTAAATACTAGTTTTTAAGGTTATAACTCTACTTTAAATATTTCCATGATCCTTTTACTATTCAATGCATCCATGAGCACAATATTTTGAGTGCGTTACATTGAGTTTTACCGTAAAAGGTTATTTTTCATCCCAAAAAAAAAGTCGCGTCCCAGCAATAATTTTTGTGTAGGCTTAGTTTGATGTACAGAATGCTTGGTTAACGGCTTCGTGAAGGGTCCGTTTACACCTTGTATATTTCTTTTGCTGAAAGTCGAACCGGGAATTTTATGAATCAAAAACTGTTGTTTATCTGACGAATCGGATTTTCTGAGTTATGACCATTTTTCAAAGAATTAAACAAATAAAATTCGTGTTTATACCAGACAAAAAAAAATCCAAAGATTTTACTGTCGATGATGATGATGGTTGTGGCAATGTAACCATCATGCCATCATATTCCCAACTTGTTGGTTTCCTACTGGAAACTACTGGTATATGTATACAGCTGAATACCTACATAACCCAGTTACCCGTATTTCGAATTTCAGACCCACCCGTATCCACCGCCAAAAAAACTACGAGTGACTGCCAGAATCAACAGAGCTGTTGAGGTACTTTCTGCAAAACTCATTATAGTTAGCTTGAGTTTCAGCAGTGGTATCAATTCTTATTATGTTACCCCACTGACAATACTATACCTGTAGATTCTAACATTAAGATCCACTTAAACGTATCCACATTACCTCATCCTCAACACAATCCTAAGTCCGGCAGTGGGCCGCAGCCGGCAATGTGACTCCTACCTGGCTTTCTGCAACTCAATCTGCCCCTCCAGGGTCTTAGCGAGGTAGATCACGAACAGTTGGGATAGGGCCACCCCTAATGCTACGGACGCGATGGTGTAGAGGTTGCGCTCGGCCCAGGAGCGGACGATTTCGATGCAGCCGCTCGTCCAGACGCGTTTGCTTGCTTCGGCCACCTGGAATTTGAGAAAGGGTGATGAAAAACTAGTTGGTAAGTGGACAAAAAACCGTGAGTGGAATTTTTTATATAGCCTAGTGGTAACTAGGCAATTACCGCCCCAGTACCGCCTTGCAATAATTTTATTACGTCACAACGTATACTGTCAACTACAGCACCATATAAGGATTACTTTGGTATTCGGTCTGAATAATAATAAATAGACTTGTATATAGCTGTAAGTATAAAACTGTGCCAGGATGTTGCGGCCCGTGATCAAATTGAAATACATCTCTACCCTTGTTATGTTTTAACGAAGAAATAATTGTCAATATTTTTCAGACCATTTATATTTGATGACAAATTTCTTTATCTATTTGTGTAATTTTTTTAAAATATTAAATTTAAATAAAACATTTAAAAATAAATATTTAAATCTTATTGATTTACTTTATTGAAGTGTTAACTGGTTGAAAACGTTTTGTGTGCAACGAGGAAGAAAACTGCCAAAATATTTCAGCATAGATGGCGCAAATTGTTTGTTACGTACATTCAGCTATCAACTAAGTTCCTTCTTTTGTCGCAAGATGGCGCTTTGTGTTTTGCCTGTCGCAGTTCAGTCTAGATTTAACTCTAACCTCATGAAGTGGAGCTACATCGACGGATCAGCGGCGGGGTGTGGGCAAACTATGCTCCACCTCGTATCTGCCCCCGACCTCGAAAATATTATATGGTGCCAGCGACACGAAGAAAAAGACAAGATGACTTTATCAAGTGAACAATCTACGCTTTCTAACGGCGATCTTTCCAAATATTTATATGAGGTTCGCATCTGGACACCCGTTCACTGCAGCACGGAACCACTATACATTGCTTTTCATCCTAGAATGCTCATTTTAGATCTCGGAAGACTCACCAGATAGTTCTGCACGCAATACCTGCACACGATGTTGACGAATAGTTTTAAACAGGTTGGAGAAAATGTCTGAATACCTGAGGATACGTACTTGATAGGTTCTGGTTTCGACAGTAGTCACAATATCCGAAGACTCGTTTTAAATACACTCAGAAACCGCCTAAAAGAGCTATATTCCTCTCTAAACGCACCTGGTAACACCTTACAAAACCTGTATCTCTCTTAAATAAAATACACTTGAGCGAAGCGAGGGAGTTAAGAGAGAATCCTGAGAGCAGTGAGGGATTTAAGTTCGCCCAAAGCAAAAACACCTTTATCCCCGAAAACATACTCTATTTTTCACAACTACTACGAGGAAATATAAACCAATTTGATTTTCGAAAGACACTTGGTACCTTGGCCTATCCATCGTAGACTTGACATTACTCACCGGATAGTTCTGCACGCCATACCCGCACATGATGTTGACAAGCCCCGAGGAGATATCGGTCGCGTTGATGCAGCACGAGAAGGGCACGCCGCAGCGCTCCACTGACGGAGAGGAGCAGTTGAAGTACTCGTTCTTCGACCAGTCCATGTAGCCGTCTGAGGTTAGGCCGCAGCAGTGGAACTGGAAGATCGAGAGGAATTGCATAGGTTTATAGAAAGGCGTCCGCAAGGGGCCATCCGTCGGCATCTCTGCACGCGTAGCATGACCACCGTAGAAAGGGTTTTGTTGACGGAAGAATCGACAAAATGACAGATTGTGTCGACAAAATGACAGATTTCTTTTCACAATCTGTCATTTTGTCGATTCTTCTGTCAACGAAACTCGTTTCTACGGTGGTCATGATACGCGTGCAAGTCTTCCAGAAATACACATGGGTCTAATAACTGGAGTCATGGCGTCTGTTTATAGGGTCATACTAGCAACGAGAGAAATTGTGTAGGTTTTTAGAAAGGCTTCCGCAACGGGCCATCCGTCGGCGTCTCTGGTCTTCCAGAAATACCCATGGGTCTAACAACTGAAGTCATGGCGTCTCCTTAGAGGATCAGGCACACTAGCATGCTGTAACCATGATAATATTGTAACACCAAATGATTTGAAAAGTGTAACCATGGAGTTTCTTGCCGGTTCTTCTCCATAGGAAACGACCAACCCGGACCGTGCACCTTTTTGTCGACGTTTTAAAGTGCCCATCTGGGCCTACGTGAAATAAAACATTTTGATTTGGATTTTGAGCAACTAAAGATAAATCAATCAGTGACCACAGTCAGCCAACGAAAACCCTTACGATTTCTATACATTAAATTTTTCCTGATTTAGGCAATTTTAACACTTAATCACGTTTTACAACAAACCAAACACGTCTAACAAACTATAAAAGCAATTCATTAAAAAACTATAAACAGGAAAAAATTGGTTGAACCGGAAAGAACAGCCAAAAATATTCGATTCAAAATACTCACATCACTCTGAGCGAAATCAATGAAGTTCTGGAGATCAGGGTCATCTCTATACGCGTGGACCACTCGTTCAGTGAAGCTCAGCTCCAGCAGTCCGTGGAGGGAGCGAGGGAACACGAACCCGCAGACGGCGCCGCCCATTTCAACCAGGAATAGGATTAGTAAGCAGAGAGAGTACTGTGGAGGAAAATGTTTACAGGGTTATTGCAATTGGTTAGATCCAGGACATTTAAATACATGGTGTAAACGGGCCCTTAAAGAAGCCGAAAGGCACTTGTACTCCCCGTCGTTGAGATATTTTTTTTGTTCTAGGCCATACCTGGGAACCTTCTAGTTACGGAGATATTGGGGGTCAAATTTTCACAAGTTTTTTTTAAATACGTGTTTTTAATGTAAGATTTTTACTTTAATCACCTCTACGACCCCCGTACTAGTCAATCCGTCCATCAGCACAATGTTTTGAGTGCGTTACATTGAGTCTTACCGTCAAAAAAAAAGTAATTTCCCAGCAATATTTTTTGCGTAAAGTTACTTAGTTTGATGTTCATAATGCTTGGTTGCTCTGCCCAAACTTTCGGGGTATTCAGGCGTGATGTTATGTTATTTTTATGTAGCATAATAACAGCTGTGTTTTCCTCAGACTAAATAACTGTCATTCAAATTTAACAGGTAATAGGTATAGCTGCAAATTGAATCAAATTCCAACAATTACGATGATTCACTATATAACAGGCATTAATTAACTACACTATTGAACCAATTTGAACAGACAGGAGGAAAAGGTTTTAAATGTGGTTATAAATCAAATTTAATTTCGGAAAATGAGGTTTCTTTTGAAACAAGCAATGCCTTTGTACTTTGTAGGTTATGTTATGATCTATCCTTATGTGTGTACATAAATGCTAAAATAAATCACTCATAACATCACGCACGTATTTTCCTGAAGGGTTAAGCAGAGGGCTTGATAGTACCTAAAACTCAGTAACTCTACCCGACCCGGGAATCGAAACCCCGCTCAGCAGTCGTGCTTGGGACCACGAGACAAACGAGGCAGTCTTAGTAGAGTACCTTCTATCCTAACTTCCTAACTAATATTATAAATGCGAAAATAGGTTAGTTTGTTTGTTTGTTACCTTTTCACGCCTAAACCACTGAACCGATCATCCTGAAATTTTGCATAAAGGGTGTAAATAGACCCTTAACGAAGACGAAAGGCACTTGTTCTCCCCGCTAATGCGATCATTTTTTTTTGTTCTAGACCATCTAGTTACGGATTTATTGGGGGTCAAAGTTCCAACCTTTTCACAAGGTTCTTTTTAAATTAAATTTTTAAGGTTATAACTTTGCTTTAAATACCTCCATGACACGTTTACTATTCAATACATCCATAAGCACAATGTTTTGAAAGCGTTACATTGAGTTTTACCCTAAAAGGTTATTTTTCAACCCAAAAAAAAAGTCGTTTCCCAGCGATATTTTTTGTGTAGGATTAAGTACTTAGTTTGATGTACAGAATGCTTGGTTGACGGCTTCGTGAAGGGTCTGTTTACACCCTGTATACGTTGTCAGGTGTACAGAAACGGACATACCGTACCTTTCATCCCGAAAAAAGTACTGTTCCCGAGGAAAACAACAATAACGCTCTTATGGTAATAGATGCCACGTGTCTTTCGAATCATGATTGAATTATATTATTACAAGCAGAGTACAACCCGAATTGATTGTCAAATTTTAAATTAAGGCGAGCAAAGCCGCGGGCAAAAGCTAGTTAAATATAGAGGGAAAACTCATACCTACAACTGTAAAAAAGGCACCCACAAGATGTGTTCGTTAACAACCGCCTCGTAAATATGCATTATGTAGAGACGTGCTGATAACAACACAAGCTGCTACTGCACTGATAAGAGATAGATAACACCACACTATTGTCATGCTAATAAATACTACGGGTGACATTTTGGGTTTCTTGCAAAAACGTTGGTTGAATGTTATGCAAGAATATATTAATTAATGAAACCGATCTCATAATTCTCTTGCCCTTATCCCAATTTATTTGGCGTCAGCGCAGCATGTCTTCTTCCTCCATACTTCTACATTACTCGTCATCTCATGAGTCACTCTCTTTACCCTAGTTTTAGCGGAATTAAAACTAAATATGTTTGCATGAGAGCAGCGGTGCCCAGTGATGGCGGGCCCGATTTACGAGCAGTAAGTCGTGCTCAAAAGTAGCAGCCGGCATCGTAATAAGAACTCCACAAAACCTGGTGATACTGTGGATGTGTTTTGCAAAAAAAAACTTTGCTGCTGCGCAAAACGATCAGAATTTTGATAAGCATAATATTAATAACAAACCTGACTACGAACATTACGCCACCGCACTAAACGATCTTCTTTATCGTGTGGTTAGTGCCTAACCTGGTGTCAGAGTTTTTATGGTGCCCACGGGCCTGTGACTTGGCAAAACGATCAGAAGACTGATCAACACGATAGAGTGTTACTTACAAACTGGACCCTCTGTTAAACCTTTTTCTGTTGGCTGATGTTTGTATGTTTAAGCACGATGTATAAGGTAAATAAATGAATTTGAATTTGTCGGTATGTTACTTACAAACTTGAGCAAACACGTGTTTTCCCTGAGAGCACCGACGCAGCCCGCGAAGCTCACTACGAAGACTACGGCACCGAGTAGAGCGATCAGGAGACTTATGTTCAGCATTACATCGTACACGGTGTCCAGCTGAAAACAAAAAGAGAAAATGTACTGTAGGTTAAAATGGCGTATGCAGTGTCCTGCGTGTCATGTTGTTTGTTCATAACAGGAACTGATGGACGCTACTCATCATCATCATCATATCAGCCCGGAATCACCTACTGCTGGGTATAGGCCTCCCCTTTTTTCCGCCACACTTCCCGGTTCTGTGCGTCCCTCATCCAGGTCACTAGCTGAGCCACTAGTTTAGCGCCTTCATGGACGCTACTGAAGGCGCTAAACAAGTGGCTCAGTTCTGAGCCAACAAAATTGAGATTGCCATCGACACACTATGAAGAAGAATGGTGTATGCATATTTGGGAAAGGCATCAGATAGAATATAAATCGGTATCAACATCTAAAGCCCTATTGCACGGTTGGAATTTGAATTCCCGGCGCGTTGCCAAGCGTACAAAATCCAACATAGCCTTTATTATTTATTTAAGTATAGGAGAACCAACATCTACAACAACACGAGGATAATAATTGTATAAGTAGCAAATTACTAGTTCTAACGGGTAAAATTGTAAAACACGGTAAATAGGCATACATTAGGGTGTCGCGTAGCTTAAGCCAAGTATAATACAAAAAAAAGGTCTGAGAAGTTTTGCTAATTAATTTAAATAGGCCCCTGGCGTGTGTAGTCTTGATATTACATAATTAGTTAAAACTTAAACAAAAAGCCTGTTTAAAATATCAACTTTGTACTAATTCAAATGAAGTTAATTTCAGAATGACTTTTACTATTGAAAAAGTCATAACAATGTTTGAACTTTTGAAGTTGTAACGCAAACTGGACTTTGGGTGTGAGGGCTAAAGCAGTTATTAACTTTTTAAAGAAGCAAGTGTCGACGGCACAATTTGCAAATTAGGGCCAGTTGCATCTGCGTTAAAAGGATGTCATGTAATAAACGTGTAGCTGCTTATTTAACAATGCTGAACGACAAGATATTATATAAGTGAAGGAGTCATCTTTGTATTTTGTCACCGCAATATTCGCGCCTAACTGCGAACTTGTATGCGCGGCGCAAACGTACGGTGGAGTTGCGCCAGCGAACATGCGCTCGCTGTTAACGCACTTAGTTTAGTAGCCTAGCATACCGACCTTCTCTCATCTGTACTGAATGAAAAATATTGACAGCAAGCTTATTAAACTTAAGGTATTGGTTAAAATTTCTGAAAATTTGTATTTTTGCAATCAGAATGACAAAATCTATGGATTTTATATTGTTTTGGTCGTAAATAGATGAGGCAAACATTTTGGCCATGGGCTCTCGAACTGATAAGTTCGAAAAAGATGTGCTGCACTGTGCGCGAACAAATGTTACGCACAACTTTGCAGGTGGAAACTGATCTGCAGCTCAGTGAACATTTTGTGCTGTACAAAATGTTCGCGAACAATGTGCTGGGGGGCCTAAAATGGCTGTTTAATCAGAATCATAATAGGATAATAATATTATGAATCACATTAAAATTCTTAAAATGGTCACAGACGCAGTTAATATTATGAATTGTCAATTTGTGACTAAAACCTTCACGAAACGTGCCATTTTACGAATAGAGTATTTGACTGAAAAAAAATAGTTTGTCAGTTAGATTATTAAAAATATTGGACACGTATTTTTTCTTTTGTCATGTAAACGAAGAATGACCACGATAAGTACAGCGCATTGAAATCTCGCGTGACGTCAAAATTTCTGTTACTTTTTACTGTGTGACGTCACAAGCTCCCTCTCTTGAACTTTGATGCGCGTCGTCATTTTTTGATTATGTGACAGAAGAAAAAATACGTGTCCAATATTTTTTGTTCGATGTTATAAAAAAGCGTCATAAATATTATTATCCTATTACGATTTTCCTTAAGCGGCCATTTTGGACCCCCTGCAGGCCTGCACAAAAGTTCGCGCTCAATTTTGGTGGAATCACACCATTACATTTACACATCTATCTGTTGTGTTGCTGGGAAGTTTGCGTCTGACAGAAGTAGTCCAACAACCAGCCTTATCATGTTGAGAATAAAGGTCACTGTTAATAGACAGACTTGTCAGTGGCAGCAACCGAATAACAACCTTAACGTACTGAAAATAAAGATCACTGTCATTTTGACACCCAATCAGAATTAAACTAACTGTGAAAGAACAATAGAACACTACGAAGTGGTAAAAGGCGGACAAATGTGCGGGCCTACGCCTACGTACAGGTATGACCATTTTATGTGTGCAGTTCAAGGTGGCGCTGCTTGTCAAGAAAAAATGCATCGATATGTCAAACTTGGTACATTTATTTTAGGTCTGTGTTTTCCCGCCTGCACTGATAAGTTTGTTGAAGTGAAGTTCGACGTTCAAAAAGTGTTGATTCCGATAGACTAATTTGAATAAATTACCTTTATTTCGAAATACGAATGATATACGCGTTGTCTATAAAAAAAAAAATACTGCATACGCATGTTCCACCGCCAGCGTTTGTCGAGATGCGAGATGAGATGAAGTTAGAAACTAAAACCGAGTGGTCTGATAGAATTGTCGCCGGGGGTGGTGAACGGTCAGAGTGGCAGTGGGACAGAAGCCGTATCTATGGTCGTAAGCGTAACATAAAGCGAGAACTTAACAATTCCTACATCATCTGCCTGTAACCCAACTATGTTTGAGTCGACTTCCAGTCTAACCTGACCGGATGCAGCTGAAAACCAGTATTTTACATGGAGCGACTGCCTATCCGACTGCTTTCCAAGGCACGGAAGAAACGGATACATTTATAATGGATGGTCACCCATCCACGGACCGACCTTGACAAGGGCTGCTTAACCTAGAAGATCGACCCATGCGGCTGTTATTATTTATAGTATTTTTTATATTAAAAAAATAATACTATTAAACCAGAGTTTGCATAAACAACTGAGTTAGATAACCTTTTCCTTGTTCTCCAAAAAACCACAAAATAATCAAATTATAATTGGACCTTTGTTCGAGTCTATCTCGGCGATATGGAAAATCTGAACCCACATCCGTTTTACGTTTGGCTTTTTTAATCAAGACTGAGCGCTGGCGCAGTGGCTGAGCGATTGACTGCTGCGCTGCGTGTCGCGGGTTCGATTCCCGCACGGAACAAATATTTGTATGGCCTACTGGTAGTTGTTCTGTGTCTGGCTGTTTGTGTATGTGAGTTTAAATGTTTGTAAACGCGGACACGATACAGCAGAAATTCCTAGAATGGGGCAAAGTTTTTTAAAAAAAAAATATTGGCCAGTTTATTTTGATATTATGTGGAGAAAAAAAGGTACTACAAAAGGTGTTTAGTTTTACTTCTGCTCGTTTTCACGATCACTAAAAGACATTTTAATGAATACCAAAATCAAAGGTTGAACATTTTCAACGCTAGACTCAGTGCCAAAAATTGAAATCCAACAGCATGCTTTTATTTGGGAAATCGTTCAGGTAACACTTTTATTGGTGAAAAAGACATAAGTAAGCTATGCTGTCATTTACTACATAGCTGTCAAGAATGATTATTGAGACACCCTGTATGTATACAGGGTGTGTAAGCTACGCTGTCATTAACTACATTGCTGTCAAGAATGATTATTGAGACCCTGTATGTATACAGGGTATCTCAAAGTCTCAATGTCTCAATAATCTTGGCAGCTATTGGTTATTGAAAATAAAGCCTAGTTTAAACTAAAGCCCACATATGACAGATCTATTCTTGATACAGATAAATTCTTTGTTGTAATCCTCAATGCTGAGGATCACAACCACATACACAACGCGTCTCTAAGCAACGCAGTCTTCTGCAGTGTGTCTGTGAACCACTCGGTAAATATAATGAATAAACTTACTTTTATTAGTCCTGTGGCTTGCCATTTGTCTATGAATGCATAGAGCCCCACTGCGATCAGCAGACCTCCAAATAACTGAAAATAAAATATATTCATTTTAGGTATGATTCTACTTAACCCTTCTGAGATACAGGCATGATGTTAAAGATAAGGTCACTTAAAGGTGGGTTTCTTTAAGTGACATTTTGAAAGCAGCTGAAGTCCTTAATTCATCAGAATCTTTTGTTATACAGTATAATATTGTTTGTATCTCTAGAAATTGATTAATACAGGTTTTACGTGTGACTAATAAAAACAAGTTGTCCTGATGGTGCCATCAGTGAATAGATTCTAACTTCGATAGCTCTTATTTCAGAAATCTTAAGAAGACTTTGTCACATACAATACTTGATTGTATTGATGCCAGCTATTGATTAACACAAGTGTTATGAACAGTGTAAAAATAAAATAGAGGAAGTGAGGCAGGCCAAATAATTCAAACCTCTATCAGACTTACAGCAACCAAAGAAACCTCTGATCTGCCACAGACTACGGTATGGAAGTGGCGAAATTTTGTACCACTAAAATTAATGTTGTGCCAGACTCCAAAAAAAAAAACCCAGTGCCTTATAAGAGCCCAGTGCTCCAAAAAAAAAAAACTATTTCACATAGGCCTACTATGTGAAATAGTTTTTTTTTTTTGGAGCACTGGGCACTTATAAAATGTAGAGAAACGGTGGCCGTTTCGGGTTGGTCGTTTATTATGGAGAATAACCGGCACGAAACTCCTTGGTAACTCTATTTTAAAAGAGTAACTAAGGAGTTTTTATTTGGTTTTACAATATTTTGTATTATGTTACAGCATAGGCTAAGTATGGGAGACACAAACAAGAAGAGTACAATTTGGATTACATAAATAACTGTATGCAAGTATTGTAGCAGGCGGCATTCTGTAGTTTCCGCCTATTGTACCTGCATAGGAAAACAATGCGAGTTTATGTATGGATTATAATTAGTAGCTTTTTACTGTTAATCTATCTAATTGACAGGAAAAGGAAACAAGGAAGTACACACATACATTTTTTATCTAAAAAAAATACCTTTTAATGATGCATTTTTGTAGGAAATAATAATCAAATACCTAACTCAAATCCTGTTTATTATGTGAAGGAAAAAAATTATTTAAATATTATTTCTTAATTTTTCCTTCTAATATAAAAAGTGAGATAATTTACGATTTGTAACTTCATCATTTCCTGATATTGGCTGAACAGACTGATTACTAGGTTTTGACTGTGTGTAAGTTAGAAATTATCCCATGAGATTATACTACCACTCGCATGCACAATACACGCTTTGGACGTGGAGTTGCAGACACCAGCCCATTATACAATACAATTATACTACCACGATGAGAAGCAAATTATTTCCTAACCAAGGTCATGGTTCACCTGAGTGGCAGAATTCAATGAAATCTGTTCAGCCATTACGTAATGAAAAGTTAACAGGCAGACAGTTACTTTTACATTAAATGTTTAAGTAATTCTGGTCTGCCTAGTCTGAATTAGTTTAGATTCAGGTAGACAATGACTGAAGAGGAAAAAGACTTGATAATCTCATGTTTAGAAGTTAATATATTAAAAGAATACCAGTGTGGAGCCCCTCCTTTCTTGCCCATCCTACACAGCCACCTGCACCTTCCATCCATTTGATTTAAACAGAGCCAACGAAAGAGCTGTGCAGGTGGCTATAAACTGGTCGGGTATTGTTTGAGTACTTTGGCACGCAAAGAAGAACAGAATGACAACAGAGATAAACATAATTCTATTGCTGTGTTAAGTTAAAAGTGCCTTTGATTGGCTTAATGAAATAAATAGTTTGCCGTTAACTTGGAACGACTTAAAGGTGAGTATACACTACAACATTTTCTGGAGCATTTCTGTGTAATGTAACGGTGTTATGTTACGGGTAAATGCTTACAGCGAATGTGCATTTACCAACATTTCGTTGTACCTTGCGTTCATTCTTTGTTTGTTCGTGGCTCGAAGAAATGTTACACCAATACGCCCAATGAAATGTTACACCAATAAGCTCGTTGGTTTGTAACAAAGAGGCGAGCGTGCTCGACGTTTAGTTCGTAAAAGGATGATACACTAGAACATATCATAGAGCGGCTCGTTGTTCTGTTACAAGTAAATGTTGTAGTCTATACTCACCTTTAGGCTACCATTTAAGTATAATCTTTTATGAGGCACAAAGTTTTTCACCCAAGATCTGAGTAAACCCCAGGCAAGTTCAGCTTAGCACAAGGAAGACTGATATTTGTGAATTTCAGGGATACATTAAATAATGATTTATAAATTTTATGAACTGGGTCATTTTAAGATGTGATTAATTATGAGGAAAAATTAAGCTTCAAATAAGTAAAATCTTCTTGTTTTACCTGTAAAGTAAAGGAATACGAAGTAACCACAGGTTACTAAATAAAAAATAAGTATACGTCTAAAGTGGGACACAGTGATTTGAGATCATCCATCAGAATATACGGGTGTGCTATCAAGTACAGCGGTCCCTAACCCCTCAGGGAGTTTAGGTGTGATGATGAGAGATAATAAACATGTATAAAGCAGCACAGACATATTTTAGGCAGTAGTGCCTAGGGCCCAACAATATGGCAAGCTCATAAGGCCAGCAGGCTGTTCAGAAACCCTAACATCATGAAGAGTAGTGGGTTATAAGGGCAAGCCAAGCTTGGAGGCTCGTATGAAAGTACCGCCACTAATCATATGTAGTGGGGAAATTGAGAATACTATTATATGGTACACCTCTGCCTCACCCTTGGCATAACCAGCACATAATTTATGTTAATATTCTACATGGCAAACCTGGGTTTATAAGTTTATAAGTATTGAGGTATAGAGTTTGTGTCCATATAAATCCTGCTCTCTAACTTTTGCTAACAGAAGATATATCTTGGAGCTACTGTCAATAGGAGTCTAATTCAACTGTCCATTCTGAGTGGCCAGAGAGCACCCGTAAGGAAACAACAAGAAAAAAAAACATTGAAATTCTCAATTTGAATTCTTCAAGAATAAACTATGACATCACAGATGACATCTTTTCTGAGAATTCACCAGTGATACACACTGCAGATATTTTTCATTGTTATCTTGGGATAACAAGACAGTTTAATATTGCTTTGCCTTCCTGTTATCAAACATGTATTGATTGATTTCTTGATTATTATGACTACTCTCGAATTGTTTATGAGTCTTTTGTCTGCAACAGATAGACATCAGAGAGTGTTAAAAATATTGTTATTTGGTTTTTCAAACATCGAACAATAGCCAGCTTTTTAAACGGTTTTATCACATTATCGCTACAAAGGCCTTAACAAAAGAGGACGGATGCGGTCGAGAAGCAATCGACACTATACGGCAGATTTCCCATGGCTACATGTATCACCGAAAACAATGATTCACACACAAACAATCATGAATGAAATCTCGCAATTTTTTAGTCACTAACATATAAAATAAGCCGAATTTCACTGAAAATATCTACCTAAAATATCATACTTTGAAATAATCAAATTAGAAACAAGAAATAACTCACCCAGAATATAAAATTCAATACAAAAATCATGTATTTCACACATCCGCTCACATATGTGAAGTTCGGTCCTCGGCGACGATGCATTTTGATTTAATTTTTCATAAAACAATCACAATTGAAAGCAATACACGAGCCACTGTTTATTTTTGTTGTTAATATTAATTAACTTTTAAAAAACTCCACATTATTGGCGAATGAGTAATCAACGTCCACCTCCGATTGTTCTACTGTCACTTCTGACCATAGAGAAGGAAGGAACATCGCTCGGACATTGACATTATACACAGACAATTTTTTTTTTTTTTTTGTTTTTGGCTTGCATACTTAAAAAGAAAGATCGTATAAGGCCTTGCTAGTATCTTTCGGTACGTAGAATAATTTTAAGGGTAGGTAGATCTCATTTAATTAATGTGAGTGTGCATGTTTAACAACCGAAAACATAGTCGTTGCTTCTGAGTACAGCAAAGTTAGTAACAACAAGACTGAGTTCCTGTTGATTACACTGGTCAACAAAATATATTTTTTTGAATGTAACATGATCATTATTTTTTACACTTCCTTGACATTATTATGAATCACTAACTCAGGAACATTAAGTTGGAAGCGCCAGGGTAGCCCGCGAAATTCAATTTTTCTTAGGTTTTTTGCAATTTTACAGGTCAGTTTCAGGCTATATGTGAAACAAAATATGATTCGCGGCCGTATCACGTATGTGGTTACAGAATTATTATCACGCACACACACACATTTTGACCGTATAGGCAGATATTGCACTTTAATTTGTAGGAAACAGCAGATTTTTTTTTGTAACCGATGACAAATTTCTATGTGGGGGGACTCAGACTGATGTAATGAATACTTGGTAACCGTTTGCGCGTCGGTGTCCCTTCCACCCTGTATATCTACTTATTGTTGTAATGAGGCTAGGTAGTATCTTACTATTTCAGCCAACTTAAGGTCAATGATTAAGTAAAGGTACTACCACTGGTCACTGGCGAGCCGAGTGGCTAACACTCCTATTGCCCACCGGAAGCATTATTATCATAATTATTATTTTATTGTAAAAGGTACGTCGTTTGACGGCCCAGCTAAGAATAAAAAAACTCAATTAACAACAAATGGAAGCAGATAAAACTCTTTTTAATTGTCTTTTAATAATTTAACAATAAGTACCTACAACGCAAAATAAACACTGACTTCATCAGTGCCCTTCATCGATGGTCATGGTCATAGATTCAGGTTCATATTCGTAGTCAACGTAGCGGTTCTTGATGATGTGCTTGTACACAAACGCGGACTTTCTTGGAGTGCGCGTGCGCGCGGGGTCTTCGTAATCCACACGGTACAAACCGAAACAGGCTCTGCGAAGAAAGAAAAAAGTAAAAATCGGTACTGAGGTCTAGCAGTTTTTCTTTTAAAGTTCCCGGTGAAAAGGGCACCCTCAATGATATTATAAGGAAAGATACGCTGCATTCATACTGAGCGGCGTTCAAATATCTTTGCGTTGTTACGTCTGCGATAGATAATACGGAACGTATGATACAGAAAGAGATAGCTATTGCGCTTGAAGTACTTAAATTACGACAATTGTCTGAATTTGTCTGCAACAATTTGCGCGCGCTGGTGCGATATCTACCTTGCGATATCTACCTCTTTTTATTTACAATATCATTGGGCACCCTGGTATTATGTAGCCATGACATGATAGCTCTTTAGAGCAAGGACTTATACCCAAGTAATTTTTATCATAGATGTGCCCTCAGCGTACTTGGATCGGGCAAAAAAGTGTCTACTCTGAGATGAGCGAAGTTGCACATCCCACATGTAACGCTTCCTACAAGATACCCTTCCACTGTGTATTTTGTTAGTAGTTATACCTTGAATGCTTGTAACAATTTAATAGCCATACTTTACTTACATGTACCCCTCCAACCACTCCATGTTGTCCAAAAGACTCCACGCCATGTACCCCTTGAGGTTCACTCCAGCATCAAGAGCATCCAACATGCTCTCCATCGAAGCTCTGTAGTACGTGATCCTGTCATCATCTATCAGCCCACTGTCAGGTAACGTGGCCCAGCCGTTCTCCGTGATGTAGATCACTGGGTTGTTGTATTTTTCCTTCAGGTGAGTAAGAGCGTGGTAGATGCTGTTTGGAGCCAACTGAAAGAGAAATAGTATTCAAAAAGAGGTTGGTACATGACACCTCTGAATTCATCTAGAGGGAATCAGCCAGGGTATTCAGTACCCTGGCTGCAACTCTATACAAGGTGTAAACGAACCCTTCACGAAGCCGTCAACCATTATGTAGGACACACAGGTACTCTTACATAAGCTCTGGTACCAAAGTTAATTAAAATAGCGAAGTTAATTCAATTTGTATGGTTCTAAAAATACTTTGGGCGAAATGAAACATTGAAACAGAAGTTATTTAAGAAAAAAATATTACCAAAAATGATTCGCAATTACTATGTAAGTACATCGAACTAAGTAACCCAACGCAAAAATTATTATTGGGAAACGAATTTTTTTTTGGGGTGAAAGTCACCTTTTACGGTAGGACTCGATGTAACGCTCTCAAAACATTCTGAGCATTACTCATTTCTTATTTTATACATTCGCGTAACGCCACACATCCCCCTTAGCATTCTCATCTCAGCCACATGCAAATGCCCTTCAGTCATCCCTTTAGTGGGCCAACATTCTGATCCATACAAGACAGCAGGTCTTACCATTATTTTATAAATCTCGAAACTCTGCAGACGTGATAGCAAAATACGTTAACACAAAAAAAATACTAATAGGTAAACTGTTATGATAGACTCCAAAAATAATCTCAAAATGTTTGTTATTTTTAATCGTGTTTTTATCGATCGACCCCTTTGAAACTCAGGGGCCATCGGATCCGAGTGATCACAGCTGCCTTTTAAAGGAAATTTCTAAACGCCTAGTTGACGGTTCCCGTGACCCAATGGCTGGCTTTGACCTTGGCCAGACTCTTGGGCAGATTACCAGCTGACAGCGTTGAGGAATTTTTTGTTGCTCTTTTATACTTTGTTTTTAGCTATGTTAAGTTTATTTAATAGTTTTTAATTGTAATAAGTCAAAGTCGTGGGAAACACCTGGATACGGGACGCGCAGAACCGGGAAGAGTGGCGGAAAAAAGGGGAGGCCTAAACCCAGCAGTGGGTGATTCCGGGCTGATATGATGATGATGATGATGAATTGTAATAATGTTTATAGTTTGTTTGCTGAATTTAATAAATAAAATTGGATTTTATTTGAGCTCGGCTCGAGTCATCTCCAGTTTTGATAACATATTTCGATTAAGATCAAGAACACTTCATATTATCTCATCGACAACAGTTTTTCAATAAGTCGCATAACAAGCAAACTCGCGGCAGATAAGACAAGTGAGGCCACTATCGGGATTATTTAGCTAATAAAAGATAAGAAGATACATAATAAAAGGCTTTTGGGTCCGAAATACTCATCTGCCTTGCCTTTTCTCAAGTATATTGGAGTCGGCTACCAGAAGCAGCTGAATACCAGTATTTGATATGAAGCGAGTGGATCCGAAATACTTAAATGTAATAAATGAAAAGAAAATCGTAATTCTGTTTTTTTTTTGCTTTTTTTCCAGCCAATAGGGGCTGGAAAAAAAGCACACTTCAGCAACTTCAGCATTGTCATACTAATGCTGAAATGTTTCATTGTGTCCGTACCTCACCCACAACCATTTCCCTGTAACCAGAGCACAGCAAGCGTTCATGCAGCAGGCGAGTCATGGTGGCTACTCCCTCTACCCCTCATTTAATCTTTTAAAGATTTTATCCTTATAAGCAACGATCCTGTTGCTTATAAGGACAAAACTCTTTGAAAAGATTGGTATAAAAAAAGTTTTTGTGTTAACTGGCAATATTCTTGCTGACTGTTCACTTTTCCAAAATTTGGGAATGCAGTTAAAATTTCTTAAAAGTCTTCGAAGACTGTTTTTCTCTTATAACGGTTATCATTTATTATGCAGTTATCCAATTTCTAATGATGGAATATCAAAAATCACTTACAGCAATCCAAGGTGACTCAGATTTTGGCCAGTCTTCATGATAATAGTGACACAGAAAATGGCGGGGACGAAAAAATAATAGAAATTCTCATTTTTTTTCGGCTTCCCCTTATAAAAATTTTACGCTTCGCCACTTTGATGGAGTATTGTAGAACACTTACTGCAAGCCAAGGAGACGCAGATTTAGGCCAATCTTCATGCCAATAATACCCAGCATCTAAATCATCCATCATGGACGGAACAGCATTAACATCTTTGTGCTCAGTCGCTGATGCTAGGACAGTGGTGTAGTGGTTCACGCCGAAGAAATCAGAGGCTCCTCTGACTAAAGCCTTCTCTTCTTCCGTGAATTCTGGCAGGCGGGAGCGAGAGAACCCTTGCTCGGCGCTCTTCGCAGCGATTTTCTCTGACAGCTCTTTCGGCCAGCCTCCTTCGGCTGAGAAGATGGGTTCGGCGTATATGCCCCACTGCAAAGAGATCAGAATCAGTTTTCATTAAGTCTTGGACATTTTAATGAAGTTGAAGGCAATTTTTTATATCCAACTCATCTAAAATAATTGAACAAAACTAAAACTATAATGCGACCAGCCATTTATTGCCCCATTGCAGGGCATGATCGAAGATTGTATAATAATTCACGTTTTGTGCATTAAGCTACTTTATGTCCTACAAAGTTATAAGCAATTTTTATACCTGGTTTTGGCGCGTAAGTTCAGCAGCAATTTGATCCTCAGCAGAATCAGTACTCGGTGCAAACCAGTTCACACTGATCGTGATACCACATTGCCCCTGCTGCGTCGGCCTGAACTCTTTGTCGTACAAGTGGTAGGCCCTAGCGTGGGCCACCACCAGGTTCTTGGCACACAAGTAAACACCCACACCAGACGTATTCAAGTAAGGGGCCTTGTTCAAGTCTTCAAGACCTTCGAAGCAGATTTCTCTGGGCTCGTTGAAAGTGATGAACATCTTGACTCTGTCTCCGAAATTCTCGAATACAACCCTCGCGTAGTCCTCAAACCAATCGCTGAATAAGGGGTTCATAAAACCTCCTAGATCTTGCAGTTTTTGGGGGAGATCCCAGTGGTATAGAGTAGCCAGTGGGGTGATGTTGTATTTCAACATTTCGTCGATTAAGTTGCTGTAATAGGCAATGCCAGCTGGGTTGATCTCGTTAGCCATGCCTGTAGGTAGGATTCGAGTCCATGCGAAGGAGAACCGGTAAGCATCCAGACCTAACTCCCTCATCATCTCGACATCACGCTTGTAATTGTGATAGGAGTCGGCAGCGACGTCGCCAGTACTCAAGTCTTGAACGACGGTGGGGTTGGTGTGGACTAGGCGGTCCCAGATGCTTTCGCCTTTGCCTGAAAAGATAAGAATTTTTTGCGATTTTAGATGGCTACTAGATCTAGTCTGAGCGCAATTATATTCTACTCTTTATCCCCGAGTTTTAATACTTAGCAAAATAAGCGTACCGTCTTCATTCCAGCCCCCCTCGATTTGGTACGCAGCAGTGGCTGCTCCGAAGAGGAAGTCATCCGGGAAGCTTCGCTGCTGCCTCACGGTAGAGCCGTGACAAGCTGCTACCAACAAACTGCAATCACGGAAAACGATACTAACTTTAAGCATTATTTTTTCTACTGCATACGTTTGTGTAATAAAATGAGGATTTTAAAAGGACCAACCAAGTGTTAGTAGCAGACTTACATTTTTTTTAAACTAAAAATGTAAACGGGCAATGTAAAGATATTTTGTTTCGGTTACAAACAAGATATCGACGTACCTTAACACCAGTAACTTCATCTCGATGATACCGTTCGACCACTCAGTTGGCAATGCGGGTCATCACGAACATTGTTACATCTTATCTTTATCTCAAAATTGGACCACTTCAACTATCTATGATTGTTGGATTCTGCGAAGATTACAATGTGTTATGTAATTTATCGGTGGTGTCTACAGTTACGTGCTTCTTAAAAGTAGGTATACAATATACCTAATGGAAGTAACTATTAACAATGGGAGCTAAATTAAATTACTAAGACCAATAACTAAACATACTTACCTATAAGTGAAATAAATTGACACTCACATACTGGTCACCGGTTATAAACTGCCTGGCGAGCTATACGCTATTTGCTCAGGTCCATACTCCACCAATGCAAGAGACGTGCAAGATTCGACATATCATAGGAGAAACGAGACACGCGACGTGGATTTCAATAAAATTTGATTGATCGATCAATGAAATTAAGGAAAACACAAATGATATTTACAAAAATGTGTTAGATATGTCGAACCAATACGAGGAGATGAGAATAAAAGTGAAAAATGTGGAAGCAGAAAGGAAGAATAACGTCGCCTACATTCAACAACTCCAGGATAGGGTAGAAACAATATAGAGAAATCAAAGAGCATCCATCCATTAGAAATTTTAATATACTTGCTAAAACCTCGGAAAGCAAAAGTGATCTAGAGAATACGATCAGCAGTGTTGGTAAGATGTTGAATATGTCGATAAAGCTAACAGATAATAATAATATATACGGGATATCTATCGAGTCGAAACAAAATCCTCAAACAAACATCTCTCTATTAAAAGTGTAGTCATTGTAACTGTTACTCGTTTTTATTTTGGTATTTGTTAATTTTTTTTACAACGCAAAATAAACACTGACTCCATCAGTGTCCTTCATCGATGGTCATGGTCATAGATTCAGGTTCATATTCGTAGTCAACGTAGCGGTTCTTGATGATGTGCTTGTACACAAACGCGGACTTTCTTGGAGTGCGTGTGCGCGCGGGGTCTTCGTAATCCACGCGGTACAAACCGAAACAGGCTCTGCGAAGAAAGAAAATAGTAAAAATAGGTACTGAGGTGCAGCTGTTTTTTTTTAAGTTCCCGGTGAAAAGGGCACCCTCAATGATATTATAAAGAAAGATACGCTACGCTCATACTGTGCGGCGTTCAAAATATATCGTTGCGTTGTTACGATACGACTGCGATAGATAATACGGAACGTATGATAAAGAAAGGGATAGCTATTGCGCTTGAAATACTTAAATTACGACAATTGTCTGAATTTGTCTGCAACAATTTGCGCGGTAGTGCGATATCTACCTCTTTTTATTTATAATATCATTGGGCACCCCAGTATTTTGTAGCCATGACATAATAGCTCTTCAGAGCAAGGCCTTATACCCAAGCACTCAGATTGATGTACTAAATACATGGTATCCGTCTTCGCGTCGGTGTCCCTTCCAACCTATATATAAAACAGCGGTTTCCTACAAAACTGCAATACCTACACGTTCAAAACGTATGGAACATATTTTGATTTAAAAAAAATACCGTTGAGAAATTTCGATGCCCTTCCACTGTGTATGTTGTTAGTAGTCATTTATATCTTGAACGCTTGTAACAGTATAAAAGCCATACTTTACTTACATGTACCCCTCCAACCACTCCATGTTATCCAACAGACTCCACGCCATATACCCCTTGAGGTTCACTCCAGCATCAAGAACATCCAACATGCTCTCCATGGAAGCTCTGTAGTACGTGATCCTGTCATCATCTATCAGCCCACTGTCAGGTAACGTGGCCCAGCCGTTCTCCGTGATGTAGATCACTGGGTTGTTGTATTTTTCACTCAGGTGGGTTAGAGCGTGGTAGATGCTGTTTGGAGCCAACTGAAAGAGAAACAGGAAAGTATTAAATATTGGAAGAGGTTGGTATTATGATACTTCTGAATTCATCTAGAGAGAATCAAGGCTGCAGCTCTATACAAGGTGTAAACGAACCCTTCACGAAGCAAAAATTATTGCTGGGAAACTACTTTTTTTTGGGTTGAAAAATCACGTTTTACGGTAAAACTCAATGTAACGCATTCAAAACTTAGTGCTAATGGATGCTTTGAATAGTAAACGGGTCATCGAGTTAATTAAAGTAAAATTAAAACCTTTAAAAGTGGTATTTAAAAAAACCTTTTGAAAAAATCATATATCTCCGTAACTAGAAGGTCCCCAGGTATGGTTCAGAACAAAAAAATGATCGCAATGATGGGGAGAACAAATGCCTTTCGACTTCGTTAAGGGTCTTTTTACCCCCTTTATAAGGATCAAAATCTTTGAAAAGATTGGTACAAAAAAAGTTTTTGTGTAAACTGGCAATTTACTTGCCGACTGTTCACTTTTCCAAAATTTGTGAATGCAGATCAAAATTTCTTAAAAGTCTCCGACGACCGTTTTTCTCTTACAACGGTTAAGGTACCTCCCTTACTGCCCCGTCCCAAAATACCTACATTTATTATGCAGTTATTCAATTTCTAATGATGGAATATCAAAAATCACTTACAGCAAGCCAAGGTGATGCAGATTTTGGCCAGTCTTCATGATAATAGTGGCCAACATCTGTATCATCCATCATGGAGGGAACAGCATTAACTTGTTTGTATTCAGTCGCTGATACTAGGAGAGTGCTGTAGTGGTTCACGCCAAAGAAATCTGAGGATCCTCTGATGAAAGCCTTCTCCTCTTCAGTGAACTCTGGCAGGCGGGAGCGAGAGAACCCTTGCTCGGCGCTCTTCGCAGCGATTCTCTCTGACAGCTCCTTTGGCCAGCCTCCTTCGGCTGAGAAGATGGGTTCGGCGTATATGCCCCACTGAAAGAGAACAGAATCAGTTTTCATTAACCCTAGATCACTAACCTTAAATTGGAGTAACACTATCACTAACCATTCGATTCACAGACTACGCAATGAAACGCAAATATTTTCAAAATCGTTGTTATTTATTTTATAAAAGAAACAAAAACTTAAAGTCCTTTCTTTAAGGAATCAAACAAAACAATGAAAAATAAACAATATTAATTCTTACAACTACTACAAATAGGAACTGTGTGCTCTCCGCAAATGGCCTTTTTGCAGTATGTACAACAATATTTTGTCATACGCCTTGTTTTTGCTGGGCAAAATCCACATTTTGTTTTTGTTTTATGTAGCTCTTGTACACAGCTTTCTTGTGGCACTTCAATGTTGAGAATATCTCCAATACTCTTTTTCACATCACGCTGCAAAGTCACCGTATTGTAGCGCTCGAGTAGCCAGGGTTTTATTAGTTCATGATCTGCCATTTGCAAGGCAAATTCTCTCCTCTTGAGCGGTTTCTTATGGTCTCGGATCATATTGCATACGTAAACAACATAAGCGTTTATGATACTAATGTTTACAGTATCATAGAGCAAGCATTGCGGCCATCTATTGGTTTTGCGACCAGTGCTCCAAAAATATTCATAAAGTCTGCAAAATAAATTTTCCCTTTACTTTTATTCCACAAAATAATAGTACATTATTCCTATTTTACAATTAATAGGTAAAAAACCGAGTAGCGTAAAATATAATACAAGTAATCTTGAAAATAGAAAAATATTATAACAAAAAATAATGTTACACAATCACTAACCTTTCGTCTGTCAGACGACGCGACGGCTGTATGTCCTGTTCCAAAGCGCATGCGACCGCCACGAGTGCACACGGGTCACTAACAGGACCAACCAGGAAGGTACTGAGCGGGGGAGGGAGTGCGGGTGCCGCGAACCTACCGAACTATGAAATGCGGGGGTACGCGTAGTCTGAGAGACGAATGGTTAGTGATCTAGGGTTAAGTCCATATGAGCATTTTAATGAAATTGAAGGCAATTTTTTATAGCCAACTCATCTGAAACAAATGATCAAAACTAAAACAATAGTCCGATCAGCTATTTATTGCCCCATTGCAGGGCATGATTGAAGATTACTAAAATTCACGTTTTGTGCATTAAGCTACTATAAATGTCCTACAAAGTCATAAGCAATTTTTATACCTGGGTTTGGCGCATAATTTCAGCAGCAATTTGATCCTCAGCAGAATCAGTACTCGGTCCAAACCAGTTCACACTGATCGTGATACCACACTGCCCCTGCTGCGCCGGCCTGAACTCTTTGTCGTACAAGTGGTAGGCCTTAGCGTGGGCCACCACCAGGTTCTTGGCACACAAGTAAACACCCACACCAGACGTATTCAAGTAAGGGGCCTTGTTCAAGTCTTCAAGACCTTCGAAGCAGATTTCTCTGGGCTCGTTGAAAGTGATGAACATCTTGATTCTGTCTCCAAAATTCTCGAATACAACCCTCGCGTAGTCCTCAAACCAATCGCTGAATAAGGGGTTCATGAGACCTCCTAGATCTTGCAGTTTTTGGGGCAGATCCCAGTGGTATAGAGTAGCCAGTGGGGTGATGTTGTATTTCAACATTTCGTCGATTAAGTTGTTGTAATAGGCAATGCCAGCTGGGTTGATCTCGTTAGCCATCCCTGTAGGTAGGATTCGAGTCCATGCGAAAGAGAACCGGTAAGCATCCAGACCTAACTCCCTCATCATCTCGACATCACGCTTGTAATTGTGATAGGAGTCGGCAGCGACGTCGCCAGTACTCAAGTCTTGAATGACGGTGGGGTTGGTGTGGACTAGGCGGTCCCAGATGCTTTCGCCTTTGCCTGAAAAGATGAAGATTTTTTTAGTGATTTTAGATGGCTACTAGATCTAGTCTGAGCGCAATTATATTCTACTCGTTATACCCGAGTTTTAATACTAAACAAAATAATCGTACCGTCTTCATTCCAGCCCCCCTCGATCTGGTACGCAGCAGTGGCTGCTCCAAAGAGGAAGTCATCCGGGAAGCTTCGCTGCTGCCTCACGGTAGAGCCGTGACAAGCTGCTACCAACAAACTGCAATCACGGAAAACGATGCTAACTTAAGCATATTTTTTTCCACTGCATGCGTTTGCCAAATAAAATGAGGATTTTAAAGGACCAACCAAGTGTTATGAAAAAAGGGCAATGTAAAGATATTTTGTTTTGGTTGGAAACAAGATGTCGACGTACCTACCTTAACACCAGTAACTTCATCTCGTCGATACCGTTCGACCACTCTGTTGGCAATGCACCGGGTCATCACGAACATTGTTACATATTACCTTTATCTTAAAATTGGACCACTTCAACTATCTAAGATCTGCTGGATTCTGCGAAGATTACAATGTGTTATCTAATTTAACGGTATCTACAGTTACGTGCTTCTTAAAAGTAGGTATACAATATACCTAACCTACGAAGTAACTATTTACGATGGGTGCTAAATTAAATTGCTAAGAACAATAACTGCACATACCATACAGGGTGGGTAAAAAATCGTGGGTCAAACGAAACATGGCAATAGTTGGTGTTATTTGCAGTAAAAATAATAAAATCGTTGTGGCAGAGTCTCTCTATATTTTTAATTAAGAGTGAGTCAACTTGAGTGTTTTTTAAGAAAATTTTTACTAAATAGGCAATTAGAGTAAAATGTATTTTAAAACATTAAATAGTGTTTAGTTGCTTCTAGGAAATGTATCATCACTACAAAGTGCTTATAGGACAGTGTGTACCATAATTTATTTGTATTGGCACTTTTTTCAATATCTTTTAAGTCTCACGAAAAAATATTTAGAACTTCAGACCGTACTGTAAAAAAAAATGTACGCTATTCGCTCAGGTCCAAAGCAATCGGAGACGTGCAAGAATCGACCATCCACAATGTCTCCGCTTTGTTGGAGTCTGGGCCGAAAGCGGCTAGTCTGTCGCGATCGCAACTACTGAGAAAACAAATTAAAGAAGATGTTCAGATCGAGTCACCGCAACACACTTACTGAGTGACGATAACCATTTACTCATGCGAAAAAAGCCAATGATCTACGCGAATGTCTCTTGAAGCAAGTCGCATCACATCGCTTACGTGACAAAGTACTTGTCCACATCGTAATAATCCACAATAATGCCCAAAATAATAATAAATAATAATCCTCAGTGTCCTTCATCGATGGTCATGGTCATAGATTCAGGTTCAATATCCGTAGTCAACGTAGCGGTTCTTGATAATGTGCTTGTACACAAACGCGAACTTTCTAGGAGTGCGCTTACGCGCGGGGTCTTCAAATTCAACTTCATATAGGCCGAAAGGCTGTCTGTGGAAAAGAAACAAGAAACAACGATTCTGTAAGGATATTTGACTGCTTCGATGGTCTAGCAGTAAGAATACCTAGGTGGAGAGCCTTTTGCCCAACATACGCCGCTCTAAAGCAGCCTACGGCTACGGTGTTTCGCTTTCGCTTTTTGTAGCGTTGTCGCGCGTTTCGCAAACTAAGTGAGTTGCAATTTCAACGGAGAAGAACGGGCAAGAAATTCCATGAAAACTTTCTTAAATTAAAATATTGCTACAAAGTCTGTAATCAGGCTTCAAAATCAAAATATTTTATTTCACATAGGCCTAGATGGGCACTTATAAAATGTCGACAAAAAGGTACACGGTTCGGGTAGGTCGTTTCCCATGGAGAAGAACCGGCGAGAAACTCCATAGTTACTCTTTTCAAATCATTTGGTATTACAATATTATCATGGTTACAGCATTTGTACTTAAGAATGGGGGACAGCGTAGGCCATAAATCCAACAATAAGTAAAATATAAAATGCATTAAGAAATATAATAACAAACTGGCAGTCAACACATCTCGTAACTCTGAAAATAAATCAAGGACAGCAGGTCAAGCACCTATTTGATACGCTTTCGTTTGACTACTACCTCGCCTGACGCAATCAATGACGGTCTACGACCAACGAGGCACACTCTTTAATCAATTTTAATTCATTATCAAATCAAAATATACGTATAACCTTGCATCCACTCAAAGTTATCCATCCGACTCCATGCCATATACCGTCAGGTTCACTCCAGCATCCAAGGCGTTTAGCATGCTCTACATCGAAGCTCGGTGGTAGGTTATCCTATCATCATCTATAAGGCCGCTGTCACATTTTGTGGACCAGCCATTCTCAGTGCTGTAGAAGACAGGGTTTTTGTATTTAGCCTTCAGGTGGGTTACGGAGTTGTAGATACTGTTTGGAGCCAAGTGTAATAGAAAACACGAATAAATTCAAAGAATAATATAACAAACTCTTTGAATAATTAGTAACATAACATTACGCCTGAATTCCCCGAAGGGTTATGCAGAGATGTTACTTATAGAACACCCACGTAATAGGCGGGACCCTATTACCATGAAAGGGGCACAAATCTCCTGGGGCAGAGACTCGAGGCTGCTACTGAGAAATTCTTTTGACTAATGACGATTAACTAAAATTTGAATAGTCAAAGATCCCTTACCCTAAGCCAAGAAGAAGCAGATTTGGTCCAATCATCTATCTTCTATCTATCTTCTATCTATATATTATATATATATATAAAAGGAGAACTGACTGACTGACATATCAACGTACAGCCGAAACTACTGGGGCTAGGAATGTGAAATTTTATACACGGCTTCCTATTATAATGTAGGGGAGCACTAAGAAGGGGTTTTTGGAAATTTAACCTTTAAGGGGGTGAAAAGGGGGAATTTTGTTTGTATGGAAAATCTTATTACTTGTGTTAATAAACATGAAACTTGGCACGAACATCTATCTAAGTAAATTATGAAGTTTGGCATTTTTTGTTTTTCCAAAATACCTCCTGAGAGGGTTTGTGGGGGTGTGAAAATTTGTATAGAAGAATTTAGATACATGCAACGACATCTATTGGGCCAGAATGGTACTAATGGTGGTAATGGTAGTACGTAACCCACGCGGACGAAGTCGCGGGCAAACTGCTAGTCAGGTATATAGACGCCAGCCAACTTACATAACATTTTTATCTTCACAGCATCCTAGTATGCAACAGATCTTAGATAGGTAGGTGAAGTGGTCCACATGTGAGATAAAAGAAATATGTAACGCAGTTCGTGATGATGCGGTGCATTAACAACAGAGTGATTGAACGTTATCGTCGGTATGAAGTTACTGGTGTTAAGGTATGTGACGCCGTTGGTTTTAGTTTTCGATATGTTTTTTTTTTGTTGTGTGACGAATGACTATCACGGAACTGAACTTGAAACCAAAGTCAGATGCACCACGGAAACACCAACCTCAAAATAAAATATATATAAGTTTTAATACTGGAGAGTATTAGTGCTAGTTACCCTAGAGTAAATAGTTAGAACTTAGAAGAGCATAGCATAAGCATAGCCAAATCAGTCTATAATGTTCCCACTACTGGGACACAGGCCTGCTCTCTATGAGAGGGAATGGGCTATAGTCCACCACGCGGGCCCAGTGCGTGTTGGTAATGTCACAAGTTTTCGAATTTTTGGTTCTAGGACATGCCGGTTTCTTCGGGAAGAAATTAGAAGTTAGAAGAAATGGCAAATAATTCATCGACAAAACAATAAGATGAAGGCGCTAGGGGAGCCCGCAAAATTCAAACTTGCGTTTATGCAATTTGTAGGTTAGTGTCAGGTTGTATGATGATAAAAATATGATTTGCGACCGTAAAATATGAGTTTACAGAGGTATAATTATTAAAATCATCAATATAAACCCTTAAGTTCATTTAATCCCATTCAATGACTTTTTCAAGAAGTACACTGACTTGTAAATTGCAAAAAATCGGAGGCAAAATTGAATTTCCTTGTCAACCGGCACTTCCGCCTGCTGTTTTCTTTCTTCATTTGTTTATTCCTTTTTTCCAGTTTGTTGGTGGCAGTCTGCCACGGCTCGACCGTGAGGCAGCAGCGAAGTTTCCCGGATGACTTTCTCTTCGGAGCAGCTACTGCTGCGTATCAGATCGAGGGAGGCTGGAATGAAGATGGTAGTCTTCCATCTGGCTATGTTTTTAAAACGCAAGGGGCGCAGTATATTCAAACCAAGCTTGACTACGACTAACGAAATAACTCTCTCCTTACCTATTTTCGACCCAATTAATTATCTAGATAATGCACAAATTGCAGATCCAATTAAACAATTTTTTCTTCACATTTACAGGCAAAGGCGAAAGCATCTGGGACCACCTAGTCCACACCAACCCGACCGCCGTGCAAGACTTGAGTACCGGCGACGTCGCTGCCGACGCCTATCACAACTACAAGCGTGATGTCGAGATGATGAGAGAGTTAGGGCTGGATGCTTACCGGTTCTCTATTGCATGGACTCGGATCCTGCCTACAGGCATGACAAACGACGTCAACCCAGCTGGCATTGCCTATTACAGCAACTTAATCGACGAAATGTTGAAATACAACATCACCCCAATGGCTACTCTATATCACTGGGATCTCCCTCAAAAACTGCAAGAACTAGGAGGTTTTATGAACCCCTTATTCAGCGATTGGTTTGAGGACTACGCGAGAGTAGTGTTCGAGAATTTCGGAGACAGAGTCAAGATGTTCATCACTTTCAACGAGCCCAGAGAAATCTGCTTCGAAGGTCTTGAGTACATGAACAAAGCTCCTCTCTTGAATACTTCGGGTGTGGGTGTTTACTTGTGTGCCAAGAACCTGGTCGTTGCCCACGCTAAGGCTTACAACTTGTATGATAAAGAATTCAGGCCGATGCAGAAGGGACAGTGTGGTATCACAATTAATGTTAACTGGTGGGCTCCAGATACTGATACTCCTGAAGATGAGCTAGCTGCTGAACTCATGAGACAATCGCAAGTGAGAAAGCAGTTTATGCTCATTTTAATTCGTACTCTTGAGTCTTTATTAGAAGGTACATTGCATCTAGCAGTTACCTCTAATCATACACACAGGTTACAAAGAAGAAGGATCACGGTGCATACAAAATTAACCCACGTCCTACAGCAACGAGAAGTATCTCAAAAAAATGATAAAAATGGGTTTAAAAAGATGGCATACTTCTAAACTCCATCCTTACAGTCTAGCATATAAAAAAATTGCTATGAAAATTCGTCCAGAGGCAGAAATATCTACGATGGATATATTACAACAAAATGAGAAATACTTTGCTATCTTGATTTGACATCAATTATTGAGTATCATCATCGAACTTTTTTTTTCATTTTTCCCCAAAATAATAAGTTGTTTCCCTACAATAATTTTGCGGTGAAGTTACTTAGTTTGATCTGCAGAATGTTTGGTTGACGGCATCGTGCAGGGTCCGTTAACACCCTGAATTCATTGCAGATATGACTGCCCCTGAACGAATTTTCATAGCATTTTTTTTTTATGTTAGACCGTAAGGATGGAGTTTGGAAGTATGCCAGTATGTCTTTTTATACTAACGCATTTTTATCATTTTTTGAGATACTTCTCTTTCCTGTAGGACGTGGGTTAATTTTGATCCTTCTTCTTTGTAATGGGTAGGTAGACTTCCACATTATTGTCAATGAAGATCGAAATTGGTTCGCTTCGTCACGTGTTGCACCAAGATACAAGTTAAATAGTGATACCTAACAATAAGTGTGTTAATTCGGTCAACGTTAACTGGATACCTTTATTTTCCAGTGGGGTTTATACGCCGAACCCGTCTTCTCAGCCGAAGGAGGTTGGCCAAAGGAGCTGTCAGAGCGAATCGCCGTGAAGAGCGCCGAGCAAGGGTCCTCTCGCTCCCGCCTGCCCGAGTTCACTGAGGAAGAGAAGGCTTTCGTCAGAGGAACCTACGATTTCTTCGGCGTGAACCACTACACAACTGTCTTGATATCAGCGACTGAGCATAAAGAAGTCTATGGTGTGCCCTCTTTGCTTGATGATACGGATGTTGGGTATTATTGGCATGATGACTGGCCTAAATCTGCGTCTCCTTGGCTTGCAGTAAGTAGTCTTCAATACTCCATCACAGTGGCGAAACTTCGTAAGGGAAAGCCGAATCAAAAAATTTGAATTTCTATTTTTTTTCGTCATTTTCATTTTGACCTCATTTTCGTTATCAGCGACCCCAAAAACCAATCCATCATTAGAAACAGCTTTGTTTATTGTGGCGACATCTATGGTGTATTCAGCTCACTATCGCAGGAAAAATTGTCAACAGATGGCGCCACTGAACCCTAGATCTGGGAAGCATAGTTTAACATTATTCATACGTATTCATTCAGAATGTTTGATTCTCTCTACCTATCATCGTGCGCCTTTTCTGACTAAGACGACGGACAATCCTTTCAGTCAGTCAGAAAGCAAAGCCAAGGGGTCTAGGGGCTACTGATGAAAGTGAAGTATTTGTACATGATTGCTGCCATAATGAACATTCATGGGCGTACCCACGGTGGGGCACTTGCCCCACCCTGATCTCTGACCCGAAGCTAAGAATTTTTAGGCAAAATTAATATAATGACAAAATTAAATATTCATTTGGGTACTTTAACATTTTAATTGGTTAAAGTCAAAAATGACAAAAAACCGTCTTATCGGCCTCTGTATGATCAGTGTGCATAGAAAGAGGGTTTTGCAAGCACAACATACATTGATAACGAAATTTTAGCTAGATTTAGCCAGAAAGGTTATTATTGAAATAAGGTGTAGTGCAGTCAGTAAAACGTATCAGTCAGTAAATAAAAAGTATTTTTAATTTCCTACTGCTTAGTTTATTTACTTCTGCTCCACCCCTTAAAAAATGCTAGGTACGCCCATGATGAACATACTAACTACTAATACTTCTCTTCTCTTCACATTCTCATTTTCCTTCTCTTTCGCAGATGGCTCCAAACAGTCTCTACCACGCTCTAACCCACCTGAAGGAGAAATACAACAACCCAGTGATCTACATCACGGAGAACGGCTGGGCCACGTTACCTGACAGTGGGCTGATAGATGATGACAGGATCACGTACTACAGGGCTTCGATGGAGAGCATGTTGGATGTTCTTGATGCTGGAGTGAACCTGAAGGGGTATATGGCGTGGAGTCTTATGGATAACATGGAATGGTTGGAAGGCTACATGTAAGTTTGTCTTTGATTATACATAACATAACATCACGCCTGTAATCCCCGAAGGGTTAGGCAGAGGTGTACTTAACAGTACATCCATGTTTCACCAGTTATGGTCCCAATTCTTTGATAAAAATATTTGTCACACTAATGCTCAAGGAGATGGCGAGACGAACTCAACTCTTTTCACAATGAGTGGCGAATAAAAGCACTGTATAGGAATATGTGGAAAGAGGGAAGGGATGCCTTTGCCCTGCATTGGGACACAAATGGCTAATAATATCAATACCTGAGGGGGCTCTCGACAGGTAGCTGGATCAAGGGCTTGATTCAGAAAGCGGTACTCCTGGACACGGCTCGTATTGTTAGAAGGTTCCTCTCTCTGGATCCCTGACCGGTGGCTTGGACCCTGTTCCCGATACCGGTGGGTTACAATTTTTTTATATTTTTAAATGTTTTTTTTTATAGTTTTTTCTAAGGAATATTTAAAAATGTAATTGATTTTGTAAAGATATAAGTAAACGAAAATAATCTGCTTAGGTCTATCTAATGTCGACTTTTTCCTTACATGCCTATGTGAAGACCAGTAAAACTATAACTTACCTTACGTGCCTAAGCTCGTTTAGTTTTTCATATCATGAGCACGTCCATCACAGGATCCATAATATCTTCTATGAGCGTACCTACCTATATTATACAGTTTCTTAACTTTTTATGAAAAATTTCACGTTACAATTTACTCCGTAGTCGTACGTATTATACAGGGTGTAAACGGACCCTTCACGAAGCCGTCAACAAAGCATTCTGTACATCAAACTAAGTAACTTTACGCAAAAAAAATTGTTGGGAAACGAATTTTTTTTTTGGGGTGAAAAATCACGTGATATGGTAAAACTCAATGTTACGCACTCAGAACATTGTGCTGATGGATGGATTGAATGGTACGGGGGTGATGAAGGTGTTTAAAAAATGTAAAAATCTTACTTTAAAAACATGTATTTAAAAAAAAACCTGTGAAAAAGTTGGAACTTTGACCCCCAATATCTCCGTAACTAGAAGGTTCCCAGATATGGTCTAGAACGAAAAAATGATTGCAATGACTGGGAGAATAAGTGCCTTTTGGCTTCGTTAAGGGTCTTTTTACACCCTTTATTATCAGTGTCATTATCAAGTCAAGTCAAGTGTGTATCAAGTCGTTCTACGTTGTCTCTTTTTGACAGGATGGTAAGGTAAACGAACAGGTAGGCTAGGTACCGACTACTATCTGTTTTTTCTGCTTTTCACAGAGCTTGTTTCGGCCTGTACCACGTGGATTACGAAGACCCCGCGCGCACGCGCACTCCTAGAAAGTCCGCTTTTGTGTACAAGCACATCATCAAGAACCGCTACGTTGACTACGGATATGAACCTGAACCTATGACCATGACCATCGATGAAGGACACTGAAGATTTTTTTGTTAATGACATTTTTGTTACTATACCTACTTTTGTTAAATATAAAAACATAAAAAATGATATATCTGTCTTTATTTATTTTTAACCAGTGTGCAATATCTTTCGATCTATCTTGTGTCGCGTGGCCATAAGGATGATTTTACCCAAACGGCTCCTATCGCATCGGATCAGAAAGGATGCGAACGGATGCGGGGACAGTCGACGCATACGATCTTTTCCGTGCCGACGCTTGCGAACGTATATGTTTCAGCGCCTAGTCAATACTAGGGCTGAAATTTTTAACTATGGAGTCTTTCCCTTCTCCTTTATGTCATTAAGGGCTGATTTTTCAATAGTCAGATAACTTTTATCTGAGGAATAATAATAGCGGTTTGACATATTTCCTATAGATAAGCTGTCAAACCGACATTTTTATTCCTCAGATAAAAGTTATCTGACTATTGAAAAATCAGCCCTAAGACACGTATGCTATTCCACCAAACAAATCAATTTTTCTTCTAAATCCATGATTGAATGACGTGTGCAGTGCGTGCACTTTCGAGAATGAGTGGTGCCGCCCGCCACGGCTTTGGCGCACGCGACGACAGCCGAAAGGATCCGATCAGATACGACGACAGGCGAACGGAGCCGATCGTGCCGCGGAAGACGCCCGTGGACAAGCTGCTGTGCGCGGCTTGATAATATAGACTTTAAATTCTGTGTATAAGATTTAATATCATTTAAAGATTGTAAAATCCGATGATCCGATGCGATGCGAGCCGTTTGGTGGAAATCATCCTATAGTCGGAACTAAAGCTGCCATATTGCTTTTTCAATACAATAACCACAGACAATTTAAAAAATGTCTGCCTCGTTGATCAAGTGGTGGCTGCTGAGGATGAGGTCCTGGGTTCGATTCCCGGGTCGGGCCAAGTGTGATTTGGTTTTTCTATTAGTTATTTCTCAGTAGCAGCCACGGAGTCTGGATTTACAGAATCGTCAAAAACGTTAACCCATTCGCTGCGGCGGACGCCTATCGGCGTTTTTTGATTTGATATTCAGGTGCGAAAAACGCCCGTCGGCGTTTTTTTTAAATCGCTTATACCTTGGCAAAAACAAGTCACAAAACATTATACTTGCAATAGATGCACATTTTTTTTTAAATAGAATTTATTAATTTATTCCGTTTATTCATTGACATACATATTATTTACATTTTTAAAATTAATATTCTAATATAAAATAATATAAAAAACATTTTAAAATATAAAAAATAGTAAGCCACCAGCACTGGGAACAGGACAGGGTCCGAGCCGCCGCACTGTGGATCGAAAATCGAGCTTCATAGTCATTTAAATTCTTTTCGCTCTTTTTTTCTTTTTTTGATTCTGGTAAGCTTCTAATGCCTTCAGCAGACATGATTATATATAAGAAATATCATTTCATAGGTAAAGTAAATTATAAAAAAAGAAATATGAAAATTTTGTATGGCGCCAAAGTAAAAAATCCAAATATCTTTAAAACTGCTGTTTCAACTGGAATATCCTTACAGATGGCTATTGTACAAATTATTTGGCATTTTTTGGTGTATTTTATATAACTGGGACAGCTGCGGTTTTTTTATAAAAAATACAAACGTTATATACAAAAATGGTTGAACTAAAATTTGTATTTACATCCGGACCAATGGGTTTAGAAACTTGAAATTTTGCAGAGAGGTGTCTGTATTTTAGAGAAACACTACTACATTAGCAAAATTAAGAAATATATTCAATGACATCGAGAAAAAAATATTAAGTGGTAATTTAAGTACGCATTCTAATAACTCGTTTTTAACACTGAAATGTATGATCGTTAACCCAATAGGAATTATCAAATTACTCAAATTATATAATTACCTTAAGTAACTGTAATTAGTACCTAATTATTAGTATTATGACACTAATAAGGGTAGTTAAGCTAAATATTATAACATTAATGAGGGTAGTTAAGCACAATATATTGCATATAAATAGAACTGCAGTATATTCTATTATTTAGTTTGTTTTGAGCATTTCAATCATTCAAGTTGATATTTAAGTGTAAAGTGTAAAATATGGAGAGACTTGTTACAAACCTAATCTAGGTTTGTAACAAGTCTTAATCTGTAATTTTGAGTTCTGTACTTTGTAATAAGAAGGATATACATCCTTTGCACCTTCTCGCATGGCTGTTTCCCTCAAAGTTACATATTGCCATTTCAAAAGCTTTAAAGAAAGTAGTAGACCCAGCGCTTTTTCAGGCGAAAACACAGAGTTTGATGTTTTTCTAATAATATCCATAAATTTGTCAGGTGCTTCGGGGTTCTTCAGCATATACTCAATTACAGTTGCAACACTTCCCTGACCTTGTTCTCTCAATTGAACTGCAGTTGCATATGCTAATTCAGTGCTATCGCGACCCTTCTGGTCCATTGTTCTTCACTTTTTCTGCTGAGTACTTAGTTCTTCAAAAGGTTTTCGAGGTGTCGATTTTCTCTTTGTCATCGTTCCAACCGATGAAGTTGGTGTTGATGTCGAAGTTTCAGGTTCAGGACAGCTTGTTTCAGAATTTTCAACTGTTGGTCGTATACAACTAGGCCAGTCGATGTTTGCTTCAAGCCAAGTTCCGTAATTATTTTTAAAATCCGTGAAGTTCCTTTGGGATTTTTTCCATCTCAAAATTGTAGCTCTCGTGAATCTTTGACAAAAGATTTTCAAAGTCAAACTGTCTTCGTCAGAAAGACTATGATCTAGGCGAGATACCACTGTTTCAAATAATTTGTCACTATCATTCTTCTTATCAGAATTTTTTAATATGACAAACAAATCTTGGTTTGTAACAAGTTCCTCCATATTTCACACTTTACACTTAAATATCAACTTGAATGATTGAAATGCTCAAAACAAACTAAATAATAGAATATACTGCAGTTCTATTTATATGCAATATATTGTGCTTAACTACCCTCATTAATGTTATAATATTTAGCTTAACTACCCTTATTAGTGTCATAATACTAATAATTAGGTACTAATTACAGTTACTTAAGGTAATTATATAATTTGAGTAATTTGATAATTCCTATTGGGTTAACGATCATACATTTCAGTGTTAAAAACGAGTTATTAGAATGCGTACTTAAATTACCACTTAATATTTTTTTCTCGATGTCATTGAATATATTTCTTAATTTTGCTAATGTAGTAGTGTTTCTCTAAAATACAGACACCTCTCTGCAAAATTTCAAGTTTCTAAACCCATTGGTCCGGATGTAAATACAAATTTTAGTTCAACCATTTTTGTATATAACGTTTGTATTTTTTATAAAAAAACCGCAGCTGTCCCAGTTATATAAAATACACCAAAAAATGCCAAATAATTTGTACAATAGCCATCTGTAAGGATATTCCAGTTGAAACAGCAGTTTTAAAGATATTTGGATTTTTTACTTTGGCGCCATACAAAATTTTCATATTTCTTTTTTTATAATTTACTTTACCTATGAAATGATATTTCTTATATATAATCATGTCTGCTGAAGGCATTAGAAGCTTACCAGAAGCAAAAAAAGAAAAAAAGAGCGAAAAGAATTTAAATGACTATGAAGCTCGATTTTCGATCCACAGTGCGCCGGTGGTCAGGGCTCAATTAAAATTTAGTTAGAGTTCCGTAGGTACCTTATTTTATTGTCAATTTATTATTATTTATTTATTTCTTTCTTTAAACAGTGCTGAAAACGCCGATCGGCGTTTTATATTTTCCTAATGAGGTGCGGAGGACGCCCATCGGCGTTCGCGTCGAAAACCGTCCCGCACTTGGCTAATAAGCGTAATTTTTATCGCCGCAGCGAATGGGTTAATTAGTTCTTCTCAGAACTGTTTCTGATCAGTTCGTCAAAACGTGGTTTAGTTCTTATCAGAACTGTGTGCTTCCTTATTCCTTATCAGTGTCAAAAACGTGGTAATGTGCTGCGATCAGCGGTGGCTACTATGCCAATAGGCTCGCCCCCTATTACATGGGACTTAAAAACATAATAATAATTAGTTCTGGCGGAATGTGGGTGTATAAAGGGTGTAAAAAGACCCTTAACGAAGCCGAAAGGTACTTGTTCTCACCGTTATTGCGATCATTTATTGTTTTAGTTAGACCATACCTGGGAACCTTCTAGTTACGGAAATATTGGGGGTCAAAGTCCCAACTTTTTCACAAGTTTTTTTTTAAATACATATTTTTAATGAAAGATTTTTACTTTAAACACCTTCACGACCCGTGTTCTATTCAATCCATCCATCAGCACAATGTTTTGAGTGCGTTACATTGAGCTTTATCGCAAAACGTGATTTTTTACCCCAAAAAAAAGTCGTTTCCCAGCAATATTTTTTGCGTAAAGTAACTTAGTTTGATGTACAGAATAATTGGTTGACGGCTTCGTGAAGGGTCTGTTTACACCCTGTATTAGGTACACGTCTGCCTAACCCTTCGGGAATTTACAAGCGTGACGTTATGTGTTATGTTAATTTCGATAATGTTTACCAACAGTGCCCAGCTGATAATATCATTGAAGAGCAAATACAATCACGCTGCACAAAACGTGCATGACTAAGATTAGACTGATATGTCGATTTAAGATAAAATAACCCTCTTCTTATAAATCTCTCTGTTTTCATATAAACATATTCAAGTGGTCCTCTTATCTTAAAACTTTTTCTCTAAATTCTAGGTGTGGTCCACGGTCAGGAAGAACCTTAAAATTTTGTTAGAGTTCCGTAGGTACCTTATTTTATTTTCAAAAAGCAAGAGGCCGACTTGTTATTTCTAAAGGGTGTAAAAAGACCCTTAACGATGCCGAAAGGTACTTGTTCTCCCCGTCATTGCGATCATTTTTTTGTTCTGGAACATACCTGGGAACCTTCTAGTTACGGAGATATTGGGGGTCAACGTTCCAACTTTTTCACAAGTTTTTTTCAAATACAGGTTTCTAATGTAAGATTTTTACTTTAAACATCGTCACGACCCCCGTACTATTCAATCCATCCATCAGCACAATGTTTTGAATACGTTACATTGAGTTTTACCGTAAAACGTGATTTTTCACCCCAAAAAAAAAGTCGTTTCCCAGCAATAATTTTTGCGTAAAGTTACTTAGTTTGATGTACAGAATGCTTGGTTGAAGGCTTCGTGAAGGGTCTGTTTACACCCTGTATAATCGCGGTGGACAGGCCATGTCTGTCGAAGGCTCGATGATCACCAGTAAGAGACCTTGAGCAGTCTACAAACCAGAAAACCAAAACATTAGAAATATCACATGTGCATGGCAGTAGCGAAGGGTCAATTTTTATAAGAGGTAAGCCGGAGTTCTTTAAAGCTGAGATCTTTAATGTGATTTTATTATTTGTCTATATAATACTGACTGTGCCAGTTTTCAAAGGGAGGCCGGTAGGAATCGAGTTGTATGGAACCCTTGCCACTGGTTCATGGCTTACTTGGCACAGCCGTGAGGCACATTTCTGTATTTATTTCCTTTTTTTTTCTTTGTCTCTTCTTGTGTTTATCTTGCAGAATATGCTGTAGAACAGTTGATCTATTTTCCGCAGCCGTGAGATACACAATATTATCTTTTTTGTTGTTGTTTAGATTTAAGTTTTCTTTATTTTTAATTTCTTTCGTGTTTTTGTGGCATGTGCCAGATAAACATGTAATCTTTCTTTCTTTCTATGTTATTTTCTTTCTTATTCGTATTAAGTAAGGAGACAATACCTTCGAAATCTTCACCATCATCATCATCCTCCTGCCCTTATCCCAATTTATTTGGGGGTCGGCTCGGCGCAGCATGTCTTCTTCTTCCATACTTCTCTATAACTCGTCATCTCAGCAGTCACGTCCTTTATAGCCATATCATCCTTCACACAGTCCATCCATCGCTTCTTTGGTCTTGATATTTATGTATCATACTGACGACCGAGTCTGTTACGGAACCCTAAGGATAGAAGTTACTTCTTATATAATTCTATCCGAATTTGTGTGATAAGATAATGTTTTTTTTTTGTAAATAAGTACATAACTACAGAAAACAAGATTTTGGGTATCTTGTACTTTTTCAAAAATAGGTACCTACTTAAAAACCCGACTGCATAAAAAGTGAACTAAAAAGATGGAAACAAAATCATGTAGAAAATAAAAAGAACTCAAAAGATAATTATGACGTTCTGAAAGATGCCGAGTTTTTTTCATTTGCCTTTTTATTGTCTCTTTAGTTGGCAATCATAAAGTAAAATCTTGGCGGGAATAGTAAGAACAAAAAGAAAGCAAACTCCGGGAACGAAACCATAGTGCAATCTAACTCGATGCTAACGCCATCTATCGAGCACTGTGATAACTCTGAGCGTTTACCTAATATTCATTGCGATTCGACCTTTGATTTCATAATATTTTCATCTTATTATATACTCAATGCCGCAGAAGTGCAGCCACCGTGGATAACTAGTTTTTTTCTAAAAAAAACCCTAAGTTGCATAGTGATGCAAGATAAAAATCAGCTGATAACAAACACTTGAACTGTTCCTATTCCAAAGATTTAAGATAAAATGTGTCACGGAGATCAGCGCGGTATATAAATGTAACTAGGGTTCGTAAGCCGCTTAGTGCTTCAATAATATCGCTGATATGAAGCTACTAGTGGTCGTAAGGTACGGATTTTCCATAACTGTTAATATTTTTTACTAAGAATAACTACCAAGTGGTTTTCACTCATCCCTTTTTTTTTACGGATGAGAAATCATCAAATAACTCCTCCCGCTCTGGGTGGAGTGGGAGGGAGTGTCAGACTTTTACTGACTAAAACCCATCCATGTTCCTTCTTTGTCCTTTGTGTTCCGGGGCCGCGGTGTCTCTTTTGAACTGTCTCGCACACCCGGCAGGCATCGGCCCTTGCAGGCCCCTTCCTGGTTGCTGACATCTCTTTGAGGCGCGCGTGGAACACGAACGCGCCGTCGACACAGCCTGTCGTCATAAGACGGACGGACGGTGACTCATCCCTTACACCGCAATAAGATCTGAATTTGTTTTTTTTTTTAATATTTTGACCGAAATAACTCAGTGGTGGTCGTAGCTAATGTAAATTCAATCTTAATCTAATTCTCTTTTTCGGGGATCTCATAGTTGCCCTTTTTTATGCAGTTTGGTGGTAGCAGCCTGCTATGGCTCGACCGTGAGGCAGCAGCGAAGATTCCCGGATAGCTTTCTCTTTGGGACAGCTACTGCTTCGTACCAGATCGAAGGAGCGTGGAATGAAGATGGTAAGCATACTATATCTACCTTCATTTACTGATAAACAATACTGAAAGGCAAATATTTGAAACTCTGATCTATTCTGGTTTGAACTTTGAAGGCCATATGACATAAAAAAATACCTCTGAACTTTATCTCTGCGTGATGTTATCATCAGCGCGTGACCTAGAACTTATAGTACGGTGTCAAACGGAAAAGATAATGCTATTAGGTATAGCAGGAGTAGGCAAATCTCGACTCACTGCGATTTATTTTACAGGCAAGGGTGAAAATATTTGGGACTACATGGTCCACAACAACCCTTCCGTCATCAGAGGAAACACCAACGGCGACGTCGCTGCTAACTCCTATCACAACTACAAGCGTGATGTCGAGATGATGAGGGAGTTAGGCCTGGATGCTTACCGATTCTCTCTCTCCTGGTCTCGGATCCTGCCTACAGGCATGGCCAATGAAGTCAACCCAGCTGGCATCGAATTCTACAACAACTACATCAATGAAATGTTGAAATACAACATCCAACCTTTGATAACTCTATACCATTGGGATCTCCCTCAAAAACTCCAAGAATTAGGAGGATTCGCAAACCCTTTGATCAGTGACTGGTTTGAGGGCTACGCGAGGGTTGTGTTCGAGAGTTTCGGAGACAGGGTCAAGACGTTCATCACCTTCAACGAGCCTAGAGAAATCTGCTTTGAAGGCTATGGATCCACTACCAAGGCTCCTATCCTAAACTCCACAGCTATGGGAACGTATCTGTGTGCCAAGCACTTGGCCATTGCTCATGCTAAGGCCTACAAAGTATACCACAGCGAATTCAGGGCGACGCAGCGAGGACAGTGCGGTATCACCATCAGTGTGAACTGGTTTGGTCCAGCTACTGATACTCGTGAGGACGAAGTTGCTGCTGAACTTAGGAGACAAGGCGAGGTATGATTGTCATTTCTTAACTTGTTTTTAACTGTATGTCTTTGCATTTGGTCTTTGTCTTTGCAAGTCTTTTAATTGACTCGCCTCAGGCCAAAAATACAAAATCAGGAACTTCGGTACTTCTTGATTTTGTATTTTCAAGACCCTAATCATGTTTTTCAATCACAGTGGGGAATCTACGCCCATCCCATCTTCTCGGCCGAAGGAGGTTTCCCGCAGGAGTTAGCACAGAAAATCGCAGAGAACAGCGCCAAGCAAGGCTACGCCCGCTCCCGTCTGCCAGAATTCACGGAAGAAGAGAAGGCTTTCGTCAGAGGCTCTTCAGATTTCTTCGGCGTGAACCATTATACGGCGTACTTGGTGTCGGCTACTGAGCGCAAATCTACGGTCCCAGTGCCATCTCTGCAGGATGATATGGATAATGCCTCCTTTGCTGATGATGAATGGCTTAAATCTGCGTCTGCTTGGCTGACCGTAAGTGTTCTTTTATATTTTTTTCTGTAGTGCTTGAAAGGACAATCGTAACATTTTTTGATTTTAGAAGTTCAATAATAACGTTTTATAACGTTCACTCCGTTTCTTTGAAATAGACCTTTGCCGATTACCAGAGAGGTTTTAGATTTTGTTTTATGTGAAGTTAACGTAGTTCTTAATTTTTTTTCCTAGCTCGCGCCAGACAGCATCTACAAAGCCTTTACCCACTTGAGGAAAAAATACAACGACCCAATCTTCTATCTTACTGAGAACGGCTGGTCTACATGGGAGGGCAAAGACCTGATCGATGATGACAGGATCCAGTACTACAGGGCTTCGATGGAGAGCCTGCTGAACTGCTTGGATGATGGCATCAAGCTGAAGGGATACATGGCGTGGAGCTTGATGGATAACTTCGAATGGATGGAGGGATACATGTAAGGCATTGGATTTTTCGTCGCATGCAAATGTTACATAAACCTTTTTTGTCTGGACACGACGAGTTGTACCTACGAGAACATTTGCTTATCGTTGTAAATTATATGGAGCAGGTTGATAATTATTGAACAGTTCACTGGATATATAAACTACTTATCCTTTGCTTAGTTACGAGAAGCCAATGTCCAACAATAATGTAGTCAGAGGACATCTTCGGCTAAATAATGATGATTTTGAAGTGGGGGCATGGCATAAACAGGGAATTTGGTAAACAGCACGCTGAAAATCGACCGATGGAAACCCCTCATGTTTGTGAGTGTTATTATGTTCTTTCTTTTCACAGTGAGCGTTTCGGCCTATACGAAGTTGACTTCGAAGACCCCGCTCGCAAGCGTACTCCAAGAAAGTCCGCGTTCGTGTACAAGAATATCATCAAGAACCGCTACGTTGACTACGAATACGAACCTGAAACTATGACGATGACCATCGATGAGGGACACTAAAGTGTTATCGTTGTCTGATATTTTGCTGTGTTGTGACGTTTCATTAAAAGTATTTTGCTGTAAAGTTTAAAGATTTTTTTATTACCTTATTCTAGAGCTGCCATTAAAAAAAACTTTTTTTTTTTAATCTTTATTTAAAGAGTTTTTTCGCTAATGCGAATATGACACTCTGTATGTATACAAAAAAAATAAAGTTAGTCTATAGTTAACATCATCAATCGGAACTATGTTCTGGGCCTGTTCTTCAAAGCGGACTTAACCATATTTATTATGGGAATTATTTTATCTGATAGAGGGTTAGATAAATTTATATTGTGTATACCAATTTGAGATTTTAACAATTGATTTCGGACACATCTCATCAAAATGTGGTATGTGTCTTCCTCCTCATTACATACATCGCAAGCAGGGGATGACAATTTTTTCATTAAGTAGCCGAATTTATTAAGAGGCATATGTCCCGATCGAAGTCTTATTAATATAGTTAAATCCACTCTGCCAACAGGACAGTTACCAATCCAAGGAGAATATGAGGGCTGTGATTGGATTGTTCTATACCAAATTCCTTTTTCCCTGGAACGAAGATCAAAGTACTCTTTCCAGTTTTGTAAACATATATTTTTCAAAACTGGTATAAAGTCCATGTAATGTGGTATTGCATCAAAATCTGCGCCGTCCGAACATGCCTGTTTTGCAAGATGATCGGCCTTATCATTGCCGTCTATGCCTATGTGCAACGGGATCCATTGAATGATTACTATTGATAATTCTGGGATATGAGTTTTACAAGTGATTTAATTATTGTATAGGCTATCGGTCTACCTCGAAAAGTTGAGCAGCATCGAGCCAGGTGTTGAATTGAACTCTTTGAATCTGTATAAATGACATATTTGCCTTGGTCTAGAGATTCGATATATGATAAGGCTTCAGAGATGGCAACAAGTTTAGCAAACATGATAGACGCATTGGTGGAGATTTTAAATTTCATACTACCCTCGGTATTTTCGTCATAAAATGCGCATCCTATATGATCTCCGTCTTTTGATCCGTCTGTATAAATTTTATAAAATTCGGAATATTTAGACATAAATTGTAATGTTTCCTCTTTTAAAATTTAATTATAAATTTTAAGTATAATATGTTTAATTTAATTAAACAATTATACTTATTTTTTGCTTTAGTTAATGAATCAATTTTAGTTTTGAAGACATTGGATAAATCAATATCAGCCATCCAGGTATCAAAAGAAAACATTTCTAATTGTTTACAAGAACTAATGATAAATTCTTTTAATTTATCATGAATTACAACGAGTAAAGGAACCTTTTTATTTCTTTTATTACGGTAAATATCACTCAACTTTTCCAAAATTGGTATAACTGTATTTGTTTTATATGACCTTGTTTTTAACCAAAACTTTCCAGCCAGAAACCATCTTCTAACTTCCAAAGGTGGTAAACTAAGTTCTCATTCCATGACGTGTGTGGGTGTCGTCCTAATAAATCCCCCTATTACCCTCATGCATTGATTTTGTGCAACCTCCAATTTATTTTAATATTTTTTGGCACTGGTGCCACTGGTATTATATAAAAAACTAGCGTAATCTAAACGGCTTCGAATAGTCGATATTTATAACCGCCGTAAATGTTTTTGGTGAATACCCTAACCAGATCCGGACAAAACTTTAAATACATTAAGGAATTTGTGGGCTTTTTCGATAATTTCATTTAAATGTTTCCCCCATCCTAAAGAAAAAAAAAAAAAACGTTGTTTAGTCATGTCATTGTAACATAGCAACTGTTTGGGTGACAAGTCAGATGAAACAAATAAGATTAGGTTTGGATTAGTCTTAGCATTAGGTCCGCCTTTGTAATATTTTTGCGAAAAGACCATTAAGTATCGGATATTTTACTTAAACGTGGCAAACAAATGCTGAGCTTGCTACAGTAGGTAGGTAGCATTATAAATAACTAGAGTGAGCAGTAACTTAACTGGGTTAAAGAAAATAGCTCGAATAATAAACATAACATCTCAGCAATACCTTTGTACTATTTTAGTAAGTACAAACTGAACCGAAACCGAAAAAACCACGCCAAAGTCCATCAAAAGTCAAAGTCATGTTGGTTACGCGGATAAATAGACATAAAAATTGATTTGTTGATTGGCACGGGTAATCCCCTCCTCTTCATCTCCCCCGCACATTGCCTGTCTATGCGAGCCCCGAAAAAACACAACCACCGAGTCAACACACGCTCTCGATATATTTACAAAAAGTGGTGAAATTGGTGTGATCTTCTCGTTTTCGTTTGTCTCCGTGTTATGTGCCACGCTCCAGGAAGCTGCTCCGGGGAATCGAGGTATGTGCAACCCTTCCTTATAAGCGTATTGCTCTTTTCCTTGTGTTCCATATCAGTACGCTAACCCGCCATCTTTGCTCGTGCCAATTTCTATTTGATTGAATTATTAGCAAAAAACCAGCGCAAACACATGTTGACCGTTTTCTTTGACTATCGCGGTGTTGTACACTCGGAATTCTTTCCGAAAGGTCAAACAATAAATAAAGAATATTATTTGAGCTTTGAGTTTAAGAGAGCAAATTCGACGAAAAACGCCAGATTTGTGGAAAGAAAATTCTTGGATTTTGCACCACGATAATGCGCCTTCGCACAAGGCCATCATAGTGAACGAATTTTTGACCAAAAACTCAACAAATACTATCGAGCAACCACCTTATTCACCACATATGGCCCCAGCCTACTTCATTATTTTTCCTAAACTTAAATTACCACTTCGTGGCACCCGTTTTCATTCGTATAGAAGACATAAAGGAGAATCGCGGCGAGAACTGAACTCAATTCCGGAAAAAGCGTTTCAAAACTATTTTGATGATTAGATTATTATTCGTTGGAGTAAGTGTATAGCTACTGAAGGAGCATCGTTTCCCGACAGAGTAGTTTATGTGTTAACCACTTAAATTTGGCTGATTAACCAGAATTAAAGAGACAAAGCACCCAGCCCAGGCTAACTCCGTCACGTTCTTGCATAATTTTATTACAAAAATAACACCTGTGTTTGAACCGGTTATTACAGGCTGCGGTGATTAATCATTTAATACGATTTAACTCTAGGTAAGACCGCTTGTGCACGATCTACACCAGCTGTGTTGTGACATCGACTGCTGAGATAATTAATAAAAGGATTTGCTTATTGCTGAGAGCATGAGACAAGTCACCGCGATGCGACTTGAGACGTGAGGGTACTAATGCAAAGAAAGCAAGTCCCATACGCCTTTGTTACGCAAGTAGCATCACAAAGAGTGCTGGAAAGCATGATGTACTGTGGTACCCGGGTCGTGTGTGTGGGCTTAGGTATAAATAAAAGGCATTTATGAAAATCAATTGAGATTATTATTAGTTATAAATAATATTTCTTACATGTCCTACTTTGAAGGACTTCTAGACTATCTCCCACTTTTTCTATTCTTACATTTTCTTTCAATTATAAAGTTAGTTTTTTATTTTCTTTCCAGTCAAATAAATAACCGTAGAGGTTTAGGACATCTCTACAGTAGGTACCACCCTTTGGGAGACGCCTAAATCATAATTAAATAGGTAATGAATCCCGTAGAAATGCAATGAGGGCAAACTGGCTTTGTCTATTGCTTTTCCAAGTAGGGACTAAAATGTCACGGTGACTCCACTTTAGATAAAATCTCTCTGTTTAGCATCAACTGTGAAAATTATCCGTCGATCCATCTTTATCAAAGACGTTATCCTCCCCGCGAGGAATTAAGGCGTTAATCATGAAATTAAAGTTTGGTAGGCGTTCCGTATGATATGATATTATGATCCCTTCTCTTTGCATAATGTTTTTTTCCTGATATACTTTGGCATAACTATTTTGGTATAATTTTTTTGGCATAATAATACTTTGCCATTTTTTTTTGGCATACAATTTTGTTGGCATATTATCTTGTAGACTAATATGTATTGGCAAAAATTGAATTCGCAAAATGTTAGTAGGCGTACTGACTATTAGAATATTGTCTTAAAAATTCAATATGTAATATATAATTATGCGTTAATAAATGTATGCTTTAGAATGGTATGCTTAATCATTATTATGATTTGAGTAATAATGCTTAAAAAAATTATACGTAAGTAACCTGTTATGCGTAAATAATGTTATACGAAAATATAATTTGGTTCAACAAAAGTATGCCAAGTTATATTAGGTCTTAATTTTTTATACAAATGGATAGGGAACCATTATGATTAGTAGTAAAGTATTAGTAGTAGTTATTACTTATAAAGTAGAGAGGTTTTTTTTTTCTTTGAACGCCCTACCATCCCTAGAATTACGTTTATGGCGCTATTACTACAAACGACCTGGAATTGAGATTCAAAAGTAGAAATTAATATGGTGTACCATCGTGTACTAGACACCTTATTAGTCTATCCGTGCGAGGAATATGGTCGTGAAATTATTATGAATGGATTGTGTTTTCTCTTGTGGGGAAAATCCTACCTATTTTAACGCCCATTCTCCTTTATTCGAAATTCATAAGTGAAATGTCAGTGTCGCAGTGAGGGTTCCATGTTTTAATAATTTCAATGGGACCTGCAAATGCGCTTGTTTTTTCTGCTTTTTAGTCGGGTTTTTTAGTTTTTCTAATTACGTTTTTAATTCGAATTAAAAGAAAAAATTAAAATTTACTTATAAAGTTCCCCAAAAAAAAAGGAAAGTCCACCTTCCCTTCGCTACCTCTTTGTGTTTTAGATGGGGAGATCAGGAAGCGCTTAGTGATCCAATAGTTTCCTACTGAACCCTAAAGCAACATGTTACATAACGTGGTCTGGCCACTTGACTCTTGATAGCCGACAAGTAGCTACGTAAACATAAACATCTATGTTGTTACATATTTTATAGTTAATATGACGGATAAAATATTATTTTTGTTTATTGTCTATTTAATTTTATCTCCATATTCACTCACGGAATGGTTATCACAATATCGTTTGATTAAATTATATTAAAAAGGGTGTAAAAAGACCCTTAACGAAGCCCAAACGCATGTTCTCCCCGTCAATGCAATATTTTTTTGTTCTGGACCATACCTGATGGGAAACCTTCCTGACCATACCTGAAACATGGATAAAGGCAGGAGAATGATGATAAAATTTTCAGTGTTTTAGAAAATACAATAATTTATAACATTTACATTAATTTATAACATCACATTCAAACTTTTGGGGATTGTTTTTGTGAAATAAACTTTTTTTTTTTATATCCTACCTATCCTCCAAACCTCTTTGTCCTGTGCAATTTCTGGCCACGTTTGCCCCGCGAACATTATCAGATCGTCACACCACCTTCGCCGCGGTCGGCCTCTTCGGCGATGTCCACCTTCAGGCGTCCAGTGAGTGCCCACCTCTCCGGGTGCATCCGTGCGACATGGCCAGCCCACTGCCACCTTAGCTTGGCTATTTTGACTCCAACATCAGCTACTTGAGTTACGGAGCGCAGGGCGGTGTTCCTAACGTGATCTGATCGCATTGCTCGCTGGCAAATCTTGAGCTATAATAAACATATTATAAATAGTTAAGTATACAGGCAAGCATAACCGCGGGCTATTCAAGTCTATCTGAAATTGACAGTATTCCAATTGTATGAACTTACAGAATTGAGATAAAGCAACAAGAACACATAGATAATAGACAGTTTAAGCTATCCCTTCAGATAAAAGTGTACGTTTATATAACATTGTAAATACATAATAATAATTTGTTTAGTGCTTCAAAGTGCCGACATGAAGCTGCTCGTGGTCTTAAGGTAAGGAAATCGATAAAATTAATACCTACATAATAAGTAACAATACCTAAATAATAACAGATGCACGGGTCGATCTTCAAGGTTAAGTAACGCTTGCCAAGATCGGCCCGTGGATGGGTGATCATTCATTACATAACTAGCGAGTTTCCTCCACGCCCTGGAAACGCGCACGTATAGGCTGAATATATATTTCAGTCGTTCACGGATAGGTCAATGGCCCGCCTGAAAGTCTAACTACAAGTCTTACCAAGGGGTATCGTATTAACGGTACTAAGTACCTAGTACTAACGGGTCGTGGAGGTCAGATAAGCAGTCGCCATGCAAAATACTGCTGCATCCGGTTAGACTGGAGGCCGACCCCAACATAGTTGGGAAAAGGCAGATGATGATGACCTAGTTATCAAGAATTAAAACAAAACGTAATGGGTTCCTATCTACTTCATCTAGTACAAGTATGCCCAAAAAATAGACAAAATAAAAACCAACTTTTACAATTAGAACCGTAGACATAAAAAAAGACAACAACATAAATTGTTTCAAAAAGTTACACTACAAAATTTACGATGTTTATATCCAGTGTTGCCAGCAGAGTCCAGATTTTTGTACCCAAACCGTGCCTAAACAAAATGAGAACGAGTAAAATAACTTATTTTCCGCTCCCAATCTTTAGGAATGGTCCTTCCATCCTAATAAAATATAGCAGCATTGTCATAGGTGTCAAAAACGGACACCAATATTAAAAGGGTGTCTTGTCTGAGGCAGTTTGGTGGTGGCAACCTGCCGCAGCTCCACCGTGAGGCAGCAGCGAAGGTTTCCAGATGACTTTCTCTTCGGGACAGCCACCGCATCCTATCAGATAGAGGGAGCATGGAATGAAGATGGTGAGTCAATTGTACCGTCACTATTAAGCTCAATTGAATATAGTATTCGCAACCGGCATGTGTGTACATGTATTCACGTGGACGAGGTGAAGGATCGTAGCAGGTGGAATTTTGTAGTTACTGTAACAAGCACAAGCAGGAGTTTATTTAAGGGTGGAAAGTTTTGGGCGCTCCAGTGACGCTCTAACCCGAGTTTGCAACTAATCTGCACTAGGATTGTTTGCACAACATACTGAATGCAAATCGTGCGCGTTAAATCAGTGTAGGGCTCCAATTTGTTCTGATACTGATGCCTCCAATACTATTATTTCTATCTAATGTATAAATATTGTAATTCTTTAAGGCAAAGGAGAAAACATTTGGGACTACATGACCCACACCAACCCAACCGCAATCAGAGACGTGACCAACGGCGACATCGCTGCAGACTCCTATCACAACTACAAGCGTGATGTCGAGATGATGAGGGAGTTAGGCCTGGACGCTTACCGGTTCTCTCTTTCCTGGCCTCGGATCCTGCCTACAGGCATGGCCAATGAGATCAACCCAGCTGGCATCGAATTCTACAATAACTACATCAATGAAATGCTAAAGTACAACATCACTCCATTGGTAACTCTATACCATTGGGATCTACCCCAAAAACTGCAGGAGCTAGGCGGATTTGCGAACCCTCTAATCAGCGACTGGTTTGAGGACTACGCGAGGGTTGTGTTCGAGAATTTCGGGGACAGGGTCAAGATGTTCATCACTTTCAACGAGCCTAGAGAAATCTGTTATCAAGGCTACGGAGGTGATTTAAAAGCTCCTATACTGAATTCCACTGCTTTTGGAACTTATTTATGTGGTAAGAACCTGGTCGTGGCCCACGCTAAGGCCTACCACTTGTATGACAAAGAGTTCAGGCCGACGCAAAATGGGCAATGTGGTATCACAATTAGCGTGAATTGGTTTGGTGCGGCTACTGAATCTGCTGAGGATCAACTAGCTGCTGAGCTGAAAAGACAAGGCGAGGTAATACAAGAACAATGCTTATTCAATATTAGTTTAAATTCGAGACCTAATATAACCCCTTTTTCAGTGGGGCATTTACGCGCATCCCATCTTTTCGTCCGAAGGAGGTTTCCCAAAAGAGTTTTCTGAAAGACTGGCTGAAAAGAGCGCTCAGCAAGGTTACTCCCGCTCACGCTTGCCTGCGTTCACTGATGAAGAGAAGGCCTTAGTCAGAGGAGCCTCTGATTTCTTCGGCGTGAACCATTACACAGCACGATTGGTGTCAGCGACGGAGCATAAAGATGTGTTCCCTGTGCCTTCTCTGTTGGATGATATGGATGTTGGACACTATGTGCCTGATGACTGGCTTACATCCTCTTCGTCATGGCTCGTGGTAAGGATGATCACTATGATATTGTAAACAATTCGGTCCTAACTTACAAGCCTTGGTATTAGATAAAGCTGCTTTTTAGTCTTCGCTGACATTATCAGTAACGCGATAAAAAGTCTCGCTTGCTGCCGTAAGTCCTCAACTTATCTCTCATTGTCCCAGTATTGACATTACCTCTGCACAAAACCTCAAAATTCTTTTCTCTTTATTACAGTTGGCTCCAAACAGCATCTATAACTCCTTAACCCATCTGAAGGAAAAATACAATAATCCAATCTTCTACATCACTGAGAACGGCTGGTCCTCAGATCCTGACGGTGGCCTGATAGATGATGACAGGATCTCGTACTACAGAGCTTCGATGGAGAGTCTTCTCAACTGCTTGGAGGATGGAGTGAATCTCAAGGGTTACATGGCTTGGAGTCTGATGGATAACTTCGAGTGGATGCAGGGTTATCAGTAAGTATGGTTTTTCAATTTTATTTTAACGTTAGCGTTCGTTATTATATTCATATTTTATACCATTTTCCCACAGAGAGCGTTTCGGTCTGTATCATGTGGACTTCGAAGACCCCGCGCGCACGCGCACTCCTAGAAAGTCCGCGTTTGTGTACAAGAACATCATCAAGAACCGCTACGTTGACTACGGATATGAACCTGAATCTATGACCATGACCATCGATGAAGGACACTGAAGATTTTACAATGGTCCTGATATTATTTATTTTTAAATTAAAGGCATTAAATAAATGTTTATGTTTTATGTTGGCAGTATGTTTTATTCTCAAAGGATAACGTATTCATCTGAACAGGAATTACTCAATGTCCGCAAAAATGACTATCTTTGCCCATCTTTCCGGGTGCATCCGTGCCACGTGGCCTGCCCACTCCCACTTCAGCCTGGCTGTTTTTTCTCCGACATCAGCTACTTGAGTTATGGAGCGCAGGGTAGACCACCGCGGCGAAGGTGGCGTGACGATCTGATCAGGTTTGCAGGGATAACATGTAGGCTAGCAAAAAAAAAAAACATACTATTCTTATTATTTATATCTTATTATATTAAATATTACAATCATATTAAATAATTATTTTTCTCCAAGGAATTCTTTTACAGAATAACATGCCTTTTTAAAGTCTTTTAGCTTTCTTTTAAAAATACAAATTAATTGAATATAGCCTGGGCAATGAATGATTGTGGTTGGAAAAGTTGAAAGCAGAAAATCTGACTTATGAACTTTGTTTGGGCTAGTTAGAAGATAAACATATTAAAAGTCCTGACCCCTCCGTGGTGAGCCCGAGGGATGGGAGGGCAAAGAAGGTCCTGTTTTTTGGTTTTTTGCTTATATCTCCAAAACGATGCATCGTATTAAATTTTGTTGTACTACATAATAAAACATCATAAAATTCTCTTCAACGTTGCTTTTCAAATTTTTTATCTATCTCTTATCGTTGAATTGGTATGAGCTCCGAAAAACGAACAATTTTTAAAAATTTGTCCAATTCTCTGTCCCGTTCGTCTTCGTTTTTGGTTTGCATCTCGAAAACGGTGTGTCACACGAATACTTGTTGTACTGTACTACACAATGAAATCTGATAAAATTCTCTACAACTTTGCTATATTTTTTTTTTTTTTGGAGACTGATAAAATGTGTGACAAACAAAGTTGTAGAGAATTTTATGAGGTTTTATTATGTAGTACAACAAAATTTTTATACGACGCATCGTTTTCGAGATATAAGCAAAAAACCAAAAAACGGGACCTTCTTTGCCCCCCCATCCCTCGGGCTCACCTCGGAGGGGTCAGGACTTTTAATATGTTTATCTTCTAACTAGTCCAAACAAAGTTCATAAGTCAGATTTTCTGCTTTCGACTTTTCCAACCACACACCCCTTTTGAGCACTCATTTACCAGACTAATATTCCTAATGTCTATAGGTAACTTATTAAATATTGTTATACCTATACAAAAAATACTATTGCTATATACTGAAGTGTGGGATGTTTTATTGCGTAATATATTTGTAAGTCTACTGCTTTTTAATGTGTCATAGCTACTGATGTTTGATTTAACTAAAATTGAGGCCTCGTAGATATATAGAGCAGGGAGGGTTAATATCTTGAGGTTTATGAAATGAGGTTTACATGAATCTGTTTGGTGTATCCCACATATTGATCTAATACACTTCTTTTGTGCCTTAAACGCAATTTCTTTATCAGTCGAGTATCCCCAATATAGAATCCCATAAGATAGAGTGGATCCCACATAGGCATGATAAGCACTAAGTAGTGTGGTTTGGTTAGATACTTTTTTGAGCATGTAGAGGGCATAAGAGAATTGATGCAATTTTCTGCATACACTATTTACATTGTGTTTTCCATGACATATTAGAATCTATATAGATACCTAGAAATTTTGTACTTGTAACCTCAGAAATAGTTGCATTATTGTACTCAATAGATAATGGAATTGATTTTGCGTTTTTATTCTTGAAATTCATGTAATGGGTTTTTGTAAGATTTATTTTTAGATTATTTATTGTTAGCCAGTGTATTAATTTCGATAAGGAATCATTTATTTCTAGTTCAAGATTTTTATTTTTGTTATTTGTGAAAATCGCCGTACTGTCATCTGCAAATAAAACCACAGGGTGTTGAATAGCGCTAGGTAAATCACTACATAGTATAAAGCAAAGTCGCTTCCCGCTGTCTGTCTGTCCCTATGTATGCTTAGATCTTTAAAACTACGCAACGGATTTTGATGCGGTTTTTTTTAATAGATAGAATGATTCAAGAGGAAGGTTTATATGTATAATACATGCATTATATAGTCGAGAAACACTGATAATTTTAGAGGTTTTTAATGTAAGGTCGTAAATAAACACATTTTTTTGCGCTTACATTGCAAACGCTGGCTGAACCCTACGAGCTAGATCAAAATAATGTACTACAGTATTGTACACCTTAAAAAGGTCTACAAAAAAGTCCGCGATGGTATATGTCTATCTCTTAGGGATAACCCACAATAACCATTTTTTATCCTTTACTTACGAGAAAATAATGGCTTATTTACGAAAAAGCGAATTTAAGCAATACAGCATTAATCCTTATCCAATTAAGTACCTTAAATACTTTGTGCATGTAATATAGATCAATATGGCCCTTTACAGCAAGTAATTTAAATGAATATTTTCGAAGATATTACAGATTTAAAATGCAGGGACATAGCGGTTGCGGCGCGGCGGTACCGGCCGGGGGGCGCGAGCCTATCAATAGTGCGTCGAAGGCCGCGCTTCGCCCTATAGCACTTTATGATTAGCAGCGATCGCACGCGTTTATCGGAGCTCTCTAGCGAGGAAAATAACAATTATCTTAATATATAAAAGCGAAAAGTCACTTACTCTCTCACTCATCGCGAAATATCGAAAACCGCTTGACATATAAAGATGAAATTTGGCAAGGAGGTAGTTTATAGGTAGTAGACGTCCGCTAAGAACGGATTTTGCGACAGGGCTGGATTAAGGGGGTCTAAGGGCTCTCGCAAGTTTGTATGAAACTCCTTCATTTTTTGTGCTACAAACTTGAAATTTGGCCGGGAGGTAGTAGAGTAAAAAAAGTTTTGTCTTTCGTAATATAATATATACAAAGTCGCTCCCGCTGTTTGTACGCTTAAATCTTTTAACCTACGCAACGGATTTGAATGTAGTTTTCAGCAATAGATAGAATGATTCAAGAGGAAGGTTTATATGTATAAATTGCACCCGTGCGAAGCCGGGGCGGGTCGCTAGTCATTTATATAAATGAGAAATAATGGTGGGCCTAGTATCGACCCTTGAGGTACACCAAATTTTATAGATCTAGGGCTCGATGTATATTTAATTTCTGTATTTGTGGATGGACATATTTGCGTTATTTCAGTGAACTGCATTCTATTATTGAGATAGGATTTGATTATTTCTAGTGCTTTACCTCGAACTCCGTATATTTCTAATGTATGTAGTAGTAGTCTATGGTCGACATAATCAAACGCCTTTGTCATGTCCATGTATAAGGCTGTGACCTGATTTTTGTTATCTAGTTCCGTTATATTTTTTTTGTAAAAACTGATGCATTAACCGATTGCATGCATTAACTGTATTAACCGATTTCCCTTTTCTGAACCCAACCTGTTTATCTATTTTTTTTTTTTTTTTTTCGAAATATTCAATAAGAATATTAAACAGTACTCTTTCAAATATTTTAGCCATTATTGGAATGAGAGCGATAGGTCTGTAACATCGTACATCTTCCGTGTTTTCTTTCTTGAAGATAGTTTTCAAATATGTTGGGAAAATTCCTTCTTCAAGACACTGATTTATTATGTAGGTGATAATTGGACAAAACAACGAAGTATTTCGATTAGATACACAAATGGCGCTGCGACGCATAAAAGGAAATAGTTAACTGCATCTATAAATTGTATTTTTCACATAACAGTCATGACATTTAGTTGTTTCTGTTCATAGAAAAAAAAGGTATTATTTCATTTAGGTATTATTATTTACCGTCTGCCTCGTTGGTCGAGTGGTCACAAGGGCGATTGGGAACGACCGCTACTGCGAATCATATTTTAATCAACAAAGGTACAGACGCCAGCACATCAAGCTACTACAATCTGTCAAATTTCTTTAAAAGATTTTCAACTTAATCGCTGAAACATTAGGTTTAAGGTTGATTGTGAAAATTTGACAGTTTCGGATAGCTTGATATGCTGGCGTCTATACAACCTGTCACTGACATTTGCGGGCTCCCTGGCGCTTCCACCTTAACAGCTGATATTTATTTCGTTCCGAATTCCCTCGTTTGTCCTGTAATTTTAAAATAATTCCGATTCCAGTTAAACACTCATTGCAAAGAGTGACAGTGTCTTATTTATAAAACGTTTTGTGTTGTATCAGAGTGTATCTTATTTTATAATTAACTAAATGGTTCAGTGACGGCTACCGACATTCCCTTGTCGTAAAGCAATAAAATTGTAAAAACTTGTTTTTTTTTTACTTTTTCTACAACTGTCTTGCTTGGTACTGGTTCACACATGTTTGAATAAATATAAGTCCTCGTGAAACTGAGGCAAGGCTCACGTTATCCTCACCAAAAATGTGACGGTGACTGTACTTTAGATAAAATCGCACTGTCTATCATCAACAGTGATCGGAGTAGGTAGATTGATTTTTGGTACTTGTATCATAAATGCACACAGAAAGAATAACATGGATAAGCCATTTTTCCGGAAAGTAATTCCGGTATTTCCGGATTCAATTAAATATTGTTAATGTTGGTAGTGATATTATAACTACTCAATTCAAAATTTAAAGGAAGGTATCAAAACTAAATTAATTCATTATTTATCTGTTGAATAATAAAAACAATCACACCAATAATCCACCAATTCCGGAGGAATGTCCATAGTAATATATAGTTTCGGATCAATGACCCCAATTCAATCTACCTACTCCGATCACTGATCATCAACATGTCAAAATTATCCGTCGATCCATTTTTATCAAAGACGTTATCCTCACTGCGCGGCATAAAAGAGTAGGTAAATCATGAATTGAAAGTTTCGAAAAGTTCCGTATACATACAGGGTGTAAACAGACCCTTCACTAAGCCGTCAACTAAGCATTCTGTACATCAAACTAAGTAACTCTACGCAAAAATTATTGCTGGGAAACGACTTTTTTTTTTGGTGTGAAAAATCACGTTTCACGGTAAAACTCAATGTTACGCACTCAAAACTTAGTGCTGATGGATGCTTTGAATCGTTAATGGGTCATAGAGTTAATAAGGTAAAGTTAAAATCTTAAAAAGTGGTTTTAAAAAAAAACTTGTGAAAAAATTGGAACTTTGACCTTCAATATCTCCAGAACCTGTGGTTTCCCAGGTATTGTCTAGAAGAAAAAAATGATCCCAATGATGGGCAGAATATGTGGTTTTCGTTAAGGGTCTTTTTACACCCTTTATATTAAAGAATTGCTAGTTTTACGCCCAGCATTGTTTTATTATAAATATTTATAATTTAAAAGTTAGGCCGACAACTGCAAAACGAACTAGAATTGAGATGAAGAAGATCCTTGTATCTTTTTATCGACATATAGTAGAAAAGAAAAAATTCTACCTACCTACTTCAATGCCCATTCTCCTTTATTCATACTTCGTAAAATGAAAAAAAAAAAAGATACTGTAACAACAAACATACAACGCATAACAAATTAACAAATATTTATAAATACAACAGGACGGAACAAAAAAACTTGACAGCTTCCACGTCGTGACTGCGGCAAGCAGGTTACCACTCAGCATAATGCTGTGCTATGAGGGGCCCACAGCACAGCGCTGGTTTTCAATGGTCACCTGAAAAAAAAAAGGTACCTAGTACCTACACCCAAATCCATGAAGGCTCCAGAAATACTCAAATACTACATATTACATACTCATATAGGATGACTGATGGTAATTAGTGACCGATACTTAAACACGTGATTGTACTCATGATAACAAACACCCAAAGAAACATTTTTTATGAGTACAATCGCGTGTCTAAGTATCGGTCACTAATTACCAGCCACCCTATAAAGGGTGTAAAAACACCCTTAACGAAAACGAAAACCACATAATACCCATCATTGGGATCATTTTTTTCTTCTAGACACTACCTGGGCAACCACAGGTTCTGGAGATATTGAAGATCAAAGTTCCAATTTTTTCACAAGTTTTTTTTTTAAAACCACTTTTTAAGGTTTTAACTTTACTTTAATTACCTCCATGACCCGTTTACTTTTCAAAGCATCCATCAGCACTAAGTTTTCAGTGCGTAACATTGAGTTTTAACGTAAAACGTGATTTTTCACCCCAAAAAAAAAAGTGTTTCCCAGCAATAATTTTTGCGTAGAGTTACTTAGTTTGATGTACAGAATGCTTGGTTGACGGCTTCGTGAAGGGTCCGTTTACACCCTGTATACACAAGTTAGGCTGAGATTTCAATCATCATTCAGCATTTCTGGAACGACAAAAATACATAAGAAGTCCCTCAAAACGCCTGCCCCTCGCTAGTTCATCGGTATTTTAAATGGGGTGGAACAAGTCGTACACACGGCGACACATCAAGTTAGACATTTCCAGTATAACATAGCCTCGCTTTGTATAGATTTCCCGTGCAATGAGAGATCCGCATAAACTGGTTTAGTATAGCTTGATTGGTCGTCGTGTGTACCATCTAGGGTTGCCATCCGTCCGGGTTTCCCCGGATTTGTCCTAGTTTGGAGGGCGTCCAAGGGCCGTCCGGGTGGGCTTTTAATAAGTGTCCGGTTAAAACTATTCGTCAGTTTTATTATAACACCGTCTGAACCCAATTGTTATGTAACGAAATGCAAAATTTTTGAGCTGGTTTCCCGCACTCTTGCATCCTTCATCCATTCCTCATTTTGTTAGTAGATAAATTAATGCACATTTCTGTATGTTAAGTTAAATAAAAGAAAATAAGTACGTCTCCCGCCGCGCCTCATTTCTTGTTTGAATTCATGCACTCACTTACACCATACTGTTCGTCTAGCGGTGTTTTTCATATTTTTCTTTTTATTGTTTTGGGGGGAAAAAATCTCTAATTCACCTAAATGTGCGGGGTTTTTAACTTTTCGTCCGGCATGGTCACCTTAGGTGATGGCAACCCTAGAACTATCAAAAAGGGCCAAGTGATTCAAAGATATAGTTTGCTACTGAACCCTACAGCAACTTGTTATGTAATGTGAACTGGCTACTTGACTCTTGAAAACCGATAAGTAGCTACGTAAATATAAATATTCAGTAAACATGAGGGGATTCTTTTTGTTTATTAATTTTGGAGTATCTATTTATCTCCAAACGTGCTGCGCCCCGCGGTTTCTGACTTTTTTTCTTTTTGCTGCACCGATCCTAAAGAAGTTGGGATAAGGGCAGGAGAATGACGATAACATTAAGTAATTCATTGTTTTAGAAAATTCAATAATTTGTTACATAACATAACAACCAACTTTTAGGCAGTTCTTGAAAAATAAAAACATTCACGTAAGTATTAGGTACTTAGGTACAGGCAAGCGTAACCGTGGGTACTGGTACTGGTATTGTTATCAAAAATTTACAGGAAACTGAAAGAATTGAGATAAAACCAACAAGAAAACATAGATAACTGTAGACTGACTGAGATAAATGTATCTGTTGTAAATACTTACATCTAATCTGGTTAGTGCTTCAAATTGCCGACATGAAGCTGTTTGTAGTCATAAGGTAAGAAAATCAATAAAAATAATACCTAGATATTGAAACGAAACGTTACGGGTACCTACCTATTTCATCTAGTACTTACCTACAATAAAATCGCTTTTTATGTTTGTCTGTGCGACCGTTAATTTCTTTTTCTAAAACTCACCGTTTGGTCCTCCTAGAGTATTAATGTTCTGTGGTTTGGTCACGGGCGAAACTCGACACGCGTGTTGAGAGTGTTGAGACGATTGCGGAAAAAACAAAATGAAAGTCGTTGTACAGATCTTGATGTTTTGACAAGCCATTAGCCATCACAGCAGTAGACGTAGACTGCACCCGTCAGATGCATGGGCGGGTCACTATTGCCTCATAAAATAAAAATATTTTGTTGGTTACTTACTTACTAATACTTAATAGTGCACAAGGTAAGAGCGTCGTCTAACTTTTTGACCTCAGTCGGAAGTAATCTGATTAAATGAATAACGAACACGTATGAAAATAATCAAGGAATTATTCTTGATACTACCAACACGGTAATAATATTATATATTTATACTGTGCTATTAATCCTGTACAATATATCAAAAGTATGAAGAATGCCGCCAAAATTTTTGACAACATCTAAAAACGAACCTTTAGTTTTTTTTATTTATTTACCCGGAAGGGAAGGCTAGTCTTTCGACCATATTGCCAAATGCCAAGCGAACTATTGGAATCGTAACCATAAACAAAAATAGAGAAGAGTCCTCACAAAAACAATATCGGTTTTTATATCCAGTGTTGCTAGATAAGTTTCCGGATGATTATAGCCGAAACGTACCCAGGCGAAGCGAGAGCGAATAAAATAACCATTTTTTCATCACATTCTTCGGAAATGGTCGTAGTATGTATTTTATGACGCAGTTTGGTGGTAGCAGCTTGTCATGGCTCCACCGTGAGGCAGCAGCGACGGTTTCCGGATGACTTCCTCTTCGGGACATCCACCGCAGCCTACCAGATAGAGGGAGCGTGGAATGAAGATGGTAAGTCAATTGTATCGTCACTAATTAAGCTGGGGATGATGTTGCGAATGACAAAAAATAAAAGACTATGCTTAGGGAGTTTGGTTATATAGTGATCACGATGTGAGATGTGTGAAAGGTGACAAAAGGTAAAGGTAAAAAATCCACCAATTATTATTATTGCTTTGTATTATTGTATTGCTAAATATAAATATTGTATATTTTTCAGGCAAGGGAGAAAGCATATGGGACCACATGACCCACATCAACCCGACCGTAATCATAGATGGGGCCAACGGCGACATCGCTGCAGACTCCTATCACAACTACAAGCGTGATGTCGAGATGATGAGGGAGTTAGGCCTGGACGCTTACCGGTTCTCCCTTTCCTGGCCTCGGATCCTGCCGACAGGCATGGCCAATGAGGTCAACCCAGGTGGCATCGAATTCTACAATAACTACATCAATGAAATGCTGAAGTACAACATCACTCCATTAGTAACTCTATACCATTGGGATCTGCCCCAAAAACTGCATGAGCTCGGTGGATTTGCGAACCCTCTGATCAGCGATTGGTTTGAGGACTATGCGAGGGTTGTGTTCCAGAATTTCGGGGACAGGGTCAAGATGTTCATCACTTTCAACGAGCCTAGAGAAATTTGTTACCAAAGCTACAGAGGAGCTGTGGGTCCTTATTTATGTAGTAAGAACCTGGTGGTGGCCCACGCTAAGGCTTATCACTTGTATGACAAAGAGTTCCGGCCGATGCAGAAAGGGCAGTGCGGTATCACGATTAGTGTGCCCTGGTTTGGTGCAGCCACTGACTCTGCTGAGGATCAGCTAGCTGCTGAGCTGATGAGGCAAGATGAGGTAATACAAGAACAAATATTTCCGAATTAAATATTCTCTTAAATTCAAGACCTAAAATGACCTTTATCTCCAGTGGGGTATCTACGCGCATCCCATCTTCTCGTCCGAAGGAGGTTTCCCAAAAGAGTTTTCTGAAAGAGTGGCTGAAAAGAGCGCTCAGCAAGGTTACTCTAGCTCACGCTTGCCTGCATTCACTGATGAAGAGAAGGCTCTAGTCAGAGGAGCGTCTGATTTCTTCGGCGTAAACCATTACACAGCACGATTGGTGTCAGCGACTGAGCATAATGAAGTTTATGAACCTTCTCTGATGGATGACATAGATTTTATTGCTTATTTTCCTGATGACTGGCCTGTATCCTCTTCGCCTTGGCTCGTGGTATGACTGACACTATGATATCATTTAAACAATACGGTAACAGTTTCTCTTTTTGTCTTTAGAGTCCTAAACTGTACAATTATTGTTCTTTAATGAGAACATGATGAACAATCTTCCTTGCTCCCATAATTTTTCAACTTTATCATAAGTTTTACTACATTGGACACACCCATAGATCCTTTAAACAACATATTCTGTCTCTTTTCCCAGTTAGCTCCAAACAGCATCTACAACTCCTTAACCCATCTCAAGGAAAAGTACAACAATCCTGTAATCTACATCACTGAGAACGGCTGGTCCTCAGATCCTAAAGGTGGCCTAATAGATGATGACAGGATCACGTACTACAGAGCTTCGATGGAGAGTCTCCTCAACTGCTTGGATGTTGGAGTGAACCTAAAGGGTTACATGGCTTGGAGTCTGATGGATAACTTCGAGTGGATACAGGGCTTCCAGTAAGTTTGGTTGCTCAACCAGTATTTTAACGTCAATGCCCATTATAATATTCATATGTTATACCATTTTTTTCCTTAGAGAGCGTTTTGGTCTGTACCACGTGGACTTCGAAGACCCCGCGCGCACGCGCACTCCTAGAAAGTCCGCGTTTGTATACAAGCACATCGTCAAGAACCGCTACGTTGACTACGAATATGAACCTGAATCTATGACCATGACCATCGATGAAGGACATTGAAGACTTTACAATGGTCCTGATATTATTTATTTATAAATTAAAGGCATTAAATAAATGTTTGAGTTTATTTTATTCTCCAAGAATATTATTCGTATTCATTTGAACATGATTTTTTTCAATGTCCGCCAAAATAGTACAAACGAAAGTCACGAAATAAATAACGAAGTATTTCGATTAGTTACATAAAATGGCGCTAATACCTACGCGTAAAAGGAAAATGTTTATTGTTCTATATTGATATTTGTATGATATTTTTTTACTGTTCATCTATACATATAATAAGAATGTAAAAAAACTGTGTCTGTACATTGAATATATTAAAAAAAAAAAAATTGAGGGGGGTTTAGAAACAGTAATAGAGCACGAATCCAAAAAAAAAAATCTGTCTGTTTGTCTGTTTGTCTGTTTGTCTGTTTGTCTGTTTGTTTGTACACGCTAATCTTCGGAACTACTGGACAGATTTGAAAGATTTTTTTTTTGTTGTATAGGTATTAAGTCTGGGCAACATATAGGCTATATTTTATCTTGGAAACTTGAACACCTGATGCAGAACCACAATAGACCAGCTAAACTATAAGAGATACAAAAATGGTACCATAGCAAAAATTGTTCCACGTGATGAGCATTTTCTGTTGAGAGAATAAATTTGAAGATCTAAAACACCTGATGTGGAACTCCAACAGCCCAGCTACACTATAACATATATAGGAATGACGTTTTAGCAAAAGTTGTTCAATCTGATGAGCACTCTCTGTTGACTTATAAAAATCGAAGATCTGGAACACCTGATGTGGAACTCCAAGAGCCCAGCTACAATATAACATATATAGGAATGACGTTTTAGCAAAAGTTGTTCAATCTGATGAGCACTCTCTGTTGATTTATAAAAATCGAAGATCTGGAACACCTGTTGTGGAACTCCAAGAGCCCAGCTACACCATAACACATATAGGAATGACGTCTTAGCAAAAATTGTTCAATCTGCTGGGCATTTCCTGTTGACTTATAAAAATCGAAGATCAGAAACATCTGATGTGGAAATCAAAGCTAACAATAATTTCACTGTATAATTATAAAATAATATAAGCTGGGAGTACCTCCACGCGGTGAAGGCGGTAACAGTTTAGGACTGATTTTCGATGACGAAAGGTATAACATTGAAAATTTGACTCTACTGGACAAAACTACCAATTATTTTTTTATTTTATCGAATAAATATGCCTTCGGGCTTATGTTATTTGAGTGTTTAATTTCACTTATCTTCGTGACACGGTAGCCAACCCGGTAACGCAGGGGAGCAGTCACTTAGATTTTAATTGATCAGGTATCTTCACAATAAAACTATAACCATGCCTAGAAAGAGGTCAAATCTTTCCCAATGTTCCAAAGGAGCTAAAAGATTGAGGATCATAAGATCCCAAGAATCTACCGAAGAACGTCAGGAGAGACTTGATGCTGTTCGAGAACATCAGGCTGCAACTCGCTCCGTGGAAACCTCTTCGGATCGCGAAGCACGCCTGCGTTCTCAGCGTATTTACGCATCGACATCCAGGTCTCTAGAGAACTGTGAAGAATATGAAGCGCGACTGACTGCTGATCGTGAACGTCATGCATTGTCTCGCGAGTCGGAGACGTTCATGGAAAGAAAATTATGCTTGAGTTTTCAGCGTGTATACACATCGACTTCGAGGTCTCTAGAGACAAGTGCGGAACGTGATGCACGACTGACCGCTGATCGTGCAAGTCATGCATTGTCTCGCGAATCGGAGACGTTCAAGGATAGAGAATTACGCTTGAGTTCCAAGCGTATCTACGCGTCGACTTCGAGGTCCCTAGAGACAAGTGCGGAACGTGATGCGCGACTGACCGCTGATCGTGCAAGTCATGCATTGTCTCGCGAGTCGGAGACGTTCACGGATAGAGAATAGCGCTTGAGTTCCAAGCGTATCTACGCATCGACTTCTTACTTACAAAAATGAAAGATATGGAACGTCTCGAATCGTCTCGTGCATCCCGTTGTTTTCCCGTCCCAGGGCTCTTGGAATTCGACATCAGACGTTTCAGATCTTCGATTTTGACGACCCCGTTGTCGCTGGCATAAGCAACAGGATCCGCGTACGAAGTCGCGGGCAGAAGCTAGTAGAAAATAAAATAAGTAGCTACTGCTACAATTATCCAGCTTGGTTACTAGTTTAAACAAGATGGAGATCTTTTTACAGAAGTAAACATTATCCCAACAATTCTTATCATGACATTAAGATAAAAGCAACAAAAACGACGGATAAATGAGTTTGTTTAAATAATTAATTTGTATTATATATTATGCAAAGTGTTTCAAAGTGCTGACATGAGGCTGCTTGTGGTTCTAAGGTATGAAACTTCAATAAAAATAATACATCATCATCATCATCTTCCCCTTGTCCCATATTAGTTATGGTTTGCGCAGCGGTTTTTTCTTCCATTCTTCACTGTCACAAATAAAAACGGATCAATCTTATAATAAAAAAAAACATTTCATAAAAGAAGCTTTTAAAAAGTGTTTTTTTTTTAATTTTTAAATTTCGCTCGCGTCCGTCCCTAGCACACTTATTTATTAATTAATATAGGTAAACCAACAGCTTCTGTGTACAACATAATATCTTAAATAGGTATAGATTTTACAGTCTTGGACTTACACAGTCGCCAATTACTGGTTAACCAGCATTCACAAAAATAAGTGATGTTAAAATTCAGAAATAAAAACGGTATCGCTATAATTTTAATAACTAATTAAGACTAAAATTAAAAAAAAAGTCATAAAATATAAAAAAAAATATCAGTAAGTACCTACTTAAACAAATAAAAAATGTGATCAAAACTGAGATCATAACTATTAACAAAAAATAAAGGAAGAAGTAGTTTATTAAAATAAAATAAAAAACCTAAACTTCCATCGCAACACTTTCCTCGCAACACATTTCTTGCACACATCCCTCGCAACACATCCCTCGCACTCATCTTTGCCTTGTTTATATTATGTATGTACAAAAACCTCGCTCCGCTAAGCCGTTTCCACTACAGCTGCGCTGAGCGAGGCTAGGTAAATGAAGCAATTATATTGGTTATTGAAACGCAGCCTAACTATTTCATCTGTATAAATTATAGCAAGTTGACGGTCCCAAAAAAAATAGTTTTTTGTCTGACGCAGTTTGGTGGTGACAGCCAGTCATGGTTTGGCCGTTAAACAACTTCGCAAGTTCCCGAATGACTTCCTCTTCGGGACAGCCACTGCTGCGTACCAGATCGAGGGAGCGTGGAATGAAGATGGTGAGTCAAATAAATAGTCCTATGGGCTAAGTTAATCCAAAAAATTACACCATAAGTAGAAGTACCCATATCTGCAATCAATTTTTCTATTTAGCATGATATCAGTCTATTTTAAATCTCTGCAATTTGTAAATTTTTCAGGCAAGGGAGAAAGTGTATGGGACTACAGAAGCCACACAAACACATATGCCGCAAAAGACGGGACCAGCGGTGACGTCGCTGCCGACTCTTACCACAACTACAAGCGTGATGTCGAGATGATGAGGGAGTTAGGCCTGGACGCTTACAGGTTCTCTCTCTCCTGGTCTCGGATCCTGCCTACAGGCATAACCAATGAGGTTAACCCAGCTGGCATCACATATTACAACAACTTACTCAACGAAATGTTGAAATACAACATCACTCCATTGGTAACTCTATTCCACTGGGATCTGCCCAAAAATCTGAACAAGCTAGGAGGAACTGCTAACCCTTTATTTACCGGATGGTTTGAGGACTACGCAAGGGTTGTCTTTGAGAATTTTGGAGACAGGGTCGAAAAGTTCATCACTTTCAACGAGCCGAAAGGATTCTGTTACTCAGATGAAATTAGTGCTCTTTTTCCGGGCCAAAACGCTACAGCTTTAGCAACTTATCAGTGTGCCAAGAACTTCTTGATTGCCCACGCTAAGGCCTACCACTTGTATGATAAAGAGTTTAGGCCGACGCAGAAGGGGCAATGTGGTATCACGTTTGGTGTGAACTGGTTTGGTCCAGCTACAAACTCTGTTGAGGATCATCTAGCTGCTGAACTGAAGAGGCAAGGAGAGGTATGTATTACCAGGTACTTGTTTAATTTATTCGTCTTAAAGACCTAATCAACAACTACTGAATTTATGTCTTTCCAGTGGGGCATCTATGTGCATCCCATCTTCTCGACTGAAGGAGGTTTCCCAAAGGAGTTTTCTGACAGAGTGGCTGAAAAGAGCGCTCAGCAAGGGTACCCCCAAACTCGCCTGCCTCCATTTACTGAAGAAGAGAAGGCCTTAGTCAGAGGAACCTCTGATTTCTTAGGCTTGAACCATTACACTGCACGATTGGTGTCAGCGACGGAGCATAAAGATGTGTTTCACGTACCTTCTTTGTTGGATGATATAGATGTTGGTACTTATGTGCCTGATGACTGGCCCAAATCGATCTCCTCATGGTTTGTGGTAATTAAAATGTTTAAATATATTTCACAAACAAGTAACTCCATACTTTGACAGATTAAATGACAAAGTGCAATGTCTGCAGCCAGTCCAGAGTCCAGTCTGGGTGGGTTTGACCACACTCCTAATTAATTGTACTCGAAAGGAAAACACTGCACGGAGCCTCAATAGGCACTAAGGCAGTGTAAAAAGGCAAAGTTGTCTCTTATAATTCGTACCTGGTACAAATATCTACTTCTTTCAGTTAGCTCCAAACAGTATCTACAACGCCTTAATCCATCTAAAAGCAAAATACAACAATCCAGTGATGTACATCACGGAGAACGGCTGGCCTACATCACCTGACAGTGACCTCATAGATGATGACAGGATCAAGTACTACAGAGCTTCGATGGAGAGCATGCTGAACGCCCTGGATGCCGGAGTAAATCTTAAGGGTTACATGGCATGGAGTCTGATGGACAACTTTGAGTGGACGAATGGCTATCGGTAAGTATGGTTGTTGTATAAATTATTTTCAGTTAAACCTTCTTTAAAAATAACACATACCATTTTTCCTTAGAGAGCGTTTCGGCCTGTACAAAGTGGACTTCGAAGACCCCGCGCGCACGCGCACTCCTAGAAAGTCCGCGTTTGTGTACAAGCACATCATCAAGAACCGCTACGTTGACTACGGTTATGAACCTGAATCTATGACCATGACCATCGATGAAGGACACTGAATATTTTACACTGTCTCTGATAATTATTATTTTATTGTGAAATATAAGGCGGTCAATACCGTTGGTTGTTTTATTATCCTATGATAAAGGCACTCATCAGAATATACCGCCTCAATGGCTGCAAAAATAGCACAGACGGTGCGGGACTCCCTTATTATTATTATACTCTTTGGTGCGGGAGGACCACACGCACGTTTCAAGTTCACGGTTAGTTAAATAATGATGATGTCGTTTGACTATAATGTTTGTCGTTCTACAATTTCCGACATTATGTCCCTTGGGTATTTTTATGATAACTAAGCATGTTTACAAATATCAATAAATTGCACTTCTCACGACATTTATATCGTTCCGATAAGTTATTTTGCAATTCATAAGAAAAAATATGAATGTATAGGGGAAAACGCCAGGGTAACCTTCGAAATTCAAATTTTCTTAACTTACTTATGCGTAGGTATTACGGCCGCAAATCATATACTATTTTGTTAATCATACAGCCTTATACCGACAGGCAAATTGAAAAAAAAACATAACAAAATATGAACTTCGCGGGCTACCCTGACGCTACCACCTTGGGCACAACAAAATTACAAAGCGACAACATCAAAAACCGTAAAAGTAATACCTTGCAAAACTTTTACTGACAATTGGCAACACTAACAGCAGACAGATTTTGTTTTAAATGTCCCATGTTGGTCCCGCCAATTTAATTTGAAAGATTATTAGTTTATTAATATTAGCCATAATTCCAATAACTAAATGGAAAGAGTGACAAAAGTGAATCTGCTTTTAAAAACAAAATTTTGGGTGGTTGTAAAGTGTAGTAATTAACTTAATTTTTCGGTGACAGCTACCGGCAATCCGGCATTGTCATGTAAACAGATACAATAATTATGGTAAAAAGCCATTTCAACTGTTTCTGTTTGCTTTTAACGTTCTCTAAAGTCACTCCACTTGTTACTGGTTTAAAGATTTTTTACAAGACTTCAAGTTCTCGTTAATTTAATGCACTTTGAAAAACGTAAACATAACCTTAATCAAAGGTAAACATAACTTTGTTTTCTTTTAATTTTCTACTATGTATAACGCTGTTCTAGTTCTTCCGACCTTCCAGCAGTTCTAGTTGTCTATATTTTTCTTTTATATAATATCATGATTATGACCCGTAAAATGTTTTCTCGTCAAGAAGAAGGAAAACTCTTGGTATTTAAATTACCGTGTAGGCATAATGTCACAACATTAATATTTTATTTAGAACATGACTGTGACGATCTACTGGGCCCCAGTATTTTGATAAGACATGTACAAACATTACATAATAGGAAAAATATTTGCTCATTTCTAGAGTAGATATTAAACCAATTAAATTCAAAGATTGAGCGGTGGTAACAAGATACTCTTATGTAGACAAAGATCGCAGAAGCAACACGACAACTACAGATAAATGAGTCCATTTTGTATAAATTGTAAACACATAATAATTATCGGCTAAGCGGTGAAGTGCTGACATGAAGCTGCTGATGTTTTTAAGGTAAGACACTTCAATAAAATAATAATCCATCATCATTATTTTACTGACCAAAGGAGGTCATTGTTGAGATGACTGGGAATAGAGAAGTATAGAAGAAGAAGACTAGCTGCACCAAGCCGAAATAAATTGGGATAAGAGCAGATGATGATCACCATTTTCCTTGCTTTATCTTGGGGTCAGTGTAACAAGAACCACATAAGTAATAATCTATTTTCGAGACATAAAAATACAAAAGCACCTATTTCATATATGTATAAAATAGTATTAAACAAAATTGCACATTATTCACAATTTATATTCGGTGTCTGATTGACCTCATAATTCTTCTTCAAAACCACATCTGATTTTAATACAATATCCACCATCATTTGAAGATTATATTCTAGAAGCTTTAACTTTTCTAGTTTAACACTTCCATGTAAATTGTTGCAAAATAAGGTCTGAAAAAATTTTTGAACTGCAAATATGTTTTGGTCCATCGCAGTTTGATGGTAACAGCCTGTCATGGCTCCTCTGTGAGGCACCAGCGAAAGTTCCCCAATGACTTCCTCTTTGGGACGGCCACATCTGCTTACCAGATTGAGGGAGCATGGAATGAAGACGGTGAGTCCATTAAATTTTGCTATGGGCTATGTTGATCCAAAAATTACACCGTAAGGACTTACAATCAATTACAGCAGGCTATTAAAAAAAAAAACTGCATCCCGTTATTTTTTCAGGCAAGGGAGAAAACGTATGGGACTACAAGACCCATACAAACTTGTGTTTGTGTAAGTCTTGTGGTCTTTGCACTATCAGAGACGGGAAGAATGGTGACATTGCTGCCGACTCCTATCATAACTACAAGCGTGATGTCGAGATGATGAGGGAGCTAGGCCTGGACGCTTACCGGTTCTCTCTGTCCTGGTCTCGGATCCTGCCTACAGGCTTGGCCAATGAGATCAACCCAGCTGGCATTCGTTTCTACAACAACTACATAAACGAGATGTTGAAATACAACATCACTCCATTGGTAACTCTATACCATTGGGATCTGCCCAAAAATCTGTACAAGCAAGGAGGAACTGCTAACCCCCTGTTTACGGGATGGTTTGAGGACTACGCGAGGGTTGTGTTCGAAAATTTTGGAGACAGGGTCAAGTTGTTCATTACTTTCAATGAGCCCAAAGGATTCTGTACCCAAGATGAAATTAGAGCTCTTTTTCCGGACCAAAACGCCACTGCTATGGCAACTTATCAGTGTGCCAAGAACTTCTTAGTAGCCCACGCTAAGGCCTACCACTTGTATGACAAAGAGTTCCGACCAACGCAGAAGGGGCAGTGTGGTATAACAATTAGTGTGAACTGGTTTGGTGCAGCCACTGACTCTGTTGAGGATGAACTAGCTGCTGAACTGAGGAGGCAAGGAGTAGTATGTGTTACCAGTAACTTTTTCATGTTATATTCTTCTTCTTTCAATGCCTCAAAACATTGATTTTTTGTGTTTCCAGTGGGGCATCTACATGCATCCTATCTTCTCGACCGAAGGAGGTTTCCCAAAAGAGTTTACTGATAGAGTCGCTGAAAAGAGCACTCAGCAAGGTTATTCTTGCTCCCGTCTGCCTCCATTTACTGAAGAAGAGAAGGCTTTAGTCAGAGGAGCCTCTGATTTCTTGGGTGTGAACCATTACACAGGATGGTTAGTGTCAGCGACGGGGCATAAGGATGTGAATCATGTACCTTCTCTATGGGATGATATAGATGTTGGTACTTATGCCCCTGACAGCTGGCCTAAATCGATTTCCCATTGGATTGTGGTAATTTAATAAATACTACTCTCAGATATTTTGGGTCCTGTGCTTTACGAGGTTTATATGCCTTTTCCTTATGATCAGCCAATATACTTTTGCTGTCTTTGTAAAATTATTAATTCCAAATGAGTTATTTTAATTCCATAGTCTAGCTCGTGAAATAAGAATAATATTACACTCCAAAAGAAAAGCACAGCCCGAGTCAGAATGAGCAGCGTACAAGAGGTGGCCTTACTGTAAAAATTGTCTCTTTTAGAAACAGGACCTGAATTCATCAACTCAACTCAAAGCATTTATTTCAATTATACCAGAACAGGTACTTTTGAATGTCAGAAAAACAGAAGGCGAAGCTACAGTCCCAGGGCTGCGGGACTGTTCGAAAGAGATACCGCGGCCCTGGAACACAAAGGGCAAAGAAGGAACATGGATGGATTTTAGTCAGTAAAAGTCTGACACTCCCTCCCACTCCACCCAGAGCGGGAGGAGTTATTTGATGATTTACCATCCTTAAAAAAAAAAAAAGCTACAGTCCCAAACACAAGCTATAATAACTTGTGAAAGTACTGTAGTTGCACATTCCAAAGCGTAGATCTCTATGGAGAAGAATGGGCAAGAAACTCCATGGACACTTTTCAATCAACATATTTTTACAAGATCTTGGTTACATAGCTACATCATTCATGTTGAGATAATACATATATGTGAGAATGATGTAGAAAGATGTGCACATTAAGAGCGTCCAGAGTAAAAGATTAGATCAACAGTTTAAAAACAAAGTAGTTAAAATTAACCATGGCAGCTAAGAGATCATCATATCTTTTTTTCCAGTTAGCTCCAAACAGCATCTACAACGCCTTAACTCATCTGAAGGCAAAGTACAACAATCCTATTGTTTACATCACTGAGAATGGATGGCCGACATTACCTGACATTGCACTGACAGATGATGACAGGATCACGTACTACAGAGCTTCGATGGAGAGCATGCTGAACGCCCTGGATGCTGGAGTCAATCTTAAGGGTTACATGGCGTGGAGTCTGATGGATAACTTTGAGTGGATGAATGGTTATCTGTAAGTATGGTTGCTTATTTTTACTATACTCTATTTTTATTTAGAAGATGTTCGTTCATGCCTTGAAAGTTAACTACTTTACAAAATGTACACATGTTATTGTTCTGTTTTTTTTCTTAATTGGTTGCTAAGCTAGCAACTCGAAGCTACAAAAAACGATTCCCGGGTCGGGCAGAGTTATAGTGTTTTTCCATCAGGTATTTTTCAGTAGTAGCCACGGAGTGTAGATTTGTGCCCGTGTGTAGGTGTGTACCCATTAGTACATCTCTGCTTAACCCTTTGGGGATTAAAGGCGGGATCTTATGTTATGGTTTGATATGATGACTTATTATTATAGCTATCCCTGTTCGGCAAAGGCCTCCATTCCATCCAACTTGTTGTGAATCTCATATTTTATATCATTGGTTTCTCCGCAGAACGCGTTATGGCCTGTACCAAGTGGACTTCGAGGACCCCGCGCGAACGCGTGTTCCTAAAAAGTCCGCGTTTGTGTATAAGCACATCATCAAGAACCGCTACGTTGACTACGGATATGAACCTGAATCTATGACCATGACCATCAATGAAGGACACTAAGGGTTATTGCTCTGTACCCTGTTGATCGGAGTAATTTTTAAATCATTAACATTGCAGGCTATAGCTAAGGTAAATAATACTTTAACCTGGACAATAAGTACATACATAATCATCTGCCTAGCCTTTTCCCAACTATGTAAGGGTCGGCTTCCAGTCTAACCGTATGCAGCTGGATATAAGTATTTTACATGGAGCGACTGCCTATCTGACCTCCACAACCCAGTTAGTACTGGGTAATACGATACCCCTTGGTAAGACTGGTTGTCAGACTTTTTGGGCCACTGACTACCTGTAACGACTGTCAAAGATCTACAAATGACAGCCGGGACCAACAGCTTAACGTACTTTTGAGGCACGGATGAAACTCGGTATGTAGTGGGTGGTCACCCATCCACAGACTAACCTAGGCAAGCACGACTTAACTTAAAGATCGATCCGAGCGGCTGTTATTATTTAGCCACGAGCTACATACATACACAAAATACGCACAATATCTACAAATTTTAAATATGAATCTCTTTTTTTGTTTTATATGATTTATTAAAAGTGTTTAATAACAAACAAACAATCTCACAACCCACAACATAGTGTATTTATTTATTAACACTTGTTTTATTTTATTTCCTTCTTCTTGTCTTTGTTTTAATTACTTACAAAAGCTTATTTACGGGTATTTGGTGTTCGACAATAGTGCTGAAAAAAAAAATGGCGGCGTTGGCGCCAAAAGAACCATACGGGTGCAGCGGCACTATTTTCCTCTGGCCTTATTCTTCTAAAAATGAACATAGATGGCGCTTGGTTTTGAAATAACACGACTTTAGGTATAGATGGCGCTCAGAGGCGGGAAAAGAAAATGTTAATCTACATTTTTCCGAGTCAATGACTTTCTAATATCTATGATGATTATACTTTTTTTACAAACGTCTGTAATTTGTACTTCTCATTTAATAATCATCATGATTCGTTTTATGCTGTTCATCAATAGGAGAAAACATAATTTAAGTAGGTACATAATATACCTATGTCGGATCCTGATGAGTTTGTACTTAAAATTAAACACAAGCGTCTTTGTTTGGCGTTGTACAGAGCCTAGGGAGTATGGTGACGATGGGAGGACAGTGATTGTCGAGAGTTCGAGACGTGGTCGCGACACCTACTGGCTTAGGAACTGCTCTGTGTTTCCTTTTAAGATTATTTAGTTAGTACAGCAGTGATAGTAATTGACTCTGTAACAATGAACTGTGTACAAGTTGAAGGAGCTGTTTCTCTAGTTTACCCGTATCCCACTCTGCGCCCACAACTGTTTGACACTAAGTATGTCACTTAGTACGTCCTGGCCAGGGCCATATGTACCTGGATGCGACACCTACTAATATTATAAACAGGTAAAGTTTTTAAGTTTCGATATAGGGGTATTCTTTAGGATTACTGATCCTATTGCGAAAATTCTTTCACAAATGGTAAGCTACATTATCCCAGTGACATCATCTGCCTAGCCTTTTCCCAACTATGTTGGGGTAGGCTTTCAGTCTAACTGGATGCAGCTGATACTAGTATTTTATATGGAGCGACTGCCTTTCTTATCTCCACAGCCCAGTTAGTACTGTGTAATAAGATATCTCTTGGTATGACTTTCGGGCCACTGACTATCTGTAACGACTGTCAAATATCTAGAATTGACAGCTAGGACCAACGGCTTAACGTGCTTTCCGAGGCACGGAGGAAAATCGGTAGGTAATGGGCGGTCACCTATCCAAGGAACAACCTAGGTAAGCTCGGCTTAACCTAAAATACTACCCAAGCGCCTGTTAATATTTTACCACGAGATCCTCTTTATCCCGGTGTCATAGGCTATATTTAATACGTTCTCCCGACCAGAAAGGCCAATCCACGGCCAAAACCTAGTTATCGATATATAATATTTTGCACGCGACAATTACAAATCAAATATGAAGTCCTTGACATCAAAATCCAGCAAGTGATTAAAAGAAAATGTAAGTAACGAACTTTGATAACCACTTACTGATATCTTATCCCAAGATAATAATTATAACGAACACTTATGTAAAACGCTTCAGTTTTAATTTACACAATGCGCGTCGTGGTACTGTGTTTGTTGAAGTAAGAATTTTATATACCTGCTTGAATTATAATGTTTTTATTATTTTATTATGTGTGTGTGTGAAAAAGATTGGTTTTCTGTCACGAGAAAAGGCGGCCCCGTTTTTCTTGTTAGTCAAGTGAGTGGGAAAACACTCTTTTCCGGCCATGTGTCAAAAAGTGTAGCAAATTAACTCAGTACACCGGTGTATTCCACCGGTGATACTTGAGCCGTATTGCACCAGTGTATTTTATAGATTTTGGAGAACTCATTTTGTGTGGTTTTTATTTGGTATTGTAGTGGAGAGAGAGGAGGTGACTGCTGAGATGACGAGTAATAGAGAAGTGTGGAAGAAGAAGACATGCTGCGCCGACCACAAATAAGTTGGGATAAGGGCAGGAGAATGCTGATGATTGTAGTGGACAAAAAACGGTCTTGAAGCAGTTTATACGATTAGCAAAGTAATAAAAATAACTTATGACCTATTTTTTAGCCCGTAATTTGTGCGATTGTGCGAATCGGACGTTTTGCCTCAAGACTCGAAAACGCCTGATTACAAACGATAATTGAGGAACGAACCAATTATATTGTAATGGAAATATGTAGCTAGCTAAATAGTGATGCTGACCTTGGCAATGATATTCCTATTGCTAGACGTCACATCTATTGATTAAATGAAGTAGCAGTCAAGGTCGTTTGAAGCGATTGGTTGGTATGAAGTCCGGACAAGAAATTAACATAATTCCATTCAATTAGTGTGGATCTAAATAATAGCAGCCGCACGATTCGATCGAAGGTTAAGCTACGTTTGCCGAGGTTGGTTCGTGGATGGGTGACCATCCATTACATATTGAGACTTCCGTGCCTCGGAAAATACGTTTTTAAGAGTTAAGACAATGGTCCCGGCTGTCATTTGTAGATCTTTGACACACAAAAAAAAAAACTGGTCGCTCCATGTAAAATAATGGTATTCAGCTGCATCTGGTTAGACTGGAAGCCGACCCCCACATAGTTGGGAAAAGGCTAGACAGATGATGATGGAATGAATGAAATGGTTTGAGACCGGCGTGACGCCAAGCCAAATGACTGTTCCAAATTGTCGTGAATGCGTTACCTACTTAAGGACAAACTTGATATGTAATAGGAGCATTCAACAATGCTTTAAACAATTACTTAATGAAAGTATATAAATTGAATCTCTCGGAAACATGCTGCACGCTTCCATTATTAAATTTTCTTCTTTTTTGTAGTAGCCCGTGTTGTCCCACTCCTGGGCAAAGGCCTTCCCCATTCCTTCCGATTTTCTTCAATGACTAATTTTGTTATCCAGCGAGCCCCATCCCTTCCAAATGGGGCAAGCGCCCCCACCTTGCTAAAACGTGCGAAGGCGAACGCCCATGCTTGAGTACCAAAACAGAATTGAATGGATAGTAACAGAAAGAATATAGATTGCATTGATATATCTTCTTTTCTTATCGACTATTGGTTGAGGTGATAATTAGAGCTAAGCCCGCTCTCCGGTCTCCAGACCTGGTGGTGGCATCCCATAGCCAGATCGTTTTTATTATTTGGCCCTTAGTCATGCCTTTGAAAGAGCCGATGGTTTGGTCTAGTAATGACTAATTCGCGAAATGACTACACAGTCTATAATTGGATTTAGTTTACAATAAAAAAAATCAGTCATTTGTAGAATCAGTCAATTGTAGAATCGGTAATTTATAGAATCAGTTAGTTTTAGAATCGGTCATTTGTAGAATCAGTCTTTTGTAGAATTGTACATTCCTAGAATTGGTCAAATATAGACTAGTCATTTCGCGAAGTATCGTCGTGGTGAAAAGATTCGTCAGCTAGACACTGCGTTACGGAGTCCTAGTTGTCCAGGTTCCAGTACCAGGGTTCAGTTGACCAGGATGCGCCAGGCCCCTGAAATCACAGTACCATTCATATTAACGCCGCTCATTCATAAAACCGGTTTTGTCTTTCAGTCTGCTCATTGTCATCGGTTCCGATGGCTGGACGGACAATAGGGTACGGAAGTTTCCACCCAACTTCCTGTTTGGTGCTGCCACATCTGCGTACCAGGTGGAAGGAGGCTGGGATGCTGATGGTAAGGACACTTTTCTTTTTTTAGGTTAAAAGAGGAAGTAGAAAGTTTAGAAGAAAAATGGGTGATGTTGAATGACCTCTTGGATTCTTCCAATTTTGTTTTGAACTGAGGCCCATTTGCAATTCCCGTATTTTGTAAAGCATTTTAAATTTATTTGATATCAACGTGTACAAATTTAGCTTTTGAGCATTTTTGGATTTAAACGATGCCACCGAAAGAGCTGTGCAGGTGCTATATAGGATGACTGGTAATTAGTGACCGATACAAAAACATTTTTTGACACACTTTTATCAGAATAACACAACAGCTGTATGAAATTCGCACGCGCCTTTGACCTATCAGCTGTTAGCCGTTTCAAAAAAATGTTTCTTAGGGAAAGTTGCTTGTTATCATGAGTACAATCACCGTGTTTAAGTATCGGTCACTACTTACCAGTCACCCTTTATACTGGTCGGGTATTATTTGAGTCCATCGACACGCAAAGAAGAAGCATTGTTGACATCTATTGTCGCTGAGATGAATTTTAATGATTTTTCGCAGACGGAAGCGAGTAGATCATAAAACTGAACAGCTTTTGTCCGCAGCTTCGCCCGAAATTAAGTAGCTACCTACGAGAAAAAGCATTTCTATTTGCGGATGAATGGCAAAGTACAACATCACCAGTGCTAGTGTTCATGGGTTCGAGTCCTGTTAGGATTTTTTTAAAACATATTTTACTTCAATTTATTTATTTCAGACACAACGATCCATAATTTTGTTAGTAGGTACACTTAAAAATAATGTTAGTAATTAAATAATCAAAGATAAATCACACCACACAAAAAATTATTAATGCAATTAATTTTGTAGACACTTATTTACTTTGTTTTGTACTGTTACGATATCGTAGCCGCGTTCTGCAGCATCATTAAATATAAGCGTAAAATGACTGTCAAATCATGGTTGACGTAATGTCAACAAAACATGATTATACGTTATAATAACCTACATGTCGTAATAACATTGTAATCAGTTGTTTATTTTTAACGTTTAACCAGTGAATAAGCAGTTTTATCGTTACCAGACTGAATTAATTTAAACTTGTTTTTTTTGTGATAAAGTAAACGTGTCTGCAATAGCCTATTTGACAACATCGAAAAAAAACAAAAATATTTAGTCCGTCAGTTAAATCACCTAAAAATGTTGGACACGTATTTTTTGTTTTGTCACATAATCAAAAAATGACAACGATACAGCGCATCAAAGTTCAAGAGACGTGACGTTATTGGACAGTAAAAAGTAACAGAAATTGTGACGTCACGCGAGATTTCAACGCGCTGTATCGTGGTCATTTTCCGTTTCGTTTAAAAAAATGCGTGCCCAGTATTTACTGATAATCTAACTGACGGTCTATATAGATTTTTTCAGTCAAATACCCTATTAAAAAGTTAACTTCAAAGACTTTAGTGGCACCTTTCTGTCTACAAGATGACCTAACTAGCTTCGCCCGCATGAGTTCGGTAATTACCCCTGGGATCGTACTACCAGGATTAAAAGAATCCTAAGATTTAATTCAAGTTATAAACTATCTGTGTTCCGAATTTCATCCAAATCCGTTCTGTAGTTTTTGCGTGAAAGAGTAACAAACATACTTATACATCCATCCTCACAAACTTTCGCATTTATGATAGTTGTAAGAAGATAGTTCTATTCAATCTTCAAGCTGAGGTGTATGTATTTACAATTTATACAAAATATGATTGTAAAATCGCTTGTTTGCGATAGTAATTACATAAATCGAAAAATAAGAAATACAGGACAGCGTTTTTTTAAGTCAGATTAACTTAAAAATAGAAACCTTTTATCAAAAGATAAAAAAACATTTTACGTATTTCGTAACTTAATTGAATTTTCGTTAATTTTATATTCAACTACAAACAACAGCGAAAAATCAAAGTTTTTGGGTTATGTCATTCTTGTCGCAAACGAGCGAAATATCCTAGGTATGAGGACCAACAAAGTCCAAAATAATACCGTTTTTATGGCCATGTAGCAGCAACGGCTGCGCGTATAGACTACAACAGATACTATTCTATTATGACGAAAGATAGTTCAAAGAGGAATATGGGCTTTGCCTAATTCTTTTTTTAATGATTTTACAATAGAAAGAAAAATAAACTAAAAAACTTTATGGTTTGAGTAAACGTTCCTAAATGTAAAGTAATTTCTTGAATGCATCTTATCAATTTGTTACGATAAACCTCTATAAAATAGATAGTAACGCCACGGTAATATTATAATACAGTACTCCAACTTCATACAAACGGACGAAACGCGAGCTATACCTACGCGCCTCGATCGTGGGGTGCGCTCGCGGTGCAGACAGTCACGGCTGTACCGCAGTGTCGAACGGACGGTGTGTTGTTTTTTTAACAATAATCGCGCGATTTTTTCTCTAAAAATCAGTTAGTATATTTGTGGGTATCTTCTTAAGCGTTGTTTGGAGAAACATGATGATTGTCATGCTTTGAAACCCGATCAAAAAAGCCACAATTTCAGCTCACAGAGTCGGTATTTAAGGTACCGGGACTACAGTAAGATTAATTCGCGAACTTTTTTGATTGTACCCAACGATGATTTTGTGGAATATATAGAAAAAATGGAGGAAATATTCCGAAATTCACTTAAAACCAAACATGTAAATTGTAAAGTAGCTGCAGGTATCTATAACCAAGTAAAAGATATTCCATTTTCTCCACCTTGTCCATGTTTCCCAAAACAATTTTTAATTAAGCTTTATGTTTATAAGAATGCGGATTTATTATACTTTAAAATTTAACAATAAAGCATTTCGTGCGACTCAGTCGAGGCGCAAATATTTTTCGGTCGCAAATTTATAAGCCCGATTTGTTTTTCAAACAAAAACATGTTTTTTTAATTAAATCTACCAATCAAAAAACAACACGCATTTTTATTGAACACTTCCTATTCAATATACAAAGTCTTTCATTTATTTATATAAAAAGGATATTTACAATCACAAAACTAAATAGAAACAGAAAGTAGGCAAATGTAATTAAAATGCTGGGGACGGGCACTCGGGCAGCCCTAACGCATGTTTACGTACCGCGCGGCTGTAGGCATTTATTTCTATCATGCGGCCGAGTTACATTACTGTATTATAATATTACCGTGGTAACGCGGAACGCATCATTCTTACATGCTACAAGATAACTTTTTATATTTAATTAATCTGTAAATAAACATAATAAGTTAATTTGTTAATCTCTTAATATTATAATGATAACATTACGTCTTATCTTTGGAGAAATACGTGTACGTGTACCCACTAGCTCAGTTTAGTTACGTGGCCCTATGGCAGTCTTTCAGCCGCATGTCCGTCATTAGTTCCCAGAATTTGATCCTTATACACACTATCACTATCGAAGAGTGTGTATTTTTTTTTTCCAAAGTCAATGTGTTCAGATGATGCAGTTTTAGTTTTCATCAAAATCGGGCACGAGACTCCTTCGAGTATTTTTCGCTATCCATACTCCATACTAATATTATAAATGCGAAAGTAAGTTTGTTTTTTACTTTTTCACGCCTAAACCACTGAACCGATCATCCTGAAATTTTGCATATTAAAATTTGTTGTCAGGTGTACAGAAATGGACATAGGGTACCTTACATCCCGAAAAAAAAGTACTGTTCCCGAAGAAAACAATAATAACGTTCTTACGATAATAGATGGCGCCGCGTGTCTTTCAAATCATGGTTGAATTATATTATAACAAGCAGAGTACAACCCGAACTGAAATTCTAAATTAACGCGAGCAAAGCCGCGGCCGAAAGCTAGTTCCTCATAGTTTCGGATTTGGCCATCCACGCCGACTTGTAAAATTCACTGTGTATAGTAATCACGTCGACAAAGTAGTGAAAAAAAATCTTGATAAAAAAAAACCTTTGAGGCTAACATGTAAAGCGGCAGACCTCTTAGAAGATGGCGGGACGAGCTGGACAGAACCAACGACCAGTGGCCCACATTAGCCCTGGATCGAAACAACTGGAAGTCATGGGGAGAGGCCTTTGCCCAGCAGTGGGATGACAATATCAGTATCAGTATGTAAAGCGAAAATGTTTTTTTTACTAGACTATTCCACTGTTATTTTTCCAGGCAAAGGCGAGAGCATATGGGACAGATTCGTGCACGAGAAGCCAGAGATGGTAGCGGACGGCAGGAACGGTGACGTTGGCAGTGACTCCTACCACCACTGGCAGAGGGACGTGCAGATGTTACGGGAGCTGGGCGTCGACTTCTATAGGTTCTCCATATCCTGGAGCAGGGTACTGCCTACAGGTAAGGATGAGAGGGATAACTTTTTATTTCTGGTAGCCATATAGGCCATTGGCTCGTGGCTAAATAATAATATCAGCACAGGACTACCTTCTAGGTCCAGCAACGCTTGCCGAGGTCGGTCCGTAAATGGGTGACCATGTGTTACGTTAACCGTTGCTCCCGGCTGATATTTCTAGATTTTGGCAGTCGTTATCTGTGGCCCGAATGTCTGACACCCTTAGGGTACCGAACGTTTTGCCCTAACTGGATTGTCGAGGTTAAAGAGGTAGTCACTTCATCCGGCTAGAGTAAGACTATAAGCCGACCCTAAAATACTTGGGAAATGGTTACGCAGATCATGAGCCATATAGGTATCAATACAGGCTGATCCGTTGGTGTTGTGGTAACGAGCGCGATAGTTAAACGTGGGTTTCTATATTCGATAACTAGGCGGGCTAAAGTACATATTATTGGTTTACCCCGCAGCCTTGATTTGTGCCCGTTTAATGTCGAACCTATGTATCTGTCCACCCCTCTGGGAATAGAGGTGTAATATTAAGTTAGTAAACATACGACCTGACGATGTCCCACTTGTACTCCCAGTAGGGAACACTTTGAACAGTCCACCAAGGACCTAAAAACGCCACAGACGCCGCAATTTTTCAATGAGTCGTACCTTCGATACGAAAGAAATAAACATAAGACGAGTAAGTACTTACTTAACTTTTTTTTGCAAACGTAACCCGTGTAAATATACCTACAATCAATTAACAAGTCTATTTCTATATGCTCCAGTCGGTCTGTCCTTGGCCCATCCCACCTCAGATTATCACTTGATAACCCACTGCCTGATTCTGCTACAAATCTAAATTCGTAAACTTTACGATAAAACTTGTTGATAAATGACAAACAACAAATTACTAATATCGTTATTATTACAACGCTTGGCAAACCCATGATGCTATCAAATCATTAGGAACATCGTGCACTATGACCACGTCGGCCATGATCACATGTCCGGCCGCAATCTTAAAAAAAACTGGGGGTCTATACTCTATAAGTCCGTAAACAAAGAATCAGGCCCGTTCGAAAGTAGCTCGAAACTACGAAACTAACCCTACTTTATTATAACAACACAAACATTCGGGACTTAGGGATAACTGTGGAATCGTGTGGTCATTCATTTTCAGTTCAGGCACCTGACTAATTTTAAGTGATACGGAGTAGGAAACGCCCGTAATTTCGGCCGAACATACGGACTCGTGCTTAGAGAGTATCCTTAATATCGTGTCACATCACAGGAGCTGACGGACGCTACTGAATGTGCCAAACTCGTAGCCAAATTGTGCTTGCCTTGGGTTCGAACTCGAGACCGCTGCGCTGCGGGACTGTTCGAAAGAGATACCGCGGCCCTGGAACACAAAGGGCAAAGAAGGAACATGGATGGGTTTTAGTCAGTAAAAGTCTGACACTCCCTTCCACTCCACCCAGAGCGGGGGAGTTATTTGATGATTTCCCATCCAAAAAAAAAAAAAAGACCTATGACTTGGCAGTCCGACGGTCACACTATCACTGCTATTATTATTATTATTGCTCATTTCATTAAAAAAATATAAAACTCATCTCCCCCTCTCACAGGTTTCGTAAACGAAATCAACGAAGCTGGCTTCAAGTACTACGACGACCTAATAGACGAACTGCTCAAATACGACATTCAGCCGATGGTAACCCTCTACCACTTCGACCTGCCCCAGGAGTTGCAAGACCTGGGAGGATGGACGAACTCCCTCTCCATAACCTGGTTCGAAGACTACGCTGGACTGGTCTTCAAAAGATACGCTGAGAAAGTGAAGTTCTGGATTACCATGAACCAGCCGAATACTATTTGTATCGAGGGTTATGCCAGCGAAGCCATGGCTCCTGGACTTAATATTAAGGATGGGGGAGCTTATGAGTGTGTGAAGAATGTCATGCTTGCTCATGCGAAGGCTTACCGGCTGTATGAGAAGGAGTTTGAGAAGGAGCATCAAGGTAAGGAAGTTGGTGAAGGGGTGTTTATTAATTCTAGGTTTTTTTTTATTGGAAGATTTATGTACAATTTGGAACAAGGCTTGTGAGCAGTTGAGACAAGCCACATTATAGATTGAATGGGTCTTTGAACACTATATTTTTTTGCCTCAAGGTGTGTACACACCAAACTGACTTTTTATTATCTGTTGTTGCCCACTCACATTGCTCCACAAAGGTAACTTCGGTGCAGTTGCACCTTTGAAAGTCCAAGATTAGTGCATACCATGAGGAACTTATAAGTTTTTAAACTGACATGGTCACTAACACTATCATTGACACTGAAAACGGGATATTTACCATGTTAACTATTTGTTTTGTGTTCCCGATATTTCGGCGCTGTTTCAACCACTATGATCACGGATAAAACCGTGACCCCTGTCGGATTATCTGTGATAAAAATAGTAAACATGGTAAATATCCTGTTTTCAGTGTTAATGACAGGAGGAACTTATTTTCATGTATAAATAATTCCTTTTGCAAACAAGATCATATGAGCAGGAACATGGAATACTGATCTCTTTTTATACAAAAGTATGTGCGGTGAGAAATGAAAAGCCACTAAAACCTATGATCTATAAGGTTAAATAATTAAACAATGGGTCGGTAATAAAGTTAGTTGGGTTAAACAAAAATATAATTATAATTTTTTTTTATGGGACAAGCCCGCAGCACTACTCCCAAACCACTGTAACTCCTGTGCGCCACAATCAACAGTGGCGACCACCAGAAAAGCGCCGAGACAATTTAGCTCGACGAAGTCCCAGAGATACAATTTTACTGTCTTGGATCCTGCAAAGAAATTAATCAGAAAATAATAGCGGAGGCCGATGCATATTAAATATTGCAACAATAATATCAGCTGCTCACGCGTCACGTTTCAGGTAACGTCGGTATTGGAGTGGCAGTGAACTGGTTCGACCCTCTCAGCAACAGTACGGAGAATGTAGAGGCTACCGAGAGGGCTAGGGCGTTTGAGGTGAGTCAACAAAAACAATAATAGTCCCCTCACCGTTTTCAGTCATGGGGGCGAATTTCAGCGGGAGTTAGCAATATTATAACAACAAGTCACTAAGAATTATAACAATTTAGAATCCCATTGCAGGAGCTCGTCGCTTAATAATAACAGCCGCTCGGGTCGATCTTTACTTTAAACCGTGCTTGCCAACGTGGATGGGTGACCACCCATTACATACCGAGTTTCCTCCGTGCCTCGGAAAGCACGTTAAGCCGTTGGTCCCGGGTGTCATTTGTAGATCTTTGACAGTCGTTAGGTAGTCAGAAGCCCAAAATGTCGGACAACCAGTCTTACCAAGGGTTGTCGTATTACCCAGTACTAACTGGGTTGTGGAGGTCAGATAGGCAGTCGCTCCATGTAACATACTGGTATTCAGCTGCATCCGGTTAGACTGGAAGCCGACCCCAATATAGTTGGGAAAAGGCTAGGCAGATGATCAGAGCCCCATTGCAAGGCAATTCGAGTGACGAAAGATTTTAATACTAGTTAATAAGTAAGGTACATCTTTGTACCTTATCTTAGACACTATTTGTGTACTGAGTATTTCCGAATACTTGGAATCCATACAGTCAATCAGTAAAGTAATATCAAAATTATTATCTGCTCCAGTTCGGCATCTACTTGGACCCCATATGGGGTAAAGAGGGAGACTTCCCACCCCTCATCAAGAGTATTGTGGAGAAGAAGAGTAAGGAACAAGGATTCAAGACTTCCAGGCTGCCAAAACTATCTGCTGCTGAAATTAAACTTCTTAAAGGTATGTTTAACTTGAAAAAGTTTTTAACCGACTTCTAAAAAGGAGGAAGTCATGTATTCATGCGTTGAAACCGATTTCTTCGTGATTACTGGGCCGATCCATTAGGTAGAGGTATGCGTGGTGATCCATTTTTTTTTGTTGCTTTTTTTCGTTTTGCTTTGTTGTTAACGAGTTAACTCCTTTTATACTTTTTCATTAAATTTACTCAAAAGGGTTGTATTCATGATTTTAATGATTATAATTCTGTTAAAACATACGTATTAAGGCCGCGAATCATATTTTCATCAACATACAACCTGACAATGGCCTGCAAAATGCAGGAAACGTAAGAAGATTTGAATTTCGTGGGTTACCCGGGCGCTTTCATCTTAATGGTTCTTTTATTATTGTGTCGGGCGACAGTCAATGTCTGATCGCAGCGGAGTTGAGACGTCTTGGAACTGTATCCGATTCATTGCGTTCCGTGTTGTTGTGTTGAGTTATAATCTCAAGTAATTCGTTAGTTTTGCTAGAAACAGTGTATCGCACCCAGCGTGTTTTCATAGCACGACACCCATCGTCTGCCCACATGATGTACGAGCCTAACGGAATAAATCCTGACATATCCTAAAATTATATATTTTATAAATAAATATGTTTTCTTTCTCTTTCTTTCTTATATTGTACCCGAGCAAAACTGTTACCAACCAAGCTGTCTTCATTTTCCAGGCTCTGCAGATTTCCTGGGAATGAACCACTACACCACATTCTTGGTGCAGCCCAGTAAGACGAAGTACGCTTCTCCCTCGTTCGAAGATGATCGCGACACGGAGTACACGCAGGGCCCTCAGTGGAAGCCTGCCAAGTCTCCGTGGTTGAAGGTATCCATACTTCTATAAATAATGCACCTACATTTTACCAGGTCTAGCGATTGTTCAGAATGCAAGCCGATATTATACTAAGAACTTCCTAATTTAATACCATGGTACCTACCTGCCTCATTGGTCTAGTGGTCGCAAGCACGACTGCTGAGCATGGGGGCTTGGGTTCGATTCCAAGGTCGGGCAAAGTGTTATTGGGTTTTCCATCAGGAGTTTCTCAGTAGCTTCTGTCATTTTCTTCTTGGGGGGCATAAATTACGTCACACGTAAAGGCGGGGGACAACGACGAAGTGTGACAAGGGGTGGGAGGGCTCCGAAAATATGAGGAGAAGGGAGAAGCTCACATGTGACCAACTGCGACGGGACGGGGGGAGGGGGGGTAAAAAATCACGAAATTGGTGTGACGTAATTTATGGATGGCCCCTAGTGTGGCCCTTGTCCTCTCGACTAGCGGTTACTCGTTATCGATATTAGCTGACAATAAGCTTTATTTCTTCAACCTCCTGTATAACTAGCCACTACCCGGCTTGCTCTGACTGTGACCAAACCAAGATCTGACTGTTCCTATTACCTTTTCCAGAGCGCCCCCTACGGCATTTACAAAGCCTGCATCCACTTGAACCTGAACTACAACTACCTCCCCATCATCATCACGGAGAACGGCTGGTCTTCCGACCCTGGGCTGCGGGACCAGATGAGGGTGGATAACATGAGGGCTTACCTCGGGGCCCTGCTGCTGGCCATGGAAGACGGGACGGAACTCAAGGGGTATACCGCGTGGAGTCTCATGGATAATGTGGAATGGACGGCTGGGACCAGGTTGGTAGATGGTTGAAGAGGTTTTATTGAAGCTATGCCATTTCGCCAGTGGAAATTCGAAGGCACTGCCTCGTTGGTCTAGCATGAGATCCCTGGTTCGATTCCCGGGTGGGGAAAAGTGTTATTGGGATTTTCAGTCAGGGATTTCTCAGTTGCAGCCACGCAGTCTGGATTTGTGCCCGTTTGATGGCAATAGGCTCGCTCCTAATTACATGGGACTACTACTACTAACATAACTGGCGAGATGGGGGTTTACTATTAGTACTTCTGCCTAACCCTTCGGGGATTACAGGCGTGATGATGATGTAATAAATTTGAAAGGAGTGCTGGTGGAATTCCATCGTACAACTCTGAACCGAACGATGCCAATATATAACAAATGGCGAGTGCAATGTCTCTTCTCTGGGCAAACTCGTTGGGTCGACGATATCCTCAAAGTCGCGGGAAACTCCTGGATAAGGGACGCACAGAACCGGGAAGTGTGGCAGAAGAAAGGGGCCGGTGGGTGATTCCGGGCTGATATGATGATGATGACCATTCTCCACTTAATCATCTATCTTTCCTTCCAGCGAACGTTTCGGCATGTACGAGGTAGATTTCGAGTCAGAAACTAAAAAGAGAACAGCTCGTCTCTCCGCTCTGGTCTACAAGCACATCATCCAGAGCAGGGTGGTGGAGGACAACTGGAGCCCCGAAAACTTGAGGATAGAGATCACAAAGAACGATAAGAAGAATAATTATAAAGCTGAGTTGTGAACTTAGCATAGAAGAATTAAGAACGGATGGTCAAGCATAAAATCAAGGGTCAATTCAGACAGGACGGAAAAATCCTCGCGTAATTTACTGGCTGCATTGAAAAAAGGACGGTATTATAAATGTTTAAAGTAGAAAATAGTATGAATATCGACGCGGAAGTCAAGCGTCGCGGAATGAAGACTCCACGAGCAAGTTCTGGCCCTGCAGTCTCGACAAATATAACGACAAAAATCGGTCGTTAAGTGTATCGATGTCAAATTTCTTTAATAGATTTTCAACCTTATGATTTTGAAATAAAGTAGAAAATCTATTAAAGGAATTTGACAACGATACGACTTAGCCACCGATTTTTGTCGCTATCTAATGTCCAGACTGCAGGGCCTAACGTGCTTGACTGTCATCCTGAATTTCGACAGTTAATTATTTCGACACAGTCCCAATTTCGAAAAACAATAGTTCGACTACTCATTACTTCGACAGAACATTGCTTATATTACCTAATCTTAGTTTTTCGTGTGTGCAAAGACGCGTGCGTTCTCGCGCGGTCTCGGGCCTTCTTTCAACGTCGCACCCTCTCGCCGCGTTTCTGCTCTTGCAAAAAGAAACAAACGAAAACAAAACAAAAGAAATCTGTCATTTTGTCTATTCTTCCGTCGACAAAACCTATTTCTACGTTGGTCATGCTACGCGTGCTGGTGTGAATTGCGACCAGAGGAGGCTCGAGTCTGCCCGAGGATTATGCTATTCTATCTGAACTGACCCAAAATGCATTCAAAATATCACTGTCTCTGTCAATTTCAAACGATTGTCAGAAACAACGGTGTTTTAAATTACTACTTAACTGTGTAGGCGTGAAAACAAAGAACTAAAATAAATGTACCAAGTTTGACATATCGATGCAAATTTCCTTGACAAGCAGCGCCACCTTGAACTGCACACTTAAAGTGGTCGTACTATAGTGATTTGTGGTGCTAGTGGGCAATGCAATGTTATGCTTGTTTGGGTGTTCCACAATAGGCAAGAATGTATTATATGTATTTGTAGTTTTATAAAATGTACTTAAATAAATACTTAATCAATTAACTTTGAGCATTTTATTTTCTCTGTCTCAACAAAAAAATAAACGACTTCCAAAAAAACATTAAAATGTGGAAAATAACTTTATCGACGGAAATCGGTGACTTTTGTTTGTTTCATTGAATTTCAAAGTCGGTTATTTTTTTGGCAAAAAAGTTGTAATTTTACCCTTTTTAGTTGTGGTATCTCAAGCACAGCCTTGTCTAGTATCAATTTTGCTTTGCCACGAAGAAGAAAAATTCATAATTATTATAGATAGAGTAAAACTCATAAGGAACCGGAGCAAAGTTACTAAAATTTAAAGGACCCCGCGTGAACTTCCTCTTCCTAATGAAAATATGTAAAAAAAAAACTGGCCTGGAATATATATTATGTAACCTGTTTTATAATTTCTTTCATTTTGTTGCTATTGTGAAAATTGTTTTTTAATTCCATGACATCTACCGGGAATTATACGAACTACTTGACGACACGTTTTATTGTACTTCAGTAGGGTCAATAGTATTTACTGAATCCAACAGATGACTCTACTTATTTTAGTTAGAGAATATTGTTAGCAGATGGCGTTACTCATTTCTCCAAAAGTTCTAAAATTGGGTGTTAAAACTTTTTAATGTAATTTTTTATTTAATGTTTTTAGTGCTCTAGCAAATAATACCTGTGTTTTGTTGATGGGATACCTTCTTCTAGTAGGAAAAGTAAAGTAAAATTTATTTTCACAATTATATTGTAGGTGCTTACTTAAAAATTATATATTACAACTAGCTGTTCCCCGCGACCTTCGTCCGCGTAAAGTTATTAAAAATACAATTTTCCCCGTTTTTGCAACATTTTTCATTGCTGCTACGCTCCTATTGGTCGTAGCGTGATGATATATAGCCTATAGCCTTCCTCGATAAATGGACTACCCATCACTGAAAGAATCATTCAAATCGGACCAGTAGTTCCAGAGATTAGCGCGTTCAAACAAAAAAACAAACAAACAAACAAACAAACAAACAAACAAACACTGCAGCTTTATAATATTATATATAGTATAGATAAATAGGCACGCAAATATTGTTACATAATGAAGTCTGAAGGCGCTTTCCTCACTGTGAGTATGACTTTTTATGAAATAGTCCTTCAATGGGATTAAATGAATTTAGAGGGTTGTATTCATGATTATAATTCTGTAAAGTCATATTTAGTACGCGAATCATATTTTGTTCAACATACAGACTGAGACTAACTTGCAAATTGCAAAAAACGTAAGAAAATTTGAATTTCGCGGGTTATCCAAATGAGCTGAAATAGAAGAAAGCTGTAGGTACGTCTTTTAAATAAGGAATTTGGATTGTTGCGTTTATTAGCCTGATCCATTGATTTAAATAAAAAAAGGTTGAAAACTTATCAACTTTTAATCTTAAAAACCGAAAACGAGCCTCTTACATACCATAACAAATCAAAACGACCAGATTTTGAAACACTCAAGTACAATACAGTACTTTACGTACCGAATAAATAGGTAGCCGCCACGAATCAGCAAGCTTTTAGGGGTTAACTTTGCCAAACACAACGTATTTTCGACCTAAACGGGTATGAAATAAAGTTGGTTTTGCTTTGACTCTGTCTCCGAATATAATATTTGCCACCCGCAGAGAATGTTTGGGAATAGTTTTTTTAACCCTATTGTTGCAATTTTTTTATTTTTATTGTAAGTAAACTAAATACCGTATGTAATATGTGTTCAAATTGGATCGAGGGCCTGTCCTGTATAATCTTTTGTGTGCTTTGTTCAAATATTTAGTTTTATTTTTTGTTGTTATAGTATTTATTCTTTATAAATAAAATACGATTAGTCTGTTGAGAGATTGAGGAAAATGAAAGTAATGCCGATTCTATTTTTTACTGTTTTTTTTACCATACTCTACAATAAAATTGTAGTTAGTAAATGGTACGGGGCTGATTTCCCGTATTTGTAACATTTAACATTTTTTAACATTTACATTTATCGTGACCTTAGTAGGTACACATGCAGTCGAAGACCTAGGTATCTCGTGAAATATCTCGTATATCGATTACAAGTTAATTAAATTTCGAGAGCATTAGAGTCAATTTTATTGATGTTTTAAATTATTTTTATAATTCTATAATTGCAGCGAATTTCGCGGTCGAAATTGAAGGAGGACTGAGAAATGCTTCTTTTTTTTTCATTGATATAACGCTCAACTAATCAAACATGTTTTCGTTTTTTCGCAACAGAAAACGATAGGAATCAATATAACTTACTTTTAGGTCAAAATATCGAGTGTAGATTATTTTCTCACCAAGCCTTCGCATCTTCATCACACTTCTCCCACTCCTCATGAATAAAAGGTATCTATCTACACACACACACACATACATACACAGTTATACGCACATATCATACAGGGGGAACCTTTTATTATATTTGTAGGATTGCGTCAAAAATGTATGGGATGCGACGCGTGCGTAATATACATATTTATATGATAATGGAGAGCGGTAAGGGTGGAGAGGGATTCTAGAAATAAAAAGATTATTTGTGGCTAGAAACAAAATTTGTATTTACCTAGGCTCTATGTATAAATCAATAGAATGATCGACCGACCTTTAAAACTGAAAATATAGGAAGTCCAGCCAAAGTCTAATTCAATTAACTATCGATAGAGGCGAACTTCTTTACTTATGTATGATTAGATAACATAGGCCATGCAATTTTGTGACTGTAATTCATATTTACCACTTGGTCTGGTTCCAAGTTAAGTTGCTGTAGTACTGCTTTGAAGGGTTTTCGATGTGTCAAGCCCACGAGACAAATCAGTTTGATGCCCGAAATTTTAACTTTAGTACTTATCTCGACTTTTTTTGCTATAATCTAAGCCGGAGAGGTGATATTATAAAGATTTATGATTATGATAGTACCCTAACTACAATTCACGAAATTCTTGCTGCCTTCTAAATATACTGCCTGTTACCACCAAATACATAACATAAACTCACGACTTTTGCTGTAGTGGAAGGGCCTACTAGCTACCATGTAGGCAGAAACTTCAAAACGCCACCTGCTACGGTCCTAACAGACCCCTTGTGCTTCGTCGACGTTCATACATCTGGAGCCAGTGGCGTGCCTAGAGGGCAACAATACTCTACTAATCTATTAATCAAATCGTCACCTTACCATCAAATTCCTTAGAAAATCCGTCTCCACACTATCACAGCGTCCATCCATCGCGCCAGATACAATGATATACCTACTCCGGCGCGCCCTCAATCCCTCTAAACTTCAACCATAAGAAATCCGGTGAGTAGCTCTCCTTATTACATTACGGTATTATATCACCGTCTTTTTGTTTGTGCTGATATTCTTGACGGAATTAGCCGTTTATGGGAGGGTGGAGATCGCGGATAATACTGTGGTGGCTGTGGTGCTCGCGGACGTATTGAAGACGATTATGCGTTTTTTCTTTTACATAAAACTATTCGGGAATTACACTTGCTATATATCATCACTGCCTAGCCTTTTCCCAACTATATTGGGGTCGGCTTCCAGTTTAACCGGGTGCAGCTGAATATTAGTATTCTACATGGAGCGACTGCCTATCTGACCTCCACAACCCAGTTAGTACTGGGTAATACGATACCCCTGGTAAGACTGGTAATTAATTAATTTAATTACATTTGCTCTAATATAGGTATAATATACAGGGTGGAATCCCGGACACCGACGCTAAAATGGTTACCACGTATTCAGTACATCATTCTGAACCCACCACATAGAAATTATTCGTCGGTTATTATTTCGGTCAAAATGTATGAAACAGCAGATTAAAAAAAAAAAACTGCTGAATTTTTCAATGTGGGAGGGGGGGGGGGGGGTCAGAATGATGTACTGAATACGTGGTAACCGTTTGCGCATCGGTGTCCCTTCCAACCTATTATTATACCTCTGTTTAGCAAATGTAAGTCCCGAATAGCCGTTTTATGTATGAAGTAAAGCAAAAAGTGGTTGTAGTTGAAGACGGAACGAGAGAAAAAGACTGAATTCTGTGTGTGCAATTGCAAAAACGGACACCCGAATGAGTATTTCGAGTTTTTTAAATTTCGAACGGCAGCTTGTCTATCTGGGATTTTGTAACTAATACAAAAAGCCAAAGGCCAAAACCAATTATGTAAAACTTATCTTAAACAAACACTAGGTTTGCCAAATACGTTTCCATTATTTTGACCACCCAAATCCAGGAGCTATCACTAGTCTCAACATAACAGACAAATCCAATTTTGTAATAACACATTACAGCTCGCTACCTACCTACCGTATGAGAATGTACTCTTTGATCACATACCTTTATTTTTAAAATTTTATTATTTCCTTAGCTTTTACACGTAATTGATTCGAGCGTAGACCGTAGACTGCAGTAGGTGGGTAACTTATTGAATAGCTTCAAAGCTAAGTTGTGTATAAAAAGCTAGGTTTTCCCGCAGATTTTTCCGCTTTTATTTTGTTTTTTAATATCCGATTTTTTTTGTCAGTCTTTACTATACTGTATATTATTTAATTAATAGTTGTAATTTAACCAATACTTATTTTTATTTAATTTAATGTAAATAATATTGTTTTTTTTTTTAAATTTACCTTCGTAAATTTATCTTGCCTGAAATAAATGATTTTTATTTTTTTATTTAAGTATTTTAAATTTTTTTCTGGTTTCTATAAGCCAGAAAGTTGGACAAACATGTCGCATCAAAGGAAAACTAAACTGTGGAGGTCAGATAAGAAGTAATCTTATAGCTCCGTGTAAAATTCATCTGCATTGGGCTAGAGTGAAAGTCGACCCTACCTAGTCTTGTTTCGTCTTTGCTTGGCTTGGCAGATCACGGTGATCAGTTTTTCAAACTTCAACTCAAGGAATAATGCATAAGTAAGTATACCGTGCAAGGGACAGGGCGATACGCTTAAAGTAGAGTTAGGCAGGACATCTGGCTAGATGCGGAGATGGGCAATGGAGTAAGAGTATAACCCAATGGTGACCAAAGTTGTGGGCCTAAGAAACGAAAGGGCCGTTAAAAAGCGCGTTGGGTTGTCGATATCGTCAAAATCGCGGGAAACAGACGGATGAGGGTGACATTGTAAAGAAGAATGGTAGAAGAAAGGGGACGCCTATACCCAACAGTGGGTGATTCTCTCCATGGGCGTACCCACGGTGGGGCAGGGTGGGGCACTTACCCCAGCCTGCTCTCTGAACCGAAGCTAAGAATTTTTAGGCAAAATTAATATAATGACAAAATTAAATATTCATTTGGGTGCTTCAACATTTTTCACTTTAAAAACTTGGTTCAGGTCAACAATGACAGAAAACTGTCTTGTCGGCCTCTGTATGATGAGTGTGCATAGAAAGAAGGTTCTGGAAGTATACATTTGAAAACGAATTTTAGCTAGATTTAGCCAGAACCCTCGCAGGCTATTATTGAAATAAGATGTAGTGCAGTCAATAAAACTTATCAGTCAGTAAATAAAAAGCATTTTTATTTTTTTTATTTCTGCCCCACCCCTTAAAAAATGCTGGGTACGCCCATGATTCTCTCTCTCCTAAAAAAACTTCAAACCCTTAAGAGTTGCTCTTCCAGAAACTCGGGGATCAAGTGTAGTTTTCTCGTTCAAAAGTTCCTCCAGTCGTCGTCGCAAGAAGAGCTATGAGGCTTAAAGAAGGTAGCTCACTGGAATCTGGATTTGTGCCCTAATGCCATTGTTTGCCCCGTACTTAAAATTATAATTCGCCCCCTTATTCACGAACGCTTCGGTTTCGAATCGGAAAGTCGTACGAATGTTGAAGAGACTGACAAACATTCGAAACTGTCGAATTGACGCAGCTGTCTAATTAACAAAAATGTCCAATCAGCGAAACTGACTGATCAACGAAACTTGCAAATTAGGGAAACTGACCAGTAATACGTGGACTCCTGATTATAAAGGGTGTAAAAAGACCCTTAACGAAGCTGAAGGGCACTTATTCTCCCCATCAATGCGATAATTTTTTTGTTCTAAACCATACCTGGGAACCTTCTAGTTACGGAGATATTGGGGGTCAAAGTTGCGACTTCTTCACAAGTTTTTTTTTTTAACACATGTTTTTAAAGTAAGATTTTTACTTGAAACAACTCCACGACCCCCGTACTATTCAATCCATCCATCAGCACAATGTTCTGAGTGCGTTACATTGAGTCCTACCGTAAAACGTGATTTTTCATCCCAAAAAAAAAGTCATTTCCCAGCAATAATTTTTGCGTAGAGTTACTTCGTTTGATGTACATAATGCTTGGTTGACAGCTTCGTGAAGGGTCTGTTTACACCCTGTATGATTTATCTACAACATAACCGGTGAAACATGTGTTTACGATTGTATGCACAGCTCTGCCTATCCCGTCGGCGAATACAGGCGTGATGTTACATTACAAAAAGTCTTTATACCATCGGCTTACTCAAAGCCTCACATAAGTACCTATAGATATCTCAATAAATTCACAAGTACGTAACAAAAGACGCTAATTCCTTTCAACTGTGGTCACCCTCATTGTGCTCGGTCGTAATGATACACAATAGATATTATAATGTATTGCATGATGTCCGTCTGTCCAGATTATACTAAGAGGAAGATCATCTTAGTGATTGATTTTTTTGGTAATGCCCTTTCGTACGTGTGCTGCGAATCGCGGGAGCTTTCGATGCGTTATTTTTTTTTAGGCTTTGTTCAAAATTGTGGAACAGTAGTCCCGCTTTATTACTATTATTATTTTATGATAACTAAGCTAGAACAATAAAAGTAACTAAATACCTTTACAGAAGGTAACTACTGTTTAGGTAGCAAAATCAGCTAACCTGTATGAAATGATTTTACAATTGCCATTATTGCAGCTTTATACAGTTTAAAGGCACTTCTTTAAATTAATCATATTTATTAAACCAAACATACATTAGAGTAAATACACAATGCGTTGGAGAAATATGTTACGTCACGACTTAGAGTCGCGGAGGATCGCTCAAGCTACGTCCGTTCCCGTTGGCGATCGGGATATTCCACCACCATTGTAGAAGCATCAGCATGGAAAACTAACAATTCGTCTGTCGCTGTTACGAAATTACTCACTGTCACTGTCCCTTCGTTACTGTTTAAAAAAAAATATTGCAATGACAACAGATTAATTGAAAAATACCATGAATCTTAGGCCCATAATTGCACAAATTATTAAATGTATTTAGCGTAGAAGGACTTCAAAACATCTATCTATATTGTGGTATCTAAATATAATCTTAAAATATCAAAATGAAATCACCCACAAAGATTCTCTGAACCGCCCGACTTTCGCATTCGTCTGAAACGCCTCAACACAAATATTTCGCCGAACTACAACCGAGCCATTGTGCTCATGGACCATTGTTGGTTATTTACGTTAATACCCGGTCAAGTGTGAACTTAATGCGATATGCTACTTAGCATTGTGTCGAGTGCTTCGGATTAGCTTTTAAGTTGCCGACGCGATCTTAAGGATTTATCATAAAAGCGTTTATAAGCGATATACTGGACCGAATGTTTTTTTTTTTCTACGATTACTGACAGTGTAGGTATGTGTGCATATGCTATTCCAGCGTGATTGTGGTAATAATGGCCTATGCTTGTGTTTCGGTGAATACTTATAGACCAAGTATTAAGTCATTAGCAGACAGATTGAGTAGTATTGTTGTAGCTGTTTTATGATATGGTGGCAAACAAGCGGTCCGGCTCCCGCCTGATGGTTAGTAGTTACCTACGGAATCACTGCCATGTAGAGAATTCTCAGCAGCATTGCTCTGCAATCCTATAGAAAAACCTGTAATGTGTGATCATTGATCAAAAGCTCTTTTACCACTAATAGATAGGCACACTAATAAAAGTGAAATTTAATATTTATTCATATAGTATCTGTCCTTTCCATCGAATTTTCCATCTTGAAGTAGTCAAATCAAATCAAATCAAATCAAATTTATTCGTAAATGTAGGTTTCATTACAATAGGATGTTATAATAAAATGATCAGTTCGCTACATTTAACTCGAGAGCATACAAATAATAATAATAAAATTAGTTGTGTCGAAATCACAGACACACATTTAAAATAAAACAACTCAGTTACTTACATACTAACACACAATTTCCAATGTCAACATAATAATAAAGGATCTAAATGTTCAATTAATAACTTAAATCTACATTGAAAACAACAGAAACAGCCAATGAAATGTCTCAATTATTTACATATTAACACACAATTACCAATGTCAACAATGTAGTGTCAGAAGTCTTGCTGACGGGGAACCGTCTTATCCAGTGACTGGGTTATGGTAGATGAATGTAATCGCTCCATAATTTTCAGCTGCTGGGAAAAGGCTTGGCAGATGATGAGGTATCATTGAGAAAACATTACCTACAATTCAAAATCCATCTCCTACCTGATAGGCCTGACACACTACCCCAAAGATTTAAGAAGACACCACCATTGTTATTTATTTGTGTAACCCGATACTAATGTTTACTCCGTCGGTGTTAAGTCGGTGACAATCGTCACAGATCGTACGAAAGATAAGCAGGATTACTTTACTTTACTTTGAAAGTAAAAGTGTTTTTGAGATTTCTAAAGAGAGATAGTTGGAGAGTGGCGCAAATTGCGTATTTATTCACCTTTACAGGTCTAAAAATAAAGCTTGAAAAGTATTTTTTTTTGAGCTTTTAATGTGAGTGGTTCTTGTAATCGTGAATGGTCTCACGATAAATAATGAGTATTTAGGTCGTGTTAATATATTTATTTCTTCGCGGTTATAGACGTAGGGAAAATTCTAAAAAGAAGTGGTTTGAGATATTTTTATTTCTTTAAAATACCTACCGAATCTTGGGCTTGTGACCAAGTAACACATTATAGCCCCGCAGGGGTCATTCTTCGGGATATGCAACGCATGTCGAGGTCAATCCGTGGATGGGGGACCATATCCTTACATCAATACCTTGGAAACCGCGTTAGGCAATTGGCTGTCAAATGTAGAGTTTTGACAGTCGGTCGAAAGTCTGACAATTAATCTTACCAAGAGATTACTCAGAATTACTGAATCAGAGGTCAGATGAGCACTCGCTCAAAAGTATATTTTTTTCATTCTTAACAAGTAAGTATGTAAGTAATAAGTTGACAGCCTCGTTGGTCTAGTGGTCGCAAGCGCGACTGCTGAGCATGAGGTCCTGGGTGCGATTCCTGGGTCGGGCAAAGTGCTATTGGGTTTTTCCATCAGGAACATCTCAGTAGCACACTAAAAAATGGGAGAAAATGATAGCGTGTAAACATGGTTGCAAGTAACATGTTACACGGGTAGGAAGATGGTGATGAAAACTTTCTTACCCATGATATCTGGTCCAGTAACCTCTATTCATCTCAACATCGGTAGTCAAGCACCACTCACCATTCTCAAATAACACAATACTGGTTTTTTCTTCGCTAAGTCGGCGACAATCCATGGAGTTCAACAGATTAGTGCTCCGCTTTCTATGGGCAGATACTCGCAGGGATTAGCGGAATTGCGTCAGAGGGATGTATGGGTATGTCTCGTTTGGAATTTTAAGTGGGTGAGTAAGTTATTTGAATGTTAAGTTCCTTAAATTCGTGGTATGTAGACATTCTTATTTAAAACATAACATCACGCCTGTAATACTCGAAGGGTTAGGCATTTAAGAGGGGGTGAGCCTATTGCCATCAACTGACCCCGAATCCAGACTCCGTGAAATCCTGATGAAAAAACTAAAAAAAACACATTGTCCAACCCGGGAATCGAACCCAGTGCAAAAGCTCCTAAAATAGTGACCGTACTGCCTAAACCCCACGTCACACATCACAATGACAGACTCAACACAGTGGCGATGTCCCAACTCCCAGCCATCTAATTTGCGCTAACAGCTATTTGGCGCTGTCAGCTAATCTTCGTAAACATTGCGTACGGTGCATTGAGCACAGAGTGTTGTTACTACCCCTGGTTCAATGACAAACTGTTCGGGTGTGAGTAGGGTAGCAGTGGCAGTTGTCGTCATTGTAGATATTCAGGTGATTTTATTCTGATTATCAGTTCGAAAAGAGATTATAAGTAGTACTAAAATCTTTAAGAATTCAGAATTCAGTTTAGGAACGTGGTACATACAGGTTGTCACTTTTGGACATTCATAACTTTTTTTTAGTTTTACCATACAAATGTTGATCGCATCAATTCTATACAAAGTCCAAATTATTTTTTTGAATTTGAATAATTCGTAGAAACGAAAGTTAGTCAGTTTCATGGTCAGAGACACGACAGCTCTTGCGTTTATCATGTTACATTTTGTAAATACCGTAAACAATAAAAATGAAACGAAACCTCCATGCTTTGTTTTGCTAAAATTGAGGTTCGTGACCACGCCATGGTTTTACGAACTTCTCTTTGAAGATGTTCCTCTACTTGCATGCACGGCTTCCGAAGCTTCGATGTTTTAGGAGGTGCCGGTTTGGTCTGACCAGCGTAAGTATAGGAATCCTTCTTCCAGGTATTTTGCCCTCGACAGTAACATATACCTTTACCAAATAATTTTGACGTCAATAATTGAGTTATATTTCCGTCAATATTGTTTTAATTCCTTCACGCTCCAAAATTCCATGGACAACAATCACTTACCCCACCTCACTTCATCTCTGTACACACTTATCTCCGCATCGGCGTCACTACAATCACTGTTCCGCCATTATTTTGTAACTAATTGTATTGTATATCGGGCTGGTGTCCGGGTGTCCGTAAATCCACGTCTAAAGCGTATTTTGTAACGTAACACTATGTTTGTCACAAGATTCCGCTAAGTGAAGATACTTAACAGATTAACAAGCGTTACAGTAGGATTAAGTTCTGTTAAGTTAGATTATTGATAAGTAAGATGCATTGCGTATGCGCCGTCGTGTTTCGTGGACTATGAAGAAGAGGAATTGAAAAATGAAATAAAAAAGTTGGAAAGCGTTTTTGTTGTAAAAATGATTACAAGAGCGTCTGTGAGTGCCTTAGTTTATTTTTAAATACGTCATCGTTTTGTTAGTTATTAAAATCTGACTTGTTGTATTATGTATTATTTTATTAATTCCTGAAATTATTTTAGCCATATCTGCCAAAAAAGCCAGCAGTTAAAACCAACAAAATATGTAGTTAAAAAAAAACAACAAAAATTAATGTGAGTATTGTTTTTTATTTTATATGTAAGCGATGTGAACGAATTTTTTGACGCCCTGTAATCCTTTTAGATATGTTAGATAGTATGTGTAATATTAGTTTTTATTTTTAAAGTTGAATAGGCAAAAATTTTATAAGTAGGCATTAAATCCAACTTTGTTCAGTTTTTACTTGTGCATAAAGTTTTAATCATAATTTATCTTAATATAATATTATAAATACGAAAGTTTTTGTGGATTAATGGATAGATGGATGGATGTTTGTTACTCTTCCACGCAGAAACTACTGGGAACCAAACACCAACTCGCTGCAAAAAACATCATTAAGTATGAGAAAACCAACCTATTATCCCCCACCTACGTAATCAATACTCCTTCACAACAATTACCAAAAAGCCCTCTTAACAAGGGTATCACAATTACTATCACTATTAGAAGACCAAAAAACATTGTTACCGGCCCTATGCCGTCTGTAGTGCGTACTCCAACCTAAGGGCAGCCACGCGCCGCCCATTACGGGTGTAATTCTGTTTAATTAAATAAAACGCACGAATATGCTGCTTGCCGTGTGAAACGGCTTTAGTGGGTGAAGCTTGAAAAGGGTTGTAGGTGATTTTTGATTTCTGTTATTTTAATTTTCGTTTTTTTTTTTAGGAATACCGAATTGCATTGTAAAGAATTAGGTAAATGTATGATGTTGTGTTTGTATATTTATACAATGTTTTATTATGGTAACAATTTGTTGTATGTTAAAATACTTTAATGTAAACACATTAAAGTTTGTAGTATTTAATAGCAAAATTTTGTTTTGTGTTAGTTAATTAAACTTAGAAATATTCTACTTTATTTAGTTACCTTCCTAATTTAATGTTTATGTGCATTAATATTTGCGTGCTATTTTTGGAATTTTTGGAAATCATCAAATGACCCCTCCTGCTCTGGGCGGAGTGGAAGGGAGTGTCAGACTTTTACTGACTAAAACCCATCTATGTCCCTTCTTTGCTCTTTGTGTTCCAGAGCGGCGGTATCTCTTTCGAACAGTCCCGCAGCCCCGGCAGGCATCGGCCCTTGCAAACCCCTTCCTGGTTGCTGACATCTCTTTGAGGCGCGCGTGGAACACGAACGCGCCGTCGACATGGCCTGTCGTCGTAAGACGGCCGGACGGCGAGCTAGCCCATTACTCACCGTCCACAGGCCCGACTATGTTAATCCTAAGGGGCACAATATTCTTATGGCATATAAAAATGCAACCAGTTCCTTCAATACTTAAAAAAAAAGTAGGTACTAACAGGTTTTAGTTTAAATTAACAGTAACTCCGTTTATTAGTATATTATTTTGTAGAGGATGTCAGGAATATACTACATTCCCATGTAATGTTCTCTGATAATTCCAAAAGAATACGCGCTGAGCAAAGCCACGGTCACAGTTAGTATAAAAATACAATAACAATGAAGTTATGATTTCAAACCCCACTTATTAATTTGCGCAATTTTATTCCTTTCCCAGTGAAAGTTTCCCTTTTTTTCATCGATCCCATACACTTTCAATACATGTAAGTGTGCCGCGTGGCGTCCCATGCACCGCTCGACAATAAAGCGGCCCATTCGCTCTCAGACTCGAGAGCCGTCGCATTATCGTACACGTCGGTAATTTTGTAAAGGTTTATGCGTTTTTTTTTTGTAGAAAAAACAACAAATAGATTTTTTTTTATCCAAGCATTATTACATATTCTATGATATGATACGACCGTAAATAAAGCCTACTTCAGTTTTTTTTAAATATACGAATAAAACGCTTTTTTTTGAAACACGGCGTCACGCCCGTGGAGTTCGATAATTTTCCCACGGGATCACATTACCGGGATAAAAAGTATCCAATGTGATAATCCAGGTTATAAACTATCCGTGTGCTAAAATTCATCCAAATCCGTTCAGTCGTTTTTGCGTGAAAGAGTAACAAACATCCATACATCCGCACATTCTCAAAAACTTTCGCATTTTAAATATTAGTAGGATAAAATACAGGTTGAACTTAACCGGTAGTATTGTGGGACATCGCTAAGCCGTTGGTCGACTCTTCTCGTGGCCAGAGGGCAGGTCTATTTCTTGGCTAAAGTGTCCAACATGTTCCTCTACTTGCTCCTACTTTCAACACCAGGCACGGCTTCCGAAGTTTCGATGTTTTAGGAGGAGCTGGTTTGGTCTGACCAGCTAAGTATAGGAATCCTTCTTCATAACATATCGATACCTCTACCAAATAATGTTGACTCCAATGATTGAGTTATATTTTAGTCATTATTGTTTTAATTCCTTCACGCCCCAAAATTCCATGGACGACAATCACCCACCCCACCTCACTTCATCTCTGTACACACTTATCTAAGCCTCTAAGCCGTTGGTCGACTCTTCTCGTGACCAGAGGGCAGGTTTATTTCTTGGCTAAAGAATCAGCATCGCATCCAACGTGGCAATGCTGCCAGCCTTCTGGGCACTTTCCCTGTTGACAGTGGTGCGGACGAACTCTTTGACTCTTTTCTGCTTTTGTTACAAGTAACATTGAGTTTTACCGTAAACCGTGATTTTTCACCCAAAAAAAAAGTTGTTTCCCAGCAATAATTTTTCTGTACATCAAAATAAGTACCAAATGATTGGTTGACGGCATCGTGAAGGGTCAGTTTACACTTTGTAGTTATTTTATAAGGAAACCTTATTAACTTTTTGATGGAACTAGAGTGAAGTGATAAGAATAAAGTATAGCAAACCAAATAACCTTTTAAAATTACCACCAGCATCTACAGAAGCACCCAATTATTCTTAAACACAACTTCCATAACCGCAGAATCTTGAAATTGAAGTAAAACCTCTCCAGTATCACTTCTGGAGCCAATATCAATAAATAGTCATCAGCGACTCAATTCTGTGAGCAGTAAAGAGGTTTAACTTGGTCCCCCCCCCCAGCCCGCCTTCAGCTGTGAATTACCCCCCACCGCCGCTGTCTTACCAGGCCCTTGGTAGTAGGGTGTGTATGAATTCTGGAGCTTGAAGGAATTTTTAAAGGTTTGTTGCGATACAGGCTGCATAGTTACCAGTATTTTTGATAACCCCTCTACTTAAAGCTTAAAGCCAAGCTAAATATGCTTGAGATAGTCTTGTGTAATGTAAACTCATCTGCATCTTTTGTGGCTTGCACATTCTCACACTTTTAATTACTTTTAATTTAAGAGATAATGTAAGTTTTTTAATGCTCTGAAGATGAACTTGTACTTACTAACAGATAATATAGGAAACTACCTTTTACCTTTTACCTACTCTTTGCTGTGGAAATGGGCAGATATAGAATCCTTTAAATGAATTAAAGTAAAGGATAGATATAATTGCGCCACAAGATACAAGCTGTGCTTAGTTTGTGGCTCACCGAATATCACATTCGTAATGTAACTTCTTGATAAATAAACTTGACTTTAATTTAGCTGTCAAACCACCTACTACTAAGATTCCCCATTTCCTTGTCAAATTAACTAAACATAACATAACGCCTGTAATCCCCGAAGGGTTAGGCAGAGGTGTACCCATTAGTACACCCACATTTCGACAGTTATGTTTACGTATAAGTCCCATGTAATAGAGGGCGAGCCTACTGCCATCAACCGGGTACAACTCCCGACTCCGTGGCTGTTACTGGAAAATTCCTGATGGAAAAACCCAATAACACTTTGCCCGACCCGAGAATTGAATCCGGGATCATCAAGCTCAGCAGTCACGCTTGCCATTCCCATTTACACTTGCAAATTTCCCATAACACATCCTTTCCCACCTACCTAACTGCCTAAAATCGACAAATTCCCATTCATACTAATAATGTAATACAGGGACCTGTCCTGGGCACAGTCCACAACATGGCTACCCTTCCAATAGGGCTTGTATTACGCGGCATTCCAATTTAGTCGGTAATGTGGACGGCTTTCATGTAACACTGTGTTATTTTGTGCCGGTGAGCGTACAGTGTTCGACGACTCATTTTGTTTAGGTCATTTTCCCTCTAAGTTCTTTTAACCACATTGAATGATTTTTTCATGAAATAGTTATTGAATTAAAACCAACAACTAAACACTCATTCATGCTGCAATGTATGTATAGCTATTAAATTGTAATTGGCTGTAAGATTAGTTTATATATATCGGATTTTCGAGCGGCCGCGACACCACGTGTCGCTATTTATTCGTTATTTGTTGTTGTTCCTCCATTATGGGCGTGTACGCGCAGGTGATTGAAAAATGATACGTACAGAATAATTCACATGATATAATTATAAAGATTTCAATGGAACATTAACAAAATAATTAGAGATTACTATGATAGTTACTGATTAAAACCAAATTACAATAACTTGAGTTTAGAGCCAATGGATTTGTGCGTGATCACCGGGTGACAGTCACATCAAAAAGCGCTGTCACCGCCGCCATGACATTCACAACCCCATTCGGTGTTAACCGCTCTAAAATAAATGTTAAACCACAGAATAACAATAATCGATTACAACTTTAGTGTTGCAATAAACCAACTAAATCATCGCGCGCCGTTATATATTTTAAGATAAAATTTCGAAGAGCTGTGGATTTTGTGAATAGTAAATAAATAAATCAGTGAATGGGGGAACGAATGGGGGTTGTATTGATGGTTTTAATAATTATAATTCTCTAACGACACATGTGTTATTTGCGCGAATCATATTTTCATCAACATACAACCTGACACTGATCTGAAAATTGCAAGAAAAGTAAGAAAAAATTTAATTTCGCGGGATACCCTGGCGCTTTCACCTTAAAGAACCAATGGTGGAACCCAGTGGTTACATATTACAGCCGCTCGGGGCGATCGATGGGTTACGCCGCGCTTGTCTAGGTTGGTCCGTGGATGGGCGACCACTCATTACATACCGAGTTCCCTCCGTGCCTCGGAAAGCACGTTAAGCCGTTGGTCCCGGCTGTCATTTGTAGATCTTTGACAGTCGTTACCGGTAGTCAGTGGCCTGAAGTCTGACAACTAGTCTTAGCAAGGCAAGGAATATCATATTACGCAGTACTATAGACCGACTGCTTTAACCCTTCGTGTGCCGGAACGTAGATCTACACGAGACACAATGACTTTTTAATTGTGTCTGGATACTCGGCATACGAGTGGTTAAAGAGTCCTCCACCTTGCCCCATCAAAGGCACATTAAGCGTCCACAAAGTCCTAACAATGTCCCACAGGTTATTTGCTTTAAAATAACCATAATCCACGTAAGCATTACGATACTAATTGAACCAATACGTGATCAACTTTCAGAATAATCCATTTTAATTGACACCTTCGCGAGGACTCATTAAAGCGGTCGGTCTATAACTGGGCTGTGGAGGTCAGATAAGCAGTCACTACATGTAAAATAGGTATTCAGCTGCATCTGGTTAGACTGGAAGCCGACCCCAATATAGTTGGGAAAAGGCTAAGCAGATGATGAGTTTATTTCAGCTATTAGATATTTTTTTTTTTTTAGATTTAGATTATTACATTCGTAGCCTAATAGTTTGTTGTTTAATTTATTAGATAAAATATAGATAAATAATAAGAGAATATTTAGGAGAATATTTTTTAGAAGAATATTTTAATTTTTTTTAGCACAATTGTTCTATAATTTCCCTTTTTAAAGGTAACCAAATGTGAACGTACAAGAGTTAAGCGCAGCTTGGAATCGGCGTCGTAAACTAGTTTTATTATAACGATGTATTTTGGCTGAGTGTACTCCTGGATTTGTCACTGGCGTAATGCGTAATGTGGAGCTGACTGACTACTTGAAATAAAAGGGCGGGAAATTTTGATGTAGATTTTTTTAGATTCCTTAATTATTTTTACTTTGTGAGTAAATATACTCTACAAAGTACCTTTTAATGTTAAGTTACCGTACTTCTTTATAAAAATGTAACTGCAAATTGACGAAACAAAGTGAAAATCACTACAAAATTAAACCGTTTCGTTTTCAACAATCAAAAAAGACACACCCTATTCCTAATTCAAAAAAAAAAAACAAGTCACATCTCCACAAAAACAACACATAATAAAAACGAAATGAAATAAATAAATTCACACCTAACTGGAAAACGACGGTGGCAGAGAAAGTTAATTTGAAAATGGAATCAGCATAGCCGACCAATGGCGGGGGTGCCCGAGGGACGGTCGACCAATCGCGACGCGGGGATTTTCGCGCGCTGAATTTTTATTAGCTGAGATAATAACGCGCCATTTTCCGACAGGTCCCCTTTTTCGTTTAGGATTCAGTAAGCGTTGATGTGAAACGATACTGAAGTAAGTAGTTGGTTTTTTGGTAAAATTACTTATGCATGATTTTACTGACAGTACTATTTTAGCCAAAAGGTGGAGTTAGGATTTTTTTTTAATTCCACACGTTAAACGGTAGTTGTGTGTGGAATTGTGTATGCTGAGTTCTCCATAATATATTAAAATATTTTTTTATTTATTAAAACTTTATGCACATAATGTACAAAGGCGGACTTAATCCCTTGGGCATTTTCTACCAGTCTACCTTAGGGTTATGCAGAGACAACGTAATATGTTTAGAGACTAATTGAAGAAGCACACGTAAAAGAAGCTTTTTTATAACTATTTCTATTATACTTATCCAGGTTATCCTAAATAAATAAAATATAGCATCATTAAAACAGTAAAATTTTCCTCTGGTATTAATGGTTTTAACAGTTCTTCTTCGACAACAAATCTTATTTTCAATGTGACTGAAGACCGTGAGATTATAAACCATAACAGGTTGCAATGCTTATGATTTAATTACATTGGATTTTAAGGAGCCCACCATCATTTCATTTCCCACTAATATATCTGCAGAACCCTCTATCATCTCTCACGCGACTCGCCGCTAACCGCGCTATATCTCAGTGTTGCCACTCGCGAAATGGGAAGTGACGTGAATGTGCGCGCGGTGACACGACGTCGATTACTGGATTCTATTCGATTTTCTATGTTTGTAACACTGCGGTTATAATTAAGGGGAGGGGCGTTTTGTATAGATATTATTATATAAAAGTAAGATTGTTTTTTTTCAGGGTTTTATAATGAAATTTAGGTATTATAGAGAAGGTTGTGAAATGGATTCGTCATAGGAAGTTTCTTTTAGTAAGCGTTTACGTCCCGTACTTACTATAAATTGTCAATTAAAAATTGACAAATCATTGAAATTCTTAGTACTTAGATAATAACATAACGCCTAAAGCGTTGACGCGGGGCTGCGGGACTGTTCGAAAGAGATACCGCGGCCCTGGAACACAAAGGGCAAAGAAGGAACATGGATGGGTTTTAGTCAGTAAAAGTCTGACACTACCTCCCACTCCACCCACAGCGGGAGGAGTTATTTGATGATATCCCATCCCTAAAAAAAAAAGCGTTGACGTGTCCTAGGGTGGAGCATGCTTGCCTAGAAAAAAAACCGATTCATTCGAACTTTGAAGAGCATTCATTCCAATCAGACAATCATTCCAAATCCCATTCAAAAACAATCTCAGACCGTTCGAAATTCAAAACAACCGCGGGGTCCACAACAATACTCAATGAACGCGTTCTTATTTATAACAAAAAAAAAAGAAGAAAATCCAAGATGGCTACTTTCAAACTTACATAATACAATTTCGCGAGGGTTGTTAACTTATAAAATGTTTCTGAGTTGATAGCAAAGTTTCTATCCGGCTATTTTCCGCCCCCGTTCGTTCAATAGGGGTTGAAACAAAGGGGATGGAAGTACCCTGGACCGAAGGGTAATTGTTGCCCACAATTGTTTTAAAGCTTTTAAAATTATTATTTTTGCTTTTGTTTTGTGAGAAATAATGGAGTTTATTGGTAGACGTTCGTTTTGTACTTAATAAATAATAATTGTTTTGTTTAAAGTCTCTCTTCTTTACGTTAATTTTGGCTAATTGGTTTATTATACTTCAAGTAGCTATCTATGAAATGTTTTGGATTGGTTATTGAGTTGTTCTTTTTTGTGGTAAATTATAATAATAGACATAACACAACATAACATAAAGCCGGCAATTAGAAATTCCTGATGGAAAAACCCAATAACACTTTGCCTGACCTGGGAATCGAACCCAGGACCTTATGCTCAGCAGTCGCGCTTGCGACCACTAGACCACCGAGGCAGTCAAATAGTCATACAATAGGATTAAGTGGACTTTGAGGGTTGTATTGATGATTATAATTCTGTAAATACATATGTATGTGTTACATCATGGTGGCACTACTTGGCATATTATTATCTGGGCAAATATTCGCCTTCTATCATTAAAACAAACTGAACTATATCGCAATAGGCATAAAAACCATTTTGTTTTGATCCAATATCGCGAAAGTTTTGACAAATACTGAGAGGACAAATAATGTGAAGTGCCAGCATCATATTTTTTTCAACATGCCTGACTGACTGACCAGCAAATTTCAAAAGCAAAAGGGCTACCCTGCCCCCTTAAGTTACTTATTGTCATTATAATGTCTTTTTTTCTCTCTAGTAATTACTATACTTATATATATTTTTAAATCAAATATTTCCTTTTCATGACCTCCATGATTAGTGTAGGTGTCGCTATAAGACCACTGACAGGAACTATCAGAAGATCAACTAATGAAATAACTTTTTCTATATTGAAATACAACCTCTAAAAAAGAACACTATTGATATTGCCATCAATAAAAGTCTCACAAATAATTTTTCTCGCAAATTGAAACTGGCAACTCCACCAAATAGGTCTCGTTAAAAATTTAACGTAGCAAAAAAAAATAAAAAAAAGGCAAAGGAAAAAAAGTGTGAATCCTAAAATTCACAACTCGTTCGTTCGTGGAGTTACAGGCAGGCTGTATGGAGCGTTTCCTTCGCCCGCGGCGAGCGCCGGCGACGGCTAATTATTTCCCGCCCTTTCCGTTTCCTGCCCGATCAACGGTTTCAAACTCCGTTCTCGGATGAACTCCGAATTCGAATTTGAAATTTTTTGAATGTGGAACGTGGGAGTTTTTAACGATACCTATAACATTTTGGTAAGGGAGCGGTATTGTTAAATGTGTATATTTTTTATCTCAGGTTTTTTATAAAACTTCGAAATTATAAATAACATGAAATTACGCCTGTAATCCTCTCCCTCTCCATCCGTCAACATTTATATTTATCACTCTTTCTTTTAGTCTTGTGAGATTCATTGATATACAGGGTGTAAACAGACCCTTCACGAAGCCGTCAACCAAGCATTCTGTACATCAAACTAAGAAACTACGCAAAAATTATTGCTGGGAAACGGCTTTTTTTTTTTGGGGTGAAAAATCACATTTTACGGTAAAAGTCAATGTAACGCACTCAAACCATTGTGCTGATGGATGGATTGAATAGTACGGGGGTCGTGGAGGTGTTTAAAGTAAAAATCTTACATTAAAATCAAGTATTAAAAAAAAACTTGTGGAAAAGCTGGAACTTTGACCCCCAATATCTCCGTAACTAGAAGGTTCCCAGGTATGCTCTAGAACAAAAAAATGATCGCAATAACGGGCAGAACAAGTGCCTTTCGGCTTCGTTAAGGGTCTTTTTACACCCTTTATAAACTATAGATACGGTGCCCGCACAGCGCACTCTATAGTGGTAACATGAATGCAAGGTAATTACCGGACCTCCATTTAGTCGCGTACTAACCATTGCCGCAGCTGTACGTGAAATTAAAATAGCTTGTGTCAATAACTTCCTCAAATAACAAAAAAAAATACCGTCCCATGTTTTTAGGAATTGTCGCCGTCATTGGACTGCCCTCTTCATCACATGCGTAAGACAGTCGATTCCCTTTCAACTTTTCTGTAACTGGCGCAACGTTCAAACTTCCTCTAAAATACTCGTTCCTTACTTTATCCAATATTGTCACACCACACATCCATCTTAACATCCTCATCTCCGCTACATGCAATCTTTTTTCATCAGAGTGTCCGACCATATCGCGAGCGAAGCCGCGTACAGAAGCTAGTTATAGATATTCCTCTACACTAAAAAGTAAAGAAGGGATTACTTCAAACCAGGCCACAATACACAGTCTTAAGCAGTCTCCCGATTGCGTCGTGATCAGCGCTTCGTCTCAAGACACGAGGCTTCATTATGCCGCTTTGTTTTAAAGTTTCAGAGAGAATTGCTTCGTTCTCATATGTCAGGTTGCTGGGAGAAGTTTCGTACTGGGATTGTACTTATTGTTTGTGGTATTGAGAATATTTGGAGAAGGAATTCAAAATTGCGGCTTAGTCCTGATTGTCTCAATGTCTTTATCAGCTGTCATGTGTTTATGAAAGCCTTTGCAATGACATTTTCTGTTCGCACTTGACAGTTAGCTATTGCAGTTTTGTTCGCGAGCACGCGCTGGTGACGCTCTGGATACTGGATATTATAATATAGATGCGTTCCTACATCAATATAACATCACATTACATCATGCCTGTAATTCCCAATGTGGTGTATTCGGGTAGTTCTTCGAAACCCGATTCCTCGTCTGATTCATATGGCCAAAATTTAAATAGGTAATAAATATAATAGGTAGAAAATAGGTATACCATATAACATATATGTTATATCGTATACCTATTTTCATATGAACATGTGTTACAGAGCTGAAAGTGAAATAAAATTTTGGCCATATGAATCAGACGAGGAATCGGGTTTCGAAGAACTACCCATTCCTCAGTTCCGATTTTTACAATAGGTATAGATAGAATCCACATACAAAAAGGATGGTGCAAAACTTTAATACTTACATTATTTAAGTTTAATATATTATAATTATTCCAGAAATTCCATCTCTTTACTACATAAAGTTACCCCAATCAAAATCCATTTAATATCTCCCTAAGTACAGTCACGTCCATAATGAATGATACGTCGCAAACGGACGGGTATAATGACGCACACAAGTGTATAAGTAAGTTGCGTGTAAGTAATTACCGAGTCTCTGTGCAACTTTATTTATTTCGGCGGGTCGCCTTCGTCTGAGATGCGAAGTGTTAGTGGCGGGAGTGGTTTTGATACTTGTACATAATTTTATATATATACATTAATAAATTAAAATAACCTAAAGTAACTAACTTAAAAAATGGCGTCAAAAAACTCCTCCTCAACGCTGTCAACTGGTAATGTACCCAAGAGACTGGCGGCATTGCCACGTTGTATGGCAACGCTAAGCCTTTGGCCAAAGTAAAAGCCAGCCCTTGGGTCACGGGAAGTGTCAACTAAGCGATTTGATATTTCCTTGAAAAGGCTGTGAGCACTCGGACCCCACGGTCCTAGAGTTTCAACCCCAAACGGCTCGAAAATATAGTTACCAATAAGGTTACTATATTTACGCCGCTTGAGGTTCTCTGCAGCTGCAGCGGCAGCCCCAGCACAGCACGACGAGCTAGGAAGATGGGATGGCGCAAGTGTATCGACACATGTTGCGTCCCACACTAAGGGCTTACCCATCTTCCATGGAAACAAAGACATGCCGTCCGGTCTCTTGCCATCGTCGCGCACCAAACCATCGGGTTCTAATAAAGCTGGAACGCCGACGGTGACAAGAGCTCGTCGGATGATGTCGTTTAAGTTCGCGTGCCGTGCAAAACGGCCAGCACCTCGGCTGCATGACGGGCCGTGCTGTCCAAGGTTGTTGACAACTTCACCACAGTGACAGCTATGAGGAGAACAACATGGAGCGCCTAGGTGTAGAGAAGCAGCGAGGCGGAAAGTAGTTTCGTCGAGTAACGTGCCTATGCTCGACGACGGTAGTGCTTGAAGCCAAAGACCCGACTCCCACTCACCCACAGCCAGCAGACGCGCACGCTCTGCAGTAGTGACAGACGTGTTCAGTAAATTGTTCTGAACTATTCTGCAGAGCGGCTCGTCCCACCGTCTCTGGGAAAATGGATGGTCGGGTTCTTCAGAATTCGGGCAAGCGAGTTTCCAGGCATTGATAGCCTCGGAGAAGCACGGCACGTCAAAATCAATCAGTGTGGAAGCCAGGATATTCCTGATTAATTTCTCAGTGCCGAAATAATAATGTACATAATTATGATCAATATAACCCAAAAGTATAATAACTAAGAAGAGTATGAGCTTTTGAAAGGTGTTCAAAGACAAATGACATGATGGTGTTCATAATTTAAAGAATAAAAGCATCATCCTAGGTTTCTGAGGGTTACTACAACCGCAAACAGCAGCGCCATAGTTGCTAATCGGAATTACTGACCGCAGCTACTACACTATTGGTGTCTATGTCTTAATCTATGAAAACGCTTCGATATTATGGCAACACCGCCCGCAGCGAATGAAACTTTCAATTTGATGACAAACCTAGAACTTACTTGACTTTATGGTTCTTTGAAGATTCTTCTTTCTTTGTCGTGTGGTTAGTGCCTAACATGGTTTCAAGAGTTTTTATGCCGCACATGGGCCTCTGACTTGGATTTACATACCGTTGAGAAACATCTCTCAGGCATGCTTTGAAGATTGAAATCACCACTAGAATTGCTAATGGGTATTTCAATCTTTTTACAGGCTACTATCATTTCTTGTTTTACGGTTGTTGTATTTTATTTTTCTTTTATTATTTGCTTCTTTTTTTTTATTTTGGTTGGGAAATCATCAAATATAACCCCCCCCCCCCCCCCCCCGTGGAGTGGAAGGGAGTATCAGGCTTTTACTGACTAAAACCCATCCATGATCCTTCTTTGCCCTTTGTGTTCCAGAGCCGCGGTAACTCTTTCGAACAGTCCCGCAGCCTTTTTTACTTGCTTCACTTAAAAGTTCTGGAAAGACCAGCTTTCCTTCAAAATGTTGTTGCTGCCAGCTACACGACCTCAAAACCTACGCAAGTCTTTTCACAATGTGACTTTCACAGTAATTATCATGCATATCAATTAAGTCACAAGTATCGACTAGTGTTAGTGCGACTATAAGAGTTTATTCATGCTCTTTAGAAGAATATCTCAAAGGTGTAGCTAACTTACAATATGCGGTACAGTCGAGTACAGAATTTTCAATGAAAAATTAACGTTTAATTACAAGTAGGTATTTCGTATTTTTCTTAGGTTAGTCTGTGGATGGGTTTACCCATTATATACCGAGTTTCCTCCGTGCCTCGGAAAGCACGTTAAGCCGTTGGTCCCGGGTGTCATTTGTAGATCTTTGACAGTCGTTAGGTAGTCAGTGGCCCAAAAAGTCTGACAACCAGTCTTACCAAGGGGTATCGTATTACCCAGTACTAAGTGGGTTGTGGAGGTCAGATAGGCAGTCGCTCCATGTAAAATACTCAGCTGCATCCGGTTAGACTGGAAACCGACCCCAATATAGTTGGGAAAAGGCTAGGCAGATGATGATGATTTCGTATTTGTCCGGCAGCGAGATGGGCAGGTGACATTGTTGCCATCTGCATCGGTGGAAAAGTCTGGATGAGGCTGGCACAGGAACGTGGAGATTGTCACAAAAAGAGCGGCCTATACCCAGCAGCGGGTAAATTCAGGCTCAGGGTGATGCCGGGGCTGCGGGACTGTTCGAAAGAGATACCGTGGCCCTGGAACACAAAGGGCAATGAAGGAACATGTATGGGTTTTAGTCAGTAAGAGTCTGATACTCCCTCCCACTCCACCCAGAGCGGGAGAAGTCATTTGATGATATCCCATCGGAAAAAAAAAAAAAAAAAAAGTGTGATGATGATGGTGATTTCTCATTTATTGCCAGGGTGGAAGCGGGTTAGCTGGCCTGGGCTGATAAAAATGCTCAAACCCATGCTGATACGTTTCTTCTATCACAACAAAGCACTAGAACTGCATGTGGTTACACACACACCTACATAAGTATCTAAAGTCTCGCCATATGAAAAGGCAGAAACTTCAAAACACCACTTGCAACGATCCTTAAATCCTTTTGCGTCGTCCATGTTCTTAAATCTAGTTCACAAGCCGGTTACAATTACACCAAATTATATTTAATTTCTATTCTATTTTACATGAAGCGACTGCCTATCTGACTTCCACAACCCAGTTAGTACTAGGTAATACGATACCGAATCCGTTTTACCTAAGAATAATAAAATTCCATAGTTTACATTACTAAAACATTCACCAAACCAAATAGCTTTCCATTACGCAAAATTAACACCTAAAACACTAAACCACTCAGCACTCACACAAAATCTTAATATAAAATATAATTTTCTCCAAGCCATCACCATTTCTGTACTCCTATATACCCCTTATAAGACGTCGCCGCACCGCAGCAAATTCGGGCGCTGTTTAACATTTAAATGTTGAATCATACTTGGTAACATCCCCTCTCCCCCCGCCCCCCACCACCCCACCGCGACGGGGATAAGGTGGATAACGCCCGGATTATTATTATAATGCTGGTTGGATTTTGTGCGTGATTGTACTTTTTTGGGAATAGCTCTGGTTTAAGGTGGGATTAGGTTGTGTAAAGTAAAATTAAGTAGGTACCAATTACTAAAATAATTTATTGATTGATTTTTGATTTTTAAAGGTCTTTATTTATACATAATGTTAATACAATCTGCTTACAAATGATCTTATTCCATTTGTTCACAAGTCAGGATTTATTTTGTTATATAGGCTAAATATATCGCCTTTATAAACAACAAAACATCTTATTATTACCTTATTTATGTGTTGACTTAACTAATTGATTTACATCTAAAAACTAAGTATGTGCAGGTCTTAGTAATGACCCACATAATATTTACAATGGGTTACATACAGAATGTACGTTTTATTATAATACTGTTAGAAAAATATAAAGTAGGTAGCTAAAATAATTACTAAAGTTGTGCTTCGTGTTGGCTTTCTAAGTAAATGGAAATAGTCGAACAAAATAGGTAATCATTGGAAAATCAATAAAATTCAACTCGCCAGTCGAGGAAAGTCACTTTGTAATAAATGAAATTCTTATGAAAAAAAAACTATTTTCTTACACACGCGTCACATATCAAAATTCGCGAATGGTCCGGAATCACGAGTGCTGCTAAGCTGTTCCATCTTGTTAAAGTACAAGGAGAAATTGAAAACCGTACTGGTTTAACACTCAGTACCTATAACACTCTTTATTAACTTTGAAGATCAGCTTTATTACTATAGTTACAGTTATAGTACAGTAATAGAGTATGACTTAGCGATACAATGCAAGTGGCTAGCACCGATGTCGAAGCACGAATGCCTGAGCACAGCGGGCATATCACTCAAATGCCTGCCGACTATTTTTGTATTCCCACCATTTTACTTGCCTTTTGGTCATGAGCTTGGTCTTCGACGTGTTCATCATGTTCATTCAGCATTTATGGCCAACCTTCAGTAATTCGAGAGCCACCAGAAGAAGGAGGTTACCTGCTAACAGTAGGTACAGCCCGTACAGGGAGCTACATCGCTGACAAGTGTTGGTTTGTTAGGGAACTCTGGTCTCTTTTAGAGTACATTCATCATCTGCGTAGCCTTTTCCCAACTATGTTGTGATCGGCTTCCAGTATAACCGGATGCTGCTGCATACTAGTACCTTACATGGAGCGACTGCCTATCTGACCTCCACAACTCAGTTAGTACTGTGTAATACGGTACCTCTAGGTATGGCTGGTTGTCAGACTTTCGGGCCACTGACTACCTAACGACTGCCAAAGATCAATTTCATTTTTCATATTATTGTTGAACAGACTTGCTTTTCTTTTTGCTCAGCTCCTATTGATCGTAGCGTGATGTTAGATAACCTATAGCCTTCCTCGATAAATGGGCTATCCAACACTAAAATATTTTTTCAATTTTAACCAGTAGTTCCTGAGATTAGCGCGTTCAACCAAACAATCAAACTCTTCAGCTTTATAATATAGTATAGATAATCCTTTATCTATCTAAAGGATGAATAATCTTAATTTAATACACACTTTATTAACATGTTTTTTTATCAGCTATAATAATTGACAGCCGAGATCAACGACTTAACGTGCTTTTCGAGGCACGGAGGAAACTCGGTATGTAATGGGTGATCACCGATCCACGGACCAAACTAGGCAAGCGCGGCTTAAACTGAAGATTGACCCGAGTGGCTGTCATTATCTATCCAACGAGCTCCTCACTCAGTATCAAAAGCAAGCTACATTCATCATCTTCCTGCCCTTGTCCCATGTTATTTGGGGTCGGCGCAACACGTTTTTTCCTTCCATTCTCCTCTGTCAAACGTCACGCTATCATTTACTTCTTTATCTTTCATATCATTCCTCACACAATCTATTCATCGTTTCTACGGTCTTCCTCTCCCTCGCCATCCATCAAAGTTTATATGCATCACTCTTTTATCAAGCTACATTAAAAACACAAAATAATCCCAAAATCTTATCCATAATAATCTTACCGCATCCCTATCCCAGCTAAGAGCGTCGCAAGAAAGTAAACTCAAGTAAATTTTAAGTAATAAGGAACCCCGCTAATCAGGCAGAGTTGGTTAATTACGATTAATACGCCCCCAATGTCCGAGTGCTGGCGGAAACACCCGAACGCTCACGGAAACACCCGAGGATCCCCACGAGATGAATATCGTTCTATTGGTGTTCTGAAGAATTTTGAATTTGAATTTTAAATTGCGCAGACTGGATAGGTTGGGTTTTAATGCCTACTTTGAAAGGAAAAAATCAATTCCAATTCTGGGTTAAGCTCACCATTGTATTATTAATATTTGTATGGCCTACAAGTAGTTGTTCCGGGTCTGGCTGTTTGTGTTTGTGAGTTTAAATGTTTGTAAACGCACCCACGATACAGGAGAAATTCCTAGTGTGGGGAAACGTTTTAAAAAAAAAAAAAAAAAATTGTACATAAGCTATGTTATTGCAATTTGTATGTATATTTTTTGTTGTTTTGTGTGCAATAAAAAATAAGAATAAGAAAATTGGAAGAGTAGATTTGGATAATTTCGAGATGGGTAGTTTCGACTTTTCTTAGGTTTCAGTTGGCGTTTTCTATGTCATCAAAGCGTAATTAATATTGGAAAAGCTGTAATGAGATTAATACAAATAAAACATCTTAAAATTGTTGCCAAAATATCAGTTTTTGAATGGTCGATGAAAGCACAAAAATACGATTCTAGAAAACTCTGTTTTATTTTCATTATAGTACTGCAGTATTTTGAACAAAAAGAGTAGTTCAAGTTTTATCTATTTCCATTTTCCTCAAAAATACTTAAAAGTACCGACCAATCTGCGCCAATAACTAATCTATTCCAGCTTCGCTGATTCCAAGTTTAAATTTCGTCCCCTCGATAGAATCATTCGTAAATTTGAATTAAGAAATTGGATTGGTGTTCTCTTGTTTAGGTGTAATCAAAGGATTTGAGCGGGATAAGCTCAGTCTCTACTTGCTTTTTGAAGAGAGAGGTCGTGTTTTCTGTCATTTTATTTGGTTTTACTTAATTAAGGGGCGTGATTATCGTGGGGTTGGAGTTATGATTGATTAATTAATGTTTTAAGATGATTTTAATTTAAAATGTTATTGAAGGTAGTCGTAGATGTTGTTCAATAGACATAAACCTTTTGTAAATAGGTATAATTATGCAATAATTTGGTTCTAGATCTTGTTTATTTAAACACTGCTTAAGCAGTAATCGCATTTGAAAACTTTAAATATTTCAAGATAGCATTAATCTTGAAATATTTAAAGTTAGCTAGTTTGTGTATTAATATTTGAAATACTGAAGCATTCATTTTGAAATATTTAAACAGCTAGTTTTAATTTCTTATTCATTCTTGTTACAAAAAGAGAGAAAGAGAAAGAAAGAAAAAAATATTTATTAGTCCACACAGAACAAAACAAAAAAAAACATAACATTAAAAAAAAAGTCACAGCGCTGGTATTCTGATAGGGCCCAAAGTGATATGGTCAGATACGAATAAGAATAAAAAATAACGACGACGAGTACACAACGAATAAACAAATATAATTATGAAAAAAAGGTATTTGCAATGAGTCTTTTACCAGGTAGGCACTATTATATATCCATGCATTCGACATAGAATAAATACATACATACAAGTAAAATATTTACCTTTATCTAATCTCCACAAATATAACATACAAATTCAAACCGAAAACTCAATAACACAGCACGTCAAAGCAAAGCAAACACGTACGATGTACCGAAACATCAGTTATTTGCAGCATTTCGTAGATTCCGCACAAAACCCGGATCAATGCGAGCAGATATGTTACTTAACTGTCGCCGACTTAGATGGATCGGCGAATGGAAGCACAAAGAGATACATGGGAATGCCATCAGTTACCAGGCAACGTTAGGTGAGGCACACACTGTGTATGGAGAATGAAGGTTTGAGTTGTCTTCACACTGCTTGCTAGGCGATGGAGACACGTCATCATCTTCCTGTCCTTGGTCGTGGTCAAAGTCAAATTCAAAACGTTTATGGCGAACTAAGTGTACAATGTTGGTGTTATAGAAAGAAAGAAAGAAAGAAAGAAAGAAAGAAAGAAAACATATTTATTTGGCACACGGCCACAAGTGCACACGACAAACAAATAAAAAAAAAAAATAAGAAACTTAAATCTATACAATATAAAACGTAAATTAAACAGAAAAAAGAGACAATATTGTGTGTCTCACGGCTGCGCCAAATCGGCCCAGTTCAGCAAACTGCCGAACAGCTACTGCCCGACGCTGGTTTTCAACTGGACCCGAGATGGTGAGGTGACGGACATAAAACATTATGTTGGGTTGGTACTTACGACTTAGCAGCCTTTTACAAGCATTGCCCTTATCATCCTAAATTAGCATGCATTAAACATTATCTTCTTTTTAGCGTGTCGATGGCAATCTAAATAGTGTCAGCCCAGAACTGAGCAACTAATTTGGCGCTTTCAGTAGCGTTCATCAGTTCCTGTAGTGAACAAACAACAGGACACGCAGGACACGATATTAAGTGCCCCATAGTTTGTAGAACACCACCACATTTACACTCCAGGGCAGAGTCATTAATGAATCTCCACCTGAGCAGGTTTTCTTTGCTGCGACCAACCTGGGTCCGGAGTCTATTTAAAGACTACCAGGACAGCCATGGCAACTCATGTCCAGGCGGGAGATTTTCAGCAGGAGGAACGAATGGGTTAGGTAAGGATGCACTACCAAACATAATACTAAAAAACACAATACTAAACAACATAATACTTAACTTATTATTACTTAATTATTTTCTTTTATATTAGTGCCTAGGAAGCTCAGTGGACGAATACAACGCTGGGTTCGTGGAAACTGTCCGTACGACTGGGTCTAAGTTCTTCAAGACACATAAGAACAAAAAACTCTCTGATCATACTCTCAAGGTCATGAAGGAGCGGCGTGAGATGATCCTGCAGTCTTCAGACTAGGCGTGGAAATACCGGCAGCTCAATAGACGGATCTTTAAATCCTTCTAAGACCTTCGCCACTTTAATACCGAGTGTATTAAAGAAGCAATTGAGCGGAATAAAGGCTCCAAGGTAGGTTCACTCTTTTGGTATAGGTACCTCCTCATCGCATAATGTCTATAATATCAAGACAGACAACTGCCTTCGACATTTAAAAATAGATGTCGGAGCGCTGGTATTCTGATGACATGATTATTATGGTGATGTTAGTGACGAAACAGCACAAAGAGATACATGGAATAGCTATCAGTTACGTGCCAAAGTTAGGTGGGGCACTCACTGTACGCCATAAGATAGGTACTTAAGTTGTTGAAGAGTAAGTTAGACAAACTACACACTGCACGATAGGCGATGAAGAATCTGTAATCATCAAAAGTCGCACCTTTACTAATGCAAATAGGCCTCTCCGAAGCTGCGCTTTAACAACATCGATTTTGGTGTATAGTCACTATGACACTAATTATAGCATTATCTGCCTAGCTTTTCTACCAAGTATGTTGGGGTCGGCTTCCAGTGTAACCACATGCAGCTGAATACCAGTATTTTACATAGAACGACTGCCTATCTGACCTCCACAACCCAGTTATTACTGGGTAATACGATACCCTTTGATAAGACTGGTTGTCAGAAAGACTGACAACTTATTGTAGCATCTTAAGTATATCTATGGGTAGGAAATATAATTATACTGAACTGTTTCATTTTTAATACTAGCTTAGCCATATTTTCAAGTGGTGAAATATTCCTTGAACAGTAGTGCATGGTGCATGCAATACTGCATTAAATAGATACGACACAGCACAAAGACACACACGGGAATACCATCAGTTACGTGGTAACATTAGGTGACGTGCACACTATACGCTATAAGATATACACCGTGACTTTTTAGTCGTCTTACAACGGCAGCCCACTTCATGTATCCAATGACTACTAAACATTCAAAAGCAATAAATAGATATTTATGAGATTTTAATAATTTAAAAATAAAAATATTATTGAGTATTATGACGCATGACGTAGTTAAAACACCCTGTTGCGAGCGATGATCTACTGGACTCGAGCGCTGGGTAAGTATGTTCTCCCGTTTGACCCGTAAACATCATTAACAGGATGTTTCATAATTTTATTCTAGTGTATTATTTATTTTTCTTTGTACCAATGATGGTAGGTTAAAAAAAAAATATCGCGTCTAGAGCATTTTATGCCGGGTACATTGAGTGGATCACCATGGATATTTTGGCGGTCATATTTTAGGTTGTGATTAAGATAAGATGTTTTCGAAGAAGGAAAACATCGTGACAACTCAAACCAGCCTGCCTAAGAGATTTTGTAGAGGGCATGTAAAGCCAAGTCAGAGGCCCATGGACCTATAAAAAACTCTGACACCAGGTTAGGCACTAAAAACAGGATCACAATCGCAATCGCGAAAAAAAAATCGGCTGCCCCATTTCGGTCGAGTAGGTATTCTCGACCCTAATGGGGGTCGAGAATACCTACTCGACCGAAATGGGGCAGCTGATTTTTTTCTAGTGATTTCGATGGTGGCCCCATGGAAGAAGTTGTTCAGTTTGATGACCTGAATCACACTCTGTGATATGACCACACCTTTCTGTTCCACGCTGTACGCTGAAAAACATCTTTCATTTGTTTTCCCCGCAGTTGCTGTCGTATCACGCGTGGCGCTTCAGCGCGCAGCTCGTGGCCAAGGGGTTAGCTGTATGTCGCTTACAGTGGTGTACAATCTTTACTCGCCCTCTTCACGTTTTCTGAGAAAATCTCTCACGTATTGGTTATGAAAATGAAGTTTCAACGTAATGGATTAAATATTAAAAATGAAAGTGACAGAACGATGTTTTTATAAGATCATTGAACGAAAAGGGTTTTTGGTTTAAAAGATTTTGACAAAGAATCAAGGTACACACACTTACTTACACGTACTTGATCCATTATTTTTACATGGCGACAACGCAACGTCTACGCACCTGCCCATTGCTTGTTTATCTCAGGGCTCTATTTAATTTCAACATGTTTGAAAGGCAAATTGATGCAAAACATAGACAAAAAGCGGGTCTAGATCAGTGACAGTCGCTTTCAAAGCGTGTCATACTTCTAGAAAGACTTGCGACAGGATTGACATGGGCTTTTCGGCAGCTTATGTCAATCAGACACTTTTTCTACGCCCCTTGGTAGTAATGACATTGCTTGCATTCGTATAGACTCGTTGTATCCCAAAATTATGAATTAAATAGACTTTTTACAGGTATCGTAAACGAGATCAACGAAGCGAGTTTCAAATGAGGTCATCGCAACTACTTTCTCCAACATCTACATCACATCCTCGAAAACAGGTTTTTCTTGACAAAACGCCACACGTATGTAAAACCTCCTCAACAGTCACAGAAACAGGTACAATTTGAATTTTCACGCTCCATTTGAAGCAATGGCGTCGTTGCAGTCTTTGAGCCTTTGTAAACGGACCTCGGACGTCAATCAGACAAATTGGACGCCCAAAGAACGTTGCGTTATGCCTGGGCCACGAAAATATCGCTTAGACGTTGTACGCTATAGGCGTCAAAAAAAGTAATTTCCATTAAAACAAAATATCAACCTAAGAAATTGTGTAAATTAAGGTTAATTTGTTTTCGCCGCTTTAAACTGACTTTTGAAGTGCAGAGCGAAAACGCTGTAAGCGTTCGTTTCGTGGCCCTTGCGTTAGTGTGTCCGACGGTGGACCAGCTTCGTTTGGGCCGATACTTCATTTTCACGTTCGATTTTATGAATTTTGAATTTTTTATTTTTTTTCTTCTTTTCGGCTTGTAATTTTTAGCTTTTGAAAGTTCGATTTCAATGAAACAAGGTTTGCTTTTTCGGAGCAGCACATTCGGGATATCGTTCGGTGCTCTTATTTTCAATTTACACGAATGTGAATTACTCCGATAGCTTTCAAACTTTTAAGGCATATTTTGTGATGGATAGTTCACTTATAAGAGCTATTTAGTCAATTTAAAAATTACGCCAATGAAAATGATTAAAAACTTTGTACTTTTACGACATGATGAGGATCACAAACTAAGTGTTACTGCACTGATTTAGCACTTTACGTTAAAGACAATGACCCAGAACATTTTAAAACGTATCCACGAACACCCAATGCAATAACCATCAAATCACTTAGCCATCAACAAAGCGACATCTCATCCACAGATCATCAACACTAACATCAAACAACTAAACTAACTCTAATCGTACCGGCAGCTAAAAGCAATCAATCACCCACATATGGGCCTTAAAACCTCCTTTCCAATTACACCCCTCGTTATTTCAATCGGGCAACACTAAATTACCGAATAACATGTTGACGACAAAACGCTTTTCAATCTGCACTAACAATATAGCCCAAAAGATCCCCTTTTTGTGTGCCCCCCGCCTGCCAATCTTGGCAGATTGCTTTTTTTCTTTTGTCAGTTTTGAATACGGCTCGCATGTACGAATACGTTCTTTGTAGATGATTAAATACTGTACACGGCGGTATTGCCAGATTAAAAAAGGAATTTGCGACCTTTTTGGCGGGAGTTAAGGTTGAAAGAGGATTTTGGCGGCAGTAAATTGTCGATGGTTTCTGAGTAAAATGCGGATTGGTTATTTAATGGTTTCTTGATTCGGGCGATTTTGTGTGTGATGATTAATTTTGTTATCGCTTCGCTTTGGATGGCGATCGTATGATGTAAGGTTTAATCTGAACTTTGATTTATTTGGTCAATGGCAGGGATATATGCTTACTTTCTTTATTAGGGTGAATATCAACAACGTGCATTTTTATTCAATTTTGGTGGCGAAATTTTTTCTTCATTATTCGTGAAAAATAAGGGGCTGGTATAAGAAAAGAAACTCCAAGCTGGAAGGATCTTCAAGAGGACTGAGAAAATCTCGATAACTTTTTGAGATATTTTAGTTCAAAGTCTAGTGTGGCCACCAAAATTGAAAATCGCCCACCAAAATCGAAAGTGCCCACCAAAATTGAAAATCAGTGGCACCAAAATTTAATTTCTCCCTCACAAACCTCAATCTCACTAATAAAGCTCAATGTCACAAATTCTCATTCTCATCAATAACTTCATCGGCTAATAATAAAAGACCAAGTGGTAATAAAGACCAAATCTAGTGGAGGTAAGGTCGTTTCGAAGCCGGAGATTCTGTCGGAAGTCGAAAACTTCTACGGCAAGTTGTACGCATCGCATGCAGCTCGACCTGATTCTGAAAATAAGGATTCCAGAGCCACCTTAACCCGCCATTTCACAGAAAACCTACCAGAATTCAGCCAAAACAAAATCGGGGCGTCACTTAGACAGCTTAAAAATGGAAAAGCGCCTTGTGAGGATAAGATAACGACTGAGCTCCTGAAAGTGGGAGGAAGTCCTGTATTAAGAGAGCTACAGGAGCTTTTCAACTCGGTCTTGTTCTCTAGGAGAACTCCAGAAGCGTGGTGAAGGAGCGTGGTCGTTCTTTTCTTTAAAAAGGGGTACAAGACCCCCAAGAAGATTCATGAATTACTGACCCATTTTGCTCCTTAGCCACGTGTATTAGCTGTTTTCAAAAGTCATCACGAATCGTCTAGCGCGAAGACTCGACGACTTCCAGCCACCGGAGCAGGCCGGGTTTCGAGGATGATTCAGCACCATAGACCACATCTACACAGTGCAGCAAATCATACAGAAGTTCGAAGAGTTTAATCGGCCGCTGTGTCTTACATTCGCGAACTACGAGAAGATTTTTGACTCTGTGAAGACCTGGTCAGTTCTGGAGTCTCTGCAGCGATGCCAAGTCGACTGGCGATACATCCAAGTGCTGAGAACTCTTTATGAAAACACCACAATAACCATCCAAACTCAGAACCAGCAAACAGAGCATATCCCATTGCGTCATGGGGTGAGCCAAGGGGACGTAATTTAGCCGAAATGGTTCTCTGGGTGGAGTGGAAGGGAGTGTCGGACTTGTGTCCATGTTGTTCTTAGTCCTTTGTGTTCCAGGGCCGCGGTATCTCTTTCGAACAGTCCCGCAGCCCCTCACCAACGCACCTGGCATGAACATCAACGACGAGTACATCCCACACTTGAGATGAAATCGTCATATTGGCTGAAGCGATGCACGACTTTGCAGCAGATGCTGGATGGCCTAGTTGATTCATCAATACGCATTGATCTCAGGATGAACTTGGACAAAACCCAGGTTTTGTTCAACGAACACGACACCCGGAACCAGGACCTATTGCTGTCAATGGCGGTCCTCCCGAGGTTGTTCGAGAATATGTTTATCTAGGGCAAACTCTGCAGTTTGGTAAGAACAACTTTAAAAGGGGGACTGACAGAAGAATTCAGCTGGGCTGGGCAACTTTTGGGAAACTTCGTCGGGTCTTCTCGTTGCGTATTGCACAGAGCCTAAAGACTAAGGTCTTTATCCAGTACGTCCTGCCTGTTATGACTTACAGGGCTGAAACGTGGACACTCTCGGTACGGCTGGTCCATAAATTCGAGGTCGCTCAGCGAGCTATGGAAAGGGCTATGCTTGGTCTCAATGCTTTATTATGTAATTTTTTGTTGTTCCAAACAAAATAAAAAATATTATATCCAAGGCTCTCCTTGGATATAATATTTTTTATTTTGTTTGGAACAATACAGTGAAACAGCAAACAGATCATTACCATTTCACCAACGCTCTAGTGACTACGCTCTGCAGATTTCAGTTAAACTAAAGCCTTTTCAGTTAAAAAACCTTAACTCAATATTTGGATGCTAATCACCAGACTAGATCAATGGTTTCTATAATCAGTCTTTCAATCTAAGAAAGGAATTTGTAGTTTTCAAATATAAATCTTCTCTCATCTTTACTAAAAAAACTTAAACACAAGAAAACACTCGTTTTCTTTTTTCCTCACAACTCTTTTTCGCAGTGTTTCAGCCTGTTTGGGATAGTTCTTTATTTTTGCTTTTCTTCTTCTTTCTGCCATTCTCTTTGTAACCAGCCGCTCTTCCCTGGTCTATTTTGGCATTCTTAAAAGCAACAAAATAAAAAATATAAATAAGAAACTTGATCATTAGTATGCCACCCTTATAATAATTGGTCTTACTTACTGCCAAGTACATAACATTTATTTGTTTGCTAATCAAACTGTCCTGCAACATAAAAACTGGCTATATAGGTACAAACCATACATATACAGTACATAATTAAAATCCGGTGGCTCGTTTTCAATTTTGGTGGCGGGAAAATGCCACCAAAGCCACCAAAATTGAGCCACCAAAATTGGGACTAGGCATAAAAAAAATCTTTAAAAATAGGGGTTTTAAGTTCCGATTAAATTGATGTTACTGATTTATACGAAACCCTAATCACTAGCTATAACGTGAAGCTTACTATTAAAACACTTTAAAATCGACAGCAAATCGATCCACCAAAATTGAACAATTCTTGTCCCCCTTCCCACCCAAGGTGAGTACTTACGTTTTTGGGGGGTAATCACAGCACTAATCACATACCTGTTACGCGAAACTGCTGGTTCAAGACTTAGAGATGCGAAATAATAAAACACGATTGATCACACACGCCCGAAACTTCATGTTATAGTAAATTGAAAAAGTGCCACGAAAATTTTGGTTTTTGCTTGGACAAACTTTGATCGAGTGTCCTGTGCTTTTAAATTAGATTTCCTAATATAGTTTAATTGTTTTTAGATAGTGTGTCTTATGTATATACTAAGGAAATTGTTTATTTGCTATTTTACCCCAAATTGTTACTTTGGTGAATGCAATTATATCAAAAAATGGAACTGGGACAAGCCACCAAACTTGAATTTTAAGAAGTTTTTTTTTTTCCTGATTATTTATATATACTTATAAAAACAAAAAATGTGGCCCTAATTGAACCAAGCTACGTAGTTCACTATAAAAAAATTTAGAAACATCCTATCATTTTACACCTCGATTCTCAACGTGGACACGTAAAATTTGCTGTTGTGATATTCACCCATTAAGTTCTTTGTCAAGTATTCTGCTGGACCATTTGATTGAATGTCTTGTTTTACACTAAACTTGAACATTAGCGTATTCTCACTTAGTAGAGTTTCTTGGAGAAATCATTTTCTTCAGTACTTAAGTTGCAGAGATTTGATGGCATTTGTTTCAGGTAACTGCTATACTAAAATTATGCCCGATTTTACTGTTATAACACTAGATGCCCTTTATGAATGCTTAAAAAAACGCGGTGTTGAATTTTCAGCGCTTAGTTTAGTGCTGAAAGTTGAAAATTCAATAACGCGTTTTTAATTAGGTATCGCGTAGTTAAATTAGTAAAGAACTGTAGTCCTTTCACACTAGGATCTGATTTCTAAAATAAAAGAACAAATGCCCAAAAAGTTTTGCTAATTGGTGTGTAATATCTCTACTACAAGATCAAAATATTCTGATTTTCTTTTATTAAAAATCAGTTTCAAAGTCATATCATAAAATTTCCAATCCCCACACAAATACATTACATCTGCAGTCTAAACAATTTTTTAAACACCGTTAAACACAACACTCCCCTTTATTAAGTCGGTGAATAATCTCCAATACCGATACTCCAGAGAGTATATTGTAAAAGAAATAACTTTTAATATGAAAAATGGGATTATCATATGAAACCAGTACCTTTTTGCTATTCATAAACGCAACACAACTCAAAATCAACCTTACATTCAACCACACAAAGTTGAAAATTCAATTTCAGTGTGTAAATTGACAGCAAATAGAATTTTGAAATAAGAATGCTTACGCAAATCAGGTTTGCCGGTTCAAAAACAAAACACAAGCGAAAATAAACCTTATGTTTACACAATAAAAGTATGTAACAACAGTTTTTGAAGGAAAACCTAAGTTTGTTCAGGTCCGCATCTTTCAACAAAGTTGACACCTCGCGAAAAATTGTTAACATTCTGTGAGTGGTTTATTTCAATAAATATGAATGAAGTTGTAATGTTATTTGATATTTTTTGTGTTATTTATTTAGATTAACAAAGTTTTGTTGTTATAACAATGTCAGGGTGTGTTATTAACGTTAATAGTGACATGATCGCGGATTATACGGAGGATTTTAGAGGATTGCCTTGAAAATTAATAATAGTGATTATTTTTAGCCAAAGATTGAGCGCTTATTTCAATGTTTTTGGTAAGTATGTCTCGTTGATTGAGTTCAGTGAGACGATTTTGTGAAATAAAGTTTTAAAATATTTATTCAGAAGCCTGACACATAATAAGCACTTAAGAGACAAAACTCGGAAAGAGCCTTCCCTAAAAAAATATAATATTTCTTCAGAAATGAAACGTTTAATGATAACAATATTATAAGTAAGTACTTACGTGCTTAATTACTTACTGCAATGCTACCACAATGTTTTGACGATTGATTGACATTGAGAAGAGGCATTGCTGGTAAACATTTTATGAAATTATTTTGAAAACAAGATGGCGCCATTAATTTTAACTTTTGCCCTGCGCCAAAATATTGTTTTCCATCTAGACCACTAATCATATAGGTAGACTATATAATACAGGTATTTCAGAAGAATATATATAATAATAGGCATGTCCTATTTCCTATAATATTATCAAAATACCACGTACCCTTTTCAGAACCAGAAAAAAAAAATCAAAACAAAATAACACAATCTCGTTCCAAACACAAAAAACGCGCGCAAACACAACATTTAAAAAAAGAATAATATTTTATTAAAAAATGTTAACAGAAACGCGCTAACTCCAATCTAAAATGGAACGTCTATACTTTTTTTTTTTCAACGGCCATTGACAAAGGCACACCCGTCAAATGCCATTGCTTAAATGAGAAGGCAGTCATTCGCGAATGTGGTGGAACGGAAAAATCATCGAGCGAAAATGTCATCGGTTCGCCCCGTGAAATAGTACGACTGTACCGGGGTGGCACTGGGTAGCGCGGTTTATTATAAATCGTTACTTTGTTTTGTATTTTCAGTTTGTAGAAAAAATTATAAAGAGTTACAATTTGTTTGTAAGTTTGTTTATTGTGTAATCTCCGGAACTAATGGTCCAATTCTAAAAAATCTTTCACTGGCAGAAAGTTACATTATTCGTGGGTGCTATGGGCTATAAATTATATTTATATCATGCATATTAGCCGAGCTATCACTATTTTTGCGGAAGAAGTCGCGGGCGATGTGCTAGTACTATGTATATAATACTTACAACCGTCGCGCGTGTATGATCAGATGTATGGACGCAGATGAAGCAAAAGGAGTAACTGGGCAAAATTCCAGATGCTGGGCTACTTCTCAAAAATACCATTGCCCGACTTTCGGGCATCTGACTCAAGACCCTACATTTAGAAGTCATGTTTGTGGCCAACTAATTTTTTTTTATTTATCAAACCCTTGATTAATTTTTAACACATTCAATATCTGTAATTGATACGCGTGTTGCTCATTTGATGAAGACCAAAAAATAAAGTTGTATTTTAATAAATATTTTCTCATTGTCACTTACCGCGTTCTTACGGAGTTCACAAGTAATCAACAGAGTACTGAGCGTTCACAAAATGGCGTGAAATGCGGAACAACGACACTCCACGAACAACATCGCGTGGTTTTAATACACTCTGACACTAAATAATATCATTTATCTAAATATATAAAAGCGAAAGGTCACTCACTCACTCATCACGAAATATCAAAAACCGCTTTACGTATAAAGATGAAATTTGGCAGGGGGGTAGTTTGTAGTTAGTAGACGTTCGCTAAGAACAGATTTTGCAACAGGGCTGGTTTAAGGAGGTCTAAGGGCTCTCGCAAGTTTGTATGAAAGTCCTTCATTTTTTGTGTTACAAACTTTAAATTTGGCAGGGAGGTAGTTATCGTGGACGAAGTCGCGGGCAACAGCTAGTAAAATATAATAATAAGTCGGAGGAAATCGCCCTCGAGGTAGACCGCGGCGAAGGTGGTGTGACGATCTGATCACGTTTGCGGGGCAAACATGGCCAGATATCGCACAGGACAGAGCGTATTGGAAGGAGAAAGGGGAGGCCTTTGCCCAGCAGTGGGACACTCAAACAGGCTAACAAAAAGAAAAAATCACTGGACTGCCTCATTGGTCGAGTGGTTGCAAGCGCGACTGATGGGCATGAGGTCGATTCCCGGGTCGGGTGGTCTTATTGAGTTTTTCCATCAGGAATTTCGCAATAGCAGCCACAGAGACTGGATGTGTGCCCGGTAGATGGCATAGGCTCGCCTCCTTTTACATGGGACTTAAACATAACTGGTGAAATGTGGGTGTATTATAAGGTACACATCTGTCTAACCCTTCGGGGATTACAGGCGTGATGTTATGTGTTATAATAACTGTTGGGCTTTACGGCGTAAATATTTTTTGAATATTTAAATTGTGTTTAAAAATAGAATATCATACATAAACATGATTATTCAAAAAATATTTCTTTTATGAACAAATTAACATTTATTTGAGTTCTAAATTCGAAAATATTTGAATTTTTTATTTTTCACATTAAGACTTTGCTACTTCTTCAACCTGGCGAAAGCAAAGCGCGGAAAAAAAGCAAATTAAATCATAGTTTCCTAATAATTCATGACAAAAATAATTTTCGTTGTTTTATTTCTTCGAAAGTGTATTGTAATACGTCGTTTGATACGCGTGGGGATTTGTTACTGCAATTCTCGGCTCCATAACAACCTCGCCTATAGCTCGGGTATAAATTCCGCCTGGAATGCAATAACAAAGTTTCCCCACTAATATCTAAATGTACTATTTTTGCTCTTCAGAACACCAAAGAGAGCATTTGTAAAAAAGTATCGACACACGTTGAAAACTCACGTCAAAGAAATAGGAACGTATTTGGAACAAGTGCATTTCAAAATTCAATATAGGAACACGAACGAGAGAAGTTTAAATATTCGAGATTGGAACACGCGACCGTTGGAAGACGCGCGTTTGAGGTGCGCTGCGCTGATTAGGACGCGGAGAGCATTAGGTGGGCTTAGGGCTGGCGCAGAAAAAGAATTGTGTGGAGGAAAATTGAACAGATTTTACATTTTACTCCGACTTGGAGAACCGGGTTCTATTCCATAGTACAAAAAATAAAAAATAAATACTTTATTGGACAAGAAAATTGCAAAATATCTCTTTTAAATAATTATTTACATAACATAACAATCACGCTTGTAATCCCCTGGGCTAGGTAGAGATGTACCTAATAGTAGACTCTCTCAAGTAAGATATGGTCTGAACCACAGATATACAGGGTGTAAACGGACCCTTCACGAAGCCGTCAACCAAGCATTCTGTACATAGAAAGAAGAAAGAAAATACATTTATTTCAAAAATACACTCTACGCAAAAATTATTGCTGGGAAACGACTTTTTTTTGGGGTGAAAAATCACGTTTTACGTTAAAACTCAATGTTACGCACTCGAAACTTAGTGCTGATGGATGCTTTGAAAAGTAAGCGGGTCATGGAGTTAATTAAAGTAAAGTTAAAACCGTAAAAAGTGGTTAAAAAAAAAAAAATTGTGAAAAAATTGGAACTTTGACCTTCAATATCTCCAGAACCTGTGGTTTCCCAGGTATTGTCTAGAAGAAAAAAATGATCCCAATGATGGGCCGAATATGTGGTTTTCGTTTTCGTTAAGGGTCTTTTTACACCCTTTAGATTTACCCAGATAACGCAAATATCACTATCCGTATGAAAACCAAGCATGCCTTTTTTGATCACCTACTATGACGTCATAAACTCTATTTAGTTACTATACAAAATAGACTATTTTTTGTTTTTTAAATATCTAGAATTAAGTTCTTGAGCTGTACAGTTGTTGTTTTAAACAAATTAGCTTGCTGCAACAATAGCCATGTTAAGCATAAAATGCTTAAGCCGGGCACGTAATAGGTGCTCTTGCATTAACTACGTATATCTGTGGTCTGGACTGAAACAAAAACACTTTCAATATTTGTGGGATGAGCCTGGCTATCAGGCCTATTTTGTCAAATTGTTGACGCAAATCTCAATATTCTCGCATACTAGGACTAAACCTATGTGCTATTTAATATTTTTTGTATTTCGTCACTTCTAAACCTCGTCCTCTCAACCTTGCGTGTCTCGCACAGCGCCGTGATTGGAGCAGGCGTCGCGAACCGCTGGGAAATCAGCGGCCGCCGCCACACGGAGTTTATTCGACGTTTGAAAGTCCTGCCACAGAGTAAGCATGTTATTGTGTGTTTATTTTTAATTTAAAATAGTCTCACTGATTTCAAATGCTCGAAAATACCACCAGTTAAAAATACCTTGAAAAAAAGACTGCCTCTTTGGTCTAGTGGTTGCAAGCGCGACTGCTTAGCATGAGGTCTTGGGTTAGATTCCTAGGTCGGGCAAAGTGTTATTCGGTTTTTCCATCAGGAATTTGTCATTAGAGATTTCTGCCCGGTTGATGGCAATAGGCTCGTCCCCTTAGTACATGGACATAAACATAACTCGCGAAATCTGGGGCTACTATTAGGTACACCTCAGTCTAACCCTGTGGGGTTTACAGGCGTGATGATATTTTATGTTAAAAAAACAACCTTTTTATTATCATAATAAAATCATCTGATCTTGTTTGCAGGGCGAACATGGCAGAGAAGTTTGGAGGGAGAAAGGGGAGGCCTTTTCCCAGCTGTGGGACACACTAATGGGCTAACAAAAAAAAAAACAAAGTACTCTCTACACATATTTCATACAAACCACAAACCTACATGGGTAGATGAATCTTCATAAGTTAGGGGCTCGGGGCTTCTATTGGTGGTTTCCTACCAACAAGAAACTCCTCGTTTACTCTATTAATAAATGTGGAGGTAATCACAATATCAGTCAAGTTCCAGGGTTATTATTAAAGATCGTCTGTCCTCCACTTCACGCTGTTCTACATTGGTAATATTGCCATACAAAACGCGCTACATCAAATGTAAGCTTATCTACGCCGTAGACCCCGCGTAGCACTGGCGTAGCAACGTGCTACGGTCGTAGACGACGACTACGAAGTCTACACTAACTTTGTTTAAAAGAATTCTAAACCTGTTTTAAGGCGTAGTCAAATCTCTACGGACAAATTGCGAACCAGACTCCAAGTGCAGACTCGGACAGATAATGTACTGAAATGTGTCCGAGACCGGTGTCCGGTGTCCGTAGCCGTACAGGTTTGACTGAACATTACCAAACGCTTCGAGTCTAGTAATAGTCCATCATTCTTTACTCCACGATCTCGTGGGTTAATAATAATAGCAGCACGGGTCGATCTTCAAGGTTAAGCTGCGCTTGCCAAGGTTGGTCCGTGGATGGGTGACCATCCATAACAAAAAAAGTTTCCTCCGTGTCTCGGAAAGCACATTATGCCGTCTTTTACAGTCGTTACAGGTAGTCAGTGGCCTGAATGTCTGACAACCTGTCTTAACAAAGGGTAATATTACCCATGTAACAACAACTGGGCTATGGAGGTCAGATAGGAAGTGGTTCCATGTAAAACACTGCTATTCAGCGGCACCCGGTTAAACTGGACGCCGACCCCAACATAGTTGGGAGCAGGTTAGGCACATAAAGAAAACCAGTTTCACCTTAGAATGTGTGCAATATTCTTGTGGAAATTCTCGTGTAGCCATTAAAATACAAAATTAATTTAATTTGTATAAACTTTTTGATTCGTTATAAAACCACGTTGTTGTCACTAGAGCATGTCGCCGCGGGCTAGTCCGGCGCGAGCAACATCGCAACATCGCGACATCGCGTCGTGTCGCGCCGAATCCCGCTGCTCTGTGACAAACTGTCCTACGGCGGTATCCGACACTACATTATAATGTTCAGCTTTTAAATTATTTATTATATAACAGGCTCGACTGTCCGTACATTAGACGCTGCGTGACTTGCACGTCATAGTCGTCGACTGTCAATAAAATTGTGACAGATACTGTATGGTGTACTACGGTTTTTGTGTTGTGTGCTTATTGTTTTGTGTTGTATTGGAAAGTTTAATGTGTTGAGTGTGTTTATTGTATCACTGTGCTATTTCCTATATTAACTTAAGTTATTCGGGCCCAATGTGAAATCCGTGCTGCTTTACGGGTGCGAAACGTGTAAGGTCACAAAGGTAATCTCACGCCAAATTGAAATTTTTGTCAACCGCTGTCTTCGTCGCATTTTCGGAATTTACTGGCCCGAGACCATCTTCAACGTAGAGCTGTTGGAGAAATGCCACGAGAGCCCGATCGACCGCCAGATCTAGCGTCGCAAGTGGAGATGGATTGGCCACACGCTCCGAAGGGACCCCTATCAAGCTTTGGACTGGAATCCCCAAGGAAAAAGAAAGCGTAACCGTCCCCGTCAAACCTGGCATCGCACCGTTTTGGCAGATGCAGTGAGCATCGAAATGACGTGGAGCGAGGTGAAGCCTGAAACTCAACACCGATCACGATGGAGGACTTCTGTGGACGCCCTCTGCTCCATCTAGGGGACACAGGACATTCAGTCATCAGTAAGTCAGTGCTATTTATTAAATTCTGCGTGTATTAATGAATCCTTGTAACTTGAAGAAATAAATGAATTAATATTATTATATCCTCATACATATAAAGTCGCTTCTTCTGAAATACTGGTATTCAATTGCTTCCGATTAGGTTCCGGTCCATACCAGTGCTTTACTAGGCGTAACCCCAATGTAGTTGTAAAAAGCTTGGCAGATTTTTGTGTTTCAAACATTTTTAGCCCCCGATCAAAAAAGAGGGATGTTATAAGTTTGAACTGTATATCTTTGTGTCTGTCTTTGGCATCATAGCTCCTGAATGGATGAACGGATTGTGATAAAGTTTTATCCGTTTGAAAGGTGTCTTAATTGAGAGTGTTCTTAGGTAAGTTTCAAGAAAATTTGCTCACCCGTTTGAAGATCATCATCTCTTTTTTTGTTTAATTATTTATTTTTAACGTGAATGGCTTTCTAGTAAAAAAACTTTCAAGTCTAGACATGTGTTCTGTTTTCCAGAACTACCTTCTTTATGTACAAACTGCATATTAAGCTACCCGAAATTGTCAAATTTTCCCTATTAACCTTGAACCCAATGCTTTAGCGATAAAGTTGGAAATCTATTAAAGGAATTTGACAGATTGTAGTACCTTGCTGTGCTGGCGTCTGTACACTTGTACTCAATTAACGCACTACCGTTAGTATGAAACGTAAATAAATAAGACCTTCGACATCAGCACACTCAGCACGCTAGCTGTGTCCCCGCGGGGCAGTCCAGCGCGATATGACATCGTTTAATTTCGTGTTCAATTCCACGCGAAAACACTGCCATCACGCGAATATTCACTTTTCGTTTAATATTCATTTAAAAACAAATGAAACATTCTGGAGAAAAGTTCGAAAAGTTCTGGAGTGGCGACCGAGAACTGGAAGACGTTGTTTTGGATGACCTCCCACTAAGTGGACCGATGATCTGGTGAAGGTTGGGCGGATCCGCTGGATGCGAGTCGCATGGGACCGGTCAATGTGGCGACACTTGGGAGAGGCCGACACTTGGGAGAGACCTATGTCCAGCAGTGGACGTCTTTCGGCTGAAATGATGATGATGATGATGAAACAGTCTGAAGAAGAAAAGATCTTCACTACATAGTATAAAGCAAAGTCGCTTCCCGCTGTCTGTCTGTCCCTATGTATGCTTAGATCTTTAAAACTACGCAACGGATTTTGATGCGGTTTTTTTTAATAGATAGAGTGATTCAAGAGGAAGGTTTATATGTGTATTGCAGCCGTGCGAAGCCGGGGCGGGACGCTAGTTAGTTAATAAACTAAGGCTCTGAATCCTAATCTCTCTACGAATATGGTGTTTCTCTGCTTCATCTGTCCTATTAATAATTGCCTTCCAAAGCTGAGTTTGCTTATCCGTGAAGCCCGCGGTTTTGCAATTTGCAGGTCAGTGTCAGGTTGTATGTTGATAAAAATATGATTTTCGACTGTAACAAATATGGCTTTACAGAGTTATAATCATTATAATTTTTAATACAACCAACCTTTTAAGTTCATGTAATGGGATTAAATGAACTTGAACTTTGGGGGGTTGTGTTGATGATTTGAATGATTTGACACTGACCGTCAAATTGCAAAAAACGTAAGAAAAGGGCTTGGATTTTTGTATGAAGCCTGGCCGGCCTAACTTCCGCCATTTTTTTTTCTTTTCAAAGTTGCGGCCACACATAACACTATAGATAGCTAGCATCAATACAAACAAGTTTTGTATGAAAGAAAATGTTCTAAACTGTCACATTGCCGAGATATAAGCTATCAAAGTTGTGCTGAAGATGCCATCAGTGAATGGACTGTAACTTTGATAGCTCATATCTCGGAAACGTGACACTTCAGAACATTTTGTTTCATTCCTCAACTTGTTTGTATTGATATCATCTGTCGATTAACATAAGTTTTACGCAAAGCCGCAACTTTGAAAAAAAAAATTAAAATGTGAAGTTAGGCCGGCCATTAAATTCAAACACCTTTAATTTCGCGGGATACCCTGGCGCTTCCACCTTATTAGAAGATACGCCAAGAAGGGCAGGGTCTACATTCCGCAATGATCCTTGTAACCTTCGTCCTACTCCTTAGATTATCAAAAAATATTGGACACGTATTTTTTCTTTTGTCATGGTAAACGAAAAATGACCACGATACAGCGCATCGAAATCTCGCGTGACGTCACAATTTCTGTTACTTTTTACTATCCAGTGACGTCACAAGCCTCTTGAACTTTGATGCGCTGTATCGTTGTAATTTATTGATTATGTGACAAAAGAAAAAATACGTGTCTAAAATTTTTTGGTGTTCTAACTGGCGGACTAAATATATTTTTTTCTTTTTCAATGTTGCCAAATAGCCTATTATAATGAATAAGTACTTCCCAATTCCCCTCAAAAGAGAAAAAGTTGATCATTAAAATAAAACCTCTTCTTACCCTTACCAACAAGTACAAAAAAAAACACAAAGTTAACTACACTTATTTCGTCAACTTGAACACCCAACCCTTCAAATACTACCAAATATCCGAACCAACAAATATCATAGCCCAAATAACTATAAAAACAGATTGGTAACGTAATTGTGTTCCGATTTGACACTACATCACGTAACCCTCTGTTGGCAATGGATTACGACGTGTTAGCGAACTATCACAACAGTGGCAGCGGTAGGGTTAAGTAATAAGTAGGTGTGTAGTGACAAAAAGGAATGGGTTCTGTAGCTGATTTTAAATTATTTTTAGCAAAACTTAGTTAACTTAGACACTGGTTTTTACTTTTTATGTTGCCATTGCACGGATACTACACTTGTTAAGTACTTGTGTGTCAAAGATATTTTTAAGATAGTGTTAAAATTATGCAACGTATGAAATCTGGTATAGACCGACAGCTTTAATGCGTCCTCCGCCTTGCCCCATCAAAGGCACATCAAGCGTCCACAAAGTCCTAACAATATCTCATAGGTTATTTGCTTTAAAATAACCATAATCCACGTAGGTATTACGATACTAATTGAACCAATACATGATCAACTTTCAGAATATTCTATTTAAATTGATACCATCGCGAGGACTCATTAAAGCGGTCGGTTTATAGCTGGCCTTCTCTAAACGTATCAAGTGTTTACGAAACTTAGTAGTTATGTTAGTCAGCCTCATAATAATATTGTTAGGGAACTTGACTGTATAAGCTTTTTAAATAATAAAACTCCATAATGGGTGAAAAAACGTGTGCTCCGTGTAATCGTTCTCTTGTACAGTACTGACAATATGTAGTGACTTGGGTAGATAAATTTGACATAATATTTTTGAAATAGCCTCTGTGCCTTTATGCCATACAAATAAATCTAACTAAATGTTGTGTTGCCAACAAATATCTACATAACCAATGAAAGAGCATTTGTCTGTTATTGTGCAGTCCTGTTAGCGGAACCCTAAAAATCATTACTTTAGCTTCCCCCAAAAAAGCCATTGAATAACGTTTTAATTTACACACACTCTGTCACTTTCTACAAAGGATTTTGAACCGTATTTTGTACAGCTTAAATTGCACAATAGTATTTTGATAATCCTCTTGACTCATAAAAAGCTAGTGTATTATGCCATTTGATGAATTGATTTGTAGATGCATTTTTTTGTGGTTAATCTTTTAACTTAGATATCTGCCCAGCCCACATGATGTGGTAAAGATTAAACATGTCTTATCACAGGCCTCTTGTAGGCCACTTTTAACACATGCAAAAAAATCTTAAATATAACTAACGAAGGCATTCAAACGTTTATTTCGCCAGAGAGCTAGGTATTGCCATCCGTAGTGATTTGTCCGGCCCTGCCATTTTTTTTTTAGAATATAGTAAAATTATAAATCAAAAGGTAAAGTCATTTGAACTTTTTCCGGATTTTTGTCAGGTCTTTTCATATTTCGATATAACAATATATACAACATATTTATAAATAAATCAACATCTGCCTAGCCCTTTCTCAACTATGTTGGGGTCGGTTTCCACTCTAACCGGATGCAGCTGAATAACCAGTATTTTACATGGAGCGACTGCCTATCTGACCTCCACAACCCAGTTAGTACTGAGTAATACGATACCCCTTGGTAAGACTGGTTGTCAGACTTTTTGGGCCACTGAATACCTGTAACGACTGTCAAATATCTACAAATGACAGCCGGGACCAACGCATATTTATAAATAAATACTTAGAGCAAGTAATTTAGAATCAGAAGACATAACGTTTAAGAAAACTGAATGATTTTAGTTGACCACTCCGACATTATCTATTTAAATAAGCGTGCCAAATATCACACCCCATAAAATTACTAATGATTAACTAAATACTCAATAATCTACTCATAATGAAATCGCATGTTACAGAAGGCTGTCTATTTACCCACTCCTAAATAAAAAGAGGGGTTCCAACAAAAATCATTTGAAACCAAAATGAAAAAGGTGTCAAAGATCGAATTTACGATTCATTCTAGTTAATCCATATGGAATGGGGGACCCTAAAAATGAAACGCCACTCGATAATAAAAACTATGTGGTTGAGATAGGGTTTGTTTTGGTGTGGTGTATGTTTGTGATAGATTTGATAAAATAGTGAATGCGTTTTGTAAGTGCCCATTGTGGCGACAGATGGTTCGGGAGGGAGGAGGCCTGGGGTTTGAGTCTGGTTCGGGACAATTTTGTTTGGTACTTTAAAACACTAAGTTGGACGTAACGTTATTATTCAGCGTAGGTGATGTTGTTTATCAAATACATTGAAACTCTGGTGATTTGAGTTCTTGTAACTCGAATTTTGAAAGGTTATATTAATTAGGGTTTTAAGGTCGTGTTTAGGGAACTAAATTATCATCCTTTAAATAAGAAAATCATGACCAGAACAGCATAGTAGGGACCCGTCTTGAACCTACGTAGTTATTGATTTTAACTGCATAATTATTAGGTGTATATAGAATTTACACCATTTTGTTCTTCTATTTTTTATATTTGTGTCAATCTGCCATTGCTTGATTGGTATTTCACCAAATCCGTATTTAATATAACAGTGCTTTTCACTAAATACAAAATTAGTACTGTAATTTTATAAATGCAAATGTTCCAGAGTACGGGTGTATTCTGTGACAATCGCGAGCATTTTAGGGCTAGCGTCAACAGAAAATGCCCGAAACAGGATCAACCCATAAAACTAATCATTCTTAAGGGTAACTCGAGCCAAAGGCCATCCATGGAACAATTTTATGATGTTTTGTCATTCACAACTGGGAATTGGGATATCTCTTTAATGGACCCAATTTAGGGTTACGTATACAAATAGCAAAGCCTTTCTTTAACCAGGGAATAGAGCTATAATCAACGCATTTGGGGAAACTTGGTGGTGAATGGTGAATACTGCCATCAATCGGGAACAAATTCAGATTCGTTGCGACTACTGAGAAATTCCTGTGGAAAAATCCAATAACACTTTGCCCGACCCGGGAACCGAACCCAGGACCTCTTGGTCAGAAGTCGCGCTTGCGACCGCTCGACCGAGGTAACGAGACGTGTGTCCAGAATCGGAACTAAAGACGCCATCTTACTTAAAAAAAAAAACAGAACGTTTCTCCAACAGCACTTCTCTTGTGTACCAAAAGACTCTGGCATCACTGTAGTTTTTTTTTACCTACGACCAATTATATTATAAATATTGCCTACGACATCTTCACCATTTCTCTACTTAATATTATAAAGCTGAAGAGTTTCTTTGGTTGAACGCGCTAATCTCAGGAACTACTGGTACGAATTGAAAAATTATTTTGTTGTTGGATAGCCCACTTATCGAGGAAGGCTATATATAGGCTATTATAACATCACGCTACGACCTATAGGAGCGGAGCATCAATGAAAAATGTTGCAAAACGGGGAAAATAGTATTCTTATAATAATTGCACACTGACGAAGGTCGCGGGGTACTTAAATAAAGTAATCAAATCTACACCAAACATATACCATACGGAACCCTCATCCCTGCACCCCTAACATACATCAGAGCACATCACTACATCACAAAGTAATATAACTGAGAGGGTGGCAACACTAATTAAACGGTGATTCGGTGTTGCCAGCTATTATGGCGGTGATTTTATTTATTTGTTTTGGTGGGTTAGTTAATGGTTATTTTAATAAGTTAATAGAAGTTTAAAGTAATAAGATTAATCAGATATTGTTTTAGAAACTGACTTGATTTTTCTTTTTTTAATTTTGGCTAATCACAATGCTGTTTAGGACTACCTAATAGAACGATACGTCGATCCTTTATCAATTCAAGTGAAGTATTTTTTTAAATAAATTTTGCTGTTTTCTTGCTTTAAAAAATAATTTAAAAACTATGCAGTTCAGTATTAAGTAAGTAGGTACACACCAAAGTCTTAATAAGACAATCATCATTTTCCTGCCATTGTTAGGTAATTGGGGTCGGCAGAACACGTCCGCCGTCACGCTATATTTTTCTATTTTCTTATAAACATTCATATCACGCCTGTAATAGGGGGCGAGCCTATTGCCACCAACCGGGCTCAAATCCAGACAGACTACTCCGTGGCTACTACAAAGAGAAAATCCTAAGGGGAAATCACAATAACACTGCCCGACCTGGGAATCGAACCCAGGACCTCATGCTCAACAGTCGCGCTTGCGAACACTAAACCAACGAGGCAGGTTAAACACTCATTCATAATTTGAAACAACATTAAAACGACAAGTTTAAAAATAACAAATGGCCACTTAGATAATTTGCCAAATCCATAAACTCAATGGCCACTCCACTTCAAATCAAATCAAACCATTGATTCATAAACAAACATCTCAATTCGAATTTCGAACGGGCTTATTCTAAATTCAAATAGACAATACTGACTAAAGGGAATTGAGTGGGAGCGGCGCACACTGGGTCGTGGGATATAAGGAGAAAGCTGTTCATGCAAAATAAAATTGATCATTTGTAAAGTTTCGGTCAGACTGGCAGACTAGTACTACCGTAGAAACAGACGCCAGCACATCAAGCTACAATCAGTGAAACTTTAATAGGTTGATTGTGAAAATTTGACCATTTCGGGGGCTAGTTTGATATGTGCATACGTTATCAGTCAGTCTGGTATCAGTTCGCAGTTTGTTTGTTCCGGGTTGGCGGGAACTTTAATTCGAAATAGTTCATTTGTTATGTTCCAAATAAGTATGGTGTATGATAGAGAACGATAAAAAACATAACTATACTGAAATAAAAGATATTCTCCAAGAGCATTCGTTCAAGTGAAGGCACTGATCATTTCAATAAAATCCAGTAATAAAATGGACAATACTCGTAACTTTAAGTTTGCAAAAGCACCTTAAAAGAATACTGGCTATATGTATACTGGTCGGATTCTATTTGAGTCCATCGACACGCAAAGTAGAAAAAAAAAACATAACTTAAAAGTAATGTTTTTTACAGTGTGACTTTTAAGAGGAACTGTGCAGCAGGCGTTGTTTTTTAAAATTGACATAATCCATCATCCTCAATCATTTTACCAATCAAAACAAAAACTGCACTTAACATCAATCGACCACTGTGCGCCATTCCTCCCGGAGCTATTACACGACCGGTTGGCCAAATGGCGCGAAACCCGACCCCTCCATAGACAAAACAATAATATTATCTGTGGTCTGTTCTGTAATGAGGCCGAAAATAATGAGGTGTGTTGTCTATGCTCGCTTTTTATGAAAGAGATAAAGTAATGCTGGTATTTAGATGAAAGAATATAACGCGGTGTTTTTATACTGCGATTAGGAGTATGATGGAATACCTATTAGTTCTTCTAATAGGTAGATAATTCTAATAGACAATTCCGATACAGTCTGTCAGTACAAGTCCGGTACATTTTAGAAACTCGTTAGTACCTCGTAGTACACTTGATAAATAAATACAATTTGGTAATTATAGTAAAAACCATTAATGCAGTCAGTGGCTCCGGTCCGGTCCGTGGTACGGTTCAGTTTAGAAACTCGTTAGTAGCTCGTAGTATACTTGAAAAATTAATACATTTTGGTAATTAAATTAAAAAATATTAGTGCAGTCAGTGGCTCGCAATACCTGGCTCCTCTTTCTCCATTCTTCTTTAAAAGAGAGGACAAGTAATCCAGAGCTGACTTCACAAGGATTGAAAGAACCCAATTTCGCAAACACATTCAACTTCACCAAAAAGTAATCTTTATACAAAATGCATTTAATCTATACACAAAAAGAGGAACATCACTAAAATAATTGAATGTCCTCCCCCTCTCGACTGAAGCAGTGGTTCGAGTAATGTACCCTAATGGCCGCCGCACATTCCCGCAATTTGGCGTGGCCCGTGTTGTGTCGCCACCCCTGCTGTTATTGGCGATATCTTCTTATTTAGACATCAAAACATTAACTCGGACGAGACTAGTTTAAAGGGGAATAAAGATGATGGATTTCGGATGAGGGCTTTTATATCAACAGTCGCTAGCCGTTTGACTGAAAAAAGTTTTTTTTTTCTTCTAACCTGCTCTGTTCCACTCCTAGGCCGTCAGTTAGATTATCAAAAAATATTGGACACGTATTTTTTCTTTTGTCATGTAAACGAAAAATGACCACGATACAGCGCGTTGAAATCTCGCGTGACGTCACAATTTCTGTAAATTTTACTAGCCAGTGACGTCACAAGCCGTCTCTTGAACTTTGATGCGCTGCATCGTCGTCATTTTTTGATTATGTGACAAAAGAAAAAATACTTGTCCAACATTTATTGGTGATCTTACTGACGGACATTTTTTTTTTTCGATCTTTTCAAAAAGCCAATTGTCCAAGAATATACGGGGTGTAAACAGACCCTTCACGAAGCCGTCAACCAAGCATTCTGTACATCAAACTAAGTAACTTTAAGCAAAAATTATTGCTGGGAAACGACTTTTTTTTTTGGGTGAAAAATTACGTTTTACGATAAAACTCAATGTAACGGACTCAAAACATTGTGCTGATGGATGGATTGAATAATACGGGGGTCGTGAAGGTGTTTAAAGTAAAAAAAATACATTAGAAAAATGTATTTAAAAAAAAACTTGTGAAAAAGTTGGAACTTTGACCCCCAATATCTCCGTAACTAGAAGGTTCCCAGGTATGGTCTAGAACAAAAAAATGATAGCAATAACGAGGAGAACAAGTACCCTTCGGCTTCGTTAAGGGTCTTTTTACACCCTTTATTATCTTAGGCAGTTTGGGTAGCTGGACTGCTCAAGCTGAGGGGGTGCACGAACGTATCAAAACTCGTCAAGATTATTTTAGTTTTCACCCTTTCCGACCTCAATTGCATCACATTCAAACTAGACATCTGAAACTTTATGCATTAGATTCTTGAAAAATATTGCCTAAAATAATTCAAAAAGGTTTATATTGGCCCCAAACTAGGCAGCCTGTGTCTTGGGCACCAATACAGAGCGAGGGTTTACTATTTACTTTACCCTAGAAACTAATTTACCATCCCATATATATCTTATTAAGTGCGTAGGAGCAGTCATTATCAGCCAATAGACAACAGAAGAAGGTTCCTGTTAGCCACAGTGAGACGTAATTGTACAGTATAGTGCTGCCCCCGGACATTGGGGTTAATGGGTTCTGTACAGCTAGCGAAAAGAGGTTGGCTTATCGAACATGGTTGTTATTTTGGCGACGAATATATTTTTCGATTTAATTAATTATCATGTAAATTATTAATTGACTCAATAAAATAATGATGATGCTTTGCCAATTTTGGCAACTACGTTCAAAAACATTTTAAGGTTGAGGGTTTAGATTTCCTGCCCTTTCATGTGCTCTCATGTTATGCTGATGCTAGCATCTACAAAAAACCGAGAGGCCGGGGCTGGGCCGAGAAACTTCGAAATCCACATAGAGGTTTATTCCTAGCACGAATCGAATGAAATAATCATGAATGTTTACGTTGTAGTTTTACCTAATTTATATTAATAATATTTAGTTTGCTTTGTATATTCTGACACCATATTTATGAAAAATTATTCGAATACAAGCGGGCTTAAACCTTACCTATAGCACAGATAATATACTACGTACGATGCCGATTACTAAAAGAAACATCTCTAATAACTTAGGAATATAGAAATATTGCTAAGTTATTAGATTTAGTATTTCCTAATTTATTCTTTTAGAAATACAAAGCAATTTAAAATGAATAATAAAACTCAAAGTTCAAAGCATTTATTTTAATTAGACCATTACAGGCACTTTTGAAAGCTACAGCCCCAGTCACAAGGCATAATAACTTGTGAAAGTACTGTAGTATTAAGGGTCGATCTCCAGAGTCATTTTTTTGCGTGTCGGACGGGATAAACCCATTTTAAAATCGAAAAACGTTTTCAAAATATTTTTTTATAGACAGTTCGGTGTCTAATCTACGTGGTACAAGGCTAATATTATAAATAAGTTTATTATAAATATTTATAAAAAAATCTTAAACCCTAAAATCCTGATCGCTCTGGGTTGACCCAACTCCCGATTGAATGAAAAAAATATTCTTTATCTTTTTAATGAGAAGGATCTTATGAAACAACTTATTTAGATTACATAACAAATAGTTAATCTTCATAGTAATATTTTTTTTTTTGTTATATTAACAATAATTTTGCCACAATTTGAATTTAAAATCGTGACCGGGCATTTTATCTCATCGCTCTGCGCTGAGGTAAAACATCGCCCTCATCCATAGTTACGCATTATAGATACTCTATTCCCCTCTCGCGGGGCAGCGTCGGTAGTGGTCTAACCGCTGAGGACGATACCTGTGTGCCACGTTCCCGCATTCCAACATTACGAAGGTAAGTTTATGATTGCTCTGGATTTGGTTCTCGAATTTTATGATTGCTATGGCACGTTATTTAAATTCAATAGTAAGAGTGCGAATGTGTTTGTTATGTGAATTAAGTGATCGTTATGATATTTTTTATGAGACGTAATCACAACTTTCTACTGCTTTTAAATTCGGCTATATTTATGATTTTGTGACTTTTTCTGATCGCTATGGCTCTGATTGCTCTGTCCAAAAAGACCAGAACGATGATATTTTGCATTAATTGTACGTTATAAATCTATTTTAAGTAGTAGTACTGGACTGTAATAATGACAAACGATGAACTATGCATTTTTTTTTCAATAACCTTGAATGTCCCACCACTGGGCAAAGGCCTCCCCCATATCCTTCCAGGTACTCTTCTCCTGCGCCACCTCAAACCAGCCTTCGTGATGCGCGTCTAGATCATCTCGCCACCTCTTTCTAGGCCGGCCTTGGCGGCGCCGTCCATCGTCAGGCATCCATCGTGTTGAAACCTTTGCCCAGCGGTCGTTATGCATGCGGCTCACGTGACCCGTCCAATCCCATTTGACCCTGGCAGCCTTTTTGCCTACGTCTGCAATTCTGGTTTTTGAGCGCAGCGTAGTGTTTCGTATTTTATCTGCTCTCTGTACACCCAGAATGCTGCGCTCCATTGCTCTTTGGCAGACTCCAAGGCGAGACTTTTACGATTCGGTGAGTGACCAGGTCTGAGCACCGTAGGTTAGGACGGGCAGGATACAGATATCGATGAGTTTGCACTTTAGGGACATCGGCATATCTCCCTTCATTAGCGTCTTCATGGACCAGTAGCTTTTCCAGGCGTTGTCGATTCTTTTCCTGCCTGTTTTTGAAAGAAACTAACTGGCCCAAGTAGATGTACTCATCGACATAGTAAACTATGCATATAACCTTTAATTTATAACCTTTCCTGGGTTTCTTCGGATAACCTAAACCCATAAACACATTTTGACGTACTTTACCTTGAAGATACCTTGCATTTAGCTACCACAACTGTAACCCCTTCTCTAAAATTTAATCGCAACTATTGTTGCAGATTGAAATCATGCCTCGAAATAAATTATCTATTGAAGAAAAACGTCTTAGGAAGAAAAAGGCTGAGCGTCGTAGAATGGCCAAGATAAAAATAATCCAGATCTATACGCACAATGGCTTGTAAAGTCAATAATACATTTCTCTTACATATAATCTTGTACACGTACACTGAATATATCAGAAAACGGCTAAATAAATAATATTTTACCAATATTTATTTTTTTGTTTCACTGATTTCACCATTTATGATCACTCTGGCACCAATTATGATTGCTCTGGTCGCGAAATATTTTGAACTTAAATATTTCCATAACTGTTTGTGTAAATTGAAGGCCACTAGTAAAAATATTCCATTTGAATATCATTCTTTTTAATGAGATACGTAATTACCATTAAATATCAATATCTGAAAAGCACCAGAGCGATCACACGAATACGCCCGTTTTGGAGATTGACCCTTAACTAAGGTATCAACATTCGTACATTCTCTTATTTTCAGAACAACAGAAAAATGGTCCACAAATCCACAATCATCCATTCGCCTCTGTCAATTTTAGCTACCATCATCATCTGCGTAGCCTTTTCCCAACTATGTTAGGGTCAGCTTCCAGTGTAACCGGATGCAGCTGAATACCAGTATATTACATGGAGCGACTGCCTATGATCTCCACAACCCAGTTAGTACTAGGTAATACGATACTCCTTGGTAAGACTGGTTGTCAGACTTTTTGGGCCACTGACTACCTGTAACGACTGTCAAAAATCTACAAATGACAGCCAGGACCAACGGCTTAGCGTGCTGTCCGAGGCTCTTGTATTAATTAACCTTTTATTTTCAGCACAACGCAATAGAAAAATACTCCTGCAACATCAGAGTTTCGCCTCTGTCGATTTTCGCCAGCTACCCGGCAACCCCTCTCACAAATTCTCGCCGGCGGCCACCAAACGGTTTACTTTTCCACTTACTTTGAGTCTGAACGCACTTTTAGTAATGATGCCCAGGTTCACTTGGTCTGCCCTGCCTTGTTACTGTCCAACTTTAATTGACCTTCATTTGTTATCATAAAGAACTGGAACTAGAACTCAGAGGTCTGAGAATGCTGGTCAGGGTCTGAAGGTATGGAGGAAATAAAATCGAAGTTAAATTTTTTAAACAACCTATTAGTTTCGAGATATGATTAAGTTTCATGTAAGAGGGTGCGGTGTAGGGTTATGAGCCGAGCTCGAATCCGGCCAGATTTCTCATTGCATAAGAAATCTATACAAAGCGAGGCCGAGTTATACTGGAAATGTACAGCTTTATGTGCCGCCGTGTTTACAAGTTTCAAAAACAGAAAAGAATTAAAGGGCGTCAAAAAGTTCGTCCAAATCGCTGTCAGCGGGGAACGTGCCCAGAAGGCTGATCAGTCAAAATCCAAATCAAAATCAAAATATTTTATTTCACATAGGCCTACACGGGCACTTATAAAACGTCGACAAAAATGTGCACGGTTCGGGTTGGTCGATTCCTTTGGAGAAGAACCGGCAAGAAACTCCATGGTTACTCTTTTCAAATCATTTGGTGTTACAATATTATCATGGTTACAGCATTTGTACTTAAGTATGGGTGACAGTATTACCAGGATAGATGGCAAAGCTGATTCCATGACAGAGAAATGGGCCAGCCCTGTTTTCTAGTAAGAATATGAGCTAATCAGCTAGATGATACCAGGATTAACTACTAAAACTGCTAAAGTACCAAAGCTACCCTGAACATTCCAGTATCACTCATGAAAACTATTTTAACCTGACCTTGCCAATAAAACAATTCCTTCAGAATCAGATCCCTGATTACACTGGACATTAAAAACTAGTTACAGTTGACCTGCATTGCCCTACAATAAGTTGGAGAATTGGGGTCTTCGAAACTTGGTGTTGTGATACCACAGTTAAAAGCTTGGTGTAAGTGAGTGGGCAGGGTTCAAGGTAAAGTGGTCATCGTTTATATGAAACGTAATTACCCTTGTGGGGATTATTAAATACATTGTGTTGGCTAAAAGCTATGGACAATTATCTGTGGGGTGTAAGTGTGTTGTGGGGGTGTAAATGTGTGTGTGTAGAGGTGTGTTTGTGTGAAATACACATTTATGAGTTACTAGCTTTTGCCCGCGGCTTCGCTCGCGTTAATTTAGGATTTGATAATCTATTCGGGTTGTACTCTGCTTGAAATAATACAATTCAATCATGATTCGAAAGTCACGTAGCGCGATCTGTTATCGAATGTTATTGTTGTTTTCCTCGGGAACAGTACTTTTTTCGGGACGAAAGGTACCCTATGTCCGTTTCTGTACACCTGACAACGTATATGCAAAATTACAGGATGACCGGTTCAGTGGTTTAGGCGTGAAATGGTAACAAACAAACTTACTTTCGCATTTATAATATTAGTTAGGATTATGTTTAGGTACGTGGTTTGTTTTTTCTTTCAGCTTGTTTTTTTTTTAGAAAAAGTGAATCGGAAAACGAAAGGTAGGACGCTCTCAAGCTAGGTGGAACGTCAGTATTTGTACAATGGCTGGTAACAACTGGATGAAAGTTTCTGGACATCGAGTTGAACTGTGTGTGATTGACACCTATGACCAGCAACGGACAATGATGCTGATGATTTTTTCTGCTTGTAAGTTAAACTACAACTGCAAGCAACTTTCGACAGTTTTCATTTGTTTTCCTTCGAACAGAGGAGGACCTAGACAGACGAAGAGGATTTCATAGCGTTTCGTTTTCCTACAATGACATAAGATTTTCGCAATTCTAAATCGAACCAAAGAACACATTCAAATCAGGCAAGACTTGGATGTGTTCACTGTGACTACACTAAACTATACTATTTTGTGTTTCTTTCTTCTTTTCTAAATTTATTCTGTACTTACATAAATTGTTAAATAAATCAATAAGATAAATTTCTAATTTCCAGAACTTTTCGGCCCCATCGGTCATCCGTTCTGCGAGCAATGTGCCCTGCACTTAAGTTTGGCAACTCTTCGGGCTACTTCGGTAACCTTGGTTCTCTTGCGGATATCCTCATTTCTGAGTTCTGGAGTAGCGACCGCGAACCGGACGACGTTGCATTGGAAGGCCTCGCACCAGGTAGACTGATGACCTGGTGAAGGTTGCGGGGATCCGCTGGATGCGAGTCGCACGGGACCGGTCAATGTGGCGATACTTGGGTAGGCCTATGACCAGCAGTGGACGTTTTTCAGCCGAAATGATGATGATGATGAATTTCTACTTAAATAAAGACAGTGGTAGCATGAGGGGTGAATTTAAAGAACCAAAAATCGCCATGAAGACAAAGAGACGTTTCACACCAACAAAGTAAAGTACCAAAGTAAATGAACTTAACCAAACATGAAAGTACTTCAAAATAAACAAGGCGCATCACAGCGCACTCAACTACAAAAGGCTCAGCCATTCGATCATTTAGCTACTGTTTATGATCATTAAACTACCCCAAATACCCCCACCACCTATGGGAATACCCCCATTCCCCTGCGACTACTCTCATTGGGGGACCAAATGTACCAGAAGACGGGGTCTTCCGTAAAATTGGTCATGTTTCTCTGAACAGTTGTTTGGGCAATTTTTTTATTAATGCTTTCTGGTCTCATGTGGTTTTAAATGTTTTGATGGTGTAAATAGATCAAAGTGTTTTTCGTGGTTTTTATAAACTTAGTTGTTGTCCTTTTTAGGGGATGTTTTTGTTCGTGATTTTGGGTGTAAACGATAAATAATTGCATTTGGTTGAGAAGACCAGAGTGTTTTTAAGATGTTACCTACCTTGTAATGAATATGAAGTCTTATATGTCTTAGAGCAGTGATAGCCTAGTGGTGAACTGCCAAGTACAAGGTCTCGAGTTCGAACCCAAGACACGCACCTCTGATTTTTCGGATTCATGTGTGTGTGCGTATTGTGCACAGAATCCGAAAAATCAGAGGTGCGTGTCTTGGGTACAATTATCACTTGTTTCAATGAAGGAAAACATCGAGGAATCCAGCATATCTGAGAGATATTTCTCAACGGCATGTAAAGCCAAGACAGAGGCCCATGGGCGGCATAAAAATTCTGACACCAGGTTAGGCACTAACCACACGATAAATTATAGTTAGGTAAAAGACTGGTTGGTTTGTTGACGGCTAAGGACAAAATGGATAGCATTGTCAACCTCAGCAGGAGATATTACTGTTCAAGAAACTTTTTGAACGAGTCTATTTCCATCAACCGGGCACTAATTCAAACTCCATGGCAGCCACTGAGAAATACCTGAAAGAAAAATCCTGTAATACTTTGCCCGACCTGGGAATCGAACCCAGGACCACTACACCAATAAGGCACTCAATTGACACTCTCTCAATTCGTATCTAATTCGCTAAATCAACCAACAAAATCACAGATTTAAATCAAACATTAAGATAACTCAATGATCACTAATAATAAACCAACAAACAAATTGCTACCCCACAATATGATATTACCATAACACCCCTAAATGGGGCAATAGGGGTGAAGCAGGCCGGGGTACAGAAGGGGCATGGGGTACAGTTACATGATTTAGCTATTACTCCCCCGAACCGGTGGCGGTTTTTAATTTTTCGGTAATGGGCACATGTGATTATGAGTTCCGCCAAAAGGTCTGCTACAGACTGAATGGTTCCAATAAAAACTGGATTTTTATTACATAACATCACGCCAGTAATCCCCAAAGGGTTAGGCAGAGGTGTACCTAACAGTACACCCACATTTCACCAGTTATGTTCTATGTTAAGGGATTTGGTTTCCCCACTTAGTCCTTAAAGTGGACCATTGTACGTGATAACTGGCCAGTTATGTTTAAGTTTCATGTGATGGGGGGCGAGCCTATTGCCATCGGCCGGGCACAAATCCAGACTCCGTGGTTGCTTTTGAGAAATTCCTGAAGGAGAAACCCGATAACACTTTGCCCGAACTGGGAACCGAACACAGGACCCCTTGCTCAGCAGTTCCCAAATATTTAAGTCGCAAGTTATCATCTAAGGCTTCTAAAAAAAACGTCGATTTTTAATCAAAAATACAATTATTATCCCATAGCATTTTATCTAAACTCTTTGCAACTATAAAAATCAGTGTCATTCATAGATATGAATGAATTCATTAAATTATGAAAATATTAAATGTGAACGAGTCTTTTTAATTTAAAAATCGACATATTTACGTTACACCGCCCGCTAATGCCTCTGAGTTCAAAAGAAGAAATGGAAAAAGAGAACTTTTAATTTTTAGTTATTTATTTATTTTATATAGTTTGGTACACATACATACATACATATTTGGTAAGTATTTCGACTTGCACTAACACAACCAACCCATAGCAACAATAAGATATTTTATTGACTATATAAAACAAAGATCCAGATTTGTTTATTTTTTTTTGTTACAAAATGGGTCTGCTCTTGACCTCGATCACGCCTGATGGAAAGCGGTAGATGAGGTCTATAATATAACGAGCGTGCCCAGAAGATGCCTGTTCACTCTTGCTTTGAAGGCAGACGGGTTAAATGATTAAAGAGATGATCCGTAGGTAGGTAAATATTTAAGATACAAACGGTTGTAATACTCCCAAGACAAGAGGATCAAGTGTTTATTAACTAATGAACGATCCACATAATTTAAAGCCCATATACATTATAAAATTGTAATTTTTGAAGAATTTAAAGGATCGTTTACACTCACATCTGAGTTGCCTCTCATTATAAGTCCAACTATATGTTGCCCGCGACTATGGTCCGCGTGTAATTATTATAAAAATATTTCTTCCTTATTTGAGTCGGATTTTGTTAACAATTTCCTTTTCCAAAATAAACGTTACGCCTTATAACATCAGTTATGTGAATTAATATAGTTCAAAACTGTTAAGTGCTACAAAACCATTGTGAGGAACTTATGATTATTATTATATATTAGCTATCTGTCCGTAGAGGTCCCGCCAAAATCAGTAAAGCCGTTTCGGAGATTAGCCGAAAAAAACAGATAGACAGACAAAACATTAAAAAAAAAAATGTTATAAGTACCGTATATACTTCCATATGCATTCAATAAAAAGCTGTTTTTTTAATTACCAACAGACACTTTTTTTATTTATTTGTATAGATTGAGGCGGATTAATTTGTAAATAAGTCTCTTTGTCTTAGCTAAAGCAAGGCTCACGAGACGTGTGATTAACAGTGATCGGAGTAGGTAGATTGAACTGGGGTCATTGATCCGAAACGTATATATTACTATGGACATTCCTCCGGAATTGGTGGATTATTGGTGTGTTTGTTTTTATTATTCAACAGATAAATAATGGATTAATTTAGTTTTGATACCTTCCTTTAAATTTTGAATTGAGTAGTAATAATATCACTACCAACATTAACAATATTTAATTGAATCCGGAAATACCGGAATTACTTTCCGGAAAAATGGCTTATCCATGTTATTCTTTCTGTGTGCATTTATGATACAAGTACCAAAAATCAATCTACCTACTCCGATCACTGGTGATTAAGTAGACTCACGTGACGGTGTTAGAAGCTAGTTTTATTTCGATATACTTGACATTTGTCATCTAAACTGCATAATCATTGTAAAGCGCAAGCCACACAGAAAAGACGTAAGACGCAAGACGCGGACGGGGCGCAGACATATGTCAAATGTTCTATAGATATGACATTTGACATATGTCCGCGCCCTGTCTTTTTTATATGTTTTGCGTCACGACGCTTCTATACATTTTGTATGAAAGGGACGCGGAAGAGACATAATGTCTGCGCCCCGTCCGCGTCTTACGTCTTTTCTGTGTGGCCTGCGCTTAAGCATTTCTATTTTCGATCAGAACAAAACACGATGACTTTGGTATAACTTAAAGACTTTGTTAATGTATTGTACACTTCCGCGAAATCTTGCATTTCCTTTTTGCCTTTCACAAATAAATAAAAACAACCCGAGGCACACACACAGTGTAAAATCACCTTAACCCACCCACATAGTTTGAAAATCAAGCGTAACACGTAACTGGAGCCTTAGGCAGCCATAATTAACGACTTCAAAGCGAACTCACATCGTTATCGTTATTTGTAACGTTATTTATAACTAGGTTGTGTGCACGCGTATGGTTTTTAACAATGTAATTGATAGCTGAGCTTTTGCAAATTAATTTAGGTCTTTTTTTCTCGTGTGAGCAAAAATTGTGGATGCTTTATTTATTTTTTATTTTGTTTTAAAATAGGTCAGTGTTTTATTGTGATTTGTGGACTGTTCGCTTTTGGAGATTTAAATGAATTTTGAAAAGGTAACAATCTGTTTATATGAATGGTATACTTATAATAATTATGAGTGCTTTTTTATTGCCTAATGGGCATGGTTTTGACTTCGACCTGATGGAAAGCGATGGATGAGGTGAAAGGGAAAACTTACGCTGGCAGACTCATCTTCTTTGTCTAAAATAGAAGCGAAGAGATCATCCATAATGTATGGTTCGATGACCTATAAGCCAGAGGTCTATAAAAAATGATGTTTCTAAAATATTCTTTATGGAAATAATAATGATGGGTGTTGACTAACATAGTGCATACGATTTTATTAACACAATTGTAATAATTTAATGATAATAATCTAATTTAATTTAATTCTCTATTGTATAGTATTTTTTTCACTGTATATTTTTATAATTTGTACTTGTATGGACTAATTTGGTCTGAAATAAAATGATTAATAAAGAAATAGCTATAGATAACGTATTTTTCCTAGTAGTAAACCTATGATAATAGAGATAAAAGGTACGGTTGACCGTCAAATCTTTCTTTATGTACTTACTATTAAGGACACCATAACTATGCCAGACATCTGTCACCAATAGCCTTATAAACTCCTCTCGGGGGCCAAATAGACTATTAAACACACAGCAAGGTATTGTAAATCTAATAATTGTCATCCACATACAGTTATCTTGTCCAAACAATTATCACACTACAATAAATAACAATGAAATCGTCAACCAATCGTTATTATTGCAAATTACCGCCATCTGCTTTACTTTGACAGATCCCAAAGGGTTTTGGCGCGCTTCTACCAACTGTCAAGCGGCCATCTTGCGGGCATAGACAAACATTCGCAATTTTACGTGCCATTGATTCCACTTTTGTTAAATTAGCTGGATTTAATCCGTTTTTAGTTTACAATGGACCTTTTTTGGCCAATAACTGTTTTCTTTATTTTAAAATATAATACGGTTGTTTTATTTTGAAGCCTTTGTGTTTCGTTTTCGGTGCTTTTTGAGTGGTCATGCGGAAAAGTTGATTTTTAAATCGTTTAAGTTTATTATGCCAGACGGTTCTTGTTTACGATTAGATTGCTGATAAATACATATTTAGGTAGCTGATGTTGTATCTATGAAGTGAGTCTTGTTTTTTCAAAGCTATGGTTTAAAAGCCATTTGTATAGTTACCTTAACCTCCGCAAAACATCCTTTTTTGTTAGCTGGAAACTAAGTCAAAGCAGTTCATCGCCAGTTTCAGCAGAATGGGTATAGGAATAGTTGGAACAAACTAATCAAACTGGATGCTGCTGAATACCAATTAATTTTAACGTCACAATAATTCCCACATCACCAAACAGGAAAAAATAAGTAAAAAACATTTCTACTAAAAATCAACTGTGGGTCCTCGTATCTGCTCTCATTAGCCATCAATACCGTTCATTTATTCGCTGGACATACAACACAAAGCCTCGCCACACGGACTGCCGGCAGCGGTGCGTGAAATATAAGAGCACTCCACAAAAGGGCTAATAACTCGTGTGAAGCACCCTTAACGCTCCCTCGGTTTGTGGTGGAAGGGATGAGCGGTGGCGGCGAGCGGAGCGGGAAGCGACAAGATAGACTGTTATTTCATTATAAATCTAGATTTTATTTTGAAATATTTCAACAACTTTTATTTTATAAAAAAACGTTTTTGCAAACACGTTTTACACGTTCAAAAAAAAAACAAATTTTCATCAATAATAAAGAGTGTAATAAGACCCTTAACGAAGCCGTAAGGCACTTGCACTCCCCGTCATTGCGATATTTTTTGAACATTTTAAATTTATTTTTGGATCAAGATTTGATCAGAACGGAAAAAGATTGGTGGAGGCCTTTGCCGACTGACAAACAGATTTGCAGAAAATAAATAAGCAAAAAATCCTATCGTAACTAGTATTAACTTATTAATTAACTAATTTTTCACTAATTTTATAAACGCGAAAGTAAGTTTGTTTGTTTGTTTGTTACCTTTTCACGCTTAAACCACTGAACCGATCATCCTGAAATTTTGCATATACGTTGTCAAGTGTACAGTAACAGTACTTTTTTTCGGGATGAAAGGTTTTCATATAGAAAACCTTTCATCCCGAAAAAAAGTACTATTCCCGAGGAAAACAACAATAACGTTCTTATGATAATAGATGGCGCCACGTATCTTTCAAATCATGATTGAATTATATTAATACAAGCAAAGTACAACCCGAATAGATTGTCAAGTTCTAAATTAAGGGGAAAAATCTAGTATGTACTATAATAAGTTTCAAAATGAAAACATGTTTAAACGTGCTAGAATATTGTATTAGGTTTAAGTGAATCTGAATAAGAGACTATTATTTTAGGTGATTTATGTAGCAGGTTGTTGAAACACCACGAAAATCGCGACCTCTCGCAACCTAACCCACCCAAAACCTTGCCAGCACGAAAAATATGATGTTATCTTTATTCTGATCGGATCCTTTGTCGGGCGAAGTCGGGAGCTATTGTAGTATACAGACGATTTTTTTACATGGCGTCTGTAGTCGCTACTGTGATGGGTGCCATTGTTTTCTAGAAGTATTAGTATTATTTATGTTTGTCTGCAGTCGATTATGAGGGGTTGGGAGTATTTTTTTTTTTATTTGGGTTAAGGAAGTTTTGTACTTAGGGTAGTATCAAAGATGATGGTTGTTTTTGTTAAGATTTAACTTAACTTGGTGGGATTTGCTTAAATATTGGATTTATAGACTGAAATCTTTAAAAAAGAGCTCGTGGCAAAATAATAAGAGCCGCGTTTGCCTAGGTTGGTCCATGGATGGGTGAAAACCCATTACATACCGAGTTTTCTCCCTGCCTCAGAAAGCATGTTAAGCCGTTGGTCCCGGCTGTCATTTGTACGAGTAGATCTTTGACAGACTTTCATCCACGTCCAACCTTAATCTAAAGATCGACCCGAGCGACTGCTATTATTTAACCACGAGCTCCCACATAGTAATGGAAAGACAGACAGCTATGTTTGCGCTGTTCTTTGCGCATACCAAAAGCTTTGATAGCTAAAATAAACTCATAATATACTCAATAAATCACAATCACACCAACCCACCTTTATGATCTCAGCGACACGGCAGAAAATCGACTAATCAAAAAACATTTCTCTCGCTAAAACCTAACGTGTATGGACGCCGACGTGTGGGGTATAGCCGACGTGTATGGCAGTCGAGCGGGTATAGGCGTCAGCGTGGGCCATAAATACAGGAGTACGGCTAATGACTGCATAACTGATATTTACGTCGGATGGGTGCTGCTGTTGCGGTTGGCGCGTTATGTACTCAAAATTAAAAGTAATTTTGTGATCCGTGAATTTGGGGCGAGCCTTTTGCCATCAACCGGGCATAAATCCAGACTCCGTGACTGCTACTCAAAAATTCCTGATGGAAAAACACAATAACACTTTTGCCGGTCTGGGAATCGGCCCATGACCTCATGCTCAGCAGTCGCGCCTGCTATATCACTAGATCAACGAAGCAGTCTGTTATAACGTCAGAATGCATCTGGTTTTTTTGGATCCCCACTACATCTAGTTTTTTGGAAACAATTTCATTGAAGCGCCAAACGAACCGTTATTTATTTATTTATTTGGTACACCAACAGCAATACATACTAAGAATTAATTTGAAACAATAAAAATAACATAAAATGCTGGTATAATATATATAAAAATAGTGGTGTATATACCAGCATTTTATGTTTTTTTTTATTGTTTTTATTGTTGTAATTCTTAGTATGTATTGCTGTTGGTGTTGGCCCTTTAAATATTTGAACTAAATAAAAATTAGTGGTGTATACCTATTATAGGTATACGCCGCATTCACCATGGGAAAAAAACTGAAAAAACCGTTCTGCACTATATCAATACCAAACACTCCATCCGCAACGAGAGTACCCCCGCACCGAAGCCATAGACTCACTCCAAAGTAATATATGTTGAACAAAAAAAAAGCAGTCAGTCCGCAGTTATCATTGTAAAATGAATTAAAAGAGTTCGCCTAAAAGTACGGTTTCGGCAAAGGATTGAATAAAAATGATAAAAATGATATACGATGGCTCGTGCTGGCTTGATGCGAAAATACCTCGGCTTATAGGGGTGGGATGTGGTGGTTTGTGTCGATAGTTTTTTTTTCATATTTTGAAATATTGAAATTAGGTTGGAATATTAAAGGTTTTTGTAATTGACTGCCTGGTTCGAATCCCAGGTCGAACAAAGTGTTATTGGGTTTTTCCACCAGGAATTTCTCAATACCAGCTACGGAGTCTGGATTTATGCCCAGTTGATGGCAATAGGCTCGACCCCTATTACATGGAACCTAAACATAACTGGCGAAACGTGGGTGTATTTGTTGGGTACACCTCTGCCTAATCATTCGGGGATTACAACGCGTGATGTTGTGATGTTACGTTATATTTGTAATTGAAGTTTATTTTCAACAGGAACACTATTTAAATAACTACTAATATTAGATACAAGAAGTTCTTTTTCTTGTCGTATCGATGTTTCTTCCATGTGTTCCTTCCGGTTTGGGCCCAAATTACTACGTTTATTGCAGCGGCAGAGGCGCTAGTCAGGTCGTCAAGAGTGCAGGTAAACGGACACCTGGGACACTCCAGCAGGTGGGGCATAGTTTGATCCGGAGCGCCGCACTCGCACTCGGTGTTGGAGGAACCAATAATATCCCATTTTGTCAGATTATGTTTGCAGCGGCCTACTTGGGTACCCAATCGATTCAGAGCTTTCCAAATAGGCCACTGTAGATCACTGCAGGGAGCCAGGTGTTCTTGGGACTTTAAGAAGTCGTGGGGTGGTGGACACTTCACAAGAAGACACAAGAAGTTAAGTAACCAGGTATAAAAGAAAGAAAGGGTGAGCTCAAAGCTTTAATTATTATGGAAGGAAGGTTTCAATTAACTAAAGTTCGATGCAATATAATATATTTTAGAATTTACTTAAAGCTTATTAGGTACATTTTAACTTGATCTACTTGTATATTCTTAAAATACTATGACTATTTTCAGGAGAAAAAAAAAACAACTTTTGGTGTGAGATGGTCACGGAATAAAATTGTTCATTTTATCGATAGATTTTTCACATCACTGGTTCATATTTAGTAAATGAAGATGCTTTCTCACTAGTCTGGCTTGGATTTTGGTTGCCTATAATATAGTTTATGTACATTTATGATGCAATAATACATTTTGAATGTGGAATAAGTTGTTCAACATGGGCTTTTAACCTTTTGAACGCCATTGTCACATATACGTGACAAGCAAGCGCGTGCCCAACGACACACGACACAAATATGTGACAAAATGGTAGGTGAATTTTGGCTTGGCGTGGATGGCACGCTGGCGTTGAAATGGTTAAATATCACAGTCATCTAGTCAGTCTTTTTCATTGTTCTATGTTAGTCTAGCCGGAGGTCCCACGAGCGCGGGGTGTAAACGTAACGACGTGTACGTCGATTTTTTAATCAAAAATACAATTATCCTACAGCATTTTATTTAAATTGTCGGCAACAAGCACAATCAGTTTCAGCCATAGATATGAATAAATTCTTAAAATTATGAAATTATTATGTGAAACGAGTATTTTTAATTTTAAAATCGACGTATTGACATATAGTTTACACCGCGCGCTCGTGCTTATGGGTGAATATCACAGCAGCAAATTTTACGTGTCCACGTTGAGAATCGAGGTGTAAAATGATAGGATGTTTCTTATTTTTTTTTATAGTGAACTACGTAACTTGGTTCAATTAGGGCCACATTTTTTGTTTTTATAAGTATATATAAATAATCAGGAAAAAAAAAATCACCTTAAAATTCAAGTTTGGTGGCTTGTCCCAGTTCCATTTTTTGATATAATTGCATTCACCAAAGTAACAATTTGGGGTAAAATAGCAAATATACAATTTCTTTCGTATATGCATAAGACACACTATCTAAAAACAATTAAACCATATTAGGAAATCTAATTTAAAAGCACAGGACACTCGTTCAAAGTTTGTCCAAGCAAAAACCAAAATTTTCGTGGCACTTTTTCAATTTACTATAACATGAAGTTTCGGGCGTGTGTGATCAATCGTGTTTTATTATTTCGCATCTCTTAGTCTTGAACAAGCACTTTCGCGTAACAGGTATGTGATTAGTGCTGTGATTACCCCCCAAAAACGTAAGTACTCACCTGGGGTGGGAAGGGGGACAAGAATTGTTCAATTTTGGTGGATCGATTTGCTGTCGATTTTAAAGTGTTTTAATAGTAAGCTTCACGTTATAGCTAGCGATTAGGGTTTCGTATAAATCAGTAACATCAATTTAATCGGAACTTAAAACCCCTATTTTTAAAGATTTTTTTTATGCCTGGTCCCAATTTTGGTGGCTCAATTTTGGTGGCTTTGGTGGCGTTTTCCCGCCACCAAAATTGAAAACGTGCCACCAAATTGTAAGTATGTACTGTATATGTATGGTTTGTACCTATATAGCCAGTTTTTTACGTTGCAGGACAGCTTTATTAGCAAACAAATAAATGTTATGTACTTGGCAGTAAGTAAGACCAATTATTATAAGGGTGGCATACGATGAGAGAAGCTTTATATTTGAAAACTACAAATTCCTGTCTTAGATTTAAAGACTGATTGTAGAAACCATTAATCTAGTCTGGTGATTAGCATCCAAATATTGAGTTAAGGTTTTTTAGTTTAACTGAAATCTGCAGAGCGTAGTCACTAGAGCGTTGGTGAAATGGTAATGATCTGTTTGCTGTTTCACTGTGTCTCTCCTTGGATTTAATATTTTTTATTTTGTTTGAAACAACAAAAAATTACATCATAAAGAATTGAGCCCAAGCATAGCCCTTTCCATAGCTCGCTGAGCGACCTCGAATCGTACCGAGTGTCCACGTTTCAGCCCTATAAGTCATAACAGGCAGGTCGTACTGGTTGAAGACCTTAGTCTTTAGGCTCTGTGCAATACGCGACGAGAAGACCTGACGAAGTTTCCCAAAAGTTGCCCAGCGCAGCTGAATTCTTCTATCAGTCTACCTCTTAATGTTGTTCTTACCAAACTGCAGAGTTTGCCCGAGATAAACATATTCTCGAACAACCTCGAGAGAACCGCCATTGACAATAGGTCCTGGTTCCGGGTGACGTGTTCGTTAAACATAACGTGGGTTTTGTCCAAGTTCACCCTGAGATCAATGCGTATTGATGAATCAATTAGGCCATCCAGCATGTGCTGCAAAGTCGAGCATCGCTTCAGCCAGTTTGACGATTTCAACTGCAATGCAAATCTCAAGTGTGAGATGTACTCGCCGTTGATGTTAATGCTAGGTGCGTTGGTGAGGGGCTGCGGGACTGTAAGGAACATGGACACAAGTCTGACACTCCCTTCCAATTCGCCCAGAGCGGGAAAGGCCCCCCTTCCCCGCTCTGGGCGGATTGGAAGGGAGAAATCATCAAATGACCCCCCGGTCATTTGATGATTTCCCATCCAAAAAAAAAAGGTGCGTTGGTGAACCATTTTGGCTGAATTACGTCCCCTTGGCTCACCCCCTGACGCAATTGGATATGTTCTGTTTGCAGGTTCTGAGTTTGAATGGTTATTATGGTGTTTTCATAAAGAGTTCTCAGCACTTGGATATATCGCCAGTCGACTTGGCATCGCTGCAGAGACTCCAGAACTGACCAGGTCTCGACAGAGTCAAAAGTCTACTAGTAGTCCACGAATGTAAGACACAGCGGCCGATTTTACTCTTCGAACTTCTGTATGATCTGCCGCACTGTGTGGATGTGGTCTATGGTGCTGAATCCTCCTCGAAACCCGACCTGCTCCGGTGGCTGGAAGTCGTCGAGTCTTCGCGCTAGACGATTTGTGATGACTTTTGAAAACTGCTAATACACGTGGCTAAGGAGCGAAATGGGTCAGTTATTCTTGAATAGGGTCTTGTACCCCTTTTTAAAGAAAAGAACGATCACAGTCTTTCACCATGCTTCTGGAGTTCTCCCAGAGAACAGGACCGAGTTGAAAAGCTCCCGTAGCTATCTTAATACAGGACTTCCTCCCGCTTTCAGGAGCTCAGTCGTTATCCCATCCTCACCAGGCGCTTTTCCATTTTTAAGCTGTCTAAGTGACGCCCCGATTTTGTTTTGGCTGAATTCTGGTAAGTCTTTTGTGAAATGGCGGGTTAAGGTGGCTCTGGAATCCTTATTTTCGGGATTACGTCGAGATGCATGCGATGCTTACAACTTGCCGTAGAAGTTTTCGAGTTCCGACAGAATCTCCGGCTTCGAAACGACCAACCTTATCACCACTAGATTTGGTCTTTATTACCACTTGGTCTTTATTATTAATTTTGTTTACAATGAAAATATTTATGTTTTTTTGTTTTCATTTTTTTTTGTTTTATAAACTCATAATGATAGAGATTTCTTGACGGCATGTAAAGCCAAGTCAGAGGCCCATGGGCGGCATAAAAACTCTGACACCAGGTTACGCACTAACCACACGATAACGAACGATAATGATAGATCAGATAAATAATAATAAATATTTTTTAACAACTGAGAATTTTATTAACCGATGAAGTTATTGATGAGATTGAGAATTTGTGAAATTAGAGATTAGATTTCGATTGATAGATGATTTAGATCATATTACATTGAGCTTTATTAGTGAGATTGAGGTTTGTGACGGAGAAATTAAATTTTGGTGCCACTGATTTTCAATTTTGGTGGGCACTTTCGATTTTGGTGGGCGATTTTCAATTTTGGTGGCCACACTAGACTTTGAACTAAAATATCTCAAAAAGTTATCGAGATTTTCTGAGACCTCTTAAAGATCCTTCTAGCTTGGAGTTTCTATTCTTATACCAGCCCCTTATTTTTCACGAATAATGAAGAAAAAATTTCGCCACCAAAATTGAATAAAAATGCACGTTGTTGATATTCACCCTTATGACTCTGAATACCAGTTTTACATGGAGCCACTGCCTGTCTGACTTACTCCACCCAGTTATCGATTATCCTTGGTAAGCCTAGCATTGGCTTGCTAGATAACTGCTGTAAGGTCAGAAGTATTTAAAAGGATTGCGATTTTGATTGAGATTAAAAAAAGATATAACATAACACAACACATTACATCACGCCTATAATCCCCGAAGGGTCAGGAAGAGGTGTAAATAGTAATAGTACACCCACACTTACAAATCTAGACTCCGAGGCTGCTACTAAGAAGTTCCTGATGGAAAATCCCCATAATCACTTTGCCCGAACCGGGAATCGAGCCCAGAAACTCATGTTCACCACTCGACCAATGAAGCAGCTTTTTATAAAAAAATTGTTTCAGAGAATAACGTTCTTCGTAAAATTTTGATACTGAGCAGCATCTGACTCGAATAAGATCATAATCATAATGAATATAAATGTTGATGGATGGAGAGGAAGAGGAAGACCAAGGAAAAGAAGGATGGATTGTGTGAGGAATGATATTAAAGAAAAAGGAGTAAAATATAGCGTGACGGTTGACAGAGCAGAACGGAAGAAAAAAACGTGTTGCGCCGAACCCAACTAACATGGGGCAAGGACAGGAAGATGATGATGAGTTTCAACCTCCTCTCCCAATCCAGTGTAAAGCCCCCTTAACACACACGCCTCCCGAACGAGCGTCAAAAGAATTAAAAAGTGCCCCAGTACTCCGCAGCGAACGGTAACAAAAAACGCGAGTATAGCGCAGTCAAAGTAACGTTATTAACGTTGGCTTTGAGCAAAGATTAATGTTCGTAGCTACCTCCGAATTGGGGCTTCGTCCGATCAGCTAGAAGGTATATTATGTTCAGATATTTTTCGTAGGACGGTATTATTTCCAGCATATTTTTAGGAATGTGCAGACGAGGGAGTTTTGTCCGCCGGATAGACATTACCGTTCCTGTTCATTGGCAGTTGTGTTGCTTTTTCATCTATTGATTGACGTACATTGTTTGTTGCAAATTGTCCCTCGTTTGAGTAGCACGCGTAGCATGACCACCGTAACGGGTTTCAACAAAAGAATATCTGTCATTTTGTCGATCCTTCCGTCGACAAAACGGAACGTGCAGGCCTTTTGTCTATTAGTGACTATTTTACGCTGTTCTTCTTTTGTTTTGTTAGCTACACAGTTGTAGTAAAAACAGTGTCGACTTATATTACGAGCTCTATGTCATAGGTTACTAGATCGAAGTTTCCAATGCACAATACTTTGCGGAATTTATTTCATCACCACTGCTCTCAGTGCAGGAAAACATCGTAAGGAAACCGTGATGTCTTAGAACCAATAAATTGCAAACTGGTGATATCGGCCAACTAGGTCCGCTTAGTGAATTGCTATTCCTTCTCATAAAGCGGAGCCATGTGGCCAGCAGTGGGAACAATATAGGCAGCGTTGAGAGCATTATGGTACGAGCAATAAATAACCTACTCAAGCCGTGGTTAAAGTTTTTTTTGGGACGTACCCGCAAGTCTATTCCCAAACCACTGCAACTCCTGAATGCCAGAATCAACAGTGGCGACCACCAGAAAAGCGCCGAGACAATGAAGCTCGACGAAGTCCCAAAGAAACAATTGAAATGTCTTGGATCCCGCAACGAAATAAATCAGAAAAGAATAGCTGAGGAGTAGGAAACACATGATTTCCACTTCCTTCCATATCAGCAGGAGACAGAACAAAACCAGGCCAATAGGCACAAAGGTACGTTTTCAACTGGGATAAGCCCGGTTGCTTAGGTTAAAAGAATAGCCAATCAGCAGGTTGGTAATGCGTCTCATCTGCCTAGCCTTTTCCCAACTATATTGGGGTCGGCTTCCAGTCTAACCGGATGCAGCTGAATACCAGTATTTTATATGGAGCGACTGCCTATCTGACCTCCACAACCCAGTTAACACTGGGTAATACGATACCCCTTGGTAAGACTGGTTGTCAGACTTTTTTAGGGCCACTGACTACCTAACGACTGTCAAAGATATACAAATGACACCCGGGACCAACGGCTTAACGTGCTTTCCGAGGCACGGAGGAAACTCGGTATGTATAATAGGTGGTCACCCATCCACAGACCAACCTAGGCAAGCACGGCTTAACCTAAAGATCGACCCGTGCGGCTGTTATTTTTTAGCCACGAGCTCATCGTCTACCCAAGCAAAATTCATTACAATTTTAGTCGATTCTACAATCTATGATTCTACTAATCCCATTACTCAGTTGAACATTAACAACCACAGATAAAAAACGGCTTACCAAAAACTAACTAATATTAAAATATCATCACGCGCACACATCGAGGGGCAAGCAAAGATGCGTATCTCCACCGTTTGAAATATCATCCCCTAATGTGGGCCACGCGCCCCCGCCGGTGCGCGGTGTTGCCATTTAAATAAAATTACAATTAGATAGGTACGGAGTGTTTTGACCACTGGCAACTGCTTTATTCATTTAGTTTTAACTGATAAATTATATCGTGCTACTTTGTAGAGTATGGACTTGGGCAAAAGTTTTTACAATCCTCTTTTTCAGATGGCAAAAGGATGGACGAAAAGATGAAAGGTTCTGGAATGACAACTGCATACCGAAAGGCACAGCGTTGAAAAGAAACAAGGTGGATCGATGACCATGTGGAGGCCTCAGGAATCCGCGAGAAGCTGCTGAATGCGAAAAGCACTGGACCAGTCAGTTTGACAACGTAATGGGAAGCCTATACCCAGCAGAAACTAATTAGTAATAAACTATTTGCGGCAATGCTGCCAGTCTTCTGGGCACGTTACCGAAACACAGCGATGTGGAGGAGTACTTTGACGCTTAAGTGTCCTATTGTCGTCGTTGTAAGTAGGTAATTACTTTTAGTTTAATTTTTTATTATTATTTTAGTTATATTTGTAGTTTGTATATAATGTACAGTGAGTTATAACTAACTATAGATACAATTTTAGAATTCTTTTATATTTAATTTACTTTGCTCAAATAAATAAAATAAAAAAGAATAATAAAATTCTATCGATTCGTTTCTTGAAAATCTCAACCACTTATGCAAAGGTGGATCAACTAGTTGCTATAGAATAGAATAGAATAGAAACATTTTATTTCAGACCGGAGTCCATAGGGTTAGTAACAATTTTACTTAACTTCTAGTGTTAGTAGGTTTCAGACACAGATGAAAATATACAATTAAAATTCAGCGTGGAGCCGCATCCACCTCCGCAGCATCGGGGAATCCCATCGATCTGCAAATACACTGAGAATACAGTTGGTGTGTTGTGGCTATAACTCACTATACATAATAATCTTACTTAAATAAATTATACTATAAACTATTCACCACTTATAATTTTAAGAAAATGTGTCTTACCATCAACTCGCCACTATTTTGTCCCAAGTCCCTACTACCCGTACTCACACACACCTCACATACCGCGCCGTAGCACTAAGAGGGGCGACAGAATTAATGTCCGATGTCCACGGCCCTTGAGCATTAATTGTTAAAAATCGACCATCCATTCACTTGAAGATAAAATGTGTATTAATGTTAGTGGAATGTGAGGCTAATTAACATTTTTCTGTCATTGGCAAGCATATAGTGTTAAGATCGTGTTTGGTAACTATTTCATCTAGTACTAAGGAACGACGTGTTTTTTTTTTTAATGCTGTAAAGGGTTTAACAAGAGTCTTAACGAAGCCGAAAGGCACTTGTTTTCCCCGTCATTGCGATCATTTTGTTGTTCTAGACCATACCTCGGAACCTTCTACTTACGAAGATATTGGGGGTCAAAGTTTCAACTTTTTACAAGTTTTTTTTAAATGCATTTTTTTAACGTAAGATTTTCTTTTCTTGCACGATCCCCGGACTATAAAATGCATCCATCAGCACAATGTTTTGAGTGCGTTACGTTGAGTTCCAGTTTTTAACCCAAAAAAAAAGTCGTTTCCCAGCAATAATTTTTGCGTAAAGTTACTTAGTTTGATGTACATAATGCTTGGTCGACGGCTTCGTTAAGACTCTTGTAAGCTGTATAAGCTTTTTTTTGGCTACAACTCGCCTGATGTGAAACGAAGACGCGGCCTAGGGTGGAGCACGCTTGCCTAGAAGAAACCGATTCACTCGAACTTTGAAGAGATCTAGATTATATTGATCGGGAAACAGGGAAGCCGGCAGTGAATTTCGTTGGCAACGTTTGACCATTGTCAACTGAAACTGCGGGAAATTAATTCATGCAGTATTCTACTCTTCAGCTTGTTACCTGTTTGCATTGATTAGTAGAGGTGTTCAGCCTAATTTCCCGCATCAGGCAGGTATTTGAAAAGGAGAAAAATATTTGACGTAAAATCTCAAAGTGTGCGTGTGTAGGTAATTATTATATATGTCTTAAGCCTTGGCTAAACGCTCAATCTTATTTGCACCCATTCTTGATTATTGTACAAGCAAACACATGCGTTAAGATGGCAAAATGGTATACCGCACAAATGTCTAGCACAAAACGCTAGTTTGTACAAAATTGATTTGCACAAAATTTAAGCATGAACGTGAAGTTGTACAAACTAGTTTTTACAAAATTTAAGCAGGTACGTGAAGACGTTAATATAAATGCGTAAACTTACAACATTTTATTATATTAAATAAATTTCTTAAAACCAACAAAATTAATGTTAAACCAACTAAAACAATATAACTTATTCCTATCTACAATTTTTTTTTTTTTAAAGCCAGCAGATGTCACTGACATAACAATTAAACTAAAGGTGACATTCTCACCCCTGACATTGACATGTCACTTCTAATGTCCCTAATGCTAGGCAACTAATTATACGTGTCTATTAATCGACTATCGGCCGTAACGGATATTCTGAACATCACTATTGTGATGGTAAATTAAAAGTAATAAGTTACATCACTATTTCTTTATCAACCGTTATTTAATTAATGTATTTTCTTTACCGTGTTCTTTATATATATACATGTTATAATGAAGTCAAGTTTGTACCTAAATCTGGATTGATTCTTGATCTAGATCTGATTCCAAACAATCTTTAACTGATAGAAAGCTATTTCGATTGTCAAAGGACGACAAGAAACTTGATACGAACGACATCGCTACAAAAGCTAGTCTGAAATTGATGAAACCATTTGTATTTTGTGTGTATCTTTAATGATGTTTTGATGGGTTGCACTGTTTTTTAACCTTTTCTTCAAAAGCGTCAAAAATTATTAAAAATTTAAAAAGTTAAAATATTGTTTTCACGAAACCGTTGACTTTATAGTCAGATATCTAAAGTTAGTAGAAAAAGCACTATGTTTAAGACTACATCCTCTATCAGAAATAGCTTGAACGGTAGAACATAAAGCTAAAACTTTAATAAAAATCCAGTTAACTTTTATAAAGTGTGATTGGCTACATGAATGTGAATCGAAACCAAGAAATTGTCACACAATTCTTCTCATGATCTGCAAAAAATATAAAACGTCGAACAAAAAAACAAACTTTAATACGTTTTAAAATATTAAGTGATTCGTTTCTAATTTCAATCGACGACTCCATAAAAGAGCTTTTGAGTTACAGTTTATTTCTTAATATCAAAGGTGACCTCCAAAATCAACCTTATTGTTAAAGCCATTAGAATAGTATTACTAAGTCTATAATCGACTAAATATCTATGATTTAGAAGCTTTGTAATACGACCCAACACTATTTACCTATTCATTTTTCAAAAAAGGAACTTAACGCCCAAATCGACGCGTTAATACTCAACAAAAGGAAAAATAAACGGCTTTGTGTAATTCGACCAGTTTAGTTTTATCGCCCTCTGAAAAAAAGTAACACTTTATTTAGAAGTCATTAAAGACTATTTTCGAATACAATGTTGCTATACAGATGTATGAATATCGCAGCATTCAATATAAGCAAAAAAGAAAAATACGGCTCCCTACGTTTTTTAAACATGTAATTCGTAGTTTCAAATTGCGAACGCGGCATTCTTATTTCAAAACAGCGAGGTGTCATTGGACACTCCCTCTTGGGTATGGCAGCAAGAAATTACTGATCGTATTTGTTTCAGTTAGAAATTGTAGAGGATTTCATTTTATTTTAATTTTCATAATACTCATTATTGAAGTAAATAAGTGTACAAATATCAGCATTTAAAAGCCGCGCACATTAAAGCTACATTAATGATAATTTATTTAAGCTTAATACCAATTGAATACTCCATTTCCCAATTAAATTTTAAACGATCACCTATAATAGACAGTAAATTAAAATGGTTCGCAATAAATGATGCAAACAATCGTATTACTGGAATTAAGCAATCAATCAAGTATCTGTCTATCACACGAATAATTAAATGAAAATGATCAAATTTTATATAAATTTAAGTGCCAATTACGTTTCGCCACACAATAAACAGTACTTCGGTTACAAAAGCTTTTCCGTAGTTTATCATTAATTTATTGTTGTGGCAATATTTAATTTATAATGGTTAATTTTGAATTTCGTGTGTTTCAAATGTTTGGTGAGACATCAATTTGCTTTTGATTGAGCTAATTAGTGGTTTTTAATTGTTTAGATTTTGTTGGCGTTGATGTTATTTGGTTGTTAGTTGGCGTTTGGTGAGTGGTTGCTTTTCAACTTGTTTCTGTTAAGACATCTTTAATTTGCATTTTATAAATTAGAAAATAATTACTATTTATATTTATAATATGTCACCAGTCTAATGAGCCTATCAGTCCAAATACAAAACAAACATTTAAATACAAAAAACGAGAGATAAATAGGTAAGCACACTTCCAGAGAACCTCTTCCACTATCACTTAATTTTTAAGTAAAGGACGCATCACCAAGAAGGGGCCCGCAAGGGCCGATGCCTGCCGGGGCTGCGGGACTGTTCGAAAGAGATACCGTGGCCCTGGAACACAAAGGGCAATGAAGGAACATGGATGGGTTTTAGTCAGTAAGAGTCTGACACTCCCTCCCACTCCACCCAGAGCGGGAGAAGTCATTTGATGATTTCCCATCCGTAAAAAAAAAAAAAAAAAAAAAAAAAAAAGGACGCATCAGTACTTTCTCCCAGCCGTACCTCGCACGCTGCATTTGAAATTGGAATCGTATGTTTTTAAGATGGCCGCTTATTGTCACCAGCTTGACACCACTGAGTTTAATGTTTGAAATACATCGATTTGTGAGCGATAAGTTTTTATGTTTCCGTATAGCAAGCTTCAGAAACTTTGAGATAAGGGACCAGCTTTTATGGATGACCTATTCAAATGTGTGTGAGTTTTATTATCTTTACATAGTATAAAACAAAGTCGCTCCCGCTGTTTGTACGCTTAGATCATTTAAACTGCGCAACGCATTTTAATACAGTTTTCAGCAATAGATAGAGTGATTCAAGAGGAAGGTTTATATTTATATTTCACCCGTGCAAAGCCGGGGCGGGTCGCTAGTAATGTATAAATTGTGTGTTAGTCTGAACTAAGATTTATAAACACACATCAGTGTCAATACTGTCAATGCACATAATAATACTAGCTGTTCCCGGCATGCGTTGCAATGCACCTTTTTCCTATCCTACCTACCCTACCTACCCTACCTACCTACTTACTTACCTACCCTTCTCTACCTAACCTACCTACCCTACCTACCCTACCTACCTACCCTACCTACCCTACCTACCCTACCTACCCTACCTACCCTACCTACCCTACCTATCCTACCTACCCTACCTTGAATTTTTCTCACCGTAAAAACCATCCTTGAACTCCAACGAACATTAAAAAAAAATTGGCCAAATCGGTTCGTGCGTTCTGGAGTTATAGCGTCAGGAAGGAAAACCCGACTTATTCGGTTCGTGCGTTCTGGAGTTATAGCGTCAGGAAGGAAAACCCGACTTATTCGGTTCGTGCGTTCTGGAGTTATAGCGTCAGGAAGGAAAACCCGACTTATTCGGTTCGTGCGTTCTGGAGTTATAGCGTCAGGAAGGAAACCCCGACTTATTTTTATATAGTAGATTAGTATAAACAATAGTTTTCTATATCATTAAAGCTGAAGAAGAAATGATCCCAAGAACACTGGTTAAGAGGATTTAGGAATAGACAAATTGTAGTTAGAACACGCTTTTCGATGATGATGTTTTGGCGATTATGGTTTTGATGCTGTGGTATCGCAAATAGCCGAAGCCAATGGCCCAATTGATTGATCGTTAGACCATCATCAATACCCGTCTCAGCACTGTGGAAATTCTAACAGTGCAATTACATACATGTACTTATACACTTAATATTTCGTTTAGGTACATAACATACTTACATCACGCCTGTTATCCCCGAAGGGTAAGGCAGACGTGTACCTAATAGTACACCTACATTTCGCCAGTTATGTTTAAGTCCCATGTAATAGTGGTTAAGCCTATTGCCATCAACCGGGCACAAACTAGACTCCGTGGCTGCTACTGAGAAATTCATGATGGAAAAACAAAATCAGACTGCTCGACCTGGGAATTGAACCCACGACCTCATGCTCAGCAGTCGCGCTTGCGACCACTAGACCAACGAGGCAGTATTTCGTTTTGTGTTTGTAAAACGGCAAATTGATGCAATTAATGTCGCTTATCATTTCCCCATAAACAATCAACAATGTTGCAACTATCAAAAATACATAAATCCACTTCTTCAAATGCTGACCACCCAATTACTCATCCAAATGTAAGCTGGTTGCTAACCAGCGTGGATGATCAGCATACTGTGCTTATCAGCCATCGCGACGAGTGCGTAATTGGATTTGTGCCGCGCCGCGTTTCTACATAAATTACGCATTAGTGGGAACGCACCCGGGCCCTAATTGTTTTGGCATTTTTTTCCGTATTTCCGTGGTCATTCTTTTCTGTGGTTTAGTTTTAATTTATGAATGAAATATATTCCGTTGGCATTGTGTAAAATAAGTTAAGTTTTTAACTGTTTATGCATATAAGTATATCCACTTCTGCATATCTCGCAATCGAAGTAAAGCGCAGGCCACACAGAAAAGACGTAAGACGCGGACGGGGCGCAGACATAATATGTCTCTTCCGCGTCGCTTTCATACAAATTGTATAGAAGCGTCGTGACGCAAAACACATAGAAAGACAGGGCGCGGACACGACGCCGCGACGCTTCTATACATTTGACATTATGTCTTACGTCTTTTCTGTGTGGCTTGCGCTTAAGAAAACCCAATTCGGTGGTTGAGCTCGCTTTGTACACAAGATATATGTTGTAATTTTGTGTGTATTTCTCTTTTTTTTTGTGAAGAATAAGAAGTAAGACAAGAAGAAGAAGTCTATGTAATACTAAAAGCTCATAGTAGTCTTCTTCGTGTCGCTGACACGAAAATTTTTATATTTTGTTAGCCCAGAACTTCGCCACTTCCACCGCGTCGTATCAGCGCAAAGGTCACTTCGGCTGCATGTTTTTGGGCTAAGAGGGCAGGATAGGGGGTGGAGCTTAGTTTGCGATACAGCTCCACAACCCGCTGATTTTGAGATACCGCTACGATGCTTATACATGTGCGTTACTGTATGGAGTAAAGTTCTGTTGAATGTTTATGACGACTCTGAAGTTAGCTGCGAGTGACTGTGCCTATAACGCGCAAAGAACGTCACTTGCAGCTAACTTCCGAACCGCCATAAAGTTTGTACAGAACTTAATCATTGAAAACATCCCGAATGGCTCGGGTTGACAAGAAGCTGTGCTTTTACCGCTAAGCTGTAATCTACAGATTTAAGAAAAAAGCTTATGAAGTGAATACAAAATTAAGGTTAAATACCCGTCGGAGTAAAAACTAAGTGAGAGGTAACTGGTCTGGCTGTTTGTGTATGTGAGTTTAAATGTTTGTAAACACCCACGATACAGGAGAAATTCCTAGTGTGGGAAGAAGGTTTCTTTAAAAAAAAAAAAGAATTACCCTTAGTATTCCCCTTCGACGGCTCGTCCCTTTTCGAGATTGTTCGAGTAAGTCGTCTGATGTTAATGAGAATTTTTTCAACGATAATTTTTTTTAAAAATCAGCTGTCACATACATTTTCACCGTGTAGGTATATTGTACTTTTGTAGGAAACAGCAGATTCTTTTTTTAAATTACTTATGAAAAACTTCTATGTAGGGGGTTGAGAATGATGTACTGAATACGTGGGTAATCTTTTGTGCGTCGATGTCCCTACCACCCTGTATAGTCTAATTACTAATTACACATACATATATCTGTCCGTCCGTTTGTCCGAAACATAACGACATGCTAATATATGCGACGCAGCCAAAACATCGAGTAACATCGGGAAACATCGGCTAACATCGTGTAACGAATATTAATTGTTTTATTAAGAAAGACGGTAGGTGACACTTTTGATGAAAGATAAGTTTTATTGGTTGGAGGGTATGATATATTGGTTGGAATTTAAAATTACATTACTGTAATTTAAGCGCGTTACAGCGCTGTTTTACTAAAAAATATGAATAGGGTCATATAAGCAAATTTGCTGGCTAAAGAAGATATAGGGGCTAAATGATATCAGCCGCTCGGGGCGATCTGTAGGTTAAGCCGGTCTTGCCGAGGTTGGTCCCAGTGGCGAACCTATCTTACAAGCCGGAAAGCCGGGCTTGCCTAAAAATCAAACTCAAGAAATAAAAAAAACATTTTTACAAAAACATACATTTTTGTCAAACAAGAACAAAATTCGCTATCTCCACAACTGTGTCCTCTATGACAGAAATTATTTTAAATTCGCGCGCTTATTCTCCGATGCCGGCCGCGATACTCTGGCTCGCTCTAACACTATACAAAAAAAGAGTTAAACGTAGAATTTTAGTACGCAATCGTACCTACGCGCGCTCGCTAATGCTTTCTCTTTCTCACCCACTGGCTTGCATTTGGCTTCTCTGACCTTTCAGTTTTCCTAACAAAATGTCTCTGTTATTGATAACATTGGTAGGTACTGATTTGAGAATTTGTATAGAGTTTAAAGCTGGGCTTTTCTTTGAATGTGTGCGTGTAAGTCTGTGTAAGTTTGAGAGAGAAGTGTGTTCGCACCGAGGATGCGCGCAATTTATATGCGCTTCGCGCGAATTTTGATAGGTACAAAATACGATTTCATGATAGTTCGTATTTTAGTTAGTTTCGAGCGATTAGGAACTGGTGCATTTGTTTTTTGTGGTTTTATTTTTTCGATTTCTTGGGATTTAAAGTTTTTTGATTAGTTATTGCCGTAATTAACTTTGTTTTGAAGTGAACACAAAAATTAATTCGGAAACGCAATTTTTCCTTGTGAAGGATTAAAGTGTCTGTAATCGGTACCTACTTAGCAAGATAAATACTTTGAGTTTTACAGAAAAATATAATCTCGTTACTTCACCTAAATACCCCTGATTTGAATATTCTCAGAAAACTAAAACCCATAATGTGCATTTTAGTCGATCAGCGTAGGTTAGCGTGTTCAATGGCTGTTCGGCTGCTCTCATTCAAACAATTTGAAAATCTATCTAGTAATAGATACGTGGTGACTTCTGTGTACTTTGTTGTTTGTCATCTGTCCGGAGTAAAGAAGCGAATAATGAAGAGTTGAATTGTGGCTGTTTACATTGTGAGTAATTACAAACATTTACAATAATGTGTAGTTAGAAACCAATTTATTGTTCGTGCGCCATCTCTAACAAAGCGAGGGAAACAATTACGAATTGACTCGAAGAGTTGAGTTGCTACATTTAAGTCAATAGATGGCTCTTATATCATTTACTTGATACTGACAACTTAATTGAATTAGTTGTTGTAATTTTGTGACGGTTTATAAAATATGAAAAGTTAATAACCACTATTTGTATTTTATATTTAGGCATATTTAAATAATAGGAAAATAAAACCGGCGTTATTAAATACCAATGTCAGAACTCGGAACAGATTTTCTCGGTCAATTCCCCCCCCCCCCCCTAAATATTTTCAGTTGTTTATTCAAGGCTTTGACTCGATTTCATGCCGAGCACGCCACTGGTTGGTCCGTGGATGGGGGACCAGTGACCATCCATTACATACAGAGTTTCCTCCGTGCCTCGGAAAGCACGTCAAGACGTTGGTCCCGGCTGTCATTTGTAGAGCTCTGACAGTCGTTACAGTAGTCAGTGGCCCGAAAGTCTGACAACGGGTACCTTACCAGGGGGTATCGTATTACCCAGTACTAACTGGGTTGTGGAGGTCAGATAGGCAGTCGCTCCATGTAAAATACTGGTATTCAGCTGCATCCGGTTAGACTGGAAGCCGACCCCATATAGTTGGGAAAAGGCTTCGCAGATAAAGCTAATTTGCTGATAATTATAATCGAAGTAATAAGAATTGGAACACAAAGGACAAAGAAGACTAAAACCCATCCAGGTTTTAGTCAGTAAAAGTCTGACACTCCCTCCCAGTCCGCCCAGAGCGCGAGGAGTTATTTGATGATTTCCCATCCCAAAAAAAAAAGTAATAAGAATTTACTTCGATTATGTAAGAAGGAACTCCATGGCTTCGATTACATTTTTCAAAGTAGATAGGGAATTGTAGAACTTGCTCTAGAAATGTTCTTTATTATTATAAAAACTGTGCTTAGGCCATTATAACAGTAGTTTATTTTTACACCTTTCTGCACAGACTTAATTTTTTTTTTCTAGCCTGCTCTGTCCCACTCCTGGGCGAAAGCCTCCCTCCACTCCTTCCGCTTCTCGCGAACCCGCGTGCGTGTCCTCCATCCATTTCAAACGGAACTTGTCCAGTTTGTCTCGCCATCTCCTTTAATAGCCTGCCTCACTGTGTCAGGGCACCAAGGAATTAATTTAGCAGTTACTTATTTGTGCCTGTAATCACCTCGTTAACTTTTTTTCAAAATATTATTATTTATCGCAGGCGAATTAACGGCGGAGGAGCTCGTGGCTTAATAATGACAGCCGCTCGGGTCGATCTTTAGGTTAAGCCGTGCTTGCCTAGGTTAGTCTGTGGATGGCTGGTGGGGACCACCCATTACATACCGAGTTTCCTCCGTGCCTCGGAAAGCACGTTAAGCCGTTGGACCCGGGTGTCATTTGTAGATCTTTGACAGTCGTTAGGTAGTCAGTGGCCCAAAAAGTCTGACAACCAGTCTTACCAAGGGGTATCGTATTACCCAGTACTACCTTGATTGTAGAGATCAGATAGGTAAAATACTGGTATTCAGCTGCATCCGGTTAGACAGGAAGCCGACCCCAATATAGTTGGGAAAAGGCTAGGCAGATGATGATGAGGCGGATTAACGGCATAGTGCGCGAAATTTACACCGAAATATTCCCGGAAATTGCGTATAAAGGAATATAGTAATTAGCACACACCGTCGGCAAAATTTACAAAATTCCGTAACTCATTAATTAATTATTTTATTGCATCGAATTAACGTCAGTAGCCAACATGTTAAACTGAATATCGGTATAAAGTATGAACATTCACTTAAAATGCAAACTTTAATTAATTATAAATTATAAACAAAAATAATAAAAATTTTGGGAAACATGCCGTGATGATCCGCCATAAATTATTCAAAATTATGTTTTTTAATTTAACTTTGTACTTTTTATCGGGATGCTTAATTAAATTCGTCCAAAATATCGTTGTATGGGGTTACTTACCATATGTTTTTCGGGGAATCCATCTTGATTTTGAATGTGTAAGAATTCACCCTTGGGGCAAATGGATGGGTTTGCGGTAGTGACGATTAAAATCGCGAAATGATGTATTATTTTTTGTCATTTCTTGATTTTGTTACGGTATAATGTGCAGTTGGAAAGCGATGACATAGTGGAGTAGGTATTTATGATTTGAAATGGATGGAATAAATACAAACTTAAACTTTTCACCGCCAGAGCCCACCACTCTCCACGCTCCGGCTCCGGCTCCACGCCAAGCCACAATTTCGGTCTGCCGCGACCCTGTCTAGTATCCTAATCTTAACTTAGTCTGTATTTATGCAAAAAAAAAAACTTTATAGAACTCGAATTGTATGTATAACGTTATAGGTCCCAAACTAATAGAATAACTACTGTATTGCATCGGGAAAGCGATGGACCGGGTGTTGCAGGCTTATTTCTTCCTAATAGTCGACCAAAGACAAACCGAGCCATGCAGAAGAAGAGAAACTGAGAAATTATTTAGACTATCACAGGAAGAGTTATATAACCTTATTTCATTCAACGTAAATATTATTTAAATGTCTTTGCATTCGACCGAGGCTCCCGATTAATTAAAACTTAACAACCCGAAATAATAACCCCAACATCGTTGTTCTAAGCTTGTCAACCCTAAAACGTTGCCCTGCGTCTGCGCACGCTTCGCCCCCAAAAATTCATTATCGCGCATCGTTGAATTAGATCTAACCACGAGATAGTGATGTAATAACGGTATTCTGTGTGTTTGTTTGCAGGCAGCGGGTTTAATTGCGCAGGAGTTGATAATTTGTGATAAGTGGCGGTACGGACAGAGTTGGTTGGTAGGTAGGTACAGTTGGTTAATGGGTTGGTTAAGTCAATAGACAATTATTTTCGCTAGGTTGATGATTAAAATGATGCCCATAAAAATAAGGTGTTTAATTTTCATTTATTTTTCCCCGTCCTCTCTGGTTGGAGTGAATTAAAATTTGTACTTTCAAAAGAAATAAAGACCTGTGGAAAACTAAAACCTCAACTTATAAAATACATAAGATAATTTCTGCCTCATGAAGGTGTAATTTTCCAGATTCCTGACTAGAATAGAAATTAGAGCAGACTTCTAAGCACATAAGGAATCTGCTTCGGGATTTCTGATAAATATCAGTACAATCAAATCTTCAGTCGCCTTGTTTACCAACTATTTTCAGGTTGTGTAAGATTGAGTCTAGCCAAACGCGGTTCAATATCAGTAATTTACACGGGACAACTGTTGGTACTTTGGTGGATAAAACAAACGTAGATATTTAATTTATTATGAAAGTAAAAGTGCTTCATCTACACGTATATACACATAAATGAATTTGAAGTGTCTGTCTGTAATTTCAAAATAACCGTTTTTTACTAAATGCATATACGATACCTACTTATAACAAAAATCAATTTTATACATTTCTGCCTGTCAGTCTGTCTGATTGTTCCGGCTAATCTCCGAAACAGCTGGATCGATTTTGATGGAACTTTTACTAGTAAGTAGATAGAGATTCTATTTTAGAAAAAGGATTAGAGTTCCATGCAAAAAAAATGAAACCGTTAAAATCAGTTTCAAATACCCAGTAATATTTTATAGTAATTTCATGCGGACGAATGTCGCGGGGCATAGCTAGTTCTCCATATAAAAGTAAGGCTCCATCAGATGTTGTTAGGCTTTTGTATTGTTAATAACTCTGCTTGCGCGATGTAGTATTATGAGAAAAATGAAGTACAATAAGTAGTTCACTACGACCTAATCACTCAACTTCGCCAACAAATTTTTCATCTATCACAATGGACGATCCATTGCAAGAAACCGCTGCAGTACACTATCGAACACAATACCTTCCAAATAAACAAATTAACAAAACTAATATGAAATCATCAACACATGCCCGAAAGCTGAAGTATTTAGCAGTCAATAAGGGCCGGGCATAGATCAGAAGGGCGCGTTAAACTCGATAGAGTCAATAAACAATTGTTATGTCGACCGCTATTAGATGCGCGTTAGTGTCCCCACACACTTGCACGATGCAAGACAAGAATTTTTTTGATTTTTATTCGGGTACTTGTCTTGTAATAATAATGAGGAGCTCGTGGCTAAATTAAAACAGCAGCTCGGATCGATCTTCAGGTTGAGTCGCGCTTGCCTACGTTGGTCCGTGGATGGTCCGTGATCACCTTTAACATACCTTTTTCTCCGTGCATCGGAAAGCACGTTAAGCCGTTTGCCCCGGCTGTCGTTTATAGATCTTTGATACAGGGAAAGTCTGACAACTAGTCTTACCTAGAGGTATCGTATTACCCAGTACTAACTAGGTTGTGGAGGTCAGATAGGCAGTTGCTCCATATAAAATACTAATACCTGCTGCATCTGGTTAGACAGGAAGCCGGCAACATAGTTGGGAAAAGGTTAGGCAGATGATGAGTCATCATATTGCGCCCATGCAAGATAATCTTATCTTGTCTACAAATGTACCCACAACAACTCTGTACTCATCAATTCTTGCAAAATCTTGTGTTGGTTGCTCGTGTCATCGTGTGCAGTCACACTAAATAGCCTGTTATGGCGCGATCGTCGGAGAGCCGCGTGGAACCACTCTGTGTTATTAGAAGCGGGTGAAAATTACTGCGCGCACCTTAAGGGGAAACCGAACCTGTTAATATTTCATAAAAAAAGAATTTTTTTTTACATATTATTGATACTTTCTATGAGAGATCTAAAGCCAAGAGTTCTTTACATTCAACCGTTACCAGATGATCTGAGAAAACCTCCTCGTTGTGGAGTTTTAGGGTAGCGTGGCTAGATTCAATAAGACATCACTGTTACCCTGTTATAGTGATTGAACTTTGTTTTTTTTAAGTAGACTATAAAGGGTGTAAAAATACCCTTAACGAAGCTGAAAGGCACTTGTTCTCCCCATCATTGCAATCATTTTTTCGGTTCCGTAGCCGAGTAGCAAGAAACGGAATCCTTATAGAGTCGTCATGTCTGTCTGTCTGTCCGTCTGAATGTCACAGTCACTTTATTCCGAAACTATTGGGACTACATAGTCGAAACTTGTTAGGTAGATGTATTCTGAGAACTGCTTAACGATTTTTATACAAAAATAAAAGATTAAGGGCGAGAGGCCAAAGAAGCGATGGATGGACTGTCTGAAGGATGATATGGCTAAACAGGAGGTGACTGCTGATATGACGAGTAATAGAGAAGTATGGAAGAAGAAGACTTGAGGAGAGAAGGATTGAGTGACGTTTTCAGTCTATTTTCGAATATGCTACACTAAACGATTCGAGCTGAAGGTAAGCATAGTTATTAATAGAAAAAGGGATACCAATGGAATTATTATTACTTCAATAAAACGACTAGCCTTTTCCCAACTGTGTTGAGGTTGACTTCCAGACTAACCGGATGCAGCTGAATACTTGTATGTTATATGGAGCGCCTGCCTACCTGTCTATGGAATTATTACTTTGTTCACTTATATTAAAACCGACTATCCCTTAACGATAGCGAAAAGTGTAGCGATTGTAAACACAGTGTTTGCACGACATTCGCTCGTTACACAGACGAGCTCCTATTTACTATAGTTATGTACTAAGTATTATTATGTATAAGTTGTAGGTGAAGAACGGCCAGCGATTAGAAATGGATTAAGGATTCTGCCCACTACACCGATACCATGAATGTATCCGAAAAAAAAAATCTTTGTGTCGAAAAGTATGAGACTAAAACCCAATTCCTTCGCCGACCAACACCTTCGCGTGCCATGCACGTAGCGTATCAGCACCGGCAACTTTTCCATCAATATAAAAGTCAAATATATTGATATAAGAGGGGAAACTTTGTTATTGCAATCGAGGCGGAATTAACACCCGAGCTGCAGGCGAGGGTGTTATGGAGACGAGAACTGCAGTAACAAATCCCCACGCGTATCAAACGATGTTTTTGAATACACTTTCGAAGATATAAAATATTAGAACGGAAAGTATTTTTGTCAGGAATTATTAGGAAACTATGATTTAATTTGCTTTTTTTCCGCGCGTTGCTTTCGCTAGGTTGAAGAGGAAGCAAAGGTATGATGCCGCTAAACAGAATTATATGAAAAATTGAAAATTCATATATATTTGAATTTAGAACACAAATAAATGTTAATTTGTTCATAAAGGTAAATATTTGTTTTAAATAATCATTTTTATCCATGATATTCTATTTATAAACACAATTTAAATACTCAAAAAATATATACGCCGTTAAGACGCATATCTCTTTGATACAATACACCTTGGTAAGACTGGTTGTCAGACTTTCGGGCCACTGTCTACCTGTAACAACTGTCAAAGATTACATGATTGTGATCTTTGTCAATAAAATTTCAAAAGTTTTATGAAATTCTTCAAAGTTACCTTCTTAATTATTTTTATAACACATTTGCTCGTAAAAGGTCTCTTATTTCGCCAATTTCAATACTGTAATGTATCTCATTACGTACTAGTGCGTTATTGTAATGTAAAATGCACGGTTTATCAAGATGCTCCGTCTAAAACGAACGGTACTTTTTTAAATCATAGCAAACAGTTTTTATGTCAGCAAAGTGGTCAACATTTTATGAATAAAATTAACTTTGGGAGATAAAATATAATAAATAAACATTTAATTCTTTAGTTTAATTAATTTTGCCAATAAATTACAAACATTTATCTGTAACAAAAACACAAAAATATTAATTTACTTTATTAGTAATACTGGCTGTTTTCTGTGCCTTTGCCTTTAAAAAAAGCGCTGATGCGCGCGCATCGCTAATTTGTGAACAAGTAAAAATTATTCCGCGCGCTTTTTCTTTGACAAGTGATTAAAGATTTATTCGTTTAAGAAAGTCCGAGTTTTATTTATTTCCTCGCAAATATGTTATAAAACGTCGTATGACATACGTGCACTTTGATAATTACAGCCTCTGCTTTCTTGTAGCCCTCGCCTACGGCTCGGGCTAGCAATATCGCCTCGGCTGTAATTTTCAACTTACCGCACTTATATCATAATGTACTATTACAGATCGTTTTAAGATATCTAGACAAAAGGATTGCATCGTATTCAATCGCCACTTTCGAGTATTAAATTGTTAAAATTATGTTCACCTTATTTTTCATTCATGTTTCATTTATTAAAAATGCCCTCAGTAAATTTTTTACACGCCTCAAATATTATAAGCTATAAACTTTTTAATTAATTTGTTTGAAGTATCATTGCTTTTCACGCGTCATTAACTCGAATAATTGTTCAGCACTGTGTTTTTTTCACTAAACACACCATTAACTGCTCAGTTGCGGTTCAAAGTTAACCCTCGGAATTGTATCCGAAAATATTATCAAAACACAATTAGGTAAGTACATTTGTTTTAAAAATGAAAAAGTTTTTCAAACAAGACTTTTTGACAACTCAGAAGAAGTACATCTAAATCGAAAAAAAATACTTTATTGCCTGAAATATTAAGTCCAAAATCCTTTGAAGAACATTTCTAAAATGCTTAATCAACTTAGCCGCGTATACGCATCTGCCGTTCCAAATTTGAATAATTACAAGTTTTAAATACAAACACGTATAACTCGACCAAGTTACATTGCGATTATCAATGGCGCTAGTGTCTTCGTCAAATGTCAATTAAAGTAAAAAGTTTCATACATTATTTTTAGTTCCGTATTTTTCCGTCATCATTAAAACATGGGCGGTGTGACATCGAGTCCGCCATTAAGGTCTTCGTGTCGTGTTATCTGTTACAATAACTGACAGTTCACCTAAATTACCTCTTAACATGTTATTAATTGATACTGTGGAGTTTTTTGGACGCTTTTAAGCAATTAAAAGTTTAATGTAAACAATATGATACTCTGGGGGGTAATAAAGGTTAATTTTAACGTATCCAATATTCTTTGGCTATCCTATCTATGATGGTTTATTAACTCGAGGAAAAAAATATTTTTTGGACTGTGCACAAAAATTCCCATACTATTTTCAACTAAAACAATAATTTTACAGAGTGCTCAGGCATTTCGAGATAATAAAATTCAACAGTCAAATCAAAAATATGATCCATTAATTTAACATCCATATCTCATCGAAAGAATTCTCATTAGCAAATGAAAATCAAAGAAACAGCTGCACTTAATAAAAACTCAAACATGGCGGGCGCACGTTCCAAATTCAATTTCGATAATTAAGTGACAGTTGATAAAAACAACATGGAGTATCCCCGACGCGCGCCGAACGACAATCGGAGCGTGCCAACACTTGCAAGCACGCGCGATCAACCGATAAAAACCCACCATTTTTAATTAAATTGAGATTCCTCGACGCACTAACTTGATCTAATAAAGACATAGATGGCGCTGAACTTACCGCAAAAAAACTAAAAGAATCTATGAAATCATCCAAGCAGAGTCTATTTTCCTTCGCCCCAAAAACACGTATGACACTATCAAAATTTCACCGCCAACTTTTGGAAATGATATCATAGCGCAACAATTATAAGGTCCATTTTAACACAAAATTACAGTATGGCGTGACGTTTCCGGGGATGCATAACGGTAATTAGAGGATTGTCGTGATAAACCAATGTAATCTCTATTACTTAACGATAAAATCCAAATTGCTTTATGATAATGGCGGGGCGTTCGTGACATGGCGTCGTTTACGCGGTAAAACAGACTGCTTTGTAACATTTTTACGACGGGTAATAATCGAATTAATATCGCGAATCGCTTAATTAAATTGATATATTTGTGAATGGTCAGTTAATGGCGATAACGGATATTAATTAAAATTCGATGATTGATTCAATGTAACGACATTATTGATGTGGAAATTATCGGAAGTGGAAATTACCTCAATTTGTATTTGTTTTATTAATTCGTTCGTGAATAAGTAGATAAGTTAATTTTGTAATTAATGAGACAAGTGGCTAATTAAATGTTTAACGTTATCTGATTATATAATAACTGTATTGGTAAGTATGGTTGATTTTATTATTCATTTATTCACTTTACTTACATTATTTTGGCTGGACGCTTAGCATGTCCACCGTTGAAACAAGTTTTGTCGCTGGAAATCAAAAATAAAAAATTGCTGGAAATGGAATGGAAATGGCTGGAAAAAAACAGATCAACAAAAGAAATCTGTCATTTTGTCGACGGAAGAATCGACAAAATGACAGATTGCAATGACATGCTACGAAGGCTGGAGGGTTATTTTGACGTCTTAAAACAGGAGTAATTCCAGTGTGGGAAAGAGACAGAGCTATACAGGTCGTCAAGTAGGCCACCTGGTAATCGAACCCAGAGCATTTAATAATGTCCAAGTACTATCAGAATCAGAGAACCTCTACCTATTTCATTCCCAACTTAATCATCACCATCAGCTCTTCCTAAGTCGGCTTCCAATCTCGCCGGATGCAGACGACTACTAGCATTTCTCATAAAACCTTTTGATCTGGATACTGCGTGTCAAATCTAGCTGTGACTGCTCATATTCGCCTTCAGACATTAGCATCTCTGAAATGGAGCTTGTAAATATGTTCGTCACGGGAATTGAAGAACCATCATGGTGCTTTTAGAGTAGAAGGCTTTTTTGAGCCAGTTTACTGCTGGACATAAGCCTCTCCCTAGCTGCACCACAACATTCTGTCCTACGCTTTCGACACCTAGTCTGACCCACTCAGCTTTTCAAGATCGGCAGTCCATTTAGCTGGGGGACGATCACCGTTGCGCTTGCCGATATACCGTCTCCACTTCAGGACTCGTGTGCTCCATCGGCCCAGCTCACTCACCGGAGTCCTTTTACTGTTGCTTCAGGAAGAAAACGGTTTACCTTTTTTCTTTATCGTGTGGTTAGTGCCTAACCTGGTGTCAGAGTTTTTATGCCACCCATGGGCCTCTGACTTGGGTTTACACGCCTTCGAGAAATATCTCTCAGGCATGGTGGTTTCCTCACGATGTTTTCCTTCACCGAAGCAAGCGAAAATTATACAATACGCACATGAATCCGAAAAATCAGAGGTGTGTGTCTTGGGTTCGAACTCGAGACCTATGACTTAGCAGTCCAACATCCGTAAGAACCACATGTTTCTCAACAAGAGGAAAATACTTCAACCTTTTTTTTTGTCAACATTTGCTAATACTTACTTAAGCTTACCTTCAACAACATAATTACAACACCACAAAAATTACCATCCTAACACTTTCCCTTCCGGATGTTGCCAGCGTTAAAAATAATATTAGCCTTGTAAACCAGGCTTCACATCCGGACCGGAAGCGTGCCTCCCACACCGGACGCGACCGGATACGGGACTGACGTGTTAGTGGCGGCGCCGCGTGCCAGCGTTTAACTACCCTACTTTACTTTCTGGCAATCAGATTGCCAGATAACATGGCACGCGCGATGATCCTGAGTGTAATTTAATTATTTTTACTGTTTTGTGGAATTAGGGGGTTGTTTCATCGGTTGTTCTGTTTAAGGAAATTTATTTAAAGGATTCCTGCTAGTATGGGTAGTACTAGTTCTACCCTAAACTGTCAAATTTTCCCAATCAACCTTGAACCTAATGCTTTAGCGATAAAGTTGAAAATCTATTAAAGAAATTTGACAGATTGTGGTAGCTTGATGTGCTGCCGTCTGTACCTATTGATAGGTTTCAGTGCCTTTTTGTTTTGTTTACAGGAAGCTTTGGAAGAGTACTTTAATGTCGAGAAAGAATAAGGTCTACAATCTAGTTATTCTTTATGCGGTTTTTCATTCAATCGATTATCTTGACCAAACTATGGTGACTAAAGAGATTCTGAATATTCAACACCCACTATTTTTTTTTTATATTGATATATTTCGGGTATTTCTTCTACACATACAGGTTGGTAAAAAATCGTGGATCAAACGAAACAGAGCGATAGTTGGGGTTATTTGCAGCAAAAAATATCTCTGTGGCAGTCTTAACTTGATCTCCTGTAAAGTTATGACTACTTAAGTGTTTTTTTAAGAAAATACCATTTTTTTTTCTAAATAGTCAATTAGTGGTGTTTAGTTGCTTCTAGGAAATGTATCATCACTACAAAAGTGCTTTTATGACAGAGTGTACCATGATTTATGAGTATTGGCACTTTAGTCAATATCTTTTAAGTCTCACGAAAAATTATATATACACTGAAAGAAAAAAATACTACCAAAAAATTACCCTGATAACCCCAACTATCGCCCTGTTCAGTTTGATCTAAGATTTTTACCCACCCTGTTTAGTTGGAAAAATAAACGACACAGGTATTGCATACTCGTTTTATTTTCTCGCCTTACCTCAGCATAATATTACAATTACGAAGATCATTCAACTACTATCAGTAAATAACATTAATATTTTAGAATTAAGCATTGTTTTAATTAGTTTTTTATTTAGGCTAGCAATATTACAGAATTACATTGAAGCAACATGGCAACACAGGTTATACTTATAAAACATAATATTCGATTAGAAATCAATCGATTTCTCTCTGGATAAATATCTAAAAATACTGAGGTTTAAAAATACTTAAAAACAGTAACACAGTGTAAGTTTTTCTTAAAAATATTTACAATATTCTGAGCATTTTGTTCGTTTACTTTTTAATTTTGTTTTTTTTTCTACAATGTCGAAGGTCGCAATGATTTTGCGTTCTTTTTTGATATGCCAATTTACAAGAAGTAATTAACGTCAAAGAATTAGCTAGCGAAGTTGAAGCACTATACAAAGTTAGAGCATTAATGAAAAATAGTAGTTCAAACAATGTTAGCTTTTAAAAACTAAGTTTAGTTACAAAGTTCAAAAGCATTTCAGAAAAAAACTCGAGAAATCAAAAGTGTGAACTGTCATTTACAAAAAAAATAAAAATAAATTTTATTCTTAAATGGCGACTAGACAAAGACTATAAAATTACAGAAATTAAATTTAAAAAAAGAACTACAGTCCCTTCACAGTTATATTACCTCTAATATTAAGTTGGCTAACCTGAAGTTCGAATAATTCACCTGTAGAACATACAGGTTGTAAACGGACCCTTCACAAAGCCATCAACCTCGCATTCTGTACATCAAACTAAGTAACCCTACGCAAAAATCATAACTGGGAAACGACTCCTTTTTTGGGGCGCAAAATTATGTTTTACGGTGGAACTTAATGCAACGCACTCAAAACATTGTGCTGATGGATGCATTGAATAGTAGGCTCAAGGAGGTATTTTAAGTAATCTTATAACTTTAAACTTGTAAAAATGTTGGAACTTTGACCCCCAACATCTCCATAACTAGAAGGTTCCCTGGTATGGGCCAGAACATCAAAATGATCGCAATGATGAGGTGAACTAGTGTCTTTCGGCTTCGTTAAGGGTATTTTTACACCCATTATTTATTTAACAAAAACCTCAAGTTCGCCAACTCATAGCTTGCGGCAAAATAAACTGTGAAAAGATAGTCGAATGCTTACATTTAAAAAACGAATACTCAGTTCTTTCAATAGCTACTATTTACAAAACTTATCCGCAAATAAATAAATAATTACAATAAATGGAGGATTTAAAACATTCTTATTTACATTAATATACAACACGGAATTACATTGATCTTTGTACGTAACATTTAGTCGAATCATTTTACTATTTTATATTTTTTATCAACGACGTAGGCGTACCACGAACTTTTTTACTTCGCCACTTGCAGTTCAATTTCACTAGTATGGAGATTGCAGACTGGCAGTTTGACAGACAGACACTCCTGTACAGTCCACAGCGCATCAAGTTACTACAAACTGTCATATTTTCTCATTCGATTTATAACTTAACCATCAACATTATATGGTTTAAAATCATTTGGAGAAATTTGACAGTTTGTGGTAACTTGATGTGCTGGCGTCAATACATAACTAAAGTGTCAAATCTGTCCGTCCCAGTTCGACAGATCCTTTGCCATTTCGACGCAACTTTTATGTTTGCAACTATTCTGCTCCCACTTGTAACTTCAGAAAAAGCGCGAAAACCGTTCGTTTTTTAAGTTTATGGTACAACCTTTAGTACTACCTACTACACACACAATTTATTCATCCAAGCAACCAGGCCATCGACAAAACATACCATAGATCTCAAAAAAGTCCATCTTACAAGTTACTTAAACCTCTTTAGTCCATAAAGCGTATAGAACGTAGTACTACGCCGCCGCCGTTGCAATTTATCTAGCGCGTAAATAAAATGGTCGGGGCGTGTTCGGATAAGATTAGAACCCATGGCAATGGCGGTCTGGTCATAAAACCTTTTAGCGTGGTCACTAGCTTTAATTCAACAAGTTACCTGACTACTTGCCTCGACTTTAAATCGAATATCGATGTCCATACACAAAAGGCAGAATAGTTTTTTCTTGTGAGTTGTGACCAAGGAACTTAATGATACTTAAGAATATCATGCCTCTTCAGGGAACTTTCAAAATAATGACGCTGGTCCCAAGCTTCGTCATTGGTTGAAAATCTGTCAATGTCAAAATAGTTTGACCTCATTGGCTAGATGGAACTGAGCCATAACCACGTCATCTACAAAAAGCTTTGGCAGGCGTCCTTAACTATCATCTTATAAAGTCAGAAAGCTGTCAAATATGTCATGTTCCTTTATCAATTACACTTGGTTCTTACAAATCCTAATCTGCGTTTTACGAGGCCGTAGCGAAGCGATCACTTGTAAAGAATTCACGTCCACACCACAATTCCGAGACCTGTCCCAACACGTCCCACCACCAACCAACCTATACAATAAGTTACATTTGAACGATTTGGCAATTACACTCCCGATAATGACTAGTCCCCGCACTGACTGCATTCAGACACGTCCATCTTGGCCATGTTCAGAAATGTCCGTCCTCCGAGCGTGCGGGCTCGAGCGAACACTACACGAGACTGGACAGCGGAGCCCTGGACGTCACAGGGGACCCTGGGAGCTGCTGTAACTGCTGAGGAGCTTGAGTAGGGAAGTACACCCCCCCGACTCCATCGTTGAATTGAGGGTGCAGCGGCATTGGCGTGTGAGGCATCGAGGTCGGCCGTGATTCATGATACAATATCGGCACGCGGACCAGTCTCTGGGCAGCGTGAGCCATGTTAGCAGCTTCTAATTCTGCAGCTAACTGCCTCTTCCACTTATTCCTTCTATTCTGGAACCAGATCTTCACCTGGGTCTCTGTTAGGTGTAAGGACGCAGCTAAACCAGCCCGTTCCGAACTGCTAAGGTACCGTTTCATGTCGAAGGTCTGTTCTAGTTGAAAGACCTGGGACCTGGAGAAGACCGTCCGGGTTTTCTTCTTTCTTTTGCCCAAATTCGCGTTGGGGTCTCGTTTTTCATCCTTATCAAAATCGTCACTTTCGTCGACGTCAGGGTCTGAGTCCTGGACGTCTGGTTGTTGAGGGTAGAGGGCTGGATGAAGGCGGGGGGAGCGGGGCGAGGAACGGGAGGGAGAAGGAGGGGTTGGCGCTCGTGTCGGGCTGCGTATGCGAGGGGAACCGCCTGCTGAACCTTCTTCGTTGGTGGTCGAATCTTCTGTAACAAGAATGTGACTGTTAGTGAGAATAAAGACGTATTTAGGTAACGTAAGCCTGATGGATAGAGACGTCTTCTGCATGGATAGTATTACAACCAAAGTAACCAGAGAGTCTAGAACTACTTTCAACTGGTTTGACAGGTTTTTGGTAGCAATATATTTTTAACGTTTCCATCATTGTAACTATGTACTACAATGCCCTTTTTCTAATGTAGCTCTAAACGGGTACAAAAACTAACATCATAAACTAGTCTCCCTTTTTTTTTCAAAAAACAAAAAGATCTTCTTTATTTAAAATTACAAAACGCGTTCGTATTCCAACCAAACCCGTCAAATTGCCCAATCAAAGGCGTTGTTCGATTTGTATTAAGCTTAAATCGACTAACAGTAATTGGATATGTCGCTGGAGTCCTTTCATATTTATATTACCTCTGATCTTACATCACTGTGAGCTTTATATCCATTGCAATAAGTTTGCTTTTGGATTGGCTACCACTGACAATTCTATCAAGATCGGAATGAGCTTTATAGTTGAGTTAATAAGGTTGATGTTCGATTGTTGGAAAATAACAGAGTGTTCTAACCACAAAGAATCCTTACTTGTTAATACGCACTGATTTGTTTTAAGCTCTATTGACTTAACAGGGTGTTGTCTAAGCAATAAATGTATTCGTTTGTGTTAGACATTGTTTTATTTAATTAGGTTAAAAGGAGAAAGAGAGGTAAATCTATACTATCTATACTAATATTATAAAGCTGCAGTGTTTGTTTGTTTGTTTGTTTGAACGCGCTAATCTCTGGAACTACTGGTCCGTTTTGAATGATTCTTTCAGTGTTGGGTAGTCCATTTATCGAGGAAGGCTATAGGCTATATATCATCACGCTACGACCAGTAGGAGCGGCAATGAAAAAGGTTCAAAAACGGGGAAAATTGTATTTTTAATAACTTTACGCGGACGAAGGTCGCGGGGAACAGCTAGTCTATTATATTACTAGGTATTACCCGCGACTTTGTTCGCGTGGAAATATTGGTGTGTATGAAAAAAAAAATCAAAGTCAAATTCTATGTTGTGCTATTCCAGACTATAATCTATATCTGTGCCAAATTTCATCCAGATCCGTTCAGCCGTTCCGGCGTGGTTGAGTAACAAACATCCATCCATCCAAACTTGCGTATTTATAATATTAGGTAGTATAGATCTTTCTTACATTGTGAAAACGTGCGCTGAGATTGAGATTTAATCTTTCAAGATAAAAATAAAAATCTTAAAAGATTTTTCCTTGATCCTTGATTGCGAAATGATGGGTAGAGTGCTACAGAGATCTTTTGGCACATTAAAGGCATTGACAGAGAGGCGTTTGATAAACATTTTAAAAACTGAAAATTGTATTTAAAAAAAAATGGCGGTGTTCTTTCCGGCCATAGCCTGGCCGCGTTCCAAAATAACAATGTATTACTATTTATGTTTTAGGGCAACTACCCATCTGAACTCCACAACCCAGCTAGTACTGGGTATACGATACCCCTTATTAAGACTGGTCGTAAAGGCTTTCGGGCCACTGACTACCTGTAATGGCTGTCAAAGATCTACAAATGACAGCCGTGACCAACATCTTAACGTTCTTTCCGAGACACGGAGGAAACTCGATATGAAATGGGCGGTCACCCATCCACGGACAAACCTAGCCAAATGTGGCTTAACCCAAAGATCGACCCGAGCGGCTGTTATTATTTAGCCAAGAGCTCCTCAAACCAGAATCAGAGACTAGGACTAGATTAAAACCAGCTCCTAACACGACCAGACCAATGAAGCGACTACTAAATACGTTATAAACGGTTTGTACCAGTTAACTAGTTCGTACTTAGTAGGTGGAACACTGGCAACTAGCTAATTGGCTTAAATGGACCATTACTTTAGGCTATTCATTAGACGAAAATAACATAACGACTCTACTCCATAAAGAGGTGTATGGACATTTTGCCAGTTATGGTTAATTCCCAGTTCATAGAGGGCGAGTCTATTGCAATCATTCGGACACAAATCATGGCAATAGGCTGGCCCTCTCTTACATGGGACTTATACTAGGTACTCCTCTGCCTAACCCTTTGGGGATTATAGGCGTGATGTAATGTTGTAATACAAACTTTTTGCATGTTATGAAAACTAATGAAAAAAATAGTGGATGAACGCGAAAATTACAACTTCAACCACACAATTAAAAAAGGAATTCAGGTTTCGAAAATGGAATTGCTGTCTCTATTTAATTGTCCTCTACACTTGTATGAATCACTTCATTCGAATTAGATATACTTTCGTTACATTTTCTACCCTAATTCTCTCGAAATAGAGTTCAATTTTAAAACCCTAGTGTACTTTCTAAGTTTAAACAATGATAAAACCAATATAATGACGTTCTCTAGCCTGTATACACGAGCCTTGATATGAAAGCTCTTGTTTACTGGTCGCACAACAATACCCAACCAGTGTAAGTTGACCTGTTATTTCACAGTTTGGTTTAGAACAAAGAGGTTTTCTCACTGGTTGTTAGTGATGTGTGATTTGCATTGATTTTAGAAGCCATGCGAGTAATCCTGTGTTAGTGCCCGCTTGCTGTTTACACAACCGCTTACGAGTTAAGCAGTTTACGTGTTTGCAGCCCGAGATATTATTCAATACTTAGCTACGGAATTGTTACGGCGAACTCGAGGTATTTGCATGGAAACACGCCATTTATTGACCCATAAAGGGTGTAAATAGACCCTTAACGAAGCCGAAAGGCACTTGTTCTCCCCGTCATTGCTATCATTTTTTTGTTCTAGGCCATACCTGGGAACCTTCTAGTTACGGAGATATTGGGGGTCAAAGTTCCAATTTTTTCTCATTTTTTTTTTTTAAATACTTACAATTTTTTAATTTTGTAAATTTACTTTAAAAACCTCCACGACCCCCGTACTATTCAATGCATCCACCAGCACAATGTTTTGAGTGCGCTACTTAGAGTTTTACCGTTAAACGTGATTTTTCACCCCAAAAAAAAAGTCGTTTCCCAGCAATAACTTTTGCGTAGGGTTACTTAGTTTGATCTTCAGAATGCTTGGTTAACGGCTTTGTGAAGGGTCTGTTTACACCTTGTATAATTATGAAGGATCATCACTTGAGAACGGCTCGACCGATTTTGGTCATTTTTTGTGTTCTATAAGTGTCAGGACAAGGTATCAAAAGTTATTTTTTGCTGAGAGCTCCTCTCATTTTCTTCATTAGTAAAATGCTTCTCTGCCTGGGCAGGTCGCTACTCGCTAGTTAGTTCTTAAGGTGTGATAAACATGAAAAAGCAGGTTATCAAACTATGTAAGTACCTACAGGGGTTTCCAAAATAACCGGGAGTCTTTTCGATAAAAACTTGACATGTCTTAATTAAGGCGACCAAATACTTTGTCAGTTTTAATAATGAAGATGTAAAAGAACACTGCCATTCAAATTAAACATTCATATCCTTGCAGCTTTCCCTACGATGTTCATTTAACAAACATCTTTTGAAGTTTGGCACCCCCCACACCTGTGCCCTCGTCAATAATCAGAAAAATTAAAAAAAAAACACTCCTCAAAAACCGAGCAATCAAACAAAACAGCGTTCCGTATAAACCGCATTCGAAAATTAAAACGAGCGCGCGCGACGTCACTCTAACATAGCGACGACACCGCATTTGGCGCGAACTGATTCGTATACAGAATGTCGTGGGTGCGAAAGAGATGGATTTACATTTGTTGTTTCGTCAGTAATTGCGCTGTGATGGCAGAACAGGGATGCTAGATCGAGTTTCTGAATTTCCCCATTTTTCCACAATATTATAATTTTGCAACTGTTTGCCCATTCTCTTTTCAGGAAATGAAACGAACGGAGAGATGTAAAACTTTGTAAATTTACAAAAAGAACCATTTGGTATCGAATTTTTTTCCTGTGTATGTATTTTCCGTTCCCGTTCACGTGCGACACGATGCAATCGTCGTTCCTATTATACGCAAATTTTTATTACCAAATACTAATTAGGCCGTAAAATATCTCTTGAGTTCCTACATTTTAGATGTTTTTTAGTTTTTCAATCTGCCCCTGGAGAAATTTTCCCTAAAATTTCATATCCCCTAAACTTTCCCCCAGAAAGATTTTTTCCCCACAACAGGGAAAGAAGTCCCCAACCTACCAACACTGTGGCAGAAAAGCATTGTTCGGTCGGTTTGGACCGCGTGAAATGGCGAGGCTTTTGTTTCGTCAGTGAGATGGGTTTGGGAAAATTAAAGCTGCGTCGAGGGCAGAGCATGTTACGGTGATTGCTTGTTTAGAGGTAACGTGTGCCTAGTGTGTTTATGTTAGTTTTTGATGTCAGTTGTGTTGACAGCTGTTGTTGCGGTAGGATAATAGGTTAGTTTGGCTGTACGGGGTGTAAAAATTGGGATTACCTTTTGCGGACCGGCTAGGATTTCTGACAGAATCTGTTAGTAACAAATATGTCAGTCTAGGTTATGTTCGTAATTTGACCTGACTGGTTGGACATATCTTTTTGCGAGCGATTTAACGACAAGGCATTATTGTAAATCTTTTTGAACAACCTCTATAATCTTCAAATAAATATATTCAGTTCTTTAGATATAAATTGAGTGGGAATTGTATTGTATATGTTTGACAGTGATTACGGGCAGTCAGAAGACCAAAAGTGTAACGAATTTCGTGTACGTACGCGCCTCGCGTACACAGCTACGATCATGACTTTTGGCCGCAGAAGCTCCGACCAGGAAAAAAACTTGCACAACCAGGTGTCCGACCAGTTTTGTCCAAGATAGCGGCCGGTCATGCGACAAGTCGTGGTCGTGGCTGCGTAGTCGCGAGGTCCCTAACTGGGTTGTGAAGGTATAAGCAGTCGCTCTAAATAAAATACTGGTATCAACAGCATCTACTGGAAGGCTAAGTAAATGAGATAAATATACTAAGTATAGAGTAACTCTCATTTACGGATCTGGCCAAGACAAATCCGTTTAGATGTAAAAGTGGTAGGAATCACTTAGAACGAATTGTCTCATGTGCCTTGCGAAAAGCTTCCAAGCTATGCCGTCAAATCAAGACCTCCTGGCATCGTGTGCATCTAACTGACAATTAAACCTATCTCTCAAGTTGCGTTCAAGCAGCGCGGACTTGACTCCGGACCGGACTGCGGACACCGGAGCAGCTAATCCGCGGTCCGGTGACCGCAACTCTAGATATGCAAAAGATACGAGGTTGATTTTTTCTAATTTATTTTAGCATGGAATTTGGCTATCATGAACGAACGATTCAGACTCGGGGTTCCCTGTGGGCCTTTGTTGTGTTCCTTGCTGAATTTGAACCTATCACCCGAAGCACGGAAACTTATTTCTTTGTCACTGCATCTTTATTCTTTAAATACCCTTCACTGGTGTATAGGCTATATTGTATTGAGGCTGTATCACAATAAATATTTCGGGGATAAGCATGGCATATCATAGGTATTAAAGACTATTTTTTTACACAAGTACAAATGGCAAACTGACATAGATTTCAATAGGATTTAAGTCAGTTTTGACATTTTCACTTGTCAAATTAGTCTCCGAGATTAAAAAACAGACTATAGTTATATAGATTCTATAGTATTCTAACAAAAGGTTTCTGTGCTCGCAGTCACAAATAATTCGCTCAACAATTTGACACTCCTAACATTTCGAACAGCCGAATTTCCATTTTCCAATCAAACGTAACACTATACACTATTCCAAATTCGAACTCAACATTCGACACAATTTTCAAATAATCGAAAACCACTATTCGACTCGACAACAGTTTGTCAAAACGCATCCGGCATCACTACTTCAACCTGACACCGAAATCACGTCAGTAACCCGATAGTCTCGATACATCGCATAGAATCGATTAGGTCCGGACGCCCCACTAGTGCGCTAATCTCTGCCGGTAGCTTGCTGACATCATTTATTATCTGTGGCCGACTAATAGACAGTAATGGCTGTGTTGTTTAGAAATTACGCGGGAAAATGGGAATGGATTTTCTGGGGTTGGGTTTCAGTTTATATTGTTGTTTTGTCTATTTATTTTAGGAGGGTGGTATCTTTTGTATGAGAAAAGTAAATTGTGACGATTAGCGATTAATTTTGCGAAAGATACGGATACCTACAAACTTAATGTAATTACGAATCACTCACAACTTGGCTATAGACTTATAAGTTTTTTTACAAATAGATTGAATAATATAAATTATAAAAAAGTAAAAAGTATATAATTTTCGAAAACAAGGAGTCATTTTATTTACATATTATTTTGTACCCTATCACAATGTTGTCCTATTTAAGCCAAAGGTTGACTGGTAGAGAATGCCTTGTGGCATTAAGTCCGCCTATGTACCACTATTGTACATGAAGTTTAAATAAATAATAATAGTCATCCACGTTTTATTTATCAGTTTGAGCAATGGCCATGTTATAAAATAACCGCTCAAAATTGTTGAAATCAAGAATTAGGCCTATCAATTAACAAAATCAAGAATCAAAGATATGACATTTTTATTTTTATTTTCCTCTTAATAAAAATAAAAATGTCATATCTATGATTCTCTGATTCTGTCAGAATTTACTCATCTAAGTACAAATTACAAAACGCAATGCCTAGACTAAACTAGTGCTTGCAAATAGTTTGATTGTCACAAATACCCCAGTATTTGACCATAGACAGTCTAAATTGACATAGATCCGTCTGCTTTGATGGCCGTCTCCCAAGACATCTATACTAGCATCATTTGTCTTTGAGAGGTTCGGGGTACATTTAATGGTCATCAAAGTAACTTGCTTACTAAGTGGGGGATAACTGGGCTGAATATTCAGGTTTCTAACCAAACGATTTAGTTAACTGGTCTTGAAAGGCCGTAGTGGTTGAATTGTTGCAACTTAAAGGCAATTCTGATTTTGGTCTGTATGGACAATTCTCAGTATGATTTATTTATTTTATTCATTAACACATACATTTGCATACATACACATACAGCTAACAAAAGTAGTCATGAATTGCTTTTATTGGATTCTCATAACATTCCTGAAATAATTTATCGTACCGGTCATCTTAGTATGATATACTGAATTCACCCCATCAGTTTGTTGAGGGCTGTCCCTTGCACCTTGTATTATGTGAATAATCTAGTGCATCCTGTTTGTCCTATACATTATAAAAATCATCATTCATATACCAACCTCTGGGCGGCGTGGTTCTGTCTTGCGGTCGTTGCCAGTACCAGGGAGCAGGCACCAAACCGCCGTACCTCCCTGCGAGGGCGCTCCACTGCGATATCAGACCCAACCTGTAACAATTAACATAGAATAAGATAACTAGATTGGTAGCACGGTGGCTGAATGATTGGCTGCTGGGATCGTGGCGTTCAGTTTGACACGGATGATATAATAGTCGACTCATAAAGTGTGTAAAAATACCCTTAACGAAGCCGAAAGGCACTTGTTCTCCACCACAATGCTTCTAGTTACGGAGATATTGGGGGTCAAAGTTCCAACTTTTTCACAAGTTTTTAAAGTATGATTTTTACTTTAAACACCTCCACTACCCCCGTACTATTCAATCCATCCATCAGCACAATGTTATGTTGACTGTGTTACACTGAATCCTACCGTAAAATGTGATTTTTGACCCCAAAAAAAATTTTATTTCACAGCAAAATTTTTTGCTTTAAGTTACTTAGTTTGATGTACAGAATGTTTGGTTGACGGCTTCGTGAAGGGTCCGTTTACACCCTGTATTTTACTTTAAGACCTAACTGTACCGTATTTCATGTAAATTAAAACGATGCATTATTAATTCCTGGGCGACCGAGCTGTGCTGCGACGAAAATAGAGAAAATGAATTTTCCCAGATATGAGACCTAGCTAGATCGATTTTTCGCCCCCGTAAACCGCTCGCAACTTTCATTGAAATCGTTATAGCCGTTTTCGAGAATGTGATTACAAATATTGCTCCTTTAATAGTAAAGGATTATAGTTGTACCGTGTCTCTTTATTTGTGCATGTGATGATGGTTATGCATTTGGTTGTGGCTGAAAAAGTACCTATTAGAACGGACAGAAAAAAAAATAGGCAAAGTAAAAAAAAGTCGTTTTTATCTTATCTTAGCAATTCAATGCTTGGCTTATACTTCTCCTATATTTTTGCGCATATTTTTCCATGAATTCCTCCGAAATATCGTCTACGTAAATTACTGAGCATAATCGATTTGAATGAAATGAACTGGAAGTCATGGAGAGAGGCTTTTACCCAGCTCTGGTACGATGCAGACCAACAGTAACAGTGTAATTGACGGCGTAAACAATTCTCCTCCATAGAGATGTGTGATTTGGAATGGGTAACTACAGCCCGTTCACAGTTATTATGCCTTGTGAGTAGGACTGCAGCTTCACCTTTTTGTTTTTGAAAATTCAAAAGGGCCTGTGACTAGTTTCACCATCATCCGGATGCCAGTCTTACCGGATGCAGCTGAATACCAATATTTTACATGGACCGTCTGCCTATCTGGCTCCTACAACCCAGTTAGTACTGAGTACTACTGAGTAATACGATACCCCTCGTTGGCAGAATTTCGGGCTATTACCTACCTGCTTATAACTATTCCATTTGACATAAATGTTTTAAGTTATAAATCTTTTTTTGTCGATCGCTTATTTGACACAAAAAACTTCTTTAAATAGGCCTACCTATTTCTCTTAATCGCCTAAAACCATATTAGTGTATATGACTGAACACGGTTTGTCCATATTTTGTATACGGTAACCTGATCCCCCGACATATTCTTGTCACACCGCGGCTGTTAAAATCCCATTAAACTGTCATAAGCTTTACTGAAAACGCCTTAAAAATGTCTTGGTCATGTATTTTATTTATGTAGGTACGCAATGACCCGTAGTTAATCAGTTTAGTGGAGTATGTAGCTTTAGCTTTGTCTTAACTTCGTTTTGTCCCATATACAAGTGTAAAAGTACCCTTACGCCGAAAGGCACTTGTTCTCGAAGTCATTGTGAACCTTTTTTTGTTCTAGAGTACTAGACCATACTAGAGGAACTCGTGGTTAAATAATAACAGCCACTCGGGTCGATCTTTAGGTTAAGCCGTGCTTAACTAGGTTGGTCCCCGTTATCACTAACACTAAATGAATGCTTAAATAAAAGTGCGATGTTTTAATTTCAATTACCTGCTCTACAGCCGAGTGTTGGAAATCCACAAAATGCTTTTACTTGTCGCTTGTTGCGGAGGCTTGCTTGTGGAGGAGCTCATGGCTATAATAACAGCCGCTCGGGCCGTGCTTGCCTAGGTTGGTCTGTGGATGGGTGATCACCCATTACATACCGAGTTTCCTCCGTGCCTCGGAAAGCACGTTAAGCGGTTGGTCCCGGGTGTCATTTGTAGATCTTTGACAGCGTTAGGTAGTCAGTGGCCCAAAAAGTCTGACAAGCAGTCTTACCAAGAGGTATCGTATTACCCAGTACTAACTGGGTTGTGGAGGTTAGATAGGCAGTCGCTCCATGCAAAATACTGGTATTCAGCTGCATCCGGTTAGACTGGAAACAGACCCCAATATAGTTGGGAAAAGGCTAGGCAGATGAGTTTAGATCATACCTGGGGAACCTTCTAGTTACGGAGTCCCAAAAGTCCCAAATTTTTCACAATCTTACAATTTTTTAAGTTTTTATCTTATAAATTTACTTTAAATACCTCCATGACCCTTGTACTATTCAATGCATCCATCAGCATGATGTTTGCAGTGCGTTACATTGAGTTCTACCGTCGTTTTCCAGCAATAATTTTTGTAAGACTTACTTAACTTGATGTACAGAATACTTGGTTGTAGGCCTCGTGAAGGGTCCGTATTTATTAATTATTTAAACTAAAGAAATAATTAACCGCTGTAAGAGCTACTTTCATACAATTCACACGAACACAAGAGAAAAAATAACAAAAACTAAAAACCACACTACCAACAAAACAAACTAAAGAAAAACCTAACCAATATAAAGTAAGAGGCACCATAAATCAGTGGCAGAGAGAGATCGGCGGCAAAACGTTAGATTTTAGAGTAGTGGGTACTCCTTATTGTTAAGAACAAGCTTTCTCGCTTACCGACCGATTGGAGGCGCGTATAAATATCGATTGTTGCCAAAGAGGATTGCAGCACTACGCTCTGGGGACGTGATAGTTGTTTAGGGAGGGGGGAGTGTCGATAGATTTTTGGATTAATCGTTTGAAATAAATCAAAACTAATACGACAGTGATTTTAACGGATGATTAGTTCTGATACTGAGAAGTTTCTGACTCAGTGAAATTAGCTGTGAATTGAAAAAAAACACTGTGAAACTTAAAAATATCAAGAACTTATCTTCACTTCCACTACGTTGCTAAAATCCATACGACAAAAGGGGGGAAAAAATTGAATAAATATATCCCCATAAGTATAGTATATAAGCTAAAGTCAATTGCATACAGAAACTACCCAAAAACACACTATAATCATCGTAAAAATCATTCTGTAATCATTGTGTTATTATTACAATTCATTTTAATTTAATTCACAAATAAACTATTCAACACAAACAAGCATCACTATAATTCCACTAATGAACGTAGCAAATCAGTAAAACACAATCAAGTGCTACGCTTCTACGAAATACGCTACGCGCTACGGCGTAGGCGTGCGTAGCTCGTAGCAAACACCTACGAATTCTACGATTAATGAGCCCGCTACGATCGTGATTGACGTTAGTTTTTCGAAGAAAAATGATGTTTTATGAAAATTCTTTATTGATTCCCTAGTTTAGAAGAAATTTTTATTGAATCCATCATCATCTTCCTCAGCTGCCTTTTGCCAAATCAATTGGGGTCAGCTTCCAATCTTACCGGAGGCAGCGGAATACCATTATTTTACATGGAGCGACTGCCTATGTGACCTTCACAATCCAGTAAGTACTGGGTAATACGATACCCCTTGGTAAGAATGGCCACTGACTACCTTTAACGACTGTCAAAGATCTACAAATGACAGCCGGGACCAACGGCTTAACATGCATTCCGAGGCATGGAGGAAACTCGGTATGTAATGGGTGGTGACCCATCCTTTGACCGACCTAGGCAAGCGCGACTTAACCTTCAAGATCGATCCGTGTGGCTGTTATTATTTAACCACGAGCTCCTTTTATTGAAACCAATTATTTATTTTTCGATAAATCGACTATTTTCAATCCCAATTTCCCAACACTATAAAAATCGATCCCATATTTCCCCATTTCCCTGCAAGTTTATTTTTTATCGATATTCCAAATAACAATAACGATTGCGAGTCTTTTATCGACTATATTTTATTGTTGGAAAGCGCCGAGTGTAGTATAATGGAGAAATGAAAAAAATGCTCGTTTCCCCGTACAGCGCTTATTTTAAAAGTGCTCTTTGTTGGAAGATTTCAGTGTTGTCACTTGAGGCTTGAATGGTGGAGCCTGGACTAATGGGTGTACACAATGGGACATAATGGACGCACTTGGACGTCGCACCTAGTTTTGTATTTTGCGGGACAGCGAGACTTAATAGCGGTATGGATTTCTTTTTAGGTCAAATTTAATCTATTTTTGTATTATAAAATGTGTCTAATATGATTTAATAAATGGTTTACCAAAAAAGTTCAAATAGAACGCTGTGAACCGTCACTAACTTGTTACCAAGGCCAACGTCCAGGCCAATTTTACCAAAACGGGCCAAAATTCACTAATCCCAAAACAAAGTAAACACAAACTCAATCCCAACTAACAAAACCAATAACCTCAAAATAAGCCAACAAAAATCAATAAGAAGAAGAAAAAGCATACATAAGAGAGAAGAAAATCTAAAAAAAAATCCAGTCGCGCGGCATTACCAATTCGGCTCCACAGTAATCCAGGCGGCGTACTCCGAGCAAATTCCATTACACGATAAAACGACGCGCTGAAACGGAGCACTACGCCGCCGTCTGATTGGTCGGCACACCGCGCCGTGATTGGCCCACTCACTAACCCCGCCTCCCGCTGGGGGTATAAAAATCGATGCTCGACGAACACGTTATTCTTTTTGGTGTCGCACGTCCACCGACACTTTTCACTTGTTACTAATAATAGCGTTTGTGCTATCTTTTTATGGGTTTAAAGTGTTTAGTTGTATCTTGTCCGTTCAGGAGGCACCCTGCTTTCTTTTGTTGCTAGGGTATGCTTTAAAAGCATTGTGTTCTTTTCAATTTCAGGTTGAAGATGATAGTGTTCGGTGTAAGCGAGGCCACTCTAGCGCCGGCCGGGACAATAAGGCTTTGTGTTCTACGAGTAATGTTGTGGACGCAGATGGGGCTTGTAAGTAGGTTGAAACATACATCAGGGAGGGAATTTGTTTCGATATGATTTGATAGTAGTCTAGGAAACTACCTATCGATAAAAGACACTACTGCTGTAGGAAACAAACAACTATTTTTACTCTTAAAATTGGGCTACGTTTGCGAAACCTAACTATCTGAAAAATGCTCTACAAAATGATCATGAAAGAACTCGATTTTTTTTTGTTCAAATAAATCACATTTAAAAACCAATTTCCAAAACAATAGTCCCAGGCTAATCACTGCCTCTTTTAAGGTGAAGTTCGCCCATAGAACGCGATCAGTTATATCTAAGCAGTGCAGTGATAGCCTAGTGTTGTGACCATCAGACTGCCAAGTATCATAGGTCTCAAGTTCGAACCCAAGACACGCAGCTCTGATTTTTCGGATTCATGTGCGTATTGTATAACTATCAATTGCTTTGGTGAAGGAAACCAGCATGCCTGAGAGATATTTCTCGACGGCATGTAGCCAAGTCAGAGGCCCATGGCCGGCATAAATGTCTGTCACCAAATCACACACATATTTACGAGCGATAGACGGGACAAGACGAAGAAAATCGTAATCCAATACTTGTTACTACTTAGTAACAAATTGGTCTGCCTAGTGTCAAACGCCCGCTTGTCATATAGCATTCGTGTGTCAAAATCCAAAATGTTCGGGATCAAAATTTTTGTATGAAATTATTCCCAATGTCCGCTCTATTAGTCTTTTAAATCTCTTTGGGCACTAACCACACGATAAAGAAGAAAGAAGTTATATCTAAACGGCGCCCAATCATCAATTACTTCTCTAAATAGGAATAGGCCTACCCTGCACCTAAAAGCATAATTTAGTACCGAATACTTAATAACGAACATTTCCTAATGTATGTATTCGCTATTCTAGTTACTCGTTAACTAGAACAGCATAAATATTATTGTTCACAGTAAATGTACCAACACAGATTAAATCATGCTTAGGTCAATAATTATGTTACGGGTTCGAACATCAGTATTCAATTAAAACTTGTTCTGAGATACTGGGAAACAAGATAATGTCATTGAGGTTCGTCCATCACTGGACACTACGAATTTCACTATTACAATATGGAAATAACTACACAACATCCAGTTTTTCAAACTCAAAGCTTTTATTTCAAATAGACCCGTGACAGGCATAGTCAAAAATAAGCTACCTACAGTCCCGCCACAGGCAGAATAACTGTGAATGGACTGTAGTTGCCCATTCAAAAATAGTAGATCTCATGGAAAAGAATGGGCAAGAAACTCCATGGACACTCTTACTAATAATGAAGATGTGTGCTTATTGATGAAAGGAAAATGCCTGCACATCATTTATAACATAACATCACCCTTGTTGTCTCCGAAGGTTTCAGCAGAGGTGTACCTAATAGTACATCCACATTTCGCCAGTTGTGTTTAAGTCCCATGAAATATTAAGCGAGCCTATTGCTATAAGCCGGGCAAATTCAGACTTCTGGCTGCTACTCAGAAATAGCTAATGGAAAATAACACTTTGCCCGACCTGGGAATCGAACCTAGGACCTTATGCTCAGCAGTCGCGCTTGAGCCCCCTTGCGGCCACTAGACCAAAAAGGCAGTCAACACCGCACAACATTCCTAAACAAAAAACACAGGTACCTAAAAAAAAGCAGTTTTGCAAAATGCCAGACTAGTGACTGACGCTGGTTTTCTACTAGACCTCGAGGAAGTTCTAACCTGAAACCTTAACAAGGAATCCTTTGAGAGTATGGAGAACAGGGTGTAAAGTTCTTCATCCCCCATAGAAAAGGGAGGATCCTCGGACCAGACGGATGTTATGTCTGGTGGACTACTGCCCGACAGCTGATGTCGGGTTCTTCTATATAGTCTTAAGTCGGGGATAACTTTACATGCGCGATATTTTGGATTTTGGTGAATTTCGATGTTTAGTTCATCGTCTGTGTCATAGATGGAGCTGTAGTACTTTTTGTCCATGTTGCTGTAGTACTCTTTGTAGTGCCGCTACAATTCGATTGGTCTCAGATTTCAGCCCATGACAAAGTTTATCATCATCTGCCTAGCCTTTTCCCAACTATGTTGGGGTCGACTTGCAGTCTAGTTGTTATCCAGCTGCCAATAACAAAGTTATCCTACCATAATTGAATGAATAAGTATTGAAGAGGGAATATAAAAGTGAAATCATTTTAATAATGAAACATCGATACCGGTACAATTTATTTCATGTAAATATTGACCGAAGTCAAAACATTTAAATTGAAGTAATGTTATGTGAATAAACGTGAGCTAATTATTGCTGCAATTAAATAATATTCTTTATTCACGGTAATATCCCAAATGGTTCGATATAATGAACACGTGGTCGGCTGTGGGAAATGATTCGAAAACGCAGTCTGTTGTAATTAGCGAATAAAGATATGAAAAGAGATTTTTTTTTAACTGGGTCAATCCCGCCACACTTTTCCCAAACCACTGTAACTCCTGTGCACCAGAATCAACAGTGGCAACCACCAGAAAAGCGCCGAGACAACGAAGCTCAACGAAGTCCCAGAGAAACAATCTAACTGTCTTGGATCCCGCAACGAAATTAATCAGAAAAGTATAGCGGATGAGTAGGTAAACCATAATTTCTACTTCCCTCCATATCAGCAGGAGACAGAACGAATCAAGGCCAATAGGCACAAAGGGACGTTTACAACTGGGATAAGCCTAGTTGCCTAGCACCACGGATACGGATGAAAAGAGACTCCAAGGTTATGGTACAGGCCACACCACTATGAGAGAGTTACTTAGTCGGCCAAATCGGTTGCAGGGCGTTAATCAAGCTCGATCAACCTGGAACGGACAGATAGTGTGCCACCTGTGAATATCGGACACTGGCAGATACATCAAAGTTCAAGCCCTTATCCGTCCGGAATCTCGTAAGTAACTCGACTGACCGAAATTTAACCATATTTATAAACTAGAATAAGCAGTGATAGCCAAATGGTGTGACCCTTGGACTGTCAAGTCATAGGTCTCGAGTTCGAACCCAAGACACGCACCTCTGATTGTGCATATTGTATAATTATCACTTGCTTCGGTGAAGGAAAACATCGTGAGGAAACCAGCATGCCTGAGAGATATTTCTCGACGGCATGTAAAGCCAAGTCAGAGGCCCATGGGTGGCATAAAAACTCTGACACCAGGTTAGGCACTAACCCCACTATAAAGAACGTCGTCACTCTTTCACGCAAAACCAATCATCACAGTCTACTACAACTTTCAATATAAGAATTAAATGAAACAAAACTACACATAAATACTTCCTCTTCAGAACACTCACATCAAACAAGAATTTCAACTCTTTATAATTCCAAAAGAAATCATTGAAGTATAAAACCGAGCTCTCTCCACCCCTGTACATAAGCCGCATTCCTTTGTAAAAATCAAAACACCCCTTATATGAAATCGTCTAAACCAATAAGTAGGTAAGCACAGCTCCCCTTAACTTAAGATTGTATATAGACTGAGAAGATTGTGTGGTACAAGTTATGGGATGAAGCGAGATGAAAGGTTACATTAAGGATGAAGGAGACGGAAAATATTGTTGTCTCTTACGCTGATTTAATGGCCAGTGAGAGTCCCTTTACTTGAAATCGCTCTCCAGGTATAGAAACTCGCATTCATTTGTTTTTGAAGGATCATCAAAAGCAATTAAATGTTAGGATTCGTTATAGGTCAGAAGATTGGGCCCGCTTCACCAACTTTTCTACTACTGCTAATAAATCATTAAAACCCACAGAAAATGTGTGACTCTTTCTGAAACACGGGGGAGTAAAACTGTACTCAACCATAATTGAACCAAAAGTTACATTTTTATCTCATTTTAATGTCCTTTAGGTAATTTGAAAACACACCGACATACAGATATACCTGCGTCCTCAAAATCCACTTTCTCTCCCGCTACTGCTTATCACCCGGACCACACACCATCGCAGTAAATTATTTACATTTAACGCTCCCGTCGAAGTGGCTGGATAGACGCGGGGACGCGCTAAACATGTCTGCTCTTTAAGCTATTAACTCCATAAGAGGGGTACTGCAGTCACCGTCCTAAGAGGAGATTGGATCATTTTTCGAGTGTGATTTGGAGCTAAGGATGTAATGAGTGCAGTGTGTGGTTTTGTTTAAAAGTTGCACTGGGTTTTGGACGTAGAAAATGTATGATAATGTCGTGTAAGTTTAGAAACGAATAAGTACACGTTTGCAGAGTTTTCTTGGCTCATGTTTTGAAGTGATTTGCAAAGACGACAACTGAAAGATGAAAATACGACTCGTCGGTCTATTTTTCAACCAAAAATCAAAAATATGTTTGTATTAAGAAAGTGTGTAGGATGGACTTGCCTTTTGAATTTTTACGAAATTCGTCTGTAAATGTGTGACAATCGCACAAAATACAAATAGGCACAAGATACAAATGTATGTATGTACATTTTGGCTCAAATTCACGAAATTTCATCAACCAAAACACTTTTTTCTTACCTCAGATCTAACAGTGTAAATATAAATATAAAAATCAATAGACATAGGTTAAACCTGGCTATCCCGCGGGATTCCGGGAACCTCGTAAATAACTCCAACGACACATAATACGGGATCAACGCCGTCCCGGTTTACGAGGGGACGAGTACGTCCCAAAGTCTGAATTTTGTTCGGATTTCGGAAAACTTGACGATCTCTGCCCCCATGTGAGGAAGAGGACTTGGGTACATGTGATAAGTTTTATACAAGACTATAGGTACTTATAGGAAAGAAGCCGTAAGGTTTAAGCAAGTCAGTTCAACCAAAAATGGCTCGAATCTGTTCGATCACTGATAATAAAAAGCTTGTTAAAACTCTTTATGACAATAAAAACTATCACTTTCACTTGGCTTGGTAAATAGATGTGGCCAACCTCTTTCACACATTATGTCATTAAAAGTACAACGATTCATATACAGTTCCTGGGTTCCTAAAATAAAAAAGTTAACATGAAAATAATAAAAAACTTCGAAAAATCTCTAACACCTAATAAAAAAAACTGGGACATATGAATATTCAACATCGTCCTTCACGTTAAAAACACCAATTAACATCAAAACCATTTACTTAATTAGCAACAAAATGCTTTTAAAACAAAAATTATTCACCCTAATTCGTCGTAATCTCTAAATAAATTCACGACGTATTTTTTACTTAATTAGTAGGCTGTCAAAACAAGGATGAACACAGATTAGGCATGAAAAAAAAAAGTTTTCCAAGATGGCGGCAACAATGACAGATCGTTTACACAAATACAAAATGTCCCGCCACTGTAAATTAAGATGGGGAAAGGAAAAGGCGCGAATAAATGTTTAGTCTTACAGATGTTGGGTTTTTATGGTGTTTCCTTGTAAATGGTGAGATTACTTTTTTATTTCGGGGTGCAGACACCGTGAAGATTTTCGCTTTTGTTTGTGATACTTTGTTTATGTCATCAATCTTTTTTATTCTGAGCGTATTATGAGAGGATTTTATGAATTTGCATACGAACCTGTTTAGTCACTTAGCATTTATTTTTGTTTTTCACAGGCTAGTTCATATACTGCTGTATCAACAGAAATCTTAGACGATAGGACCTATTATTACCAATAATGTGGTCCTGCACCAATGAAAGGGAGCAAAACAGTAAAAGAACTGAAGCAGAACTTAAACCACCTAAAGGAAAAAAATCACATTGTAACCAGCCCTAACCGATCAATTTCTATTCAGATTTCTAAGTAACTAAAAACATACTGTAAAGCAAACAAAAAAAAATATCGTCCTACCAAATCTTTGTCCCTTATCTGGACTACCTACACTAGATAAAACTCAATCCCCCTGAAATCAGCAACACCAATCACCAACAAAATTAAATAATCCAACCAAAAACTAATTAACCTAAAAACAAATCATCAAAAAAGCGCGCCAAAACTTCGACGCCATCTTGTTAATTCTGTCAGTGAAAGTCCATCCAATTCGTAATTTGTTACTCTCTAACATTCTTACCCCTATTCGAAGGGTTTAAGGGGTGTTGGAGATAAAAAGGGATGTAGGGATGTTCTCTAAGACAGCTGATTACAAGGGGATGTCGGCCCGTATTACGGTGGATGTAAGGATTCCGTTTTACGTCAGTTTGTATGTTTAGAAGCCTGGTAATGACTTGCGTGATAAAGGGAACGTTTTTCATGTAGTTTGGGGATCGTGTTTTTTTTTTGTGGTTAGTTGTAATAGTGTGTGGATTTGTTTGTGATAAAAGACTTATAGTTTAGTAAGTAAATAGTAATCACTGAATAATAAAATACTAGCACCAGCGCGCAGCGTTGAATCACGACTTGACAAACGATTTCAGAGGTCTTTGTCCAGCAGTGGACTGCTATAGGCTGATGATTTGTAAGTAGTTTAACGCAATTCAATAAAAAAAAACTAGATCCGTCCAAAAGTGCGTTGGGTTGACGAAACCGTCAGTCTCGGTAAACAGTTGGATGAGGGACGCACTGTGTAAACGTATCATAAATACGACTAATTTGGAATCGAAAATACAATTATGAGGCTGGTACAGGACCGTGGCGATTGGCACAAGAAAAGAGAGGCCTATTCCCAGTGGATGAATTCGGCTGTGGATGATGATGAACCATTTTACGAATTTTAAAGTAATTCATATTATTATCCTTTTAAGATTCTGCTATTTTAGGCCCCCAGACATGACATGAGACGACTTATTACAAAATGTCAACTCTACGATGGGACTTAGGTACATATACATACGCTACGAGTAAAAGCCCCTATAAAAAAAAAGAAAAAAATAAGTCAACTCTATGGTTTAGTCAATATTTCAAATACAAATTGCTATGATTTAATAAATAACGTTTTAATAGTGTTCAGCTTTAACTAAGTGCATTTTAAAATGGCTACCTATCCGTTCGATCAAAAATTGAGCGATTCCTTTTTGTTTTTATTCGCAAAGTTATTATAACAGAGAACTGCATGTAATTTTTAATGTATTCTCTCTGTTTAGACCGGCTTAGTATTTTATGAACACAGCAGTCATTTGTTTTACATGTTTTATTTATTAAATTTAAACAAAAAGTCGAAGACAATCACAATCTCACACTGGGCCCGTGTGGTGGATTTAGGCCCTATTTCATAGAGTGGCGGTCTGTGCTCCAGCAGAAAAAGCGCGTTCTCTTGCGTCAGTAAGTAGTTACTTAATAGTAGACGTATGTATGAGATAGACCGGCGATTTAAATGGAAAAAACTACAGTCCAGCCACAATACTCCAGAGAGGCAGGCCCAGGCATAGTAACTGTGAAACGACTCTAGTTGCCCATTCCAAACCATGCAAGGTGTTAACGGACCCTTCACGAAGCCATCAACCAAGGATTCTGTACATCAAACTATGTAGCCCTGCGCGGAAATTATTGCTGGGTAACTACTTTTTTTTGGGGTGAAAAATCACGTTTTACGGTAAAACTCAATGTAACGGGTCAAAGAGGTATTTAAAGTAACGTTATAACCTTAAAAGCCATTATTAAAGCCAAATAAACCTGTGAAAAACTTTGACCCCCAATATATCCATAACCATAAGGTTCCCAGGTATGGTCTAGAACAAAAATATTATCGCAATGACAGGGAAAACAAGTGCCTTCCGGCTTCGTTAAGGGTCTACTTACACACTTTATATGTATGTTTATAGAGAAGAATAGACAAGAAACTTGGAAATAATGATGAACTCGGTCAAAAAAAATCCTTGACGTCATCGTCATAACCTAACCTTAACATTCAATCTTCATCATTTTCCTTCAGATCCTATCACAATCTCATCGATAATACTCCATCCAAATTCATCCAATAAACAAATACTTCCATTAATTTTAAATTACTCTGTAAAAACCTTCAGCTCAACTTTACAAGCGATTGGAAACTCGTTAGCCCTGCCCGAGAGCTAATAGTCCAGGATATTACGGTAAACTTGCCGTACTTATCCCAACTAGGTTTAAAGCGATCTTATGCGGACTGTGCTGCGTTTAGACGGGTAGGTCACTGGTGTGTTTGTGGCAAGAAGAGTGGAAAGGTTGGGTAGTGTGACGGTTTTTCGATACTGTTTTGGTTGATATAATGTTAATAATGTAAAAGTACCGAGAGCAAGCGTAGCATGATCACTATAGAAACGAGTATTGTCGACGGAAGAATCGACAAAATGACAGATCAACAAAAGAAATCTGCCATTATGTCGATTCTTCCGTCGACCCATTTCTAGGAGGTTCGTTTCAAAGTAACGGCAAATAATAAAATTCCATTTTGCAAGTTTGGTTCTGAAGGCCTAAACAAAGTAACATTCTAACACTATAATTATCTATACTAATATTATAAAGCTGCAGGGTTTGTTTGTTTGTTTGTTTGTTTGTTTGTTTGTTTGAACGCGCTAATCTCTGGAACTACTGGTCCGATTTGAATGATTCTTTCAGTGTTGGGTAGTCCATTTATCGAGGAAGGCTATAGGCTATATATCATCACGCTACGACCAATAGGAGCGTAGCAGCAATGAAAAATGTTGCAAAAACGGGACGGGATTTTACGCGGACGAAGGTCGCGGGGAACAGCTAGTCAACTATAACGATGATGGAAAAGTCCCAAAATGTATTGGACTGACAAAAGCTAACGAAAAGCTCATTTCAATTTTGTTGAATGTCTTCGTAGAAATAGGGTTTAAAGCTTTGCAACAGTGATTGTCACTTGTTCGGCCCTCTGTTTGTATTTAGTCTACTTGTACTCACTCAAGAAACTTCGTTTTGTCATGATATTTACCTACAGCAAATATTTACAAATACAGTCTTTAATTAAAATTGGCGCTTTAGTTAGATAATTACATTATTAGCACAAACTATGTTAATAGTTACACTCTTTATATGATAGCAGGTGTGTAGCCTTAGGTAATATAATGACGTTTATGGCGCAATAAAGTAAACATAATTAGAAAAACGTATCATAATAAACTAATATTACCTACAAAACTGACCAGCCTTAATAAATAACATTGTAGCAGGTCATCGGTAAGTCTAGCATTTCTCAACTTGTGCAAAAAAAAAGGTTATAACTTATCAAGTAAACAAGCTGCAAACTAATAATTAATTAGTTTGTTGATTGAAAACTACTTACTTTATGTAATTTTAAAGAGCATATTGCTTATTTTGTAAATAAAAATACTTCACAAACTCACTAAGATTTTTTCTTTGATTACTTGTGAAATATTTTTTTAACTACCAATTCAGTACTTATACCGTAAAGAATTTTACATAAAGTCATATATTTTCTTTTAAAGTACAAAACTTTTGCTTTTCTCCTAGATGAAAATATGGATTTTAGTACGATTTGTTTACAAGCAAAATATCATTCGAATCATACCCATAAAAACATTTCTCTTAAAACTGACTGTACTCATTACTCTTCTCACTACTCCCCAAGCCAGCAGACATTCCAGTCAAGTTACTCTCCTACACAAACCCGCATTCTATCTGAGATTAAGTCTGCCACAACCGCGTCGGTCGACCGCCGATCGATCCCAGCATTATACCCGTCAGACAAGTGGCCAGTTACTCGCCTTGAATAGATTACCGAGTTTAAACACTCCTCTATTGTTAGTGGTTGTGTTGGGGCTGAAGTGGAGTGTAGTGTCGATGGGAGGGAATGATGATGCGGTCTTAGTCATCTGTGGTAAGGCTTAGGGCAGTTGGTTGAGGTTTTTAAATATCTGGTGATATAAATTAATGTAACTACAGTTTTGAAACGCTAGGGTCATGGGGCGCCTCCTTTTTAAGGAAATCTCTCACTGACTCGTCGACATTTCGCGTGACCGGAGGGCTGGCTCTTTCTTTGGCCAAAGAATTATCATTGCCATTCAGCGTGGCAATGCTGCCAGTCTTCTGGGCACGTTTCCAGATAACAGCGATGCGGAGGAGTACTTTGACCTAAGTGTCCTATTGTCGTCGTTGTTTATATGTATATAGGTACTTACTTTTAGTCTTATTTGTAGTCTGTATAGAATAAATAGTATTTATCGTTAATAATTTTTTTTTAAGAATTAATGTTTTATTTTATCTTTCAGGTGTTTATATTTTTTTACTTAAGAAGTATATGAGCATGTATGACCGTCAATGAGGGAGTTTCAACATTTTGTTAAAACCGTAACACGAAGCTTTCAATTGTTTCAAGCTACTTCCCTAGAGGAAAAGAGTCTGAATTTATGCTCTGTCTTCAGATTTATTTTTGGCTAAAGTGTGCTAGACTTATTCATTTAATGTACTACACAGTTTCTTGACTAAATTATAAAGGATCTTCTAAGGCTAATGATTGGTAAGCCAAGTAATATTAAAAAAAAAAATGTTGGATTGAACAATCTATCCCTACCAAAAAACATGATAGTCTACCAAAGACGACGATACACAGATAAGTACTAGGCATACATAACTGCCAAAGAAGTTGAATTGTATTGTATAACGGGCTGGTGTCGTATCCCTAACTCCACGTACAAAGCGAGTTTACAATAAAATCAAAATTAGACTCACCTGGACAACATAGCATCATTTGCGCTCCCAAAATGATTTGCAGCCAACGCTGCCTCCAGAACATTGGACTCTCTTCTCGGCTCCGCACGATTCAAAATCGAACTGATAGAAAAACTCGTATAAGGCGCACTGCCCGTCGCCTTCTCTTCCTTGTCCTTCTTCAACTCGTAGAAGGGGCTCTTCTGGTCCTTTCTAGAAGGAGAAGAGGTGATGTCAGGGCTGCTCGCCCCAGAGACTACGTTCACTTCGATATCCCGGTCGTCTTGTGAGGAAACGGGCGAGTCCATTTTGGTGGTTACTGCTTCATTTTATGGTGACCTGGTGGGATGTGAAATGAGAGTTGTTGATTAGTGAAGAGAATAATGTTTTCTTTATTTTAAAGTTTTTATTGTGTTCTGTGTTTAAGTCCAATGTTCTGTCTGTATGTTCGGCTTAATTTCTGAAACTGCTAAGCACCAGTTGCTAGAGTACATGCCATCATCATCATCAGATCTTACGGCTAGATAGTCTTGTGAAAAACGTAAAATAACACCTAAGGGACTATACGAGAGGCATTCGCTTGCCTAAGTAGTTCGATTGACATAAGCTAAAATACATTATTCAATACACTTCCTCGAAAACTGGCTCTTATCGCACTATTATTATGTTCAGAATACAATGTATTTCACACTCGTGTGTTTTTTTTGCATTTATTTCTACTAGTGTTTTTATCCCCAGATAATTATAAACTAAGTCCAAAGTGGTTCAATTCCTATAGTTGGCAGTATTTTATGAATGTTTAAATTGTGTTTATAAATAGTATATATAATAAATAAAAATTATTATTTACTGCAGTTCTCTGCTCCATATCACCGTCGCCTACGGCTCGGGTGTAAGTTGCACCTCGGCTGTAATGCCAAAGTTTCCCCACTTGTATCAAAAAGTACTATTTGACTTTTATGTTGATGGAAAAATTACATCAAGTCGCTTATAGAATATCACTTTGTCTAAGCCCTAATATCTCTCTCCAATAAACCAAACAAAGAAACAAATGTTCACAGATTCAAGAAAGTCTTTGAAAAGGATCTATTAAAAGTAATATCATCTCGAAAAACGTCTTAAACCCTGATCCCATAACACGATTATCTTACGTCAAAATTCTTTTTCATCCAAAATCCTTATAATTCATTTATTATTCATACAATGGGGGTGAAACCCTCGTTATATTAGCCTGTACCCCCGGGAGCGGAGTAAATAAAGCTCAGAACAATAACGCACTTAAATGTCTTGAATTATAGATCATGTTAAACGTCTTAGGAGACTAAGTTTTAGTTTGGAGGATCTGAAGTTTCGTTAGTTTATGTTTTAGTGGAGTTTAGTTTGGTTTTGGAGAGAAATAGGTACAGAAGCGCATTGCGAATAAAAAAATATGTCAAAAATCTTTGGCTTTCCCTCCCTGCTGAGGATTGCAACCACATATGTACACGTCTCCAAGCCATGCGGTCTCCTTCAGTGTGAACCGCACGATACAGGCTGTCTACAAAAGCCTTCTTGATCGCGTCTTAGTATATAACGAACGGAAAGAAGGTTCGGACATTTGCATATACTTTTTCTTCACTCCTAAGAGTTATATAATAAGCACTCGATTTCAGCCTCATATTGCTGCCATGTTTTCATGTGCTAGTAGTATTATAAGACAATATACTGACTAAATATGAAGAAAACATACTTATAAGGAAACCAGAACATATAAAGATGTCTGAAAGTGCTGTCGCTCTGTAATTGAGGTCATCGTGTCCGTTTACAGGTGTTTTTATTTCCGTCATCTCCTTAGCCATTTTAATTAAGACCCCGCCATCCCCTTCGAACTTTCCATATTTCCCCAGAAATCGTCATCTCAGTATTAAATCCGATTCAATATAATTATCTTCTTTCTCACAGTCCATCCATCATTTTGATTCATTTCATTTCATTTATTCGTAAACTATTTACATTGTGTTGAATATCTTTATGTATAAACATGCATTTTACATACAAGTACAAAAAACTATGAATTATTAGTTAACATTCCAAGGGAAATTCCAAAATAGTGCCAAACAGTTTCAAATATAATGCCAAACAGTTTTAAATATAATGTCAAACAGTTTCAAATATAATCGCATCGCTTCTTTGGTCTTCCCCTACTCTTCAGCCATCCACATTCGTACACAAAACTTTTAACAGCATGACTGATTATATAATTTACAGCAACACAATAATTACAGCCCGATTCATTTACAAAATGTTTCAACACCATTTTAAATAGCCCTTTTAAATCAATTGCAAAAACGATTTGGCATCGAAAAATCAAATGAGATCAAATTTAAAAGGACAGTATCAGATACAGGCTTGCCGCATGTATACAATACGGCAATTTAATGATAAATGCCCTGAAACTACCGCTGAAATGGCATGTTTTCAGTTGCGATCATTCCTGTATTCATCGTTGAGTTTTTGCTCAACTGCAATGAGCATTTGAGTGGTTTGTCTGTATTTTTATGTGAATGCGGTATTAGATTTTGTAAAGTTGGTTTTGAAATTGATGTTAGGTTGAAATATTGTATGAATAAGTATGGGGTAAGTTACATAAGATATAGAAATAGGATAGTTACTTGGTGTCGTGTTTTCCACACATTGTTTGATTGATTTTTCAGCAACTTTTCTTAAAAATAAGCAACTCTTGTTTCGTTTTTCTCAAGAAGGAATCTCGATACGTCGAGCGTTAGAGGCTTATAGTTTCTATCTAGAAAGTCAGACCGTAGCTCAAAATTATACTATGATACAATCTGTGTCGGCTTCGGGAGATATCTGTAGTGTTGTCTTCGTAAAATCTAGTTTAGCTAAACCAACATTTTCACGTCGCTTTTGTTGAAAATCGTATTGCACTTAACGAACAAAAAAAAACAGGCCAAGTGCGAGTCGGAGTTGCGCATTAAGGGTTCCGTAGTAGGGTTCATTTTTAATTTATTTTTATTATTTCTTGTTATAGCGGCAACAGAAATACAACTTCTGTGAAAATGTCAACTGTCTACCTACTACGGATAGTGAGATACAGCCCGCTGACAGATAGACGGACGGACAGCGGAGTCTTAGCAATAGGGTCCCGTTGGTTACTCTTCGGATACGGAACCCTAATGAACAAGAGCTGCACAAATGAATGAAGTGCAACTGAAACAAAGTACCGACATTTTTCAACTAATTAAATATGTACAGAGGGTTATAATTGGAGGCATGCGTCCAAGATCTCTGATAAACCTGTCGGGCTCGTGGCTTGTGGCTTGTGGGCAGTAGCCCCTCATTATTTGAGGAAGGAGGTCAGATGACAGTTGTGAGGTGGAAAAATACTGATATTCAGACACCATACGTTGGTTTTGAACTCGTGGCTAAATAATAACAGCTGCTCGGGTCGATCTTTAGGTTAAGCCGTGCTTGTCTAGGTTGGTCTGAGGATGGCTGACCACCCATTACATACCGAGTTTCCTCCGTGCCTCGGAAAGCACGTTAAGCCGTTGGTCCCGGGTGTCATTTGTAGATCTTTGATAGTCATTACAGGTAGTCAGTGGCCCAAAAAGTCTGACAACCAGTCGGTCCATGTAAGATACTGGTATTCAGCTTCATCCAGTTAGACTGGAAGCCGACCCCAACATAGTTGGAAAAAAGCTAGGCAGATGATGATAACGTTGGTTTTAAACTAAAATATACATAACATCACGCCTATAATCCCTGAAAGGTTTAACAGAGGTGTACACCCACTCCTATTGATTAATTCAAATAACATTGGAGGTTGTTAATTTAGTTTAAAAACGTGTTACGTAATTGTTATAAGGAATTAAGAAATAGATTTATTAGAATCAAAGCTTGGAAGCATCTATGTAAAGTTTTGTAACAATAATTTGATTGAAAGAGTGTCCATGGAGTTTCTTGCCCATTCTTCTCCATAGAGATCTACGCCTTGGAATGGGCAACTACAGTACTTTCACAAGTTATTATGCCTGAGTCTGTGACTGTAGCTTCGCTTTTTTTGTTTTTTGTGACATTCAAAAGTGCCTGTAATGGTCTAATTGAAATAAATGTTTTGATATTCAGATAGTTCTCTTGTGGAACCAAGATTTTATCAAGTAATTTTACCATCAAAATCGTTTCCCTAATTTATACACTAAACGAACAAAAACTCATTTCAAACACTAGTGTACATTACTAAATACTTAGTAATAACACAATTATAAGTAATAAGTACCCAGTTATGATAACACAATTATATATACATAGGTACCAAGTTATCGTGTAAAAAGGTAATATTCAGACGTAGCGGCATCGGGTCACGGCTTGCGGTCATAAATATACCTCTTTATGACTGGTCTGACGAGTATTAGCGAAGAATTGCTTATTTATTCATATTAGTAAGCTTTTATGTGTATTTAATGTTATTAGGTACAGTCGGTAGCACATCAAGTCACCACAAACTGTCAAATTTCTCCAAATGATTTTAAACCACAAATCTTCTTCTTCTTCGTATCGCTGGCACGACAAACTTTAAATTTTGTTAGCCCAAAACATCGCCACTTCCACCGCGTCGTCGTTGGCAGCGCAAAGGTCACTTCGGCTGCATGTTTTTGGGCTAAGAGGGCAGGATAGGAGGTGGAGCATAGTTTGCGACACAGCTCCACAACCACACCCCACTGCTGTCTCATTGATTTAAACCACAAATTGTTGATGGTTAAGTTCAAAATCAAATGAGAAATATTTGACAGTTTGTGGTAATTTAATGCGTTGGCGACTGTACATTATGTTAAAGTCTAAAATGTTTTGTTTGAAGCGAATGTCATCAGAATGTAGGCATATAGAGTCATCATCTGCCTAGCCTTTTTCCAACTATGTCTTTGTCTTACCGGATTGAGCTGAATACCAGTATTTTACATGGAGCGATAACCTATCTGACCTTCACAACCCAGTTAGTACTGGGTAATACGATACCCTTGGTAGGACTGGTTCTCAGACTTTCGGGCCACTGACTATTTGTCACTAACTGTCAAAGATCTACAAATGACAGCGCGGGACCAACAGCTTAACGTGCTTGAAATTATGTATGTAATGGGTGGCAACTCATCCACGGTCCAACCTAGGCAAGCGCAGCTTTACCTAAAGACCGAGCCAAGCGGCAGTTATTATTTGACCAGTAGCAGAGTAAATTAACCTAAATCGAGCAACGAAAACCTTTTACATCCTTCAAGATTTCACATTCATTTTAAGTATTTTCTTTTGTTAAGAACCAGTAAGATTCTGCTCACTGGTTTGTAACCATAGCGAGTTTAAAATACGAAATCTTATCACTTTCTTACTCCAACACTTTTCTGTCTGACTAATACATTTATAACATCATCATTCTCCTGCCCTTATCCCAGCTTATTTGTGGTCGGCGCAGCATGTCTTCTTCTTCCATACTTCTCTATTACTCGACATCTTAGCAGTTACCTCCTTTCTAGCCATATCATCCGTCACACAGTCCATCCCTAGCTTCTTTGGTCTTCCTCTACTCTCATAGACATCATGATTTATTTTCATATGCACGAGAAAAATATTCAAGACCGCACCTTTGCAGTTTAGTAATCACTAGCTTACGCGCGCGACTTTGCCCGCGTGTAGCTCGGTAATTGTCCCACGTGATCATACTATCGGGATAAAAAAGTACCCTATGTGTTATTCCAGGTTATAAATTATCTGTGTGCCAAATTTCATCCAAATCCGGTCAGTAGTTTTTGCATGAAAGAGTAAAAAAGTCCAGACATCCATTACATCGTCGCGAACGCGTTCGCATTTATGATATTAATAAGTAGGATCAAAACTGCTGAGATAATTACGACATTGCTATAAATAACGCTAGAAGGCCCGAAAAGTGTGTGACATCAACGAGCAAACTGTTACCAACAACGAACCCCGCACATCGTCTTTCGTGTCGATGTTACCTACGACTTGTTAAATTTCTAGGACCAAGTCTGCGTCTATTAGGTCCTCTAAAGGGCAGATGTTGGGACACTTCGGACACTCCAGCAAGTGGGACATCGCTTGGTCGGGAGCACCGCATTCAGACTGTGAGTCGGAAGGATCTTTAATTCCCCATTTTGCCAACAGCGGCCTACTTGGGTGCGCAATCGGTTAATTGCTTTCCAAACAGGCTACTGCAGATCATGTCCCGGAGGCAAAGATTCCACACATGAAGGTGCAACACCTCATTCAAAATGTATGAAACGCCTGTTTTTTTTAATTGCTCTCTTGTCTCCTCATGCACTAAATTCATAACAAGAGTTGCAAGTCATTGTTCAAAAAGTCTGACAACCAGTCTTACTAAGGGGTGTCGTAATACCAAATACTAACTGGGTTGTGGAGGTCAGATAGACAGTCGCTCTATGTAAAATACTGGTATTCAGCTGCATCCGGTTAGACTGGAAGCCGACCCCAACATAATTGGGAAAAGGCTCGGCAGATGATGAGTTGCGAGTCGTTGTTCACCTAAATAAACCAAGCCTCGCTCTGTCACTAGTAACTTTATAATCGCGAAACAAACAAGATGGCGATATAATTAGGTAATTAAACGGGCACACGCATGCCGCGCGCCTTTCAATCAGATCACATGCTACTAACTAATATGTTATGTTAAGTGACGTTTAAAGGTTTTTTCGGGGCATTTTTTGCAGGAATGGTACTTAAGTTATTAAAGTTTGGGTGTGTGTGTGTTTAAAGGCTAGTTTGGTGGTAAAAAAAATATTGGTCCCTCTGCATTTGGCATTCAATTCAGGTCTTTTTGTTGTAGGAAGACCAGGAAAAAGCCTGAAGAACAGATGTATTTTAGATGCCTTTTTAAATAACATAGACACAGAATCTTATCGTACTTCTCCTCAGATAATACCAAAACTTGTCAAACGGTGGGCACATGGCTGACCGATTGGCTGCTGCGAGTTCGATTTGCGCACGGAACAAATATCTGTATGTGAGATTAAATGTGAACGCACCCACGATATAGGAGACATTTCTAGTGTAGGAATGTCTCCTATATCGTGGGTGTGCGAGGATTTATTTGTTTTAAAATTCATGCACACCATAACATATCACGCCTTTTTTTTTACGGATGTGAAATCATCAAATGACTTCTCCCGCTCTGGGTGGAGTGGGAGGGAGTGTCAGACTCTTACTGACTAAAACCCATCCATGTTCCTTCTTTGCCCTTTGTGTTCCAGGGCCACGGTATCTCTTTCGAACAGTCCCGCAGCCCCGGCAGGGAAACTTTCACGCCTAAAGACTAGACAATAACTAGGCATTACATTTAAGCATTTAGCTAAGTAGAACAGCTGTTGGAATTCACACTACATGAGTAGTTCAAGTATTGTTACCCAACTGTGGCTGAAAAGGATGTTAATCTCTCAATACCATCATCATCATCTGCCTAGCCTTTTCCCAACTATGTTGGCGTCGGCTTCCCATCTAATCGGATGCAGCTGAATACCAGTAAAATATAAAGTAATGTTTCTATATCCAGTTCCAAAATTAAATAAGTTACACACAGCAAGAACCTTAGCCCTCAAACGATTGTCTTACAACCATCAACCACATTGTGTTGCCAGTAACAAAATACCAAAGATAAAATCACAAACACCGCCGGGTGTTCTCGATTCAGTGATGCGTAATCGAAGTGTAAACGATACTTTTTATCGATTAGCCTTTTTATAACGCCAATACCTTTGCCTTTTAAGTTTTTAATTAAAAGTTTACGTAAAACATTTTTATTTTGTTGTCATAATAGTCATGGTAGCTTGGGAATAAGTATTTTTTTTGTAAAAAGTAAGAAGTGCATTTTTTGTGAAATATTAAAAGTTGTTAACAGAGCTACGATAAAGATTTAAATACGCAATTTTCAAGATCGGATTGGATTACTTTTCAAATTACTCTAGAAATGATGTTCTGCATTGTAAACGGTAAGTTAACATAAATACCCAAAATTATGCTTTACCTATATGTTGTTTTCAATCGAATTGAAGGTTTATGTTGATCCGTTTCAGTGATTTTTTTGTTTAACAAATTATGTACACACTAAATACAGAAAAGAATAAAGGAACAGAAAAATAAGTACAAAGGTGATGCTTATTTCTAAAGAAATCTCTTCCAGCATACCTATTCTTAGGTGTTAAGTCGAATACAAAACTATAGCCTATAGCCATTGATATACAAAAATGCATCTAGCTAGAGCTTTATAAAGAAATAACTCGAAAAGGACGGACTGCGTAAAAAAATCGCGCTAGGTTTTAAGTTAGTTGCTAATTTTATTATAGAACACTCAATTTACTATTATACATGTCATCTGCCCACATAAAACCTACTGCCATGCAACATTTAACGTATTTTCAACACACACATTTTACCAAAACTTAGGTAACAAGATTGCAAGCAGATGTTCATTTGAAGATACCATCGTTTTGTGTAGTTTAGTGTGTAGTAAAGCTAACCCTTTGCATGCTATCGCGGGACAGTGTTAATTCGGCCGGCTTACACACCGTAGCGATCAGACGGTTAGATTACGATTTTGTTTTCTAATTTTCTAATGACATTGTGGCGTTTTGAATTTGGAAGGTTTATGTTTATGGTCATGATGCGACGGGTTAGCATACAATTGATGCTTTTGTAGTTGGCACCTTTTTGCAAGCCGTTTCTAAAGGATAGTTTCTTTGCAGGCCTGTGGACGGTGAGTAATGGGCTAGCTCGCCATCCCTCCGTCTTATGACGACAGGCCGAGTAAAAGAAAAAAAGAGTTGTATCTTTTTTTTTTATAGGATCCTTGCCCCACTTGGAATTTCCTCTGTATCGTGGGTGCGTTTACAAACATTAAAACTCACATGCACAAACGGCCAGACGCAGAACAAGTACATATAGGCCATACAAATATTTGTCTAATAGTTATTTGTGTGTTTGTTTGCCAATCGCCACTGCGCCAACCGAAATTTATTTTTCATTTACAGTTTTACAGAATAATTTTAACCTCAGTACTCACATCATTCACAAAATTGTTTCCGTAAAAAAACAACTACTAATAGATAAGGCGAGGTAAAGTTTAAAAACCTATATAAACAATTGATACACAAACAAGGTGTTTATGGCAACTAACTAGCATTTACACTGAAATAGCAACTATTTTCCCTAAATAAAGACTTTCTTCCACTTGTCGTTGTAAAAGAAAAAGTTAAACTTCAAAAGCCCTCTTCATTCACTGTCCGATTTTAAATGCATTTAAGCAATACTCCAGGCGAACTTAAATGCAAAAACTACAGAAGTTATTTTAATAAGCAAACTTTTACCAACGAGATGCGACAACAGCGACTTGCGTCAACAGCGTCAATCATTATACTTTCATAGCATAAACATAATCAGCCTATAATATTCCCACTGCTGGGACAAACGCTGCATCTCTGGGATACAGAGTGGGCCGGCAACCACGCAGGCCCAGCCCTGCCTTTGATTTTTCTAAATTTTTATTTTTCTTTCAACAGTCAAACAAAACACGTAACACTACGGTGGAATAGACACCCGGTGACGTCCACAACACATCTTAGTTAAAGGGTTATTAAAATTATACTTTGTAATGTAGTTTATGGCTTAGCGGTCGGCTGTTAAAAACTCATTTATAAATTAAAAATACCGTGTGAGTTGAGCCAGCCTTTATAGGTGAAGCTTTCAATTAGCTATGGATGGTTACGACTTAATAAACTACAATTTGTTTTCATCCACCAAGAAATGGAATCAAAATAGAAAATAATTATGTAACCGGAGTGCGTTTATGACCGGATGTATTAACGTGGACGACGTAAAAGGAGTATGTAAGCATCGTTGCAGAGGCCGTTTGTAATTTCTGCCCCGATTCTTTGTCATTCGGCTCAACATCGATTTTAAACTTCGACATCATCATCTGCCTAGCCATTTCCCAACTATATTGTGGTCGGCTTCCAGTCTAACCAGATGCAGCTAAATACCAGTATTTTCCATGGAGCGACTGCCTATCTGACCTCCACAACCCAGTTAGTACTGGGTAATACGATACCCCTTGGTAAGACTGGTTGTCAGACTTTTTGGGCCACTGACTACCTAACGAATGTCAAAGATCTACAAATGACACCCGGGACCAACGGCTTAACGTGCTTTCCGAGGCACGGAGGAAACTCGGTATGTAATGGGTGGTCACCCATCCACAGACCAACTTAGGCAAGCACGGCTTAACCGAAAGATCGACCCCGAGTGGCTGTTATTATTAAGCCACGAGCTCCTCACCGATTTTAAACTTCGACAGTGTTGTCAAATGACAAGACCGTTGTGAACTTGACTGCTTCGTTGGTCTAGAAGTCGCATTCCCAGGTCGGTCAAACTGTTATTGAGTTTTTCTCAGTAGCAACCACGGAGTCTGGATTTGTGCCCGGTTGATGGGAATAGGCCCCCTCTTACATGCTACTTAAACATAACTGGCGAAATGGTGATGTAAGTACATCCACATTTAGGCACACCTCTGCCTAACCCTTCGGGGCTTACAAGGCGTGATGGTATGTTATGTTGTGAACTTTTAAAACATTACGTTGACACACACCTACCCGCGGCCAATGCAGCGGTGGCCATGTTATGGGCTGATACATAATGTTATGGTATGGGCTGACATTAACTATTCGTTATTGCATAGATAGTATCCTATTGACATTTGTTGATAGATGGAGAGGGAGAGGAAGGCCAAAGAAAAGATGGATGGATTGTGGGAAGACTGATTTGAAAGAGAAAGGAGTAAATGATGCCTTGACGTCTGACAGGGGAGAATGGTAGAAGAAAACGTGTTACGCTGAGCCCAAATAGAATGGGAAAAGGGCAGGAAGATGATGATTACCCTATTGACATTTTCTAACACTTAGTTGTTTTTGCCGACGACATTTTAAAGTCTACATATGCGTGAGCGCGTTAAAGAATGCGGGTCAACGAAAATAAAACCCTTACCTAAAATTAACCTATGAATCACTCTAGACATGGATTAACGACAATATTACTCAAGTTTTTTACCTCTTTATATCCACAACATAGAAAACACGACACGTCCTTGCCTCCAAACAATAAAAAACCATAAATAAGTAGAAGTCACAAAGATAATTTATTCGAAACTAAACGCAAGTCTCTATGGACACAATATTACTGTCATTTGCTACCGGCCATGACACTTGTCAGTAGTTTAATATACCACTTACTAATTAACACTTTTTCTAATTAATATTTTATGTATTTCGCTTTTTTATTGCCTGACAAATCGGTTTTTTAATTAGACTTTTTTTAAGGCGAAAATTAGGGTGTAGTTAATTGTTTTAGATAGTAGGTGACACTGCCTGAAAATTGTAGTGTTTTGGTACGTACTTACCTACATTAATAGTTGAAATATAAAACCAATTGAATCTATTTTTAAAATTAAAGACTTATCGTTAATGGAATATTACAGATTAATAAATGCGTACAGCTTTTGTTTTAGATCCTAGCTTACTTTTTTTAAACGTATTTAAAAACAGGCGTAAAATAAAATATATAGTACGATTTTTTATACCCGCCAGTATTTAATAACAAAGAATGTAAGAACACCACTGTACACTACCGTCTTAGTTAATTTACAATACAACAAAAAATGCACAAAAAAAAAGCGTTTTATCTAGATGTCTTCATTATTAAATTGATAAAACATTTCCCCAAATATATCACTTATTCAAACTAGTTATACAAAGAAATAAGAACCTAATTATAGAAATCTATTAATAGAGATCTTTCGATAATAATAATCAGCATCATAAAATCAAGCTAAGTGCTACGAAAATGCTACGCGGCGCTACGAGTGCGCTACGGATCACTATATTCTTAAATCTTAAATCAGAAATCAGTATTTTCGTAAAGATATTTTCCGATGCCATGGGGTAGACTTAATATGTACCTATACCTACCTATCTATATATTTCTAAGTACCTATAAATATTTATATGTAGAAAAACGCTGAAACGGTGTCATAGATTTCTGGTTCCTTACTTAAAAAATATTTCTTTAAAAAAAGCGGTTCGCTTATTCAAGATCTCAACATATTTAAATAAGAAAAATATGTGTTATCATCATTATTATCTACCTATTTTTCTTATATTTATTTGTTTGATTTAAAACTACAGGAAGAAATATACGATCAAGAGTAAACAAGAATATAATACCTAACAAAGTGCCCGCCCAAAAGATTTAAACGCGTAATATTTTTCTTAGAAAACCTTTTTCGACTACTCGCATAGTTAAAACAGTCTTCTCCAAAATAAAAAACCTTTCTAAATACTCCGAATAGTTTCTGAAGTCAACCCGAAAATACAAACAGACAGTCTTCAGTATAGCTCACACCAATAGGCCTTTTTATCAGACCAAAATCTTAACAAATAAATTCTAACCTGTCAAAATAATCTGCAATTTCCTCCGTTTGCTAACACAGGCACAATACTCTATAAAACATAACTATTATCTAAAAAAACACACCACTGTAAAGTCCTTTTAAGCCACTGTCTTCTTAAAAATCGAGTTAACAAAATTGTTTTTAGCAAAACATGTCCGTTTGGTCGCAAGCTCGCGCGTCACCGCGGGTGACTGTACCACGGCTACTGGCAAAACTACCCTTAGATTTTGGGGCGTCACTCTTTGCAAGTACCACCCCTTATATCAACCAACCGTGCACCTTATACCCATCCTTTTCCTACTAAAATACCAAGATATATAGCTGCACAATTTGTTAGATATTCAACCTTATGTGGGGCTGTTAGGGTTGGTGTAAACTGGGTAATAAGTTTGTTTTATTTAAGGTACAATCATCGATCGTTAAAGTGGCCGTGCTGAGTCGACTCTAACACAATTAAGGGGCCACACTTAGCTTTTAAATCGCTGAAACGGTTCCCGTGTTTTTGTTAAATTTGGTGGACTCTGGTTTATAATGGCCGATGCGGTGGAACGGTACTTATTTCAGACTGTTTTCAGTAATTTAGATAAAACTATTTAAGTTTAAATTGTATGCGAATGGAATTGTCTTGTTGTACAAGATTTTTTTCGGTTGTGAAGCGGAAAGGTGATTGTCGAATTTGGAAGGGTGATTAAGGGTTCGTTTCGTTGTTGTAATTCCGCATCCCGCGATATGTGATCTGGATAATTATATATATTTATCATATTCAGCCAGTTATGTAAATGCAGAAAAATCTATTATAATAACAATAAATAGAGCAAGCGGTAGACTTACTATTAAAGAGACACTCTTGTGGTTTTGTATTTTACTTTTTTTTTTCATCGCAACAATTTTTGGGAGTTGGTATTGATTGACTATTGACTTTTTCGTATTTTGTTAATTCTACTGATTATTCTAAGTACCTATAGAACATCCCTAGGGAGTCCTTAAATATGAAAACATACGACAAAATAAGAAAGACAACTTCAGATGATTAAAATATTTTTATTGCAATCTTAATACACAAATATCTTAATGCACGTCATGTCCTTGCGACAAATAATTTTTTTTTTCTTTCTTTTCTTTCTTTCTTTATTACATGGCATGAGAGAATATTAAAAATCTATAGATATATTGGGTAGGTACTTCTTAGAGACCACTCAAAGTGACTCCTTCAGATACTTCGTTAGGATTTTTATGGAGGTGTCAGTGTCCGTGAGCCGCGTCTGCAATTTGTCCTCACCGGTTTGCGCATTGTCATTACTGTCATCTGTTCGCAAAATCTATGTATTTTTTGTGATATATTATCTTTAGATAACGAAAAGGTGGAATGATTTTTGACTGACTACTCACATGGTTAAATTCCTATGTCGGCAAGTGTTATTGCGTAATTCCATCAGAAATGTCCCAGTAGCTGCCACAAAGTCCGGATTTTAGCCCGGTTGATGCCATTATTTTGAATCGTTGAGATTATGGTGTTGAAATTATGTACCAATCCCAATCCCATCCTATACATGGAACTTAAATAAAAAAACTAAAAAGAAACGTTCAATGGGGTTTTCTTTGACAGTCGTTACAAGTAGTCAGTGGCCCAAAAAGTCTGAAAACCAGTCTTACCAAGGGGTATCGTATTACCCAGTACTTACTAGGTTGTGGAGGTCAGATAGGCAGTCGCTCCATGTAAAATACTGGTATTCAGCTGCATCCGGTTAGACTGGAAGCCGACCCCAATATAGTTGGGAAAAGGCTAGGCAGATGATAAAATGTTTAATAGGGATGATTTTGACCGACTACTCGATCCCATTCTACCATACGTTTTCGTCATTCTTTAGAACAATGCCTTGTTATTTGGTGTACCTGTTTTATGTTATTTTTACAAAAAGAAACTGAAACGATATCACTATTAAAAACAATATTTGATGAAAGATATAAGAAGAAGAAAAATAGATGAAGATTCATCATTTTATTTGTAAAAATATGAGTCTTTTTTTTGTACTCTATCACAATGCTGTCCTATTTGACCCTAAGGTTGAATGTTAGAGAATGCCTTGTGGCATTAAGTCCGGCAAAACCAACTCTTTCGCAGGCATGCAAGCACGATGTACCAGTGTCATCGAAGTCTAGTTAAGTCTAAAAGCCGACGGGTAAAGTATTAGTTATGATGGACATACTTACATAAGAGCCAAGTTCTCCTATGACTTCATGAACAACACTATAAAAGGTGTAAACGTGCTAAGTGCCCGTTTACCCCATTTTACTTTACTGTTGCATAAGGTTACCGTCCGTCTGGATTAGTCCGGTTGTGTCCGACCTTGCCATTTGTCCGGACTTTTTAACATAAAGGTTTATTTTAGAAAATAAAAAGTTCTATGAAGATATGAAGTTGAGTAGGTACTGTAATTAGCAGGAAGATTTAAAAGTAAAATGATTTGTTTGAAAATGGCCGTCTTTTTTTTAGGATTTTTCTAGTTTTTATATGATAGCCGTAGTTCCTGCCTGCTCTAAAGATGCGTCCTGATGATGTGATGAAGCTTCCGGAATAATACCAACTACTTATATTTAAACTCTGTATCTCAAAGTTTTTGTTTGTTAAACATAGGTGTAAAAGATGTAAATATAAAGAGATATCTATGTTTTGCCGTCAACGGCACAAATATAAAAACAAAATTCATAGAATACATTTTTTAAAAGGTTAGGGCAGCTATCTACCATACATTATTTCTTAATAATATTTCTCATTTCTGGTTGGCTATTCGGCGCCGTCATTTCAGTATTCAACTATTCACCTAGTCAAACAGTTTCTATAATGAGTTACAAAAATATAATGAACAGTAGTACCTTGTACCTACATTTAATATATCGGCTCCAAAATCAGACACCAAAAATAAAGATTTAGAAAACATTAATGACACATTTAACTTCACAACGTACCTACCCCACCAACTCCAAAAAAAAAATATTTACGCAAATTAACTACATCATCTGCAAAACAAACTATCAATTATCAACTCACTACAACGATCCAAAACCGTATTTTTTCCACCAATTCCGCCCCAAGTACTATTACATACCTACTTCACCCAAAGTGGAGTTCAGTTTTCCTTATACCTACCTAAATAGTCCGAGCCTAAGGCAACAGCTACACTAAATAGCCCCGGCCGTAAGGCAACGACTACACTGTCTAAATTAGTGTGGTGCCCGCGAGCAATTCCGTTGCGTCCCCGTCAGTGTGATGTCGCCCTAATGACTAATTTGCGCTTATAATTGCCCTTGTAGGTACATTTGGGGTGGCGCAAGCTAGGTATGGTGAAATGGTTTTAGTTTGTTTAAGAATAAATTGCGATTGAAGGGGAAATTTGAATAGGGATTATAATTTTTTTAAGGTAGAGATTTGAAGAGTTTTTTCTTCTACACTAATATTATAAAGATTTGTACTTTTGTGTGTGTGTGTGTGTGTGTGTATGTTTGTAATGAATAAACTCGAAAACTACTGTGCCGATTTCAAAAATTCTTTCACCATTAGAAAGCTACATTCACCCTCAGCAACATAGGCTATATTTATTACTAGAAAAATTACCGGGGGAGGGTGGAATTAGGGGAAAATAAATGTCGGCGGGCCGCTAGTCAGTTATAAATACACAAAACAGCATGTTTTCGTAGAGGTTTAGGAAGCGGTGAACCCAGATTTCGACAGATATCTTATTTTGTTGTTAGTATTTAGTTATATTCAGCGACGTGGCGAATAAATGCTTACTCTCAGCAAATCAAAAGAAAATGTCGAGTACCTATTAATTGTAGGTCTTATTTACTAGGTAAAAACCACGACCTAGGTCATAAACCGATCTAGGTAAAAACGCCAGCACCTCAAGCAACCCGAAACTGTCAAATTTTCCCAATCAAACTTTAACTTAATGCCTTAGTGATGAAGTTGAAAATCTTTTTTTTTTTTAGTCAACCTGAATTATCCCACTCCTGGGCAAATGCCTCCCCCCATTCCTTCCACTTTTCTCAAGGTGTCCCGCCATCTTCTCCTCGGTCTGCCGCGACCCCGTCTAACTGACTCAGGCCTCCAGTTTTGTGATACGCGGGCCCACAGCTTTGCCGGCATCCTGCAGACATGGCCTGCCCAGTCCCATTTCAGTTTAGCAGCTTTTTGAGCCACGTCGGCAATTTGAGTTCTGGAGCGCAGTGTGGTATTCCTTATTCGATCGGTAAGTTTAACGTTAAGTATACTGCGCTCCATTGCCCGTTGGCAAACCTTGAGTTTGGACTTCTGGATGTTAGTCAAAGACCAAGTCTGTAAACCATATGCTGTATGGGGAGAATACACATGTCCATTAGCTTACGTTTTAAGGGGATGGGTAAATCGCCCTTGAATAGCTCTTTAATTGACCAGTACCTCTCTTCTCTTGAAAATCTATTAAAGAAATTTGGCAGATTGTAGTAGCTTGATGTGCTGGCGTCTGTACAATAGGACTGACGAAATTCTTAATTAACTTTTGATAAAGAAAGTAAGGACCATCAATCTTGTCCAGGGTCTGTTATCAAAGAAGTCAATGCTTTAAGGCAGCTGCATTTTTACTCTCGAAATGAGTCCTAAAAATTTGTTAATTTTATGACTTCAAATTGAACCATGGGGCACCCTCACAAGTTTCTTTTTGTGTTGACCACAACTAGCACCACCTTTATTTTGCTTTCCACGTCTGGTATAGTGACATCTATGTAGGCCTCGAGAAACTAATGTGAGCTTCATTGAAATTTAGAGCAGCGCTATCTATCGGATGATAGCACAAAGTTCCATAAACATGGTAAAACGCCATCTATTGGGTGGTAGTAGTAGCCTGACACTTAAGTTTACTCTTCACATATATCATGACGGCCCAATACGGGGTCTACGGGGTAGTCGTAACGATATATAATATTTTTAATAAACTGACAACATCAAACTAACATTTTATTTTGCTTTTAGCTATTTTAGTTTCGCTTAGAGCTTGCCACCAATGGCACTTATTTAGTGTTATATGGCCCTTCATAATTATAGTAAGGTGGTCGATTCTCATTACGTACTGGTCATTATCAATTAGATTTTAGATTTTGATTTTGACGAAGGGGGCAGACAACACTATGTGGCATTTTCCACCGGGGTGGTAAACGCCACTAGTTAGTGCCAGCCACCACCCCGGTAGCAAGCTCGAAGGGCCAAATGTGTATAAACGATATTTAAGAGCTGTCAATGTCATCATCAGTTTAGGGTTGAGCCTCATTTCGCAGCAGCACTATTCCATGCTCTATCCTTTTCTGTCGTTGCAAAAGCGAGAAACAGCGCTACCGACCGCAGCATCGTCGTTGCTGTTGCTTGCGATAGCATTCCCGCGCTGTTTCTCGCTTTAACAAATGACGACTAATACATCGATGGAACAATAAATAAAAAGTCGTAAATTATGTCCAAAATACTTTTATTTATCAACAGCTTTATGTATAAAACATTCTCACTATGTACTATCAACACTATGTTGGACTTTCAATATGTACTACAACTCCGTAGTGTTTGAATCTGTACGATTTTCGACTCTATTCACAAGCACATAAGATTCAAGCCAAGCAAATTATGTATACCCGCATTTAAAAACACATTTTTAATAAGCTACCGTCGAATTTGAATAAAGAACCTCGTATAACGGTTTTTTTTTTAATATTTTCAAATACGGGTATAATTCATTCTATTTATTCAATTTCCATAATTTGGATAACAAGTCATTTTAAAGAAAATTAGGAACGATTAGTTCCAAAACACGTCATGATTTCCTATGGCGCTAGTGTGCGTTTTTTCTCCATTTTCATTTCATTCTTTAACATTCAAAATTATTTTATTTTTTGACAAAAAGCGCCACAGGGTATATGAATGTATTTAAGGTCAATTTATCATTTTTCACATACTTTTAAATCTTAAGATCTAACAAATTTATAAAACCGAAATGTATAAAATTCTTATACAAAACTCGTGTTCATTATCTGAATATTAGTCACAAAACGAAATCAATATGGACACTACACCATCATGTAATATAAAACAAAAATTTCACTTTTCCTATTATCGTAATCTTAACAATTCCTAAATGCTACAAAGCCATGATCTTATTTTTAAAGAGTATTGATTCTATGTTCGTAATGACTCGTTTAGCTGATTAAATTAAAAAATACATACAAAATTATGTACTAAATAGTCTTTTCATTCACGTTACTTATCATTCCTTAGACCTAAAGTTTACGTTTAGAAAAAAAAGAAGAAATAATTTGTTATCTGTGCAGGCTGTTATGACAGCTGTCAAAATTTGGCGGGAATGACTTATGTCAAGTGGGCCATACACTTGCAATTGCACACTTATAATTTACCGTCAGATGTTGTTGCAAACCGAAGGGTAGGTGATACAAGTTTTTACACAGTTTATCGTTATGTCTATATATACAATATATCAATGGACAAGGATGAGAACATAACTGAATATCGAAAAAAATGTCTGTCTGTGTATGGTTAACTTTATACACAAAGCGATAGAATGCTAACCTTATGACATACAACAATTGAGTTGATATTATACTGTCGGTGGAACAAAATTCGGAAAAAAATTACAATACTAATGGAACTCAAAACGTATTTAGCTACAAAAAACGAAACTGTATTAATTGAAGACCAATTTTATAACAAACAAGAAAACTGATTAAAGCGCAATATTTTTTTAAGTTTTTGTCGCCTTTTTCATAACTTTAGTTCGCTAGCCGATAGAAACTATGCAATAAAATCTTTAAACTTAAAATCATTAAAATACGCTTAATCTTATGTTTAAATAAATTATCACCACAAAGATAAAACAAAAAATATCATCTAGTAACACTGACTAGATTTGAAAATGAATCTAATTGCTGTTTTCTACACAGGCAACTCTAAGCAAGCATATGAAATGTTACCGGTTACTGAATCTGGGATAATTATGTTTAGTTAAAAAAAAACCTATATGTATTAAAGTTTTGTCAAGTATTTATTAACAATTCCTTTGGCAGTTTCTATGTTAAAGTTGAAGTTGAGTTTCAGTACTATTCTATTTGAAATTGGAACTAAACGTGACTTAAAAGTACAACCTACAGTGGCGCCATCTTCACTGGTTAGAGTTTGTACATTACTATAGAATTGGTCTAGACAAATATACGCAAAACGAGACTATAGTTAAAACCTAAATTGGTTTTTTTGTTGGTCAGCTGTACAATTAAAGATTTACTGAGAATTTCCTACAAAATTCGGGTGAACCTGAGCCTGCAATTTAGACCGATATATTTTCCTTATTTATTATTTATTCGTACGTCGTTTTCTAAATCGTCAACATAGTCGAAATCAGGTTCTAAGAGATCTTAAACTATTCAATTTTAAAGCCCAGGTTAGTCACCGCGAATTTTATAGGAATGGGCTTACAAATGGATTTTTCTTGCCGATTGCTAGTGTATAATATATATTGTTAATCAATTCAGTGATTCGATTATTTTATATGTGTATAATAGGAACAGTGTTTTTTTCTAATTTTGGCACTCAAAATCTCAATGGAAGCTTTATAATATTAAATGGTCATTGTATTAGTATTATTGTGCAAGATTTTTACTTTTAAAGTAAACTAAAGCAATGGCCCCGATTCAGACCCAACTAGATTTTGCTCTCTTTTACTTACAGATAAAATTAGAAAGAGATGTCAAAGATGACAGCTGTCAGATTAGATTGCCGCCTAAAAGCACGCTAAAACATATTTGCAACCTAAATTGACATTTGTATAAAACATCTCTTTCTTACTGAGCCTGTCAGTAAAAGATTAGTTTAGCTCCATCAGGGCCATTTTCAATTCCTAGTTTTTTTAGCTGTCTTAACATTTTATATTTAGTGTACCTCTATAACATCGTGATACTTAGAACTATGTACATAGACATTACAACCATAAGGTTAAGTAATACATAAGATATATTGAAGTATTGGTAACAGTAGTTAAATGAATTTACATACATACATCAAATAAAATATAATCAAAATGAAAAAAGAATTACATAATTTTCTGTTAGTGTTCATCAAAGTCAGTATGATACCATTCTAAAGTTTTGGATTTAGTTGAAAGTAATTTGAAATGAATTATATTATTATAGGCAAGAGATTATTTCTCCTAATGGTCCCAGCATTTACCTTTCCCGTGGGCACAGTCCATCGAATTTTCTAACTTCATACAGAAAACCGGGACAAAACTACTTATTTTGACAGAATTAATTCTGAGTTAGTTACGATGTAGCGATTAAAATATTATTATGAACTTGTGGTCTATATTTATAAGGCAATTATTTGCTCTGGTTGGTTGAACATAGCTACTACAGTTACAAATAAAGATTGAAATCGTCAGATGTGCCCTCAACATGCTAAAGCTCGCACATCAATCTCACATGAAAAGTTAAATACGATTTTCAGCATGATTGAGTGAGACAATACTATTAAAATGTCATTAACAAAAAAAAACAGAAACATAATATTTTTTGACTCGGTAGTGTGAATCTAAATACTTAAATCTTTCGTTACAACATAACCAATTACCTGAATAAGTTACTTGACCAACAAAAGACATGCGCATGTGAACTTGAGTAAATAACATTTCCAGCAGAAAACTATGAAAGGCAGACTTCCTCGGCAGGTAATATAATGTAAGCCACGAAGCAGTAAAGAAAAGAGTTACTAAACGAAATCTGCAAATATTGACACAACAACCAATAGGAAATTAGACATAATATGTCATAGTTCAGTTAGCAGTCATAGTCTACTAGAGTTGGAACCCAAGACACGCACCTCTGATTTTTCCGATTCATGTGCGTACTGTATAATTATCACTTGCTTCGGTGAAGGTGAGAGACAATGGTATGAAATAAGTATGCCTTTGTTTACTCCAGCCTTTTACTCTATGGTCAAACCCTAACTGTCAGAAAACCAGACCCTAATTTAAACCAAGAGGTAGCGCCAAAACTTAAGATATTATTTACAGAGCAAAAAACAAACAAAATATTTACATCCATGAGGTAATCCAACTAAATTATAAACTAATTAACTACAACAAAACGTAATGAAGAAGTCAGTGACATTTTGTGGTTTTTCACGATTATGGAATCAGTAGTAATGTTTAAAAGTACCCCCTAATGCAGTAAAAAAACACATGTATGAAATGAAAATTATAATGATGGATCACCAGTTAACCACTAAATGCCACAACTCATGAGCAAATTTTGTTCGCAACACAACGCTGTCTTTAAGATTGCACATCGAGGTAACTGTCACTTTGACAGCTGTCATATTTGACTGGCGCTGTCATTGCACACACCCGCAGAAACGGTGTTGGAACAAAAAAACCATTTACACGATTGGTCCAAATGTAATAAGAATTTCATGAATAATTCGGTTGTAAATTCTAATTCATTATAATCTCACTCTTTTGTTTAATAATATCTTGACCTGACACAATTTAAATAAATTGACAAGGTATACATAGCCGGGATAATATAAATGTCAATCATTACATAATATCATCTTGTATACATTTTTAAATCATTTTAGTCATACTAAATCGCTTACCTACTATGACTGAAAATTCTACCGAGGTATGTGGTAGAATACTAAAATATAATGCTTACCGAAAAACCGTTTTTAATCAGAAGCCAGCGTCTAGTAAATAACACAAAGTTTCACAGTCTTATTGAACTAAATCACTGTCACTGAATCACTTAGGCTGAGTCTGATTCATGCCTTTGCCACTAGATTAAGCCAACTGTCACTTTGACAGCGAATGTCAGTGCCATGATGATTGCCCGGCCAAGTGTGAGTAACTGTCAAGGCTTGGGATCGTCAGGGCGTTTCATCTCATTCTTCCTCTGACTTAACTTCTTTTTCATTTCTAGAAGCATTTGTTCGAAGGACATGTCATCGTCTCTTCTTATTGGCGGAGGCGCTGCTTGGCCGTGGAAGGCGCTTTCTGTGTATTTGGCTTCGAGACCATCTGAAACAAAAGACATCAAGATTAGTTTTAATGTAAATATTGTATAGAAAATATGTGACCCAGGAGTAGTCCCGTAAGAACATCACTGACACCTGTGTTCCTTGGAAAGCAATCCAGAGGAGTACAGTACACTAACATATGGTCAGTTTTGTTCAAGTCGTTCGTAATAGGAGGCAAGAAATTTCTGATGGAACAACCCATTAACACTTCGCTCGACTCTGGGAGTCAATAGTATCGCTTAGTACTAAACCGCTTGACACTTCACTTTTTGATATAGAAGCGTATGTAAGACCCGAGGCGTCCAAAAACCTCGTATACCTAGTTACGTCATCAACTTACCAAGATCAGCGTAGCTCTGCCTGCAGAAGGCGCGCCTGCCTCCAAACCCGACGTCGTACTGCGGGAACGTGCTCGACGCTTCCACGGCCGACCAAGCGTCGCGGGCGCGCTGGTACGTCACGAAGCCGTACCGTGAACTGTAGGATATGAGGGATGGTTTTAGTATACACTGATGTACAAAAATGTGTACAGGACCTGGTGCCTGGATGCCGTAATTCATGTGGTATTTCAAGTTAATAAGCAACATACAATCTCCAAAAAGTATGCGCTTCGAGATTTATCGTTTTTCTTCGGAAATACAAACAAGATCTAAACAAAATAAACTCCAAAAAGTATGATCTAGAGATCTTTTATAACCATAATATGTATGCTTATTTCATATTACTATGATTACAAAATTGTACAAAAACGAATCTATACAATTCCAAAAAACTTTTAAGAGGCCTCATGATGGAGTAGACACCTGACAAAGAGAAAACTTCATACAAACGTGCATCGATAGGTGCAACACTATAAAGCTCGACAGAACAAAAGTTGCCTATGTTCGTGCGGAAACCCGAAGATAATCGAAGCGCATACATTTTCTAGTTTAACTGTACGTAACATTATAATGCTCCCACTGATGATAACAAAACAAACAAATTTAATTACCCATCCTCCTTGCTATGAAGCCGCACTTCGACCACATGCCCGAACTTGGAGAACTGGTTGCGGAGCGTGAGCTTGGTGACGTCCTTCTCCAGGCGGCCCACGAACACTATCCGGCGCTCTTCCACTGGCGTGTTGCTTTCTCTGTAACGAGGTTCAGGGTTAATGCTGGTTCTAATGAACGTTACTTCTTTTTTCTTAACGCTGCCGTAGATGGTGCCACTACCGCCTGTCATCGTTAAATAAAGACTCGTAGTGTTGCTGCGGTCTATGGTAACCTTCAGAGAACCTTTGGCTTTGAAAGAGTTGCAAAAAAAAAGTATGGTAAAGGTTAAGTTCCCCAGTTCAGACGCTCGAACAGTTATAGATTTTGCCTTCGTATTTTGCCAACCATTATAAAGATATAAGTTTTACACTGTCATGGTCACTAACATTATCTTTAACTCTAGAAACGGGATATTTACCATGTTTACTGTTTGTGTTGAGTTCCCGATGATATTTCGGCGCTGTTGCAAGCACCATGACCACGGATAAACCACGGATATCATCGAGAACTCAACATTGATTATAAAAATAGATTTTAACAAGAAATCATCCTCATGCAAAAAAATCTAATTATGAAGGCATTTTTACAACAATCGTAAAGTTTCATGGACACAAATGTTATGTCGTAACAAAGGTATGCCAAATTGGTATCACACCCGCAGTGCTCATAGCAATTCGACCATTATCTTTTATTGCAAGTTAAACATAAGACAAAGAACTCACCTATCTTCCGAGCTATAACTCCTGTACCCCTTCTGGTTGTACAGCTCATCTCGCTTGTAAGGGCTGCAGGACCCTCGGGACCCTCTCGACTTCCTTGAGCTGGTCGATGATGAACTGGATTCCGACGATGATGAGGAGGAAGACGATGATGAGCTGGAATAGTCAAGTGGTGATTAGATGGTGATCAGTGATTTAGGCTAGATTTGGGAGAACCACCGAGAATGAGACAATGCACACAAGGCGCACATCAAGCTATACATTTCCACTATGACAAGACCTCGCTTTGTACAGATTTCCAATACAATGACAGATACGCATAAACTGGTTTTTATAGCTTGATTGGTCGCCCTGCGTACCTACATGTAAATTGAGTCAAATGTCCCTTAAATTTGAAATTTCCACCGTCGCAATGATTTCATTGATTAGGCCTTTTTTTGCCCCTCGTCTTACTGTGTAGAGCGATTGAACATTCACAATAGTTGAGTATAAAATAAAAAGAGGCGTTTCACATCATCCAAAAAACCACTATTCACTTGTTTAATTCAAAAAAGGAAACAGAATTTGCAAAGAAATATTTAATTAAGAGGGAAGGACTAAGATAACCAGCAATTTTTTAATTTTATTTAGCAGGTTACCCTTGTTTTCGCCTAAAAAAACTTATTCGACGGTTGAGCTTGTGAGACAGGAAAGTCTTACATCAAAAAACTGTTTTTCCTATGAAGAAGGTCGTTAAAACAATTCAACTTTTACATTTCGCACTCATTGCCAAATGAACCCATTTATAATGAACTTTCCACCTACTATTGTTCTACCCTACCGGGGCACGTGTTTGTTCACGGGTCGCCAGTCGACCGGCAGTACCGGCACCATTATTGCGTAACATTGTCGCATTAGGGAACAGTTTACAAGTATTTTTCAAGCTTCGGCGTAGCTTTTTATTGTACAGGGACTTACTGCATCATCTGCCTAGCCTTATCCTAACTATGTTGGGGTCAGCTTCCAGTCTGACCAGATGCAGCTGTATGCCAGTATTTAACATGGAGCGACTGCCTATCTGACTTCCACAACCCAGTTAGTACTGGGTAATACGATACTCCTTGATAAGACTGGTTCTCAGACTTTCGGGCCACTGATTACAGTCCCGAAAATCTGACAACCAGTCTAGCGACTGTCAAAGATCTACAACTAGCAGCCGGGACCAACAGGTCAACGTGGGAGGTCACCCATCCACAGACTGGCCGATGAAACATTTCTATGTGGGGGTTCAGTATGATGTACTTATTAAACACGCGGTTACCGTTTGTGCCTCGATGTGGGATTCTACCCTGTATACTATACTTGAAATTAAATTACCTTGTTCCTATTTATATTTAGCTTCCTACAAAACTATTACAAGGAAAACAATAACCTGTAAACATACCTAAATCTACTGTTATACCTAAACATTTGAATAAATCTGCCTAGTATGTCGGATCACGGTGTCCTGTTGTTCTGAGACGATAGAAAATTCAATATTTAATGGGACATAAGATTGGTACAAGAGATAAATTATGGTCAACGAGATTTTTTTAATTCCATCATCTTAGAGCGAATTTCTACAGTGAAACTGAACGCGATCAATGAGTACATCAGTAAACGAATTGTTCAACGCTTTTTTTTGACATGAAAAATCATGCAAAAATATCTAACTCGACGAGTAAAAATTCGCAGTGTCCATTAATAGACGTACTACTGATAGTGATTACCACATGTGGTTCTAATAATCATTAAATTAAAATGGTGACAAACTCTCGCCAGGAGTTCCAGAAATTAGGACGAGTTAACACGTGTTTTATTTTCTTTTTATACTTGAACCTATTTTGTCTGTCTTTTATTTACACACTTGAGAACTCAGTAAAACGGAGAATAAGTATAAGGGAGATAATTTGAGACAGATGACTAAAAACGGATAGTAATAACGTTAAATAAATGCTTCTAAAAAAGTATGATGACGCTATTTACCTTTTGACCCATCTCAAAATACCTCCCTATACAAAAATTGCTTAACCAAAACTGCTTACCTTGAGGACGAATCCGAGCTTTCAGAAACCGTGGGTTTCCTCAACGGCGGGGTCATTGACTTCGCCATTTTCCTATCATTGCCGTTCGTATGAGGAGTTGGCTTCGTCTTCCTAGCAACAGGACTCTTTGACCGAGTCTCTGTTGGCCTCGAACGAGATCTGGACCGAACTGAACGATCGCGTCTAACTGAGGGTGATCTTCTTTTGTGGTACTGCGGGGATCTGGACCTACGTTTCCTTTTGTAAGGAGAGTCAGACCGTCTGTATCTCCTGTAGCGACCACGGGACCTTGAGCGGCTGCGGCTGCGACTGCGACTACGCGACCGTCTTCTGCGACCGCGCGACAACGACCTCGATCGCCGTCTGTACTTAGAATCGTATCGGTCCTTCGATCTAGACCTCTTCTCTTTTGTTTCTGTTCGTTCCGTTCTCACTTCTTTAGGTTTAGATACTCTATCATCTAGTTTCGTCTGTTTTACTGGACGGTCGTCGCTTTTACGGGATGGGCTTTCATCGCTTGATAACGACATGTCGCTGTCGTTTCGCTTTCTACTCATTGGACTGGCTCGCTCCTTAGGCATTGGGGCTAAGACCGGCAGTTCTGCGAATTCAGCCACTGGGTCGGTTTGTACGACCATGCTAGAGGATCCTGGTTTACTTCTGTGCTTTCCTAAATGTAGGATTACTTTATCTTCTCCATGTTCAGCTTTAGGATCGTATTCTCTTACTATAATCGTCTTTACAAATCTAAAGTCGCGTTTCTCTCGTGGCGATTTAGATTTGTGTCTTTCGTCATGTTTTTCAGCCTCTTCGGGCGCTTTCTTCATGACTACATCTTGGATACTAGAGAACAGAGAATTGCTCAATATTTTAGTTTCAACTTGTTTCCCCACACTTTTCAATGTCGCTGTTATATCTTTGTATCGTTCTTTGTCTATTTTTATGTCCGAGTGCTTTTTGTCGTCAAATGGGCTTCTTTTGTCTCTTTTGACATTATCAAACACGTTTTGTTTCAATACATGATCAGACTTTTTAATTTTGAAATTAATCATAGATTTGGATTCAATGTTTGTTGGAGATGTAGCTTTGATTACTTTCTCAACAGGCTCTTCGACGTGACTGAACATATTTTCATCAGTATTGGTTCCTATACTGACGAGAATAATTTCTTCATAATCAGCTGACAATTGAGGCTTTTCCATTGGTACTGGCAAAATTTCCGGTTGACTCATTCCTACAATTTTCATCATTTCGGCATCACTAATCAACGGTTGCAATTGCAAATTCTCTACTTTAGGTATCTTACTCATGACTATATCTTCGTCTCTTTTCCTCATAGCCTCAGCCTTTTGTTTCTTAGTGTTCATCAGTATTTTCCTAGAAGCCTCTTTGATTGGGTCGAAAAATGTTTGTTCGTTGTTCACTTTGCCAGTCGTGTTTAGTAAGCCGTTGGGAGGGGTCTGTGTTATTGGACATTTGACCACTTTGTCGAGTAAGGGACTAGGCATGTCTGGGAATATCGCCTCTGGGCTCACGGTAGCAGAGCTGTTATTCGAACAGGCGCCTCTTCTCAATTTATACTCTTGTAGATTAAGTTTCTTTTTCTTGAGTGGTGGTTCAGTCTCCTTTTTAATAGCAACCTCAAGCATGTCTAGCTTATTCAGTTCATCGTCAAACGGCCTCTTTTCTGTTTTGGGTTGCAACGCCTGAGGAATCTGTACATCTTGCTTATTACTAAACAGTGCAGTATAAAAGTTTTCATTTTTCGGACGGGGTTCTTCCTTTACAGTAACAGTCTCTACATTATTTACAACTTTACCTTTGCTCCTATCTAATTCTTTATTATTTTTTTCCTGTTTTTCTACATTGTTTGTTTTATCACTAACACTATTTTTACACTTGTCTATATGTTTTTCCTTCTGAGAGTCTACGTGATCACAGTTTAGTATAACTTCAGATTTATTTTTTATAGTTAACTTAATGCTACCATTAGAATTTTGACTACAATTATCACTCGCTTTAGAAGCACTTTTAATCATCACAGAACTGTTAGATTTATCTTTAAAACTATCGGGCGCACTGTGGGGTGGGGACAGTTTTTTACGACAGTTCGACTGGACTGGCGGTTTCACACTTTGCTTTACACTTGTCTTCTTTTTAGCGTCTATATCGTCTGTTTTTGTCACTTTTTTGTTTTTCGCGTTACTGTCGGTCTCCTCGTCACTACTGAGATGGTACACTACTTTTTTGCTTTTACACGACCTATGTCTTGAATTTAGTATTCTGCTATTGCTGGATAACACTTCCGGTTTGAGAAGGCTTTGCCCGCCCTTGAGGTTGGGCAGGCTGTGCCGCTTTTTCGACGAACAGTAGTCATGGTCCGAGTGAACTGGACTTTGTGACCGGCTGACGGTAGTGTTAATTGGCGTCGGCATCTGTAATAACGTTTTGCGTTTGAAAGGGTCCTTTAACACGTTCAACGCCATGTCGGACAATGTTGGGCGACACCAGTACGTTCCGTTTTCCGTATTTTATTCCGTGGCGTTGAACGTGTTAACTTGACCTGAGAAGAGAAGCAATCAAGATATTAAAATACTTACCAGTATTTGCCGCATTTTATTCTTGTTTAGCTGCACGCCCGCATCTTGAAGCCTCATACCGTTTGTCAAAGCGCTCTTGTTGAAACTTTTAATTTTTGGATCTTCAGTTTTTACAACAGGTATCACCTTTTTCTTTGTGTTTAGTTTTTCAGTAGCTTCGAACTGTTCCAATAAGGAATTCAAGTTGTTCGCTTCGAGAACCGGCATGACAGTATCGTTGCAAGACTCTACGTCCACAAAGTCTTCTAATTCGCTCTTAGAATCTGCTGTGACTTCCTTTTTTATCGTCGTTTTCTCTATGCAGAACTCTAAGACAGTTGGTATTGGAGTAGATGTTCGTTTTAATCGAGGTAAATTTACAATTGGTGGTGCAGTTTCAATGGTAGCTTCAAGTGGCCTTTCAATTTCCATGTCTTGATGACTCAAATCGTCTTCTTCGGGTTCAGCCTTGGGTTCTGATTTGTTGCTGGTTATTAGAAAGCTGTTGACGTCTTCGTCTGTCAGTGTTCGTGGCATGTCATCACTTTTATTAGCGTTCTCAGACTTATCCTTGTCGTTATCAAAAGTAAGGTCAGAGAGATCTAAGTTTAAGTCTTCAAAGGTCATGCAAGTTTTCACGTCTTCAATGTCCATGCAAATATTCTGCATGGGCGACTGTGGAACCGAACACGACTTTTGTATGTGCCTGAATTTCGGGTATGTTATGTCTTCTAAAAGATATCGTTTTATTTCTTCGATGTTGGGCAGAACTTCTAAATCAGACTCGTTTATTGACACATCCGCGACATTCTCTGCGTTCTCCTGGTCCTTATCGGGTTCATTTTCAGTTTTTTCTTCTACATCTTTTTTAACTCCAGAAACAAGAAATTCTTCTACATTAGGAATAGGGACAGGTATATGATACTGTGTGCTTTCTTCTTCAGGTAACTTGTGTTTTATGAAAAAATCGTCGATATTTGGCACTGGTATCATTTCTTTACCTTTATCCTTTATGAAATATTCGTCTACGTCTTTTACAACGGGTCCATCTGTGTCTAATAGGTGTTCGTTGGTATTATTTTTAATAAAATATTCATCGACATTTGAAACTACTGGAGTGTCTAAATTAATATCTAGACCATCCTGATCCTGACTTGTGTTCCGTTCTTGATAATTGACTTCTCTGTAGCTACTATCGCCACCGTTTATGCACTCTGCCTCCACTTCTTTTTCACTGATTGCATAATCTACTGTGTCTATTTCGTCATCCGAAGAAGCTTCAATTAGGTCTAAATCAGGGTTGACCGTGTAAACAGTAATGACATCATAATCATGCCCTTCTACTAAGGAAGTGTCTTCTATACTGTTCGATCCAAGCATTTGTATGTTATATTGTGAATTTGAATGCATGGTATCGTTGTCATCATCGACTTCGATAGTTTCGTCGTCCTCATCATCAGCATCGACGTTAACCTCGTGTACTAGTATAGATTCTTCGAGTTCCTCACCGCTGTCGTCAGCATTCTCTTGCACTCCTTCCATACTTTCTTCCAGACCGGAGCTTTCGTCGTCCGAACTAGTGTCTTGACTTGATTGTGTTATATTCATCTGAAATGTAACAACCAAAGTTAATGCTTGATCGTAACTTTTAACTACAAATTTACTGCAAGCATGCAGCAACTGTTTTAGGTATACAGAAAACACAGGTATACTCACAGTTTGATTCTGGCACCATTCGCCATTGCTGCTGTCCACGGAATGCCTCGGCTGGGGCACGTTGATCTGAGGGTACTCGGGACTGTTCTGGTTGCAGCTGCTTTCGGAAGACAGGGAGTCACTCTTCATACGGAGGATCTTGTGGCCGATGGGACGGAATCGCGCCTGGTGATACGTATTTAGGATGTGCGACTCCATGTCTGTGGAAGATAGAGATAGACTTTATTATTTTTGAAGGATTTACTCGCATCTCTACTTTTACAGCAGTAAACGTACATGAATGTGTTTTTGTTTAGATTATGTAAATGGATATCAAAAGGTATTAAAATATGTAGCAAAATAAAAAGAAAATTACTATGGCAGTATAGGGCCCATCCAACAAAAACAAACAAACATATTTTCAAGCAATACGCTGCTAAGTTTAAAAAAATTATATACCTAACACAGAAGTCACAAAATAACTATCACATAAATACTTCACAGAACAAATCAAAAGCCACGTGGTCAATTATAAATAATTCTAAATTTAACTTTCCCAAAGAACCTATTACTGAAGTATTAAAAGATAAGGTCAAAATTAGTGATCCTACATCAATTTCCAATCATTTTAATGACTATTTTATTGACCAAGTATCACAATCAATAAATACATCTTACTCTAAAAATAATAAATCATCCTCGAATCACAACATCAACACTAGTATAAATTCAATTTTTCTTGCCCCGACAACCCCAATAGAGGTTGATAGGGAAATAAGGCAATTAAAAAACACCCAAAGCGTGGGTTACGATGGTATTTGCACCAAAGTTATAAAACACGTGTCACAGTCTATTGCTGCTCATCTAAGCTACATAATAAATCTTTGTATTTCTAATGGAATTTACCCCGAAAAACTTAAAACATCTATTGTAATTCCACTCCACAAAAAAGATGACAAACAAAATATGGGAAATTATAGACCGATAGCTCTGATCCCCATCTTCTCAAAGCTATTTGAAAGAATCATATATAGCCGACTATACAACTTTTTAGAAAAACATAATATTTTGGTAAGCGAACAAAAAGGATTTCGCAAGGGAAAATCAATTAACATTGCTATTTATGACTTAATCAAAACTGTTTTAACTGGTATGGACAAAAAAAATCCAATATGTGCTATATTCATGGACATGAGCAAAGCATTTGACTGTGTTGACCACAAAGTATTGCTCCAGAAATTAAATATGTACGGCATAAGAGGTAAAGCGCTCGACCTGATTTCGTCTTATATTTCTAACAGAAAACAAGCCACCGAAATTACACGAATATGTCAGAAAACACGAAATGAGATCAAATATAGATCCCACACTAGAACTATAGAATTTGGAGTCCCACAAGGTACTGTTTTGGGTCCCTTGTTCTTCCTAGTATATATTAATGATCTCCCTAGACACGTCAAGCAACCGATGGTACTTTTTGCGGACGATAGCACAGTAATAATAAAATGTGACAAGCAAAATGATTATGAAGATGAAATCAATCAAACATTAAGTACAATAATTCAATGGTTAATAAAAAATAATCTTAAGATAAATATGGACAAAACAAAAATAATGCACTTCTACCAAAGAATTCAACCTAAACATATTAATGTTAATTACAATGGACAGAGAGTACAGCCCGTAACAAATACCAAATTTCTGGGAGTTGATATAGATCACAATTTGTCATGGAAAACACATATAAATAATCTCTGTAAAAGAATTAATAAATCCTCATTCGCTCTGTACAAAATTTCCAAAATTGTCAACAAAGAAGCCGTCTTAACGGCATATCACGGACTTGTTGCGCCTATTTTAAGATATGGTGTAATATTCTGGGGCAACTCGGTAGACAAGGAATTTGTATTCAAGGCCCAAAAGAAATGCATCAGAGCAATGTGCCATCTAGATAGTACTACAAGCTGTCAATCTTCCTTTAAAGATTTAAAAATCCTTACATTACCTTCCTTGTACATATACGAATTAAATATATTTATGAAATCGAATCCAAGCTATTATAAGACTGCCTTTAAAAGCTACTATAGACAGTTACGAGATAAAAAAAGATTAGATGTAGAAATACCGTATGGGGAAACGGCACTACTCAATAAAAGTATTATTTGTATGGCATCACTGATTTATAACAAATTACCCGATGAGATTAAAAAGTTACCTACTCCTCTATTTAAGAATAAATTATATACCTTTCTAATTAAAAAATGTTATTATGATGTAAAAGACTATTTAAAAGATAAAGATATTATATTTTAATAATAGAATTTAACTGTGCAATATTTAAATATGATGGATAATCTAATTACTATGACATTATTAATTTGCATGACATTATTATTTTTTATAAATTACTGACTCAAATATTAATTGTATGTGTTTTTAATTGTGTGTATATTGACCACCTATAGCCTGAATGACATTGTAACTTAATAAACTCTGAATATGAATAAATTATAATCTCATAATGTTCCTAACATATTTGCACACCTGGCATGGTTATAATACAGTGTACCTTATGGCCCTTTTGTAACATCCTCTCAACCTGTGTTATGCAAATAAATGATTTGTATTTGTATTTGTATTTGTATTTGTATTTGTATTTGTACCAAACAGAATAAATATGGTCGAGATATTTCTCGACGGCATGTAAAGCCATGGGCGGCATAAAAACTCTGACACCAGGTTAGGCACTAACCACACGATAAAGAAGACCAAACAATAGCCTACAGTAAGCTAATCACACACTGGATTTATTGCCTATTAACGGCAGTATGTTACAGTTGACTTTGATGTGATTTCGGCTCAATTAATGATCTTTTGTCTCTCTCAATTACCTCAAAAAAAGGACCAGCGTATATTTTTAGTACGCAATACCAAAAACATATACATATTCTCAGTCTTGCACTTTGCACAGGCGCTAAATAGACACACCGTTTTATAACATGATATTCTAGTATGACAACGACCGAGGTTATTGTCTAAACCACAAACATAGAAATAGAATAGATAAGGCAAGCTACCGGCCACTTCCTGCCTAAAGCTTGGGAAAAAAACGACAAGAATGAATTCCGTTTTACGTCCATTAAAATTCTGCTTTTAACGTTAGCATCGTCAGTTTAAAATAAGTGACGCATTGGGATCAATCATGTGCGTAAACCCAAATTTGTTTTGCTTTGTAAATTAGAAGAATATTAAGGACAATATTGCACAGCCTTTTGAGATCTTGCCAGATCAAAGATTTTGGCCAGAACCCCCCAGGACACTGCGATCTTTTTCTCTTATTTATTTAGGGACTGAACCCTTAATACATAATTATCTCTAATATCTGGGCCACGGATCTGAACAGACTCTCCGCAGCATTTGGTTGGGACAAGAGGTGCGGCGTTAGTGTCACGTTTAAGCGTAGGCCACACCGCCAGCTGGTGGACGGGCGAGCGACGCGCACGACGCCCTTTTCATACTTTTGTATTGCTGACGTAGCTTAGCTCGGTAGTTAATGAAACCAAAGTTTGAAAACAGGTGAAACGATGGGTCGTTTGCCCGCCCGCTCGCCCGCTCGCCAGCTGGCGGTGTGTCGTGCGCTTTACGCCGCGTACATACGTCATACCTTCGACAGGCCTACGCTGGACCAATGCCAGATGAGAAGGCACTTTACTTCGTGCAGAATATAAAAGACGGTTGCAAACAAAACTACGATAACTAATACGCTAACTGAAAGATTGATCCACTAGAAATTGAGGTCATCAGACACCGATCACTGACTGAAGGCTGTTCAATGTTCTCTCAATGGACAGGTAGGTAGTCGCTCCATGTAAAATGCTGGTATTCAGCTACATTCGGTTAGACTGGAAGCCGACCCCAACATAGTAGAAACTTGAAACAAGCCCTCAGATTAGCGATAAGAATTTCTGATAGATCATGTCCCAGTTCGACAAAATTCCAGCTACTTATGACGCAACATCCGTAATATTTGTTTGGGTAAATGTAATCTCTTAATTACAAGTTGGCAGTAGGTATCTGAATCATTGTTGTTCCCTGAAGATAACCAAATGAGATAATAATTTATTTATCAACAAAATACTAGAATTTATTCTGTTGTCCGATAAAAATATTGTGCTAATTTAGGTCATAAATTACTAAAAGCCATTTTGGCCAGCCATTTCGTGACAAAGTCATTTTCGAGCATAAAACACTTTGTTTATTGTATGGGTGTCAAAAAATATGTTACCTAACAAGTTTTTGTCGAAATATGACTGAATACAGATGACGCCATTCTTTAGGGCATTATTAAAGGCTGCCCTACTTAAATGTTTCTGGACAGGACATGTCTGCCAAATGTGTATCAAAATATAAGCCCGAATATTACACAAGTTAGTGCCCCAGGAAGAATCGTGGGGTCGCGGCAGAGTACGAAGGAAATGACGGAATGAATTGGAGGGATTCTTTAAAGATAGAAACGAAGCCTAGAACAGCGGGTAGTAAGAGAAATAGATGGAGGCCATTAACCAGGAATCTCATCTGGCAGCACGGAATCGGACTTTTCCATGCTCCTATCCCCTTCTGTTGCTTAGAACCGTGATTGGCTAGAGCGAGAAACAGAGCGCGAATGCTATCGCACGCAGCAGCATCGACGGTGCAATCGGCAACACGCTCTGTTTATGCCTTGTTTTGCCATATGAGGTTCAACCCTAATCGAACATAAAGCGCTAAAAAAAACATCTAATTCCCCCAACCATCAAGAAATCACTAAAGCGTGACCGTCTATTTTCGCGCTTCCCGGGACTACCATTTAAAATGCAAAAGTTTTGCACTAAGGTTTCAGATAACGACATTCAGAAAAGCAAAATACCTAAGATCACGAGGCTTCAAAACACGCGCCCCGTTCGCGAACACGGAAAAAGTTTCTCTCACCTTATAGGTAGCTGGGGAGGTGTAGACAATTGCGTAAGAAAACGTACATACAGCATTCGAATGACGATAATTATAATACTGCAAATATCTTGAGTCAAAGTTACTGGGTCAGTAATACGAAAATATAGATTACACCACATATCTAGAACAGTTTGATCCAGTTGGCGGTGTTTTTCAGATAGGTCAGGTGCGTAGTACTTGTGACCAGCTTGCTTGTATGACCAGATGCATGACTGTGGAAGCAGAAAAAGGAGTTTTAAGATCGTAGGAGGTGACGTCTTGTAGTTTCTGTCTACCCCTTTGCGACACAATCTTTCTGAGCTTGACGTGTCAGGCTCGGACTCTACCAAAGTTGACACGAGCGGAGCAAAGAGGAGACGTGCGGAAACCGACCAATCACATTGGTTGAAATCTACATCGTGTCTCTCGTCTCTCCTGTGATTGGTCGAATGTTACTCATCTCCTCTCCGCTCCTATCGTCTGCGCTTTGTAGAGTCCGGATCTCATACGCCTGGGTACTGTAACCGCTTGGCCATCTACAAGGGACACGCGTGTTGCTAGGACTGCGGAAAAAACAAATGAAAGAAGTTACTAAGAGCATGGCACAACCGCAATGCGACACGACGCACGGTACTAACACGAAGGAAACAAGTGACACAGGCGCGTCTCTCTTGACGACCTAATTCGCATCGCTTGAGATTGTGGACGGGGTGTTAGATCACTCTCAAGACGCAAGTCAATTTATCATGACGACACCAATGTCCTTATAAATTACAAGCCATATAAAATGTATTAAACTAATATATTTCGTGTTTCTTACGCAAACACACGACGTATCCTGTCACGGGTTGATAAACTTTTCAAGATCAATGTCAGAGGCGTTAAGTGATAAAATGCATTACTAACAGATGAGAATTATAGTGAGTTCACTTCGAGAATGAAGGTGCCATGTATTCGCAAATTTTGCTCCAGTTTTAAATACAGAATTTGCAACCGCGCACGCATCTTCGACGTGCGACTTTCACCGCTCTCTCAGATGCAGCAAGCCACGTGTTCGTGTCACATTTTGAAAACTAAATTATATCCACATTTTTTTCCCCGACTACGGAAAAGCCAAAAGGGTTTTGATTTTAGCAGTCTTTATGTGTTTAGTATGTATGTTTGTTTGTATTACGTACGGTTCCCCGTAACGCCTAAACTTCTTAGCCGATTTTGATAAATGAAATGTTTAAATGTTGAAATCATACAAATATCTTCACTTCTTACTGGATCATAGAACAAAGCAACCATAGAATTTTATTGATTCAAGTGTTTTATTTAGTGAAAATGATATCGAAGGCGACACTTCGTAATTTGCTTGCATTGTATAAAATTCCTGCCTTTTAGAGGATTCGTAACAAGCGTTGAGTAATTTTATGACCGTTTTGAATGGGTGAAATATAGAATAGATGTTACCTGAGTTCTATTCATGTCAAAAGTGTATTCAAAAAAAATATGTCGAAAAACGCGGGCTTTCCAACGTTTTGGGGGAAGTATTTTCTGTACCTCTCATGAAATGGCCCATTTTTTTCGAACGCCAGAGCATAAAGGCACGCGCGTACCCTCCACACCAAGCCACAATTTCATCTACCATTATGTAGTTTGGCGTACACGGCACGCGCTTGCTTGTCACGTATATATGACAATGGCGTTCAAAGGTAAACGCAGCTGTGTTAAAGGATTGACCACACTTACTAACCCGAAAGCTTGAGCAGGTCAGAAAGACCTTTAGATTCAAGCAATAAATGCAAAAAGTCCGTGAGGTGTCAAAACGCGTCATCAGTACGGAAAAGAGGTGAATGATGTCTTTTTCGCTTCGATTGAATGGACATAAAGACTTTTTCCCACGTCGTTAAGTGTGGTCACACCCTAAGTCTGTTGTGTCGTCATACCTTAGTAGTGCCATTATGTCGGTAGATAGGCCTAATTATTATCAACCGAAACCCGTAGCTTGGACCCTGTTCCCAATACCAGCAGGCTATTTTTTTAAATGTTTTTTTTTGTTTTATAAAAATATATGTCTGCTTGAAGAATAAAATAAATAAAGCAAAATTTGAAATCTGCAATGAACTAGGGGTGAGGAAAGGCTTGAGAAAAAGAAGATGTTGAAGTCTTGATTAAAATTTGCATGTGCTTGTGATGATAGTATGCACTGTCCCTAATATCTACGAAAACATTCACAACCAATTTAAATAACAGGATAAGACGTTTTTTATAACAGTCAAATACAACAACAAAATGAATCAGAAATATTAAGTCAGGTTGTGCAATAGAACTCCATGATTTTGAAATAGTTAAGCAATAACTGGCCGCAAACAAAAGACGTTTGACGCAACCCAGCTGACCCAATGTCAAAAAGTCAAACTGTCAGTAAATATCAACAAAATAGACAAAAAACCACATAAAAATATAAAAAATCCCTTTAAAGTATATTTCAACTACTATTTTACTTTAAGATATTATGCTGTAAATATAATACAAGGTATGGTATTCAGTTTAAATCATAAAAATATATTTAATGTATGCAAAACTTAAAAGCCCTGCCCTTATATTTTATTGAAGACGTTATAAATAATAACTGTTTTAAGACTGTAAGAAGTAGCACAGAATCGTGACCTTTGGAAAGAATGGTGGGAGGCCTTTGCCCAGCAGTGGGACAATATGGGCTAGCTATAATAATATAATATAATAATTAAGACTGTACATTTTCCTTGGAGGTAGGCAGCAAGCAGATATAAGCTGTGCCTTTGTACTCTAAGTTACCATATTTCCTTATGTTCTGTTTGCAGAAGTTGTTTAAGATGATTATGAATTTTGTTTAGTATTATAGTTGATTTGTAACAACTGGCATAATATTTCTAGATAAAAACCCCCTCTAAATAAATAAAGAAAAAAAACTGCCTATCTAACCGATCAACCCAGTTGCAGAGTACCATGCTACCCCTTAGCAAGACTATCTGACAGACTTCCGGGTCTCTGACTACCCGTGATGGATGTACAGTTTCCAAAATCTAAGAAAACTAAAAACAAACTCACTGTATTATTCAACAAAATAGAAACTGCTAAATTACTGAAGCAATAAAAACAAATTGAGATCAATAACAAACAAATGTTGAATCTATTGAGTTGTAGGCCTTCAACTTTTTGTTGTACTTGACTATTTTGCAAACTTGTCAATGTGTTTCCGTTTTTTTGTATTTTTTTTTTTTGTTTTAATGAAAAAAGAAGAACTGGAATAGATGTGACCTTTTTAAATAGTAGTGCTATTATCAATATTTCTTTTAAATTAAACTTGTTTATAGGCATAATAAGGCCATAGGGATAATATGTTTATACTGTTACAAGCAATCCATAAAGAAACACTGAAAGTAACTCTGTTAGTTTATTTGTTCCTTTTCAGGGCTAAATGGCTTATCAGATTGTAATTAAATTTGGCAAGGAGATGAAATTAAATTAGGTCCTATAGGATATAGGCTCTATATCCTTCCCTAGGAAAAAAAAGATAGCCTATATTATAGGCTATCTTTTTTTTTCTCACACATACACATCAGAATTGCCAAGCGAATGAAATCGCAGGCAACAGCTAGTATTACATAGTTTGCACTGACAATACCAGCAAGTAATGTCTGTTTTTGTTAATATGAAGCCACTTTTAAAGAAATCTAACTAAAAGCGCAATTAGATTCTCAATGCTCAACCAAACACATATTTAGGCATTCATTATTTTCTTGCATATTCAAGAAAAAAGGTTCAACAGGTAATTTGAGACACTTCAAGAAACAACCAATAATTATAAAACAATTAGGCTATTAGGAAGTGTTAAGGTAAGCGAAATTGAAGGAAAAATGTTAATTATATGTGAAATATACCTTTATTTACATTCCACATTTAAATGTTTCAAGTCTTTATACTTCTGATGAATCATTTGAATAAATTAACTGTTGTACGCTCCTTTGTTTTTGTGCAAACTTTAGATGATATCGGAAACTGCTAGACTTGTTTCGAAAAAACTTTTCTCATGCGGTACGGTGAATGAACTTATGCAAGTTAATAATGAACCGTTTGTTTATGAAATTAATTAAATGTTGTTGGCATAGGAATTAGTTGTTGTTTGTTTGGATTTAGAACAATAAAAACAAATTTGTGAACTCTTTCTAAACTAGTGAGTGTTTTTACTGGCATTGGACAATATCTAAATGATTGCCTAGATAAAAGCGTGCTGTTGGAGAACACTGCTTAGCGCTGACAGTTAAAAATCCAACAGCACTTTTCTATCAACCATTTTATTATTATTATTTATTATTTAGGGTCTTCTGTTACTGAAAAGAGCCATAAATGTAAGACCCATTAAAAGATATAAGTCTTTTTGATATAATTTTAATTTAAAATCAAAGTATTTATTTCAAGTAGGTCAATTACAAGCTTTTCAATTGTCAAATCAAAGTGAACAATAAAATGAAGGTACAGTATCAGTCACGAGGCATAATAACTGTGGAAGTACTGTAGTTGACCATTCCAAAGCGTAGATCTAAATTCGAAACCCAATCGCTTTACCAACAAAGTCATGTAGTCCAGTTAGACATTACGAAATTATTCCAAAGAATTTGACTGAAAATCATTATAAAAATCCTACTCTGGTAAATAATGATAATGATAGTAAAATATTGATACAGTTATTTACAGATTACATTAACGTGAGTGAATTACAAAGAAATTTGATACTCTGCCTAACGTTTCGGGGATTACAGTTTTGATTAAGTTAAGGAAATTAGTGGCAAATGATTCAATTTTTGATTTTTGTGCATTCAATTTGGTAGGAATTGGTTATAAAGATTTTTCAATGTGAGTGGTAATTGATTCTGAATAGATAAACAAATTAAAGATTTGATGACTTATTTACTTTGTATTCAGACAATCTAAAACTGAACATTAATAAAATTAAGTGAATCATTATCTTTTCAAGTAATTAAAGCACATTTTTCAGTTAACATGTGCTACCTAACATAACCAACATTAAATTAGTTTTAAAACTTGATAAGGATTTTTTTTTTAATTTCTTGCCTTTTCAATTTTTATCCTGAACTGCAAGTTACCATTGCCTGTTTACTTCCTTGTCTTATGAAAAAGGCCCTTAGAAAGTTAGTTTTGCTTTAAGTGTAAGCTTAATGGCTGTTTGATAGTAAGCTAGATTTTTAGGTTATGTTTTTATTATGATACATAAACTTCTGATTTCTATAAAGATATGGATAGGATATATGTGAATATGATAACCTGGCTATACTATAATATCTGCAACTACATACACAGCTAATTCATAAATTAAATGTATTGAAAACTCCAAGACAGCCAGACCCTAAGGTCAAATGACTATTTTAAACAACATGGCATTTCAATGTTATCTATTTTAAATCTAAATCATTTACCTTAACACTCTGGCACATGAGAAACATAACAACATGATCTTGCACAGTCACACAAATGTTTGCATCTTCAAACACACATATTGGTGAAATGAAACTCTTTTCAGATACATGTTCGTAAGATTTATCTCAAATCTGTCGCCAAAAACTCCCCATACCAACTGCCGTCACCGATAAGGACCAAAATAATCTCGACGAACTGTCAAGCCATGTGTGAAACCGAAATAATTTCACGTGACCGCATCAATTTGTGCTCTAAATGTACTCAACAGCTTCACTCACTTCCAATAAATAACACGCGCACCGACCAGATAACGGTTAATTCATCGTAACGCTGTACTTGCAAAAAAACTGCACTAAATACAATCGCGTTTTTAGGTTAGGTTTACGGAACCAGATTTTTGCACTTGTAACCACATTTTAACGTACAACACACCGTAATTATTCATTTTTATAGCTTTTTTAACCAAATACTACGAGTTTATCACCGAAACTGGAGGAATAAACAATGATTATGCGAGATGAATCGCCCGCGCGAACCTAACCTTGATCACGGCACTGATAGATTTCTAGTTCAAGGTCCTATGAAAGAACTGAAAAGTCACATGAAGGCGTTACACAAACAAAACTGAAATATCATTGCGACCCGCACAGAAATCTATTTTAAGACAAACAACAGATGAAAAAAGCACTAACCTTTACAACCTCAGGTGACGGCTTTATCCATGTAATTTTTGTTGCGATAATCAAACACTTTTAACACAATACACACCTCACGGAAAGCACAAACGTATGTTTTAACACTTTCAAGATGCACTACGGATAATTAAAAAAGGTTTTTCGTAAAAAAAATTAACACTTTTCACGAAACATCACATGTTACGAACTTCACGACAGCAGAACTGTGTGTTGCCATAATATCTTTAACTACTTGTCATTGCTGAGGTTGAGTAGGTAAGTTTGATTACAATGGCAAATAATTATAATCGATTGGAATTTTTGCTTTAGTTTTCTTCGAATCATTTTGCGGAAGTAAATGCATAGTAAGAAATAAAATATTTTTATAAATTTGAATTGACATAAAATGTAACAAACAATGCGATTGTATATTTGTAGGTATACAACCTAGACTTTCATTGTACATCAAATAACGTATGGCATACAATCAACGCTAGCGTGAAATAGCGTCGGCTACTATATTAGTCAATTTTTCAAAATAAGTATTAATTGGGGCAGGTGCTGATGACAATATAAAGCGAAACTTTTTGGGTTTAATGGATTAATGTATATTTTACAGATGTCTCACAGCATTCAAAGCTATGGTTCAAGTGAGGCCAAAATTTCAGCCTTGGAAATAATGAGAGCAGAAGAATCTCCACTTCCAGAGTCCATAACTCAATTGGTTGACCGAAAACCACCCCAAGACCCAAAAATGGAATTACTGAAATGCATTTGTAAAACAGACGACGAGGTAAACATTAGTTGTAACCAACTTTAGTACCTATTTGCATTTCAAGTAATATTCTTTATTTGATCCCAGGTTTTTTAGAAAATAGTTGATTATTTATCATTATTGTATGTGACTCTACCGAACCCATTCATTTCGCTTCCTTAAAATCTCTTACTTGGATATAGGTCGCCTTGGGTAATGTTGAAGTCTTCGGACCCAGGTCGTCTAAAGCAAGTAAAACCTGCTCAGGTGGAACTTTATAGATGACTGGAGTGTAAATGTCACGAACAATGGTAGACCTAATTTGTGGCTTGCGTGTACCATTGTTTGCACATTACAGGAATAGGCTCAAACTTGTGGATAAATTCTGGCCAATTCAATTAAGAATACCATTGATGCTAAGAAAATTAAATTACCTACAGTTAATGAAACAACTTATTCCAATTTTTTATCTGTTACTATGTCGCAGTCACCTATTGACGTACACATTCCCTAAAATATTTTTTTTATTTGGCCTAGTCTTCAAATGTGAAAATATCTCCTACACACGTTGAGGAGATTCTAAGGGAAAAGGAAATACAACTGCGTGAAGAATATGACAGGATATTACAAAGAGAAAAGCAACTAATCAAGGAGAGATATAACTTGATTTTATTGTAAGCATAAACATATTTATTATTTTGACTAGTCTTGATACGGTGTGATTCTGAAATTAGAGTTCTAGTTTAATATTTAATTTTCAATATCATACAGAAATGAACAAACTCGCGCAGCCTACATGCTTCGAGAAGCACACAGGGAAAGGCAAGAAAAAATACATGCGTTACAGTCACAACTACAATGTAAAAACTTAGCAGCTTTAATGTATGTCATGTGCACGGAAAGAAAAAGAAGTAGATTTGAAAAACTACAGATTATCGAAGGTATATTTTAAAATTAATTTTAGTTTTAATTCGTCTCGCCTTTTAAACCATTATAAATTTTTATTACACCCAATATATTGAAACATCCTAAGAAATTTAATGCTATATTGAACGAAGTAGTGAGTCGACTTTTAGTATATTTTATAGAAACTGAAATATCGAAAACAAAATCGATTTAATCCGTGAAGCTTAACTGAACATCCCTAACCGACGCCTCGTGGGAAAATTTATATATCTAGCAACATTGTCAACAAGGCAATCACCACGCAGGTTTATTTTGTGCGTGAAACGAAGCAAAATCTCGCGCACTATTTTCATCAAGCTGGAACTTTGGCACTTTCTATTACTATATTTTCTTTATCATTATAATTACAAAACGAGATTAAAAAATGGCTATTGGCATCTCTGAACAATTTTTGACGTTTGGTATTTCTACGCCTACTTACCGGCTCTGGGCAATGATCGTCTAAATGCGGGTAAAAGGTACTTTAAAATGTTTTTTTCAATAGATTACACGAATTATATCAACGGATTGCATGATATACTGACTAAAGGGCAGGAACTGATTCTTCACTTATCCAGAGGATACAAGACAGCGGCTAGGGTTGATCACGAATGGCGCGAAAAAATGAAAAAAGTTGTCAGCCAGGTAAGTACGTAGCCGCAAGAACCTGCGAGTATCTACTCATATCTACACAGTACTGCCAGGTAGTCAATTGTGTTCTATTTACTGGGCAAATAGCTCGTTGATGCTGAATTAGGTAGGACCAGGACCAGTAAATTCAAAGTTACCTGGCTCGGAATTCCACAATCATGCTTTCCTGTACTTGTAGCGATAGATACTGTTTAGATAATTATACATTCGGTAAAAATCCGCTCGGCTTGGGTCGAATCGAGCAGAGCCGAAGCGAACATGTTTCAACGACGGCAGATACCGAATTGAGTTTGCCGAACTGTGATTGCTTTGGATCGGTTTTGTTGCATGTATTTTTTGAATAAATAAATAAAGGGTGTAAAAAGACCCTTAACGAAGCCGAAAGGCACTTGTTCTCCCCGTCATTGCGATCATTTTTTTTGTTCTGGACCATACCTGGGAACCTTCTAGTTACGGAGATATTTGAGGTCAAAGTTCCAATTTTTTCACAAGTTTTTTTTTAAATAGGTACCATTTTTTAAGGTAACTTTACTTTAATTAACTCCATGACCCGTTTACTATTAAAAGCATCCATCAGCACTAAGTTTTGAGTGCGTTACATTGAGTTTTACCGTAAAATGTGATTTTTCAACCCAAAAAAAAAAGTTGTTTCCCAGCAAAATTTTTTGCGTAAAGTTACTTAGTTTGATGTACAGAATGCTTGGTTGACGGCTTCGTGAAGGGTCCGTTTACACCCTGTAGTGTGGCCCTCGTAATTTAAAATTGTGGTACGACACAGTATTACAGTAGGAAAGTCATCATCATTATTCTCTTGTCCTAATCCCAATGCAGTTTTAGATATTTGGGGTCGGCGGAGCGTATTACGAACCCCCATACTTCTCTATTACTCGTCATCTCTTTTTTTACGGTAGGAAAGTATTTTTTTGTGTAAGTATAGATACGCAGAATCTCGGATTGTGAGATAAGGCATGACAGATAGGTAAGTACCTATAGTAGGTGCACATGAGCTTATCTTAAACTGTTATCATGACGATTCAAGGTCGGTCAATCAAGAGACACCTAGATTAAAGTATCTTGCAGAAAATAAGCACGTTAGAGGAGCTACTGGCTTAATAATAACAGTCACTCGTGTCGATCTTTAGGTTAAGCCGTGCTTGCCTAGATTGGTCCGTGGATGGGTGACCACCCATTATATACTGAGTTTCCTCGAGTGTGGTTTCCGAGAACCAGAGGGTACGTCATGGATGGTCACCTATCCACGGATCTACCTCAACATACATTTACGAGTATTAGCTTTGAAGATCGACCCGTGCGTCTGTTATTATTTAGACACAAGCCCTCAGATCAGACATCAGGCGGGAGATATTAAAGTGCAGCACAAGGTGTCAGACACATCACTGCACTCTCATAGTCCGATTAGACGGCAATCCGACACGACCCGAGAGAGATCAACACAACAGAAGACAGACTTGCCTTCCTCAAAATCATTAAAGTAACTTAACCTCCATCCCCCAGTTCTTGTCTTTCATCTACCACTTCGCTGGTGGCGATCCTGAAACGAACCAGTACCTCATAGACCTGCCCAAGTTGCTGAAGACCGAAGCACCGTTAGACATCAACCCTGAAGAAGACCCCTGCAGTTGTGACGACGACAAGGATGAACCTCCCAAAGACATGCGTAGATATTGTTTTTTTTATTATTTTATGACCTCAATCGCAGGTGGCCTGCCAAGACCTCTTATAGCAGTACTACTTATGCCTGCGGCTTCACCCGCGTGGAGTTCGGTAATTGTCCCACGGGATCATGCTTCCGGGATAAAAAGTATCCTATGTGTTAATCCAGGTAATAAAATATTTGTGTGCCAAATTTCATCCCGATTCGTTAATCAGTTTTTGCGTGAAAGAGTAACAAACATCTATCCTCACAAACTTTCGCATTTATTGTGCTTTCAGTTTACTTCGGTGTGGGAAAAAGATGGAACTAGGCATCCTATGCAGTGTGTTTGGCCACCGGGTAAGGTAAAGGTCATACTATATACTCATTTCTATCGACAAATACTCGTTTAAAAATACTCCTAACCCCCACAACCTCGCGAATAGCAGCCATCTTGTTCTTATTCAGCTGATCTAGGGTATGTTCAATAAAATGCTTATATCTTTGAATCTAAGAGACCTAGAGACGTGCAAATGATCTTATTGCAAAGGTAAATGCCGAGGCTATCAAATTATTGAATACATTTTCCTGAAAAATAAGCAAAGAGCCTAAAAAATTAGAGAATTTGAAATTTTACATAAACATTACTTACTTTTTTAACATTTTCTTCTCTAGTGTAAAATTAACCCCTGAATGTTGCGTATGTTTTTATGTTAAATCAGAAGTATTTAAGTCAACCTACAAAATGATATCAAAATATTGACTCAACACCAGTTATTTTTAACACCAATTTGGAAAGCTCAGGATTTTTTGTTTTCAAAAACTACTGAAAGGAGTTTTAAGCCCGATTTTGACGAAAACTAAAACTGCATCATTAGATTTTTGAAAAATTAATATTCCTGGCCAGGAATCAAACCCATTGATTTCGGAAAAAAAAATACAGACTATTATTACACCATACGATAGTGTCGCTAATAAGGATCAAAGACTGGGAAATAATGACATACTAATCACCAATGACCGTTCTTCTTTACGAGTGGGAGTGAGATGCCAATAAGTAAGTGAGTGGACAGCACCGAGGAAACGCTGCAGGTAATAGATGGTCACCCATCCACGGACCGACCTAGGCAATCACAGCTTAACCTTGAAGATCGACCCGTGCGGCTGTTATTATTTAGCCACTTCACTCACTCACCTTTCTCGCTGGGTCCCTCCATGTTAAATATTGGTGTTCAGCTGCATCCGGTTAAGACTGGAAGCCGACCCCAATATAGTTGGGAAAAGGCTAGGCAGATGATGACTCGCTCACCTTCCTGCCATCTCACTCCCATTCGAAATTTGGTGCCTTATCTACCTGGTCAAACAAAAAATGGAGTAAGTACCTGCAACATTGTAGAGTCAATGCGCTGGGACAGGGCTATGTTCAAATGGCTATAACTCTTAAAATAATTGGTGTCGAGTCAATCTTTGATAACAGTTTGTAGGGTAACTCAAATACTTCTAATTAAACATAAATAAAACATACGCAACGTTCAGGGGTCAATTTTGCACTAGCTTAGAAAAAGTAAAAAAAAAAAATTAAATTTCGTAATTTCTAATTTTTTTAGGAACTTTGCTTATTTTCCAGCAAAAATTATTTAATAATTTGATAGCCTCGGCGTTTACCTTTGCAATAAGATCATTTGCACGTCTCTAGGTCTCTTAGATTCAAAGATATTAGTATTTCATTGAACATACCCTAGATCAAACGATTAAAAATACAATATGGCTGCCATTCGCGGGGTGTGGGGTTAGGAGTATTTACAAACGTGTATTTTGTTGTCGATAGAAATGAGTATATAATATGCCCTACAATAAAGGTAACTGGTAGCCAAACACACTGTAAAGCTCCTGTTTCCCACACAGAACTGAAGTTATATTAAAGTAATGCTGCTATAAAAGAAGTGATACGGGCCCAAGTATCTCTGTCTAGTACAGTCTGTGTCCAACATTATCTGACCCCCTTGAGTAATGGCGAATTTGAACCTTATCGAAAATTTGGAATTCTCCTTCGAGCATTCGATCAATCTTGTTGATTAGCGATTTTAATCATTATCTTGTTATTGTTAAGGTCGAAAGGCTAATGAGAATAAATAAGCAACACGACAATTAAAACTAACAAAGGCGAGGATGGATTAATAAAAAAAAAATTGCGCATGAGTAACACTGGTTATATACCTTTTTATATAGTTTTTTTTACATAGGTACCAATAAGATTAAAATGAGATGTGATTATTTAATCAATTAATGTTACCTCCAATCGCCTGAAACACAGGATTACCTAGTTCAGGTACAAAACATGGGTGAACTTGACGTAGATTTAAGAAAAACTGTAAAATGTTGTACCCCGTATATTTTTTTGAATAAATTGTATTGTAACTGGTTAAAGTGGAAGCGTCAGTGTAGCCCGCGAAATTCAAATTTTCTTACACTTTTTGCAATTTGCAGGTCAGAGTCAGGTTGTATGTGGATGAAAAACGAGTCGCGCAAGTAACACGTATGTAGTTACAGAATTATAATAATTAAAATCAGTAACACAACCCTCTAAGTTCATTTATCCCCATTCATAACTTTTTCATGAAAAAGTCATTCAATGGGTGAACTGAAATGAACATAAAAGGTTGTATTGATTATAATTCTGAAACTACATACATTCGTGTTACTTTCGCGACTCATTTTTCATCAACATACAACGTGACCTGCAAATTGCAAAAAAACGTAAGAAAATTTGAATTTCGCGGGCAACGCGCTTCCATCTTAACTGGTTATCAGCTAATTCCGTGATGCATTTTAACCGTTGCTTGGTGTGCGTTACCCCAGCAGAATAATGTCGAAAATACTAATTTAAATCTTATAGATAATTAGTTGCCCAGATTCTGTAATTGTTGCGCACGTTTTTAAATTTGTTGCCCTTAGTGTTTTTTAGTTATATCACAAAAACATTTCCTGCTGGGGTAACGTTTATAAAGTTATCGCAGCCAGACATTTTTTTAAATGGGAATATTTAAACAAATATTAGCTAAATAATTAGTTTTCTAGACGGGGTAAATGTTGCACCTTATTTTGTATTTGTTATTATTTCATTAGCTGCGAAGTTATTCGAGATCCTGCTGGAGTAACGTTTGTGGTTTTGCTGGATCTCTAAAACGCGGATTCTTATCATCTTTTGTACATAACTTTTTAGGAATTTGTTGTAATTAGTTTTGCAATAAAAAAACCAAAATAATGCACCGTTTAAAGGTTATTTAATTAAATATTAAAAAAAACCGGTCCTAACACTCTAAATAAGAGCTCTAAAGACTTACTTTAAATGTTATTTTGTAGCTTGTAAATGCCTACAAATGTATGTGAAGTTTCATTAGTATCTTATAAGTAAATAACAAATTATGATGATATTCAGTTCTACACGTTCACGGTCAAAATGCGCGCGGAGTTATTTGGCCACCGATAAACCTGTATGTGGATAATTATATAAACTGAATGTTATATCAATAATTAGTTGCTTAGTTCAGTTTTATATCTGTAAAATTTCAGCGTAGTACATAAAATAATTAACGATATTACAAAATAAAAGTAATTAGGAAGTGCAAGACCGCGGTAACCCGACCAAGTTTAGGTGGTTACAAAAAAGCGACCGCGTAGTACATTATGCTATCTTTTAAAATATGTAGGATAGTGTTACAAGTTTAGTACAGATGTGTACATAAGTGTTAAATAAAACTACATGTAATAACTAGGTACGCAAGTTGAGGTAAAATCATGGTAAAATGTACGCATTTAAATACTAAGTAAGTATGTACTTAAATTCCAATAGGTATACAAGTTGTAAACGGACCCTTCACGAAGCCATCAATCAAGTATTCTGTAAGTACATCAAACTAAGTAACTACGCAAAAAATATTGCTGGGAAACGACTTTTTTTTGGGGGTGAAAAATCACGTTTTACGGTAAAACTCAATGTAACTCACTCAAAATATTGTGGTGATGGATGCATTGAATAGTACGGGGGTCATGGAGGTATTTAAAGTAAAGTTACAACCTTAAAAACTAGTATTTTAAAAAAAAGTTGTGAAAAAGTTGGAACTTTGACTGCCAATATCTCCCTAACTAGAAGGTTCCCAGGTATGATCCAGAAGAAAAAAATGATCGCAATGACGGGGAGAACCAGTGCCTTTCGGCTTGCTTAAAGGTCTATTTAAACCCTTAATAGTAGTTTATGCCTTTAAAAAATGTACAATTTTAGATAGGTACCTATCAAAATATACTAATAATAATATTTACCCTGCTCCCCACATCGGCGGAAACCTATTTTTTTTATTTTTAAATGTTATTATTTTTTTAAATTTTAAAAAAAATATAGAATTTGTATTTAAATGAATAAACGAGATAATATTGCAACTATTTAAGTAGATAAATTATGCAAGCTTACCTTGTTGGTGAATTCATCGAGCCACACACACAATAACTGGTCCTCAACAGAAGCAGTCCACATTAATTATAAAAGTAATTAGGTACACACTTATCGATTAACTCTCACGCACTCGTTAAATACTTCCAAAAATAAAAAGCGAAACTGCGGAAGCGCACCCGTACTCTACAAGACGAATCTTGTGACTGAGTGGTCAAGTTTAGTGCGCTATGCAAAAATGAAGTACCCCTTCCCCCACCCCCTCCGCGTCCCACCTGTGGGCTTACCATGAGTTTGAAATGTATTATTCGTTATCGAATACTATCGCCCTGTCTCTTTCATATTCATCGACTGCTTTACGACACGAGAAGTATATCCGATAGTTTTCGATATCGAGGACAGTTTTTTACAAGCAGCTATCATCCGAGCCGCCATTAAGTATGAACAGAACTATAAGTATGTGCAATTGTGCATATAATAGATACCTATCTAATACGTAGCCGAAATATTCTAATAATAATGTTTTTTTAGTACCTACAGATATTATATTATTGTTATGTATTTAACAGTGTAACCGTCTGTACCGAACTTGTAAGGTGTATTATACTAAAAATTTTAGAAGATAGCATAATGTACTACGCGGTCGCTTTTTTGTAACCACCTAAACTTGATGGGGTTACCACGGTCTTGCAATTCCTAAAGACTTTTATTTCATTATCTCACATAATATTGTATCATGTATGTACTACGCTGAAATGTTACAGGTATAAAACTGAACTAAGCAACTAATTATTGATATAACATTCAGTTTATATATCCACATACAGGTTTATCGGTGGCCAAATAACTCCTCGCGCATTGTGACCGTGAACGTGGAGAACTGAATATCATCATAATTTGTTATTTACTTATAAGATACTAATGAAACTTCACATACATTTGTAGGCATTTACAAGCTACAAAATAACGTTTAAAGTAAGTCTTTAGAGCTCTTATTTAGAGTGTTAGGACCTATAGAAGTGTTTTTATATTTAATTAAACCAAATTCCTAAAAAGCTATGTACAAAAGATGATAAGAATCCGCCTAACCATTTCAGAGATCCAGCAAAACCACAAACGTTACTCCAGCAGGATATCGAATAACTTCGCAGCCAAAGAAATAACAAATACAAAATAAGGTGCAACATTTACCCTAGACAACTAATTATTTAGCTAATATTCGTTTAAATATTCCCATTAAAAAACATTCTGGCTACGGTAACGTTATAAACGTTACCCTAGCAGGAAATGTTTTTCTGAAATAACTAAAAAACAAAAAGTGCAACTAATTTAAAAACGTGCGCAACAATTACAGAAGCCGGGCAACTAATTTTCGATATGATTTAAATGACTATTTTCGACATTATTTTTCTAGGGTAACGCACATGTTGCTTGTTATGTGCGATAATGAACTTAATGGAATTTGTGACATGGTTCAAATTCTTTAAAATATGGCGTCTAGAATCACAACTAAGATTTAATTTCAAAAAAGAGTTTTATTGGTCTCATGAGCACTATGTTCTATGGGCCTATGGCAGATCGATATTCATCATTAACTGGGTTCGAAATCAGGATAACTTAAATACAACAAAAAAAATTGTTGACAATGTTTCGGTTTTAATTATTATCTTTTTTTAACTTAAGAACTTAACGAAAGAAGTCGGGAAACATGTTTTTAAATGGGCAGTTTGTTTGTATAGGAATGAAACAACATCATAACAAGTAATAAAAATGTTTATTACTTATTTCATTAAAATATAGGTACTTAAGTAAGTACAAAAAGTGATTAAGTAAATGCTCATAATAAACATTTTAAAAAAACATGTTAATGCGTGGAAGTTTGCTATTTGAGGAGAAAATGGATTTAATTTGTGTATTTTTGTACAGTTTTATAGCTAAGTATATTTATGTAGTGAATCAACATGTTATTTAAATAGAAAAATGGATTTCCATTTATAACAATAACATCACCTCAGAATCTGCAACATTTTAATGGTTTAGCATTCATTGAATTGAGTATTTATTTATTTAGATACATACTTGCCACACTCATTCTTCTCCATAGAGATCTACGCTTTGGAATGGGCAACTGCAGTACTTTCACAAGTTATTATGCCTTGTGTCTGGGACTGTAGCTTCGCCTTCTTTGTTTTTCTGACATTCAAAAGTGCATGTAATGGTCTAATTGAAATAAATACTTTGAGTTTGAGTTTGAGTTTGAAACTTACAGTTTACACCAAAGCGTGTAGCAAGCTAACAGCACAAAATACTTACTAACTAAACTACTACTACTAAACAATTGTATGCAATAATTAAGCATAACTTTACTGCTACTCGTAAACACGTCTAGATCCGGCTACTGAGCAATCAGACAGCAATCAGCAATCATTTACTAATCATTTACTTAATGTGTTTAAAAATACTTTTAAGTACCTAAAAAACGGACCCTTTCTTGGCAATGAGCAGGTGTCAATGTAAGTTTCTGTGCCGGTTTATAGTTTTTAATCCCAGCAACATGCCTTCTCACTGTTTTCACAGAAATATTGTGTTTAATAGCAGTTAAACTAATAGGCTTAAATGGATTTTGAATATGGCTGGTGGGAACAATGACTTGGTAGCGTTCGGATTTTACTCCTGGCCCTGCAGTCTCGACATTAGATAGCGACAAAAATCGGTCGCTAAGTCATATCGTTGTCAAATTCCTTTAATGGATTATCTACTTTATTTCGAAAGGATAAGGTTGAAAATCTATTAAAGAAATTTGACATCGATTACACTTAACGACCGATTTTTGTCGTTATCTAATGTCGAGACTGCAGGGCCTGGACAATTTCGCTGAATACTTCCAGTGTCTCCATAACGTCTGAGCCATAGCCTGACCGTATTTCTCTAAAACAAAAAAAAAACTTACTTATTAAGAATTTGGGGAAACTTGTAAGGGGTGGGATTCCTGGAAAAATAGCCAAATACACGATCACTAGGTTGTATGAAATACTTTCCTATCACACGTCTACAAAAAATCTGTTTGTATTAAGTCAATTTTAAAGTGTAAAATAAAATATTAAATTACTTACCGCTATACAAGGTGTAGTTTTGCATCCTCGTCAAAATTCAAGAGGTTGTCATAAAATAATCAATTTAAATTATGGGATCGGTCAATAATTAATAAACGCTACTTTTTTTAGTTCTTTAAATTTGACAGTATTTCAGAATAATCGCCTTCAAAACAGAAAAAAACGGAATAGGCGGGGGAATGTGATTTAGGGAATAAGAAATGATCGAATAAACGTTTAAGTTGGTTTATGTGTGTGAAAGCGCGGTTATAGGGCGAGGATCAGACACTGGTGGTTCAAACTTACCGATTTCCATAAACAAAATAACAAAAACTTTTTAAATTTTAATATTGATTCGGGTCGAGAATCATTAGCAAACTCTTATGCAAATTTCGCTATCGAAATTTGGTTTGCTGTAAGAAAACCCAATTCTGGGTTAAGCTCGCAATTGTACATAAGCTATGTTATTGTAATTTGTATGTATATTTTTGTTGTTTTGTGTGCAATAAAGAATAAGAATAAGAATTAGCATAGTTACCTCCTTGAATTTGACGAGGATGCAAAACGGCAGTCTGCATAAAGTCTACGTCCAATCTCTTTGATTCCAACATTCTGATCATGTAAAAATATTATTTTATGTTTCGAATAATCACCAAGTTGCGACATGAAGCTTTGATTACAACCAATTCAATAAATGTTACTTAATTACCCGTGATCGGATAATTGGGCGCTTATATACCTAAACTTCTTCCCGCGAAAGAATAATAATTATTGACATTCCTTTCTGAATAAATAAGTAATCCCGGGTTCCCGGGATTGAACAATTTTGTACAAACAACTACCTATAACAAACTTAATGAAATTATAGCAGTGGTTATTTTGATTCAGTATCTTTATTCTATCCAAAACAAATGAAATATCAATAAAAAAATGATACTTAATGTACACAATGTGGTCAAGTAGAGGAAATTGATTTATCTATCTAACAGATTAGTGATCGAATCGATTAATTTATTGTATTTTATACGAACAGAAGACTACGATTCCGGGATCCGGGATTCTGAAAGGGGTTCTCGTGGTTATGTTATTCTTTCGTGGGAATAAAAGTGAAGTTTAGGTATATTAGTGCCCGATTATACGATCACTGTTAATTAGTCTGTTTATTGTACCATTTAAATAATAACAATTTTAGAAAATAAGCCAGATGTTAGAAACTCTTTGGTGTTTGGGAATTATTGTACTTCTTTATTACCGAGGGTCGTCATAAAATTAAGTGTTTTATTGTTTCTTTAAACTTTTGTCAGTAATAGTATAAAGAAGTGTATTGAAGACAATACCTTTTCTATACTATTACTAGTAAACATCTAAAGAAATAACAAAACAATGGAGTCGGACACCATTGTTAAAAATATGCATACTTTGAAATAGTTCCTTTTATTAGCACGGATTAGTGCGGCCATTGTTACTCGCATTAAATGAATCTTTTATGGCTTCAAATAAACAATAGGGTAGCGAGTACTGTTGCTCAGACCCAAAGCTTATAGGCCAGTCACAGAAAAAAGGATTAGCGAAGCTATAATGACTTATTGAGAATACGCGAAATTAACGATTAGGTGAGGGAGGCACTTAACATAATACTCGTTAATAGGCCTTTCAACCTTAACGACAACACGATAATGATTCAAATGGCTTAACAAAATTATTTATTTAAATCCACGAAGACTTGTTATTTGATCCGATGGTCATACATACCGGAGGGTCAGATAATGTTATGTGCATCTGGATTGAGGGCCCATTGTTTTAATCTTTGAGAAAAGAAATAAGACTTATAGGGGAATTAGTTAAAAATAGTAAAAACTTAAAGCGAAAGGCCATAAATTTCTTAAACGTGAATTAAAACTGTTATGATCAAATAACTTGGGCCCTCAATCCAGACGCTTGCGTAAAGTGGCATAGCCTAAATCTCAAAAAGTACTATCTCTGAGTTAATCATTTTTATTTAAAAATTCAAAATGTATGGGTTTTACCCATATATGTACCCTACGCCATTCATACTAGGTATGGTGACCAGAGCTTAGAAGTTAGAAGAAATCTTGCTCTCATTAAATATATCATTCGCCTAATTCGTGGTTCCCTTTTCAAAACGCCGTTATTACAATATATCTCCTTTAACATCCCACTACCTATCAGGCACGCACTTCGCCCACGCCAACGTCCTCTTTTTTCAATTCCTCAAACCAATACCACAACCCTTAAAACTAGCCCATTATTTCTAGCCCTTACCCATATCAATAACATTTTAATGTATGACGAATCTATGGATATTTTTGCAAGTACTGAACTGAGTCTCCTCAACAGTGCTTCTCGATACCTGGAGTCCATTGCCACTCCCAGTACTATCTCCTCGGGGTAAACAAAGTGTATGCCTTATAAAATATAGTTTTATGATGATACTAGTTTTGTTCATTTTATTGTAATTTCATTGTGTTTATTCTAATTCTGTTGGTGTATGTTTTGTTTGCTTTTATTCTTACATATAAGTACCATATTGTTTACTTTCTAATATTATTACTATTTTAAATGTAGTTTTACTTGATTTTTATGTTCAACCAATAACTTGTATGTGTGGTGTAAACTGTCAGTATAAGTTGGTTATAAATAAAAAAATAAATAGTTAAGAATTTCTTAAACATTTGATGAAATTCCCAAATCTGTAGCATATGACATTACACACATTTAAGTGACTAAGTAAATATTTGTGGCTTGAACTGTCTGAAGAGATTGTGTTTGATATTTTGTAGGTATTGTACTAGCTTATGCCCGCGGCTTCGCGCGCGTGGAGTTAGGTAATGTCCCACGGGATCGTACTACCGGGATAAAAAAGTATTCTATGTGTTAATCCAGGTTATAAACTATCTGTGTGCCATATTTCATCTAAATCCGTTCAGTAATTTTTCAGTGAAAGAGTAACAAACATCCATCCATACTCACAAACTTTCGTATGTATAATATTAATTAAATAGGAAGTAGGATACTATTACATAATATTTAAAATCAATGTCGCGTATTACGAGCCAACGCGAAAATCGGGATTTCACGTATATTTACAAACACGTCTACCTCAGAAAAATCATACATACTTACTAATAGGTAAATACACCCGCGCCCCGTACGCCCTGCGTTGCGCCACACTGCGCGCCCACATGCGCCTATCTACGGGAGTTTTGAAGCCCTATATGACTTAGTTGGGGGATGCTTTTTAAAAAACTGTGATATAAGTACTTGTCTCATAATTTTATTTGAAGAGTGTGTCCAGCAAATTTCGAGTCAATCGACCCAGAGAATACAAAGTTTTACAGAAAATCCAATCCCCATTTCACCCTTTTAGGGGTGGAATTTTGAAAAACCTTTTCTTAGTGGATACCTACTCTTCACAAAGAACACACCTTCCATATTTCATGTCTCTAGGACCATTACCTAACTCCACGCGGACGAAGCCGCGGGCATAAGCTAGTACAAAACAAAATATCAAACACAATCGTTTCAGACAGTTCAAGCCACTAATATTTACTTAGTCGCTTAAAAAATAGCTCGTATGAGGATACATTCTGATTAGTCCAAAAAAGTAACAAAATCATAATATCTACCTCACATAATTTTCTCCTATAAAAAATATAAAATCGATTTTCTCTTAAATTATGGCATTTAGAGGAACGGACGATATGTTACTTTTTAATAAAAAAATAGTAAAAAAACTTATTCTAATTTGGGTTAATCTATGAGGTTGAGCCTAGTCAATAAAGCCGAAAATATAGGGCTCTCAGTTCAGACGTTTTAGTCAAATTCAACTTTCATTTACTTTTTAACAATTAACTTTTGTGTCATTGCTTCTTTTTAAATAATTCACAGACGTATCTAAGTAAAATATATTAAAGTCGTATTTATGAATTTCTTCAGATAAATTCATGTTTTGCAGATTCCTCAGTACAGACATTACTGAATTGAGGGCCCTAGTTATACTGCCATAAATTTGTAATGTCATATTCTACAGATTTGGGAATTTCTTAAAATGTTTAAGAAATTCTGAACTAAATTCTTAAATAAAAATGATTAACTCAGAGATAGTACTTTTTGAGATTTAGGCTATGCCACTTTACGCAAGCGTCTGGATTGAGGGCCCAAGTTATTTGATCATTACAGTTTTAATTCACGTTTAAGAAATTTATGGCCCTTTGCTTTAAGTTTCTACTATTTTTAACCAATTCCCCTATGTCTTATTTCGTTTCTCAAAGATTAAAACAATGGGCCCTAAATCCAGATGCACATGATAATGTTGGCCACAGACTGTACTTAGCTTCTCAATTACGTAACACACTCATCTATCGCGATCCGAAAGATTTTTAATGAAATTCTAATCGATTGCTGTTTAAGCTAATTTGTTGAATTGTCATTGAAAATGAGTGTGTTACGCAATTACCCGCAGGACTGCATTCTTAGTCGTAGTGACCACAATTTTACTTTAGATTCGTAAACCTGTGGTTGAATGAAGGGATTGGAAGGGAACCATAGTCGTGGACGTTGGTGCCCAGGGCGTACGGTGACTTATAGTTCCGTGTTGAAATGTAAAACATGTATGTCTGGGTATCATACACGGTGGTAATGTTCTCTTCCAAAAAAGCCACAGCGGCCATCTTGGGAACCTATTCGTCCACCAACTCTTACAGCAGTAATATTATTTCATTCTCACTTTAGAGTGGAAAAAAGATAGAGCTAGACAGGACTTATAGCCCCATCTCTATCTCACATTTTAGTAAGAATAAAGTAAAAGTAATACTGCTATAAGGAGTCCCAGTAAGGCTTGCTTCCAAAGGATTTTAAGTGTCTTTGATTAAACGTTGCTGCTCCGTCATCCGTCGTGCTCAGCTAAACTTAACGCTGTGGTAACGGCCCCGAATCCCCGACTTTCCTTATCGATTAGACAGGCATGTTCTTTGTACAATCTTTATAACCTCAACTCCTCGCAAAACGATGAAGAAAAACATTTTATGGTTATTCACATCTTAGACTAAAAAAAACCCGCACTGGGCCCTTGTGAGTCGTGCCCGTTCTCTCTCACGGAGACGCCTTGTCTCAGAACTAAAAAGTCAAAGTAATGTGTCATCCCAGGTGGTGGTCCCTTCTAAGAAAACGTGTCCCAGCGTAGAACCATTATAAGCTAATTATGCTATGCTAACCCACCCAACTTCCTTTTCCTTGACTACAGCACGCACTGGACAAAAAGAATGGTGGGAAGATTTGGACGCAGAGCATAGTCCATTCGTAGTGTATGGTGACATGGCCGAGTTTACGCCAAACCAGAGACGAGAGACCCTCAAAAGTCTTAAGGCCAAGAAAATAAAGGCTAAGAAGAGCGCGCCCAAAGAGTGGAAGGAATTATGTATGTTGGTGATGGTTCTAATTAGCTTTAAAGCCTGTAAATGTCAGAGCAGCGGAGGCAAGAGGAGCTCATGGCTAAATAATAACAGCCGCTCAGGTCGATCTTTAGGTTAAGCCGTGCTTGCCTAGGTTGGTCTGTGGATGGGTGACCACCTATTACATACCGAGTTTCCCCAAAAAAAGCACGTTAAGCCATTGGTCCCGGGTGTCATTTGTAGATCTTTGACAGTCGTTAGGTAGTCAGTGGCCCAAAAAGTCTGACAACCAGTCTTACCAAGGGGTATCGTATTACTCAGTACTAACTGGGTTGTGGAGGTCAGATAGGCAGTCGCTTCATGTAAAGTACTGGTATTCCAATAAAGTTGGGAAAAGGCTAGGCAGATGACCTCTGCTCTCAAAACGGTGAAGGAAAATAGCGAAAGGATACCGGCAACTGGCATATCGTGGTACCAAACATTTGGAGAAGTGTTACTTCCACTAAATCGCACTGGGCCCGCGTCGTGGATTATATTTAGCCCAGTTTCTCAAAGAGGGAAGACCATTGTACCAGAAGTGGGAACTTTAGCCATTCTTAGTCATCATCTGCCTAGCCTTTTCCCAACTATATTGGGGTCGGCTTCCAGTCTAACCGGATGCAGCTGAATACCAGTATTTTACATGGAGCGACTGCCTATCTGACCTCCACAACCCAGATAGTACTGGGTAATACAATACCCCTTGGTAAGACTGTTTGTCAGTCTTTTTGGGCCACTGACTACCGAACGACTGACAAAGATCTATAAATGACAGCCAGGACCAACGGCTGTTATTATTTAGCCACGAACCTTATAGCCACTCTTAGTACGCCTCAAATTACCAGCCTGTGTGTGTATTTAACAGGCTGATCATAAATTAGCCAAACACTTACACAATATCTTGGGTGAATTTTATACTCTGACTGCTTACTTTTTCAGCCTTCAAGGACATGTTCATGAAATCAAAGTGTGTCCATTTGAATAAAATAAAATCTATGTACCAAGATAAGCTGCCTAAACCGATAAAGTGGGAATGCCTACGTTCACCTGACAATGGGGATTTGACAGGCAATTCTAAAGTGGTATGACTGATTCATAGTAAAATAGAATAGACGTTTATTATTTCCATGTAATACAGGCTTTTTTAAGAGGCGGAGGACTTTATATTAAAACTAGCTGTGCCTGAGTTGCAATGCACCTTTTTTTACCCTACCCTAGCTACTTACCTACCCTAGTCCCTACCCTACCTACCAGTGGTGAAGGTTTCTTACAACTCGATTCCTATCGGATTCCCTTTAAAAAATGGCACAATCAGTATTCTTAGACAAATAATATAATCACATTAAAGATTATGTACTCTTACAAAAATTGACCCTTCGCTACTGCTACCTACTCGTACCCTACCTACCTACCTTATAGAATCATTCCATTTATATTCATTTTAATATTCATGAAATTTTGATTTATTTGTCTGACCATTTTATGTCATTTAATGTTTGAATATGATTTCGGGCTTGTGGCGACCGCGGCGGACGCGTACATGGCGTAATCTGGAGGTCCAATTTGCACACACTCTTCGCAGTAAATGAGGCTGTATTTCGGCAATAATGCGATAAACCTTCGTGCTTCTAAAAACATACTCCTTGAAATTCCCTCACATCGTACTGGTTTTATGTCCAATTCTTACGCTGTCTCAACTATAAAGCTGTGGAACGCGCTACCCCTTGGCATTAAAAAAGCTGAAAGCAAAATGGCTTTCAAAAGAACAGTTCGGAAGTACTATTTGTATTCAGACTAAATTGCTCACAAGCTAGTCATTAGTAGTCATAGTAATTACTATAAGGTTTCTCGTATATCGGACTATTTGTATGTATTATAATATATATTAGTTCATTTAATTTTATTTGTAAGTATGTGTATTAATATGTACCTATTTGTGTAGGTATATCAATTTATGTTAACAAAATGGTAAGTATTTTTCTTATTTTTTTTTGTACTCTATCACAAAGCTGTCCTATTTGACTCAAAGGTTAACTGGTAGAGAATGCCTTGTATGGCATTAAGTCCGCCTATGTACCACTTTTGTACATGAAGTTTAAATAAATAAATGTTGGTTTCCAAGTGCTCAATTATTTCAGATTTATCGGCGTAAACATGCGACTGTACATAACCCCAAAGAAAATAATCTAATGGCGTCAAATAGTCGGTCCAGAACTTAACTACGAGTTTGGTGCTATCACTAGCGTCCATCAATCTCTGTAGCATGCAAGGACAACATACACAATATAAGAACATTTACTACATTTTCACTCAGACTCTGTGTTTCCCGGTAGCTATGGGCAACCGATCAGAACGAGACGTGTGCCAGCCGCGCGTACACTTCGGCCGAGATCTAATGGGTGTAAAAAGACCCTTAACGAAGCCGAAAGGCACTTGTTCTCCCCATCATTGCGATCATTTTGTTGTTTTAGACCATACCTGGGAACCTTCTAGTTACGGAGATATTGGGGGTCAAAGTTCCAACTTTTTCACAAGTATTTTTAAAATACATGATTTTAATGTAAGACTTTTACTTTAAACACCTCCACGACCCCCGTACTATTCAATCCATCCATTAGCACAATGTTCGGAGTGCGTAACATTGAGTCCTACCGTAAAACGTGTATTCCACCCCAAAAAAAAAATCGTTTCCCAGCAATATTTTTTGCGTAAAGTTACTTAGTTTGATGTACAGAATGCCTGGTTGACGGCTTCGTGAAGGGTCTGTTTACTCCCTGTATAAACCATACCTAGCTCTCGGTTTGGCTTAGACATGTTCGTCTCTGTCTTTAACTTGCAATTTGACAGCTGTGCCTGTGACAGGAATATCGCTTAGCAACAGTAATTGCTAAGCTAAGTAACGTTTCTAAATCTCGACCTCATTTCCATGATTATAAACAACAAGAGTTCCTGAACGCTGTAAAAGCATGTTATGACCGGTCTTCAGCGTACGCCGCCGCCGGTACGGAGCGCCGGTTTCGCCCTGAATAAGGGCCTGGAGACAACACCACAGCGCGGCGTCGTGCCGCGGTGCGGTGCCGTGTACGGTGCGCCGCGCCGGCTCACGGCAGAAACCATCGATTCAAAAGTGTACTCTAACTCTTTGCATTAACTGTCAGACGGGCAAACCGTGAGCCGGCGCGGCGCATTCTTATTCTTATTCTTTATTGCACACAAAACAACAAAAAATACACATACAAATTGCAATAATATAGCCTATGTACAATGGCCAATACCCAGAATTGGGTTTTCTTACAGCAAACCAAATTTTGATTGCGAAATTTGCATAAGAGGATACACCTATGTGCATTAACAGAACATCATTACTTAAATTGATTAATTTTATAAACTAAACTACATACATACAGTATAATATACGTAATACATACAATATATATTCAATACAATGTCTATATGTAGAATCCTATTTACCTACATATTGATCATTTCGACAGGCATCGTGCGCATCGTACGCGGCACCGTCCCGCGGTACGACGCCGCGCCGCCGCCGTGGCGATGTGTCCGGGCCCTTAGCCTTAAAATGTGCTTTGTGTTCTCTTTCAGTCAATACCGTTCATCCATCGAGGAGCGAGTGTAGATATACGTGGGACTATGGGCTCTATTCTCAAGATGATGTGAGTCCCTTCTTACTGTTTCCTCTTGTATCCTCCTGCCCTTCATCATAGTTAGCCCGGAGCTCATAACACTGTCACTGCTGAAAAAAGCCACCTCTCTGTCACGCGGGCCCAGTGTGGATTATCCTGCTATAGGACAGGCCCGAAGGCACCTAAAAAGCCGATTCCTGCCAGCTTCCCTTCGGGCACTCTGCATAGTGTCTAGGTGTATAATACAGCGTATATAGAAAGGCGTGATCATATTTAGGGGTGCGATAGAGACCATCAAACTGAACAACTTTCTCTAGGGATCAACATCGTCAAGGAAATAAATAATCAGCATACATTTGGATCGAGTTTACATAATTATCCAACCACATAAGCTCAAAAACACCCGTCTATTCCATGTTGCATAAATTAAAAGAGAATTAAATGTAAATTAAATTTCAATTAAAAGCAAATTAAATGTCAATCAAAAGCAAATTAAATGTCAATCAAATTAAATGTCAATTAAAATAGATGTCAACTAAATCAAATGTCAAATAAAGTTAATGTCAGTACCATATCAAACAATTCACACACAATTTATCTGGAATCATTCAACTTTAAATCGGATACAGAATATAAACATTTCTCTTATAGGAAGGCTTTCAGTTTTGCCTTAAATAAGTTTGTGTTATCTGATCAAAGTTTTTAAATCAGTAGGTAACTTATTATATAACTCTACTGCTTGGTAACGTGAACAATGCTTTGCTATGTTAAATTTAGGCACCATTATATTTTTAATAACTTTCCTTCGTGTGCTCTCTCTCAGCTGTCTTTCTTTTTGTGATTCATATTGATGTATATATTTTCAAAACTTGCTTAACAGTACCAGTACATACAAACTTAGAACTGTAAAATCCCTAATATCTTAAAGTATTCTTTGCATGAATCACGCTGTGAAATTTTGACAATGGTTCAAATGGCACGCTTCTGAAGGATGAATGCTCTTTGGCAGTTGTAGTTATGGCTATTTCCCCAACACATGATGCTGTACCTTAACCTAGATTCAACCAAAGCATGGTAACACGCTTTAAGTTGCTTCAAATCTATTTCATCCCTGAGGCTCCTAAGTGCATAACATGCTGAGGATATAGACGAATTAATAGCAGCAAGCTCCTGTTTCCAGTTTAGATTTGAATCAATGTTTATACCTAAGAATTTTACCTCATTTACTAATCATATCTTGTCTCCTTTCAATGTCTCATCTATAGTATCGGTGTAACGAGATGTAGTCTTAAATAACATTATATTTGTTGTATTTGTATTAATTAGTAAATTATTAGTTTTAAACCATTCAGAAAGATTATCTAGACTTTTATTTACTTTTGTGGACAATTCTTTTAAATCATGCGCTCCAATTACAGTGAAACTTGGTTAAGTGGGACCTGGATAAGTGAGAAACCTCCATAGCTGGAACTCGTGCTGAGGTCCCGACACTTTAGCACTGAATTACCTCTGTTAGTGGGACAAAGCAAACCTCTACATCTGGGGTTCGTTCTTTTGATTTTTTCGTCATAGTTACCTCTATAATTGAGACAGCGAGTGTATTTTACCTCTTCTACTGAGACTAGGTATATTTTAAAGAAAACAATTTAGAAAAAGTATTTCTAAATTGTTTTAAATTTAATAGGAATTCACCTCTGTAACTAAGATAACATCAATTTATCACCTCTCTAACTGGCACTATACTGCATATAAATTTCCGGTTTGTTTACTAATTCTTAGTCTAATATCAACAATTGGTGACCAAAACATATTTGATAAAAAAAATCACATTGAAAAACTGCTGCTTTTGTACTGTTTATAAAAAACGTGCTTGATTATTTTTGTTTAATAACTTTTTTTGAATAATGTTTACATAATACGCCACTTTATTTAATAATCGCATCTCTATCCTCTATTAATTGAACCCTCTGTAAATGAGACAGATATTTATTTATACCTGGATATCTGACACACTGGGTAAGTGGAATACCTCTTTAAGTGAGACAAATGTGCAGGTCCCTTAATGTCCCAGTTATCCAGGTTTCACTGTATTACGTTTGTGATTGTTTGCCAAACAATTTTCTGCGAAATTAAGTTTATGCTTTCTGCTGTTATGCAGAATAATATTATGACATAAATAGTTCTGCTATAAAGAATAGACCCCTCTTCATTGGACGACGAGAATCTTTCCGCCCTGTTCTTCAAACCTCAATAATATGATTGCAGCGCCTTGGGGCCGGCTGCAGCGCCCGTTCCGACGAAGACAGAACTCCTTGGCGCGAGGGATTCCATAGAAATCGCTTCCATGACCAAAGTGGTAAGACATAGGTGTTGGTCGACAAATTGATTAACGATTTAGAAATAAGTCAGTTTAAAAACTAAAAAACCCGAATGAAACGCAAATAAACAAGCGCATTTGGCCCCATTGAAATATAAAATTGTTAAAACATGGAATGGGTCCCGCCTGGCACTTCCCCCTTAACTAAACATACCTACATAATGTTTTCAGCGAATTTCTTTAAAACCGGATATGCCAGAACATCATCACCACCCGGATGAAAATGTGGTACTTAACATCGGAAAGCAACGGGTAAGTTTCCTTTGATTATAATCACCCACAATGAAATACTTTCAAAAATCGGAACAGCATAAATACACCGTGACTTTTTAGTCGTCTTACAACGGCAGTCCACTTCTTGTATCCAATGACTACTAAGCATTCCAAAAAAAAAATAGGTAATTATGAGATTTTAATAATTTAAAAATAAAAATATTATGACGCATGACGTAGTTAAAACACCCTGTTGTGAGCGATGATCTACTGGACTCGAGCGCTGGGTAGGTATATTCTCCTGTTTGACACGTAAACATCATTAACAGGATGTTTCATAATTTTTTCTAATGTTTATTTATTTTTCTTTGTACCTATTACGGTAGATAAAAAAAAATGCGCCTAGAACTATTTTATGTCGGGCACATTGAGTGGACCACCTTTGTAAGACGACTAAAAAGTCACGGTGTATAATCAGCCTACAATGTTCCCACAACTGGGACACAACCATACAGGCCTCCTCTCTATGAGAGGGAGCGAACTGTAATCCACCAAGCGGGGTCAGTGCTGATAGATGTCACTTGTCTTCGAATTTATGGTTCTAGAATATACCGGTTACCTCACGATGTTTTCCTACACGGTTTTGTGAGCAGTGCTGAGTGGTGTAACTTACACAAAGAAAATTCTTATTCAATTCTCATTCTTTATTGCACACAAAAAAACAAAAAATATACATACATACAAATTGCAATAACATAGCTTATGTACAATAGCGAGCTTAACCCAGAATTGGGTTTTCTTAGAAAAGTGCGTCTTTGGGTTCGATTCATACACACGACTTAGACAACTTAGTCGGGGGCTCGGAGCTGCTCTTAAATTAATAGTATTTATTACCTATATTGTCTATCTAAAGGGTGTAAAAAGACCCTTAACGAAAACGAAAACCACATATTCTGCCCATCATTGGGATCATTTTTTTGTTCTGGACCATACCTGGGAACCTTCTAGTTACGGAGATATTGGGGGTCAAAGTTCCAATTTTTTCACAAGTTTTTTTTTAAATACTACTTTTTAAGGTTCTAACTTTACTCTAATTACCTCCATGGTCCGTTTACTATTCAAAGCATCCATCAGCAATAAGTTTTGAGCGCATTATATTGAGTTTTACCGTAAAATGTGATTTTTGACCCCAAAAAAAAATTTCGTTTCCCAGCAAAATTTTTTGCGTAAAGTTACTTAGTTTGATGTACAGAATGCTTGGTTGACGGCTTGGTGAAGGGTCTGTTTACACCCCGTATATCCTGTGCCAACAGATTTGCAAGATTTTTGAATTAAGTAACTGGTAAGTCTAATTTATCACGCGAAGGGGCGAAGGTGGTATTTTGGGGGACTGTCTTGTATTATTGACGTTCAAAAACTACTGATTTTCAGCCTAATTTGAATAAACGACTTTTGACACATTCATGATAGAGTTACTATCGCGAATTGGTGGGCATTTGTACAGGTTAACAGTATTTGTAAATTATACACCGTGACTTTTAGTCGTCTTACAAAGGCGGTCCACTCAATGAGCCCGACATAAAATAGTTCTAGGCGCGATTTGTTTTTTTACCTACCGTAATAGGTACAAAGAAAAATAAATAAAACATTAGAAAAAAATATGAAACATCCTGTTAATGATGTTTACGTGTCAAATGGGAGAATATACCTACCCAGCGCTGAAGTCCAGTAGATTATCGCCCTCAACAGGGTGTTTTACGTCATGCGTCATAATATTGAATAATATTTTTATTTTTTAATTATTAAAATCTCATAAATACCTTTTTTTTATGAATGCTTAGTGGTCATTGGATACATGAAGTGGGCTGCCGTTGTAAGACGACTAAAAAGTCACGGTGTAAATGGGTAGATAATATTTAAGTATAAAATATAAATAATAATAAGACCAAAGTACGTACTTAAATAGAGGTAGCTAGTGATTTTTATTTAAGTACATTAAACGCGTCAAACTGCTTCGTAGCTATAGTGGTCGCAAGCGCCACTGCTGAGCATGAGGCAAAGTGTTATTGGGTTTTTCCATCAGGAATTTCTCGGTTGGTGGCAATAGGCTTGCCCCCTATAACATGGGACCTTAACATAACTGGTGATACGCGGGTGTACTATAGGGTATACCTTAGCCTTTGGGTCTGCCTTAGCCTTTGGGGATTACAGGCGTGATGTAATGTATTATGGTTTACTTTTCAAACAGGTATCTTTGTTCACGGACTATGGAAAGGATAAGGACAAAACAGTGGAGATACAGTAATTATTCTTTTTAATCCAAGTTACTTACTTTACTTAAGAGGTAGTAATATATTTTGAGAGTAAAGCCTAGCGGCGCTTAGCCCATACAAACGGATTTCCCTATTTTCTCCCTTGAAAATAAACTTTTACCATAAGTTTAAAAAATAAAAAATACAAGTACTTATGGGAAAAAAAAAACGAAACAAAAAGACATGGATAATATTATACATTACTAGTTTTAAATGTTGTCTATGACACTCGGCGATAATGTAGCTCACCGTTATAGCATTAGTGAAAAAATAATCGGAATCGTTTTAGTAGTTTCGAAGATTACTACCTAAATACAAACGATACGACTTTTAAATGCACATCAAAAAACTTGTCACCCGTCAATTTATTTACTGTATCAATTAAATATTTTTTACATCAAAAATACTGATACACTGGCATCAAATTTACCACAGCGTACAAAAGTAATACTTGTAAGTATTATATAAATAACAAAATATTTTTGCAACATGCTTTCATCATAAAAAAGGCATTGCGGCAAGGACAACATAGCAAGAGCGAGCTCGGGACTTTCGGGGTGCCACTTTAAACCCTGCTACGCTAGGCTCAGTTTCACTTAAATAAATTGCCATGTACGTTAAAAAAGAGAAACTTTGTTTTAACAAGAATGAATTACAAAGTTTATTGTGCGCTAGTTCTTATTAGATATCCGTTCATAAAAAAAGCACCGCTTTTTAATTAACAGTGATTCGTAAAATATTTTGCTATGCAATCAGTATTTTTGATTAGGATTGGGATTTTTTTTATGTAACATATGAAGATTTTTTTATTTACATTTATATAATACTAGCCGATACAAACTTACAAAGTGTACCTCTTCATAATATTATTAAGTTTAGATATAGTAAGAAAATATTATGCTCTAGTTTTATTTTCCAGAGGAGTACATTTTTATGGGCGAAGCTCCGCTATCCTGTCCTCTTAATAATCAAAGTGCGATTCATGCAACTATACTTTGACTATACTTTCCTGAGTAAAGCTGTCGTTTTATACGAAAACAAAAACAATAATGAATAATGTTCATACTTATTCGAATGAAAATTTTACTTCATAAAACAAATTACAGTCAAAGCTTACACGTATACGTTGCGTTTATAGGTCCCGTCACGTAAAAAGAACGCTGACCGCTCAAATAAACTTTCCCATTTTTTTTATTCCAGCCTTTTCCAAAGCACTAAGTAGCTAGTAAAGTACCTATTACGATTCTACAATGAAACAATTATACTTATATTATAAAACAATAGCGTAGTACTTTAATTTGCGACTGTATTACGTGCGCAAACACATCCCCTCCACTGTCGCTCAGCGTTCTTTTTACGTGACGGGACGTATACCTTGAGTGAATTACGTACGGCTTCCTGTGCTGGCTTAGGCACCTCGCGCTCTATCCGGCCGCGCACAGGGTCGTCTTTGGCCAATTGGAGGCCCTGGGCACTTTAGAGTAATGGGGCCCTTATAAGATGTAAGAAAGAGCAAGCGAAGCGAGCTCAAATGTTTGCAGCTCGACTCTGACTCTGATAGGTTAGGTTTCCTTGTGACAAGTTCATACGAAAATCTAAGTAGTATGTAAATGAGCATGTGCATCTTCACTGGGGGCCCATTTTTTTAATTCTTGCAGAACAAAATAATACTTTTAAGGGAAATTAGTTAAAAAATTGGTTGTCTGTAAATTTGGTTTACGGACGATAGTTTAACGTGACAACGTCCGTCATAACAAAACATTGATGAAATGATTGCATACTTTTATGAATAAAATTGAATCATTTTTATTGAATTTTCACTATTTTGTATGGATACAAAGAAGGAGTGAAATAAAATCTACAACTTAATTGATAAATTTACTTTTATTTGGCGCAAGCGTACAATGAGCGTAACGGGACAATGAGTGTAACGGGACAATGAGTCATCCTTTTTCGTACATGCAGCCGGCGTTCATCGATTTATTAGACGTTGTCACGTCAAAATATGGAACTTGAAGCAAAAGCACAACTTTTGGCCGCAGAAGCTTGGACCAGGACGAAGGTTGGTCGTACGACCGGGTGACCAGTTTTATTCAAGATAGCGGTCGGTCGTGACCACGTAGTGCGCGAGGTCCCTAACACGCAGCAAAGCGTGCCGATTAGGCGATTAAACCATCGAGTTTACGTTAACTTTATAACCTTGACTCTTGCAGCGCCTTTATTGTCTCGTAATAAGGGCGATTTTTGTACTTCGAGTGTTTTAGATTTGTAACAAATATCTCGTTACAGTAAATCAAAAAAAAAGGCAAAGGATTCTGCGTTCAATGCGAGTAATGAGAGTATTGATGACGAGCTGTCAGTACTTGGGTATGTTATTATCATTTTTTGTGTACTTTGGTCCACTGGTGGTCAAAGGTTTTCCCACAAGTATTATTTGGCCTGCCTCTTTGGTCTAGTGGTCGCAAGCGCGACTGCTGAGCATGAGGTCCTGGGTTCGATTCCCATGTCGAGCAAAGTGATATTGGGTTTCTCAGTAGCAGCCACGTAATCTGGAATTGCGCCCGGTTGATGGCAATAGGCTCGCCCGCTATTACATGGGACATAAACAGAACTGGCGAAATGTGGGTGTACTATTAGGTACCCCTCTGCCTAACCCTTCGGGGATAACAGTCGTGAGGTTATGTCCTGTATTATTTGGCCTGCCTAACATCCACCATTTAGGTAGACCTAGGTTCATACAAAAAAAAACCAGTCCCTATGGAATGCAAACCTTATGCAAGCCGCACCATGGTTGGGTTGGCCTGATTCAGCAAGTTTCAGTACAACCGAGCGGTAGTATACATAAGACTGGCTTCTGCCCCCGGCTTCGCCCTCGTGAATTTCGGTAATTGCCGCACGGGATCGTACCACCGTGATAAAAATCCAGGTTTTAGACTATCTGTGTGCTAACATTTTCGTGTGAAATCGCTAAATATGCGACATAAACAATTATATCTTTTGATGAAGGGGTAGCTCACCTGAGTATTTTATATTAATTTCAGCTTAATACTTCCACGACTTCCTGAGAGAAAAAGGACAAAAATTTATCATATAAGGGTTCCGTTTCCGGTGAGGTACGGAACCCTTAAAAATTTCGCAATAACGGGAAGAACAAGTGCCTCTAGGCTTCGTTGAGGGTCTTCTTAATTGTGAAACACAGGCGTGTGTATTGATTAATTAATAGAAATTAAAAAACCTGTTACCTCTTATGCGCAGGAGCGTCCACACCGACAGTCTGCAAATGATTCATAATCGTCACCCTGAACCAGATCACACGATTAACTACGAGAGGGTATGAATATTCCTAATTTTGTATTTATTTATTTGAACAGCTACTTGCTGCACTTACAGTTTGCACCAAAGCGTGCAGCAAGCCAACAGCATAACATTTACTAAATAATTTAACTCATAAACTTATCAAGATCCGGTTCCTGAGCAATCAGGCCGTTTAGTAGATTCATCGCAAAATGTTCTCTGATAACTTTTTAATGTCTGTTTTTCTGACTAAATTGACAAGTGAAAATGTCAAAACTGACTTAAATCCTATTGAAATCTATGTCAGTTTGCCATTTTTACTTGTCAATTTAGTCTCCGAGATTAAAAAACAGACTTTAGACTTATGTTCCTGCTAATGCACATGCAATGCATTTGACGGCGCGGTTGGCGCAGTGGCTGAGCGATTTACTGCTGCGTTGCGTGTCACGGGTTCGATCCCCGCACGGATCAAATATTTGTATGGCCTACAGATAGTTGCTCCGGGTCTGGCTGTTTATGTATATGAGTTTTAATGTTTGTAAACGCACCCACGATACAGGAGAAATTCCTAGTGTGGGGCAACGTTTTTTAAAAAGAAAAAAGAAAATGCGTATGAAGTTTCATTAAAATCGCAATCATTTGGAAAAAAAGGACTTGAAAGTTTGTATGAAATGCCGTATGTCGTAAATGGTCTTAACTAAACCAGACGTCTGTGGTACAAAAACATTAACATCGTCTAAATCTCGTAACAGTAATGCAATTTACATGCTAAAGTTGTGTTTGACCGAGTTTTACTATTTCTCAATTCAGAAGCCAGAAGATAGCATGAATAATATTAATATTGCATCTGGTAACACACTCGCGATTTATAAATTAATAATTTTCAAAATCTAGAGAATATTAATAGTTTTGTTTGTAGATTGATTTCAGAGCCTATTAAAATATACTGAGTAACAAGTTAACCAAAGATTTGTAGCACACTGGGAACTTGCTGACACTTTTTTGGCAGGCGCGACAAAAATCATCTTATTCTTTCTCAGGGACCGATAAATGGGGTTAAGATTAACCATTATACAGGTTAACCCTTATAATTTATGGGTTAACTATTTTAATATTGATGATTAACCAGAATAAAAGAGACAAAGCACCAAACGCGGGGTAACTCCATCACTTGCATATTTTTATGTATTAATATGAACTCTTTGCGTAAACCGGTTATTATAGTTTGATTAACCCTATAACAAGGCTTAACCTTTACTCTAGGGTTTTTCACTTAACCCTAAAAATGTATTTATTTAGTTTAGTACATGGAGGACAGCTAATAAAAACAAACAAAAAAGGAAACCATAGTCACCAGAAAGCCAATTACAAATCCTCACGTATAGACTAAAAAATTAAAAAATACCCGATTGGGGGGGGGGGTTACTCGGGTAATTTTTTTAAATTTTATTTACGGGTAACCTTTTTGGTACCTGCTCCTCATTGCTGGTCTCAGTTCGTCTTTTGAATTTAATATCTTCCAGTACTTCAGTCAGTGTAAATAAAGCTCAGAAAACAAGGCACCAATCTTATAAAACTTGGATAAAATTATGAACAAAGAAATAAAAATATACTACATCATTATCGTCATCTAAAACAATCCCCCAGGTCTGTCCCATGGAGAAGTGCCAACGCCTCCAAGTGGACTCCTTCATGAGGTCGTTGCCACCGTACATGAGAGCCAATCCTTTCACGCACTTCGAGCAGACCTTCGAAGAGTACGAGACTTGCACACCAGGTATAAGTCATCTTATCATCATCCATTATTAAAGCAGTGATAGCCTAGTGGTGAGACCGTTGGACTGCTACGTCATAGGTCTCGAGTTCGAACCCAAGACACGCACCTCTGATTTTTCGGATTCTTGTGCGTATTGTATAATTACCACTTGCTTCGGTGAAGGCAAACATCGTGAGGAAAACAGCATGCCTGAAAGATATTTCTCGACGGCATGTAAAGCCAAGTCAGAGGCCCATGGGCGGCATAAAAACTCTGACACCAGGTTCGGCAATAACCACACGATAGAGAAAGAAGCTCATCCTTTATTTATATTTTCTACGCATTCTTTAAGAAAACATAAAATAATAAAAAAGAGGAAAGATTTGTATTTTTGTGGTGTGTGTGTGTGTGTGTATGTTTGTAATGAATAAACACGAAAACTACTGTGCCGATTTCAATTTTTTTTTCACCATTTGAAAGCTACATTATCCCTGAGTAATATAAGCTATATTTTATCCCAAAATGTTTAAAAAATAAATGTCCACCCGTGCAAAGCCGGGACGGGCCGCTAGTAAAATAATAAAAAAAGATGGTCCACCGGTGTCGGAAGCCGGGTCAAAGCTACCGGTGAGTATGGCTCCAGAGACAAATCATTTTATCAAAATCATCATTATTTAACATTTTCCCAACTATGTTGGGTTGGGCATCGACTCTTCCACGCGCGCCCCTATTGGCCTTAACGTGGCCCGAGACGCGGGCCGGCATTAGCCGTGATTATTATGTATAAGAAAGATATTAGATTAGATGTGACACTTCAACTACAATGACACTTCAACCAACAGAGCAACTGGGGATGCTGAAACAACGCATTGAAAACAGGATGAACAAGGAGTCTAAAAAGGGGGTAAGTAATAAAGGGTGTAAATAGACCCTTAACGAAGCCGAAAGGCACTTGTTCTCCCCGCTATTGCGGTAATTTTTTGTTCTAGACCATACCTAGGAACCTTTTAGTTACGGAGTTATTGGGGGTCAAAGTTCCAACTATTTCACTGTTATAACTTTACTTTAAATACCTTCATGACCCGTTTACTATCCAATGCCTCCATAAGCACAATGTTTTGAATGCGTTTCATTGAGTTTTACCGTAAAAGGTTATTTTTCACCCCAAAAAAAAAAGTCGGTTCCCAGCAATAATTTTTATGTAGGGTTATTTAGTTTGATGTACTGAATGCTTGGTTGACGGCTTCGTGAAGGGTCTGTTTACACCTTGTATATGATATAATTACAAAATCTCTAATATTTACAAGATATAACAACTGAATCTATAATTTTATTTGATATAATGATCAGCTCATATAATAAACGATTGGTATAATTTAAAAATTACTAATTTTTATAAGCAAAACATATATTTAAAATCGTTTGATATACCACTGAAAAGACACCTATTTAGTCTAATATGATAGAAACTGCACGCTCGATCGCCTTCGCGCGTTAATGGTCACTGTTCTAACCTAACCCAAATGATTCATCAACAATAGAGGGGATCTGGCGCTCGGCGGCCGCTCCCGCTTGTGAACACATATGTAAAGAAATTATATCAACAGTTGATATATCTCACGTTTATTACATCTTGTTAACGTTATTGAAATGAAAATAAAGGGTGCTAAAAGACCCTTAACGAAGCTGAAAGGTACTTGTTCTCCCCGTCATTGCAATCATTTTTTTGTTCTAGACCATACCTGGGAACCTTCTAGTTACGGAGATATTGGGGGTCAAAGTTCCAACTTTTACACAAGTTTTTTTTTAAATGCATGTTTCCAATGTAAGATTTTTACTTTGAACATTTCCACGACCCGCGTACTATTCAATCCATCCACCAGCACAATGTTTTGAGTGCGTTACATTGAGTTTTACCGTAAAATGTGATTTTTCACCCCAAAAAAAAAGTCGTTTCCCAGCAATAATTTTTGCGTAAAGTTACTTTAGTTTGTTAGAAGGGTCTGTTTACACCCTGTATACCAAATAACTTAATATGATACGAGACGCACCCCTAAAAAGGATCAAGATTCTGAAAGCGGTCTGGAGAGTCCTCTGTCGGAGTGGTACAGCACTGGTGTAGCAGTCCAGACGTCAGAAGTCATTGTCCTGCCGCCCTGCGCCTGCCATGATGAACTCCCGAAGTCGCCTGAGCCCAAGGACCGTGTGTTTGATCGTAAGTAGACATTGCAGGGCTACCACTACCTCTTAAGACAGTATTATTTTAGTATGTGAAAGGGAGGAGCTACGCAGGTGGTATAGTTCTATGTCTTTCCACACTAAGGTCTGATTAAAATAATATACTGCTTTAAGAGTAGTGGGAGGCTCCCACGTACAAAGAGAGGAGAGACCGTCAAAGGATTTTTTACAGCTAAGTGTATGAGTTACGGCGCGTTCGTGTTCCGTGCGAGCCTCAAAGAGATGTCAGCAACAGCAAGGGCCGATGCCTGCCGGGGCTGCGGGACTGTTCGAAAGAGATACCGCGGCCCTGGAACATAAAGGGCAAAGAAGGAACATGGATGGGTTTTAGTCAGTAAAAGTCTGACACTCCCAAAAAAGTGTATGAGTTTATTGCAAAACTGAAGCTTTAGGAAGACACCAGCCGCCAGCACGGTTCTTTTACTCGTTACTTCCCGGTTGACGTTAACGGAAATTTATTGGGCTCTTAACCCCAGCAGTGGAAGAAAATCTGTTGGTGGAAACGGTGAAAATGTTCCACCGATAGTCCGGCCGGTCCATCGACGTTAGCGGATCTATTAATATCATTTGCTATCCAGTTTCTCTTGAATAAGGATAACCATGGTGTGATGTGATATCCACCAACATTCAGTGGATCCACGTCGTGGATTACGTCCTATTAGGTACTCTCACAAAGAGATGGCCTGTGTCCTAGCAGAAGGAAGGAAGAGGCAGGAGGATCTAGGCTTACATCTTTATAATCGTAGCATTAGCTGTCGCTGGTTCATAGTACTCCTTCTTCCTCATGTACAGTGGCAGACCTGGAGCTCTTGAAACTAGCCATGGACGCTATTCACAGAGAATGCCTCTTCAGCGACAAAATAGATTTCGACAGGTTCAAACTACTCGGGAAGGACTTGGACTGTATGCAGCAAAAGTGAGTTAATGCAGTCATTCCTTTATTCATTTAATCATCTTATTTAATACATAAAAAACCTATTAAAAACATAAAAAAATAGTGGTCCGCTGGTGTCAGAACGAAACCGGCTCACATTGCGAGCCGTATCGAGAAGTGCTGCCTTCTAAATCGGGCCCTTGATCCAACCGCCTAAGGAGAGCCTCGAAAGATGAACATTATTGTCATCTTTATTATGTTCAACGCTTATTTTGGATTTGCTAAACTCCTCCGCTGGTCTCATGGTCGTAAGACTACTAAGCACGGGATTCCAATTCCCGGGTCGGGCAATGTGTTATCCAGTTTTGCTTTTAGCAATTTTTCGGAAAGACAATGCTTCCAAAGCCCCAATGTGTTGAAAATCAGAAGGTCCTAAAAGAAAGGACAAAAGAAAGGATGGGTTGTGTGCATCGTGTTAGATACTTTCTCAAGCCAGCAGAACCAATGGCTCCAGCATATTATGCTCGAACCGACATTAATTTGAAAACTTCTTTTTAGGCCAGAGCAGAAGAAAAATGATGCAGAATTTAAGGAAACCAGATACCAAGAAATTTCGGAAATACTGAACAAACATCCAAGCCTCCTGGACATATTTCAAGCCAACGCGAAGTAATGAAAGAAACGTCTAGTGTAAACTTTTTATTTCTAAATCAATAGTAACAAACAAATTAAAATCTAATAAAACATTGAAATATAACAGACGTATTTTATATCTACTTATGAATACGTAGCATAATTTAGAACATCCAAAAACATTTATTTAAATAAGACAAACACGATCACAAAATATTCAAAAAATTTTAACTTTTTACATACAATTACAAACAACTATGCACTTATTATGTGGATTTCAATTGTTCTAAGTGCCATTATATTAACTTTTATAAATATTTTTAAAAGCCAGCACGAACAAACTCATTTCCAGCGGTTGGAGCATATGAATTTTAACTTAGTGCTAACTAGTAAAGCCATCGTTACATTCCCTTGAAATCAGAGGCATATCGTTTATCGACTGCAGTGCTTCGTGAATTGTTTTTAAATTTTCTTGTCTCATAACACTGTCTTTGAAATCTTCGAAAATTTCTGGGTAACATTCCATTTTCTCTTCTAACTCGCCGCCTATCTCTATTTCTTTGAAGACATCGGATTTGATTCTGTCCACAGTATCATTCATGTCTGTGACGATGACATCAGTTAGACTAGCAATGGAGATAGTTTTAAACGAGTCTTTGGCGACAGGAATTTTCGAATCATCTTCCTTGGACCTCATCATTTTAAGGGAGTTAGTAGTTTTGACAGGCAATATAATGCATTCATGTTTCACGTCCAGGTTTGAAGAGACACTGTCAGAATTAATAGTTAAGTTGCTTGTAAGGACTTCTACCTCCTTTCGCCAAGTTTGTTTTCTGTCCAGCTGCTTTTGCAGTTCATCTATTCTTTCTTCTTTTAGTTTCAATAGACTGTCTAGATGATCAACCTGTATAATAGAAATATAAGTATGAAAGGGGTTTGAACAATTTGGCTTGCCTAAATAGCAGCCACGCATAAAAACCACTATAAAGGGTGTAAAAAGACCCTTAACGAAGCCGAAAGGCACTTGTTCTCCCCGTCATTGCGATATTTTTTTTGTTCCAGATCATACCTGGGAACCTTCTAGTTACGGAGATATTGGAGGTCACAGTTCCAATTTTTTCACAAGTTTTTTTTAAATACTACTTTTTAAGGTTTTAATTTTACTTACTTACTACTAATTACCTCCATGACCCGTTTACTATTCAAAGCATCCATCAGCACCAAGTTTTGAGTGCGTTACATTGAGTTTTACCGTAAAACGTGATTTTTCACCCCCAAAAAAAAAAGTCGTTTCCCAGCAATAATTTTTGCGTAGGGCGACTTAGTTTGATGTACAGAATGCTTGGTTGACGGCTTCGTGAAGGGTCTGTTTACACCCTGTATATCAGAAACGGGACGCTTCAGACGATTTTGTCTCACAAAAAACTTTTTTGTATTGATACCAGCTATTGATTAACTTTATACGTAAGCGATTAACTAATGGCGGAAGCTAGGCAGGCCAGCCTTCGTACAAAAATCTCACAACCCCTTTGTTCTAAGCATCATCTGCCTAGCCTTTTCGGAACTATGTTGGGATCGGCTTCCAGTCTAACCGGATGCAGCTGAATACCAGTATTTTACATGGAGAGACTCCTTATCTGACCTCCACAACCCAGTTAGTACTGGGTAATACGTTATCCCTTGGTAAGACTGGTTGTCAGACTTTTTCGGCCACTGACTATCTTTAACGACTGTCAAAGATCTAAAAATGACAGCCCAACGGCTTTACGTGCTTTCCGAGCCACCGAGGAAACTCGGTATGTAATGGGTGATCACCCATCCACAGACCAACCTAGGCAAGCACGGCTTAATTAAACCTAAAGATCGACCGAGCGGCTGTTATTATTTAGCCATGAGCTCCTCCCCTTTGTTCTAAGCAAAGTTATAAAATGCTGTAGATTATAAACCCCCGACTAATATTCTTCGTTATGAGCGTTTCTACTCACTTTTTGTTTGAGCACATCCGCAGCTTCTTTCGCGTCTTTCAGCTCTTCTTTGAGGGTGCAGTACGTTTCGTAACTGATCACCTTCTGCTGCATTGTCTCCAACACGCCGTTGACCCTTATTTTGACTGGCACCATCAGTACTTGGTCTGGAAAATTATTTTGATTTTATTGATATAAGTGGGTCCTGTGGTTTAGGAACGATATGAGAGAAAGAGATCAGATGTTAAAACTTTGTTGTTGCTATGAACCTAAGTCTAGATAGAACATAAAAGAAGAATATCATTTTCTGCTATTTTTCGACTGCATTGCAAAATATATAAGTCTACGACGTCGGGGACCGGGCGGTGCTCCTCAAGTGGACCTGGGCAGGACAACTGGCTAGACGCGGAGATGGCCGATGGAGCAAGGTTTTGACCGAGTGGTGGTCAAGGTTTGGCCAGAGAAATCAGGGCCGTCCTAAAGCTCGTTGGGTTGACGATATCGTCAAAGTCGTGGGAAACACCTAGTTACGGGACGCACAGAACTGGGAAGTGTGGCAGAAAAAGGCGGAGGCCTATACCCAGCAGTGGGTGATTCCGGTTTGATATGATGATGATGATGATGATTGCAAATATTGTTTATGATACACCCATCGAGTTTGCGGTTAAATATTTAGAAAATTGAGTCTTGAACTCATTGACGTACCATCATCTCCGCAGGCTTCGTAGTAGCTACCGCCGCTGGACACGTTCTGTTCGGCATCCCTCATGGACTTGTTCAGGTCCTCGTCGCGACGGATTTTGTCTCGAACTGGAATGGCGAAATAAAATAGATATACCTAAAAATATTTTTACAAGCCGTGATTCCTTCATGGCTAGAAGGCATTCACACAATTGTTTATTGAGTACCTTGAACTAAAGGTGTACAAAAAAAGTAACAATAATTCAACCTTTTAGTGTTATAACTTCACACTAAATACCTTCATGACCCTTGTGTTATTCAATGATTCTATCAGCACAATGTTTTCAGTGTTTTCAATTACATTGAGTCCTACAGTAAAGCATGAATTTTCCCCCCAAAAAAGAAAGTCGTTTCCCAGAATTTTTTGCGTAGAGTTACTTAGTTTGATGTACAAAATGTATGGTTGCCGGCTTCGTGAGGGGAACCCTTACCGTAGAAGACCTTAAAAATATTAACTCACCCATAACCAGGACCCTCTCAATGACCCCCGGCGTAGCGTTCGCCAGCTGTTCCATCGTGTTGCAGCACAGGCTCAGCTTGATCTTCTTCAGCACCTTCCTGTTGAGGGTCATCCAGTTGTTGAGCTTCAGCGAGTGGCTGTTCCGCGGAGGGTAGTTGTGCATCTCCACCAGTTTTGGATAGTGGATGCACAGGATTTCTGCTAGGAGGACTGGTGAAGGAAACAAGAGAATTATAAAGCAACATCGACGTTTAATGTTTCTTCTAGCGACACACGAGACGGGACAGCTCCCAGTGAAACCCTCTGAGCGTGGATGTCGAAGTTTCGGCTGTGTACGTTACCTTAGCAGGAAAGTGTCACCTAGAGCAATATGAGTGGAACGTATAATTTGTGTATAAGTTGCTGTGAAAGTGCTCCACATAAAATATTGGTGCGCTTTGTCGTTTTGGAAAAAAACGATTCCTGCTAGGGTAACGTTTTTCCAGCAGGAAAATTCTAAGCGAATGATCGGAGAGAGAAATATTGTGAGCTTTTATTTGTGTAAAAAAGTGCACCTAAAAAATTGGTACACATTTCGGCTCGATATCATACCGGTTTGCTCATGTGTACCTGCGCCGTTTTAAGAGCAATAGTGATGAAAGTGCACTATCATTATCTCAGTTTATCAGTGATCTATTATCGACTACCTCGTTGGTCGAGTGGTCGCAAACGCGACTGCTGAGAATGAGGTCCTGGGTTCGATTCCCGGGTCAGGTAAAGTGTTATTGGGTTTTTCCATCAGGAATTTCTCAGTAGCAGCCACGGAGTCTGGATTTGTGCCCGGTTGATGGAAATGGGCTCGCCCCGTATTACACGGGACTTAAAAATAACTTGCGAAATGTGGGTGTATATTACGTACAACTCTGCCTAAACCTTCGGGGATTACAGGCGTGATTTTATGTTAAAATGTGTAGTACCCAATTCTGGGTTAAGCTCGCCATTGTACCATAAGCTATATTATTGCAATTTGTATGTGTATTTTTGTTGTTGTTTTGTGTGCAATAAAGAATAAGAATAAGAATCCATTTTATGCCTCCCAGACTATCTATACTGTCCAGACAATCTAATGTCTGTGCTTGGTGGTTAGAAATAACAATTTGCTCAGCTGCCACCATCCCATCACTCAGTTAAAAAACGACCATGATAAATGAAACAACTAATTCTAAAAAGACCCGGGAAATATACCGCCTGGTGCAGACGCGCCAGCATATCAAACTTCTACAATCTGACAAATTTCTTTAATAGATTTTCAACTTTATCACTAAAGCATTAGTTTCATTTCAAGGGTGATTGGGAAAATTTTACAGTTTCGGGTAGCGTGATTTGCTGGCGTCTGTACTGTACTATACCCCGATAGACAACCATTCGTTTTTCCACGCTGAGTAAGTGCCTCCCTGTAGAGGCTTGCATACCATACGAATACTGGCAGAAAACAACAGCGAATAATATAGGGTGACTGGTACTTAAACACGTGATTGTAGTCATGATAACAAACAACTTTCCCAAAGACACATTTTTTTTATACACAGACTTTTATCACAATAAGACAACAGCCGTGTGAAATTTGCACGCGGGCACTTGTGACCTATCAGCTGTTAGCCGTTTAAAAAAATGTTTCTTTGGGAAAGTTGTTTGTTTTCTTGAGTACAATCACACGTGTTTAAGTATCGGTCACTAATTACCAGTCACTCTTTATAAAGATCAAAGACTAAAGAACGTCTTACCAGCATCAGCAAAGTCCCGATTAATTTTCTTCGTAGCTCTCGATAGTTTAAAATTATCGACCCATGCCAGCACTGATTCGATTTCCGATAGTGGTATTGGAGATTCGATATTGGCCATCATGTTTCTATTAAATATTATTACTAATAAACTATTTTATTTATATTCTTTATTTTATTCAGTATTGATTGTTTGACAGGATAAATTTCGTGTTTGTTAAATCTTGACGGTTGTCAGACTACGTGTTTGAGGTTGTTTTTTTTTATCTGCCTTTTAGAGCCAGTTTTTCTTAAGGAATAGTAAAGAGGTTTTTATTATAAGTAGTATCTGTTTGTTGTAAAGAGTTTGGACATTTCGTGGTCATCTTCACATGTTTTGTTCATTTTATTGTAATTTCATTGTTTCTAATTCTGTCTACTATAAATGTTTTGTTTACTTTTATTCTTACATCTACCGTCTTGTTTACTTCCTAATATAATCAAACAAACACAAATCTACAAATCGACTGGTTCACGGAGTGATTATGAAATGTTTGCTTGTTTACGTACTAGGATCAAATTAAAGATAGCTTCAAACTATAAGGTGTACCAAAACAGGCTTCAGAAAAACCTACAAGTAGATCCAAAATCGTTTTGGAATTTTGTTAGGGCTAAGCAATCTCGGCGCAATAAACCCAAAGTGACTAGGGACGGCTTATTGCTGGAGGAGGAGGAGTGTGCGGAATGTTTTGCATCGTATTTCCACTCGGTTTACAGCGAGAAGCGGCCGGCGCTAGACTGGGTAGCCGCGGAGCGCGCGGGTGGCGGCGCGGCAGGGGCGGCACGCGTGCATGTTGACGGGCTCAGCGCGCGAGACTTGCGCGCGGCGCTCGTGCGTCTTAAGCCCAAACGCTCAGTGGGTCCGGATGGCATACCACCTTACATTGTCAAAGATTGTCGCATGGTTTTTGAAACGCCCTTATTGCACATTTTTAGCTTGTGTTTGCGGGAGGGTCACTACCCGGACGAGTGGAAAGTCACGCGCGTTATCCCAGTCCCCAAAGGGGGAGTAGGCACCGACGTGAGCGGATACCGGCCGGTGGCGGTGCTGTCTGCGTTCGCCAAGGTATTTGAATCGGTGTTGCATAAAAGTATTTATAAACAAGTGAGTTCACAACTATCGGACGCTCAACACGGCTTTCGACCGGGTCACAGTACGGGAGGCAACTTGCTGTCATTTGTTAACTACCTGTCGCCCGTCATTGACGCTGGGGGACAGGTGGATGTTGCGTATTTTGACTTCCGGAAAGCTTTTGACACCGTGGATAACGATGTGCTTTTGTGCAAACTCTCTGCGATGGGATTCACACCGCAATTACTAAAGTTTTTCGCGAGCTACCTTGGCGAGCGCCGACAGTACGTCGAGTACGCGGGACGTGAATCTAGTCCTTATTACACGTATTCCGGGGTGAGTCAAGGCAGTAATATTGGGCCATTAGAATTTATTTTATTTGTTAACGACCTGCCTACAGTCGTAAAAGAGGCGAAGTGTCTACTGTTTGCAGATGACTTGAAATTGTACCTAAATGTTGAAGAGACTGCTGATTGTAATCGGCTCCAGTCGGATATCAACAGTGTGGTACAATGGAGCAAGTCTAACAAGCTGCTTTTTAACGTGGATAAGTGTTGCATAATGAGTTACACCCGCGCGCGTGCTCCTCTGGGACATCAATACGACATGGATAGGGTAGTCATACCGCGTGTCAGGCAGGTACGAGATCTGGGCGTGCAGATGGTCTCGGAGCTGACTTTTCGCAAGCACATAGTGGAGGTGTGCGGTAGGGCTTTCAAGAATCTTGGTTTCATCTTAAGACAGTGTAAGGATTTTACTGATACTGCTGCTGTTAAGGTTTTATATAATGCACTTGTGAGAAGTCACCTGGAAACAAGTGCATTCATTTGGAATCCACATGAAGCCAAATACAGCCTCATGTTGGAAAAAATGCAGAATAAATTCTGTAGATTTCTGTACCTTAAGCAGTATGGGGTTTATCCCTTTTATCCCCTGATGTACCCAAGTCTGTTCGTCCTGGGCATGGTCGGGTACACCAGACTGGCAGTAAGAAGGGACGTGGCACTAGTCAAGTACGTGGCGAGCGTACTGTTAGGGTTGCTGCACCACCCCGAAGTGCTGGCTGCGTTGCGGCTGCGCGCGCCGGATGGGTGCGTGGGAGCGCGTCGCCAGCCCTTACTGCTAGACGTGCCAGCGGCTAGGACTAACCTGCTCAAGTTTACCCCTATGTCGCGAGCCGCACGTATTATTAATATTATAACGGTATCGGAAGATATATTTGGGCAAAACCTGCCGACATTTGTTCAAAGGTCACAAATGAAAATTGAAAAAGGTATGCAACTATAAACTTGGTCATGTTTAACTATAGCTATTAATATTTTTACTGGATGTGATTTTACTTTTTTTTTTATATTGTTTTATTTTATGTCTTATAGCATCGTATTGGACTTGGTCTGTAATGTTGCTATAATTAGTTGTAAATAAATAAATAAATAAAATAAATAATTACTTTTTTATTTTTATTTTGGATGGCTTCCTCGCGAGTTGGCGAGAAGAGGCACACCATCGTGAGAAGTGGGAGGAATGGGGGGAGGCCTTTGCTCAGGAGTGGGACAACAGAGGATAACTAAAAAAAAAAAAAATTATTTTGACTAATACTATGTAGTTTTACTTGATTTTTATGTTCAACCAAAAACTTGTGTGTGGTGTAAACTGTTAGTATAAGTTGGTTATAAATAAATAAATGTTACTTAAGAGCGAAATTCTTCGCATAGCAGTCCTCAAATGGTTTTTTTTTTTTTTTTGATAAACAATGCAAGCCATCATCTTGTGTACGTCAAACGTCTTCAATAATTCCAAATATAATGGGTGTAAAAATACCCTTGAAGCCAAGAGGCACTTGTTCTCCCCGCCATTGCAATCATTTTTTTGTTCTGGAACTTACCTGAGAAGCTTCTAATTCTGAAGATCATATTTTGGGGTCAAAGTTCCAACTTTTTGTCATTTTTACTTTAAATATCTCTTTGAGCCCCCGTACTACTCAATGCATCCATCAGCTTAATGTTTTGAGTTACATTGAGTCCTACCGTAAAACGTAATATTTGAGTCATGTCATTATTTTTTGCGTAGTCACTTTATTTAATGTACAGAATGCGTGGTTGACGGCTTCGTGAAGGGTACTTTTACACCTTGTAGAAGACCCAACTCACCCATAACGCATGACCAGGACACTCTAAATGACGCCCGGCGTAGAGTATTTTAGCTTCCAGCAACTTCAGTCCAAAATTTACGATTAAGTATGGTATGAGTAATACCTAAACATCCAAAACGTATGTTCAGAAAATTTGAGATACTTAAAATTAATCAACGTTATCTTTCAAAATATTGCTCTAAAAAATTGACGGTTTTATTTTAGCAGAACTAAGTTCCCTATGAGATAAGAATAGAAGTAGAAGTAACTTCGGGAGACACTCACCAGTTTTCTGCTGTTTGTAACAGAGTTTCTTGCCCATTCTTCTCCATAGAGATCTACGCTTTGGAATGGGCAACTGCAGTACTTTCACAAGTTATTATGCCTTGTGTCTGGGACTGTAGCTTCGCCTTCTTTGTTTTTCTGACATTCAAAAGTGCCTGTTATGGTCTAATTGAAATAAATGCTTTGAGTTTGAGTTTGAGTATCAAGAATGTGCATTCAATACTGTTTGTGGTTACTATTCAGTTTGTGGTTCTGTGAGAAGACCGAATAAAAGGTTAACTTCATTTAGTATTAATAGCTTATGCTGTACTAAATATAATAAAAAATAAAAAATACAAAGAACTCAATTCTAAATTGCCTGACTTGGACGTGTTCCTTGGTTCCCTACTAGTGTTAAGTGTAAGTTCAAAAGTCTGTTGTGCTCTCATTTGAACCGACATATAAACGCCTACGCAGCGGCAGTTTTATGTAAGTTTTTATTTGGATATTTTGTATAAACTACTACTGTTAAATATTAGTGTAAGTCATTTTGTTAAATCTCTTCTTTAGTGTAAATGAAAGATGTCTTATTTTCTATTTTATGTTTCATTTCATCTAACTTTACGATTATATAGCTATATTGTACTTAGGAGAATGTTGTGTACACCTGTAATTGGTACCTACATAAGAGCCCTAACCTGTATACTTTTAAATGAAAAATGTAGGTACTGTTGGCATACTTATGTATTTTAAATAAATAAAGAATCATTCGGTAGCAAATAATAACCATTTATAAATGAACTCATTACTCTCCCACAATCAGTTAAAACACAGCATCTTATCGCACCTCGTTAAATAAATCATTTGAGATTTTCTCCCGTACCATTAGAAAGCACCATTTTGCGATACACGTCCATCACATAAAGTGCATCGTATTTACTATATTATGTACTATGTATGACCATTATAACCCAAACTCTCTCCTCTCGCCATCACGAAAGATTTGTGAAGAACTATGCAGTTACAGGTGTCAATCTAATCTGGTCATAGCGGCGTTGTAACTGTGCATTTTCTATAGAAATCCAGCTTTCTATCGTTTGTGAACAAAGTGGCATACCTATGTGTACCGTTTGTCTTAAGTATTCATGGCTAACTTATTGATAAACGAACAAAGGAACGTCATAGAAATATTTTGTGTATTTCGAGAAGCAAACCCGGGCCTTGGAGTCGCATCGCAAGAGTTCGTTTAGCCACTGCGACAATCGGACTTCATTTGTTTTTTCTTCATTTTAACTTTAGCCAACTGCCTCGTTGTGCTGAGCATGTGGTCTACATTTCGCCAGTTTAACATGTAAGTAGTAGGAGCTTAGGCGAGCCTATTGCCATCAACCGGGGAAAAATCCGTAACTGAGAAATCTCTTAACGGAAAAACTCAATAACACTTTGCACGACCTGGGAATTGAACCCAAGTCGGAATGAGAAGTAGGTACCCTGCTGAACCGAAAAACAAAAGCTTGAAAGAGTATTAACATCCATCCATCCATCCTCAGAAACTTACGCATTTATAATAGTAAGTAGTTAAAAGAAGTAAAATAAGATATCATAAAGTAGACACATGCTACATACTACCTACCTGCACATAGTCCATGGCAGCCATTTTGAATCCAAAACGTCACTTTCTACAACTATTTGCGTTTTCACAAAGTGTTAGCGACGCACGATGAGATGACTAGTTTCGTTTTTGTACAGCCGAACACAACGCTGTTTTATCCTCACGTATTACTTTTGTTGTGGCCTAATTCGTGGGGGAAAGTTAGGTTAGGTTAGGTTACCTATAAACTGCATTGTTGTGCTCTGGATGACATTTCAAGACGGAACTTTTCAACTTTATCTCTGCAAGGCATTGCACGTAAGAAGGTAATGCGTCTGTGACAAAGAAAAAAGAGAGAATTTCATACAATTTGCATTTTTTTTTCGTCGTAAAGAGGCCTTACTCCAGGTATAGCTCCACCAAACATTCGGCGTGAAATAGCTAGTCGCATCGAGAAGGGAAAACAGGAACGAGGTAACCGTACCTGTACCCCCTGTACGGACATCAACTACCACCTTCACGCTTAAAAAGCTGTAAAAGCATCGTGAGACATACGATTTCCTTGGAAGACAGTGCGTCAGATGAAAAATGTTATTGTGGAGGAACAGACATCACAACCCTCCTCACTTTATCAATCCAGCAGGACATCTTCCTCTTGGACTATAACTGCAGTGGCCAGTCTGGAAATCTGTCAATACTTTATATTCATTTTCTTCAATACAACAGACTTTCTTTCATAACTGTACAAGTTGTTGTGTTAAAGCTGACTCACGTTGTTAGCTGTACAATTTCTGCAACAAAGTGCACTAATATTTACTTTGACATCGAGCTGCAAATCTTCACGACATTATTGACTCTTTAAAATAGCCCTTTGCCTTACCTTTGTTAAAATTATTTACGAGGATGTCTGAACATACCTAATAGAGTAAAGCCTCCTTACTAAACTTAGTAGAAACTTAATAGTTCCATAGTCCAGAGCCCACTCGAGGCCCTAGCGCGAACAGTGCCCTTACCATGAGTTTGTAAAAAACTGTCCTCGATATCGAAAACTATCGGATATACTTCTCGTGTCGTAAAACAGTCGATGAATATGAAAGAGACAGGGCGATAGTATTCGATAACGAATAATACATTTCAAACTCATGGTATGCCCACAGGCGTCTTAAGCGTTACGTAAATTCACTATAGGTCCTAGCACGAACGCGCGGTGTAAACGTAACGTAAGTACGCCAATAGGTACTAAGATATTTTCATCATTTTAAGAATTTATTCATATCTATGAATGTTACTGATTATGCTTGTTGGAAACAATTTAACTAAAATGCTATAGGATAATTGTATTTTCGATTCAAAAATCGACGTTTTTACGTTATGATTAGGCCGCGCGTTCGTGCTGGAGTCTCTGATAGCCCGAAACCATTTGCAACGGCAGCCCTTAGAATGAATGAAGTCAAAGTACTCAAAATTTTTCATCGGTATTTTTTTTAAATCAGCCGTTCCATATACATTTTGACCGTGTAGGTATTGTACTTTTGTAGGAAACGGCTGGTTTTTTTTATTTTCCTTCCTTTTGAAGTCACTTCCACCCTGTACATCTCTATCCAAAATGAGCTTCAGTTCTTCTTCTTCTTCTTTCGTGTCGATGGTACACACGGCTGCACATGAAGCTGTACATTTCCAGTATAACTTGGCCTCGCTTTGTATAGATTTCCTATACAATGAGAGATCCGCATAAACTGGTTTTGTAAAGCTTGATTGGCCGTCTTACGTACGACTTGTTTAAATTTCTTGGGCCCAGTATGTGGCCACGTTAATCGCGGCGTCTGCGCCGTATTTTAGATAGTTTAGGTCCTCTAAAATACGCTACAGACGCCAAAATACGCTTCAGTTCAGTATCAGGAAAAGCGCAACAACTAAATAATCATAGCATCATGCATTCATGATGATTCCGGCTACCACACAGTCACTGCAGCAAACGACTTCATAATGACATTTCAAGAAGCTCTCGGTGGCGACCCTGTTCAGGGGTAATGTGAAAAGCAATGTTCTAAGTAAACTTGAGAAGGTTCCCCTCTCTTAGAACTTATTTATTACAGATTATTGCAAAGCCAAAAGTAAAGGTTATGATTTTAGCATTCTAATATGGGTATTTATTGTACAATATTCGGTTTTGAATCTATTTTGACTGTCTCATTGGACTTGTAGTCGCAAGCACGACTGCTGAAAAGAGGTCCTGGGGTCGATTCCCGGGTCGAGCAAATTTTACATCAGGAATTTCTCAGTAGCAGCCACGGAGTCTGGATTTGTGCCCGGTGGATAGCAATAGGCTCGCCCCCATGCTGCTCCTTTGCGTGTCGATAGACTCAAATAATACCCGACCAGTATTAAATGGGACTTAAAAAACATAACTGGCGAAATGTGGGTGTACTATTAGGGACACCTCAGCCTAATCCGTCGGGGATTACAGGCGTGATGTTATGACTCTAATTTCCTTTCACCTTTGATTTTTTGGGTAGACATAAACACGCGTTTAATCAATTCTGTCAATAATCATCAAAGTTGGAATAGTTACATTTTAGAATGTAATAGTACACCTTTTTTTTATAAAGTATGGGAAATCATCAAATAACTCCTCCCGCTCTGGGTGGAGTGGGAGGGAGTGTCAGACTTCCCATCCATGTTCCTTCTTTGCCCTTGTGTTCCAGAGCCGCGGTGTCTCTTTCGAACATGATTTCAGTTAAGGTTCCATTACCTCCATCAGGCTTTACAAACGCTTATGTCTGCCTGACCCCACTTCGAATAGCGTGATCATAGATTATTCACACACGTTTTGGTTTTCCAATAGCTCTATCTTCATAGTTATAAAGATTAGACACACTGAAAGCGTTTTATCGCTGCCGATATATGTAGGTGCACTTCTTTTTTTTTTGATATCCTAGATTGTGTCCCACTGCTGGGCAAAGGCCTCCCCTTTCTCCCCTCCAAACCTCTCTGTTTTGTGCAATTTCTGGCCATGTTTGCCCCGAGAACATTATCAGATCGTCACACCACCTACGCCGCGGTCGACCTCGTCGGCGATGTCCACCCTCAGGCGTCCAGTCCGGCTGCATCCGTGCGACATGGTCAGCACTTCTTCTATTTTTAATAATTGAAAAATATGTAGCCCAGTATGTAGATACCTGCACATCTCTATTGTTGTTTAATTAGTGAAAGATTTCATAGATTTTAGAAAGAAGGCACTGCTGGTACAGTAGGCCTTCTCTCTCTGAGGAGAAGGCTGATATCCACCACTGCCGCGGCGGGGCCACCGTTTTGAGAGCAGTGAAATAAATTACAAAAAGTGAAGGTGCTGTTTTCCTGTGTTTTTAAACCTACGATACGATACGGATAGGATACCGGGTACGTGTGAATTCTCCCTAAACGGGAACGGGTTACTACTTAGCCAACATTGCGGTAATCGTGACAATCTCTAGATTATGTACCAGATCGGTAGTTAATAATACAATGTCGCCCATGCGCATGTGACCGCCCGTAATTTTCTGAATATTCATGAAGAAATGTCGAAAATAAACTTTAAAAGGGGGGGTCTATCTACAACATTTTTCATGTTATTCAATTTTTAATTTTTTAAGTATAGTTTGTAGATTTGCTTTCTATTTTTTGACACATCTCCGAAGTTTATGGGTCGATTTGGATTCTGTTTATTATTTCTAAAAGCTTATGAGTTATTTTAACAGGTTAATTAACATATTTACTAAAAATTGTCGACGACGAAAAAAAAACGGAATCGAAGTCATTTTTTCGGTGAAAAATTGCGTATTTATTTTAAAAAAACTAGTGTAAGTCCATAAATTATCCCGATAGGACGACTTTTTTAATCATTACTTGTAATCTACTACATAACAGCTACAAATTCTCAGAACATTGTTGATACCTATCTCTAGAGAAAAAACAAGGGCGGGTATAACAAATCATCGCAATCTTCATGTGTGGGCCACTGAAAATCCACACGTCATTAGGGAAACAACTTTCCAGACTCAATTTTCCATAAATGTATGGGCTGGAATGATTGACGGTGAACTTATTGGCCCTTTCGTGTTACCAAAACGACTAGATCAACACGCGTTTTTAGATTTTATAGTCAATACGTTGCCGTTGCTTTTGGAGGAAGTACCGCTGCACGCTGGAAACAAGAATGCGGATGTATCTGCAATTAGATGGAGCTCCAGGACACTTCGCACGACTAGTTCGTGATTATTTAAATCAAAATTATCCGTGATGGATTGGCAGAGGAGGTGCCATTGCTTGGCCGCCGCGATCTCCCGACCTTACACCCTTAGATTTTTATCTTTGGGGCTACATGAAACAAAAAGTTTATGCCGTGCCCTTCGAAAGCCGCGAGCAATTAACGGCTAGGATTTTTGCTGCTGCTGTGGAAATAAAAGAAAACCGTGAAGAATTACGTCGTACAATCAAAAGTGTTGCCATGTGGGCTTTGGTTTTTTTACAGGAGGGTGGGGGCCTTTTCGAAAATCTAATTAATTAAAATTCTTGTATTTTTTATTTTTTTAGTAAAAATCTGGCTATTGCTTGTTTGTTTTTAATTCCATTATCATCCCCATTATTAGTATAACCTTTTAGTACTCACTGCTAAGAGCAACATTCAATTGACTTTCACATTATCTTTTCCTAAATTTGACTCATCAGAGTTTTAAGAGTTTTACCTTGGATTTAGTTACAGTTAGGTATCAATAATGTTCTGTGAATTTGTAGCTGTTATAGAGTAGATTACAAATAATGATTAAAAAAGTCGTCCTATCGGGACAATTTATGGACTTACACTAGTTTTTTTAAAATAAATACACAATTTTTCACCGAAAAAATGACTTCGATTCCGTTTTTTTTTCGTCGTCGATAATTTTTAGTAAAAATGTTAATTAACCTGTTAAAATAACTCATAAACTTTTAGAAATAATAAACAGAATCCAAATCGACCCATGAACTTCGGAGACGTGTCAAAAAATAGAAAGCAAATCTACAAACTATACTTAAAAAATTAAAAATTTAATAACATGAAAAATATTGTAGATAGACCCCCCCTTTTAAAGTTTATTTTCGACATTTCTTCATGAATATTCAGAAAATTACGGGCGGTCACATGCGCATGGGCGACATTGTATAGCTTAAATTCGCCCTAACTCAGATCATCATCTGCCTAGCCTTTTCCCAACTATGTTGGGGTCAGCTTTCAGTCTAACCTGATGCAGCTGAATACCAGTATTTTACATGGAGCGACTGCCTATCTGACCTCCGTAACCCAATTAGTACTAACTACTATGTAATACGATACCCCTTGGTAAGATTGGTTGCTAGACTTTTTAGGCTACTGACTACCTGTAACAACTGTCAAAGATCTACAAATGACAGCCGGGAACAACGGCTTAACGTGCCTTCCGAGGCACGGAGGAAACTCTAGGTATGTAATGGGCGGTCACCCATCCACAGACCAACCTAGGCAAGCATGGCTTAACCTAAATTCGTCGTAACTTATATTTTCAATTCTTCAGTATCGATGTTCTTCAACCCACGCTATAGCCATTATTAGGAGTAGATGTGCATCCCCGATGACTCGTGTTCGCGGCGGCACCAACAGTATTCTCAGTGTATTTGCAGATCGATGGGATTCCCCGATGCTGCGGAGGTGGATGTGGCTCCACCCTGAATTCTAATTGTATATTTTCATCTGCGTCTGAAACCTACTAACACTAGAAGTTAAGTAAAATTGTTACTAACCCTATGGACTCCGGTCTGAAATAAAAAAAAAACTATTCTATTCTATTCTATAGCAGTCGCATCGTATAGCTCGCACTGTGACTTCCACTTTAGCTTGCGTTCTCTAACGAGAGTCGAAAGCCATAGGCTGTCAGTCAGTGCTAACTCGACACCCGTCCGATTCACACGCGCGTGTCTAAGTGCAGTGGTTACGGGAATACGTACCTGAAATATTATTTAAAGAAAAAGGTGAGTTTGTGCGATTTATTATTTGTAGGTCTAGTAGTCGCAAGCGCGACTGCTGAGCATGAGGTCCTGGTATCGGTTCCCGGTTCGGGCAAAGTGTTATTGGGGTTTTCTATCAGGAATCAAAATCAGGCCACAGAGTCTGGATTTGTGCCCGGTTGATGGCAATAGACTCAACCCCTATTACATGGCGAAATGTGGGTGTACTGTACTATTAGGTACACCTTTGCCTAACTCTTCGGGGATTAAAGGCATGATGTTATGTTATGTTATTACATCTGTAAATCCCGAAGGCTTAGGCAGAGGGGCTCCTATAGTACGTACGCCAATATTCAGCCAGTTATATTGAAGTCCAATGGTATAGGGTGAGCCTATTTTCATCAACCGGGTACATTTCAAAACTCCGAGCTGCTTCTGAGAAAGTCCTAATGACAAAAGCCTATAATATTTCGCCCGTCCCGGAAATCGAACCCAGGACTCCAGAACCTCATGACCAGTAGGAGCGGTTACTACCACTAGACCAACGATGACCGACTCCCTCGTTCGTCCTTTTTTTTTTTACGGATGGGAAATCATCAAATGACTTCTCCCGCTCTGGGTGGAGTGGCAGGGAGTGTCAGACTCTTACTGACTAAAACCCATCCATTTTCCTTCATTGCCCTTTGTGTTCCAGGGCCGGCGGTATCTCTTTCGAACAGTCCCGCAGCCCCGGCAGTCGTTCGTCCTCCTTTCACAATATAGAATTGTTTCGTTACTGCTCATCTCATAGATACATAATTAATTAATGTTCCAATTTTGAAACACGGATTTCTGCCGTTCGAATTTGTATTTTGAAATTCGTATATTTCGTATTTCTACACAGAAAGGTGATTTGATTTTATTGCTAAAAGTGAATGCTTATTAACAAACTTGGACAGTTGCGGTCGATCACCCGTAAGGCGGAAATCATATTGCACTTGGCTTGTCTGCGGGCCAGAGACTATCAAAGCATTTTTTTTTAATGTTTTACCGGGAATGATCGTAATGAGGAGCTCGAGGCTAAATAAAAACAGCCGTTCGGGTCGATCTTTAGGTTAAGCCGTGTTTGCCTAGGTTGGTCTGTGGATGGGTGACCACCCGTTACATTTCGAGTTTCCTCCGTGCCTCGGAAAGCACGTTAAGCCGTTGGTCCCGGGTGTCATTTGTAGATCTTTGGCAGTCGTTAGGTAGTCAGTGGCCCAAAAAAGTCTGACAACCAGTCTTACCAATGGGTATCGTATTACCCAGTACTAACTGGGTTGTGGAGGCCAGATAGGCTGTCGCTCCATGTAAAATACTGGTATTCAGCTGCATCCGGTTAAGACGAAGCCGATCCCAATATAGTTGGGAAAAGGCTAGGCAGATGATGGCCGGGAATGATCGTAATATGCGTAAATGAACATCGGTGGTACAGGTACCAAACTATAGCAAAAGAGTTACGGTGGAAGCGTCAGGGTAGCCCGCGATGTACACCCCGCGATGTACACGGGTACACCCCTCACCCGCACAATATGTGCACTAAACGAATTATAAGAGAATTAACATATTTTCGTGCAATCTGAGTGAATTCGCAAGAGTTTTGTTGAATTTTGTTAGTTACCTATAGTTAAATATTTATATTCTGTGTTAAGTCTGATTTTATATTAAGATCGATTTATAAGTATTAGCCGTGACTCGATTTCTCAATTTATTTAGTGTGTTTGCAAACCACTATTATATTGGGGTCATCCTGTAAAGATAGTGTGTGTAAGTTTAAGAATAAATAAATTAATATTCAAATTTTCTTACGTACTTATTTTGCAATTTACAGGTCAGTGTATGTTGATTAAAATATGATTAGCGACCTTAAGAAATACGGCTTTACTGAGTTTAAATCATCGATACAGCCCTCTAAGTTCTTTTAATCCCATAGAATGACTTTTTCATGAAATTGTCATTTGAATTTCACGAGCTACCTTGTTGCATGCTCCTTAAGTACTTAGGGACTTATGGTGCCATATGGCCAGATGGATAATGGATGGATAAAAATAAATTATAGCGTGACCATTGTTGGGGAAGGAAGAAGAAAACGTGTTGGGCCGACTCTTAAGCGCAGGCCACACCGTCAGCTAGCGACCGATCCGGGCGAGACGATCCTCTTTTCACACTTTGGTTCACACCGCGAAATACCGAAAGAGCCGAAATAAAGTATGAAAAGTGGCTCGCCCGGCTCGCTCGCTCGCTAGCTAGCTGGTGGTGTGGACTGCGCTTAAAGCGCGATGAACCTTTCCATCGTTTCACCTCTTTTCATACTTTTGGTTCACACCGCGAACTACAGAGCTAAGCTACGTCAGCGATACAAATGGTGCGAACGAAATATCCGACGACGGCATACTTAAATCACATGTGACAAGAGCCGGGAGATTAAGAGCTGATGATGACATCATAAACCTCCTCACCATCTTTATTTTTTTACGTTCGGCAAGAGGTGATTCCCGGCCCAATTTGAATGAATGACTTTTAATTTAGATTCATGTTTTCGCAAATGATCGATGGTTTTTGCGGTATTTTTTCTCCTGTGACTATTTACCTCAGCCGCAGGGCCGGTTACAGTATGTTTTATTTATTTTCCTCTTTTGTTTCTTACGTTTTTCGTTATTTCTCTAAAATGTGAAAGGTTGTATGCGCCACTGATTTTGAAGTACATCGCGCTTTCTCTTGTTGTTATGTTCGTAATTAATTAAATTACTATTAATTATTATTTTAACACGGTAATAATCATTATGTAATGGTTGTTCATTAATCAATGCAAGCCTAAAGGTTAATTGTTAGGTGTCTTTTAATTTATCAAGCTTCCTACCTATTATGTCAATAAAGGAAGTGTCTGATGAGATGACGAGTAATAGAGAAGTATGGAAGAAGAACACATGTTGCGCCGACCACAAATAAATTGGGTTAACGGCAGGGAACCGATGATGAAGCTAGCTAGGTACAACATACTGAATTCAAATAAAACCAATATTTTAGTACACCACCAGTTAAATATAAGTATAATAATGTATACTGTATATGTATAAAGGTAGGTAGAGATACAGATATTATCTATCTAGTAGGTAATAGGTATAATTAGATATGTATAATTCACCATGTTTAAATTTTATGGGTGCCTACATTATTTTGTAGGTACAGTCACGAGCACGCATGTAAACACTTTCCTAAATTTAACTGATTGTAACTTGGAGATAGGATCTTTTTCATAGAATTATGACTCATAATTTATGAGTTCCAAAATATACATTTATAACAACGTGAAATTTTAATCAGAACAGTAGGAGAAAACACTTATAAAAGTTGTTAAAAGTGTTTGCATATGAGCTCGTGACTGTACCCAGTAAAAGATTAATTTCATATGGTAGTTCTAGTAACTACCTATTAAACTTATTAATTAAATCGTATGTAGTACTATACCGACACATCTGTGTCGCAAGACAACTATAGAGAAATGTCAACGTCTTCTTTATTTAACATCTCTTGGCAACATTCGCCAACATGTTGTTGGTAATGTTTTGTGTCAACATTTGTAGTGGAAGAGAAAGTCAACCAAGAAACAATTTTGCCTACGCATTGTTATGCTACGCAAGAAACGGATAATCCAAAAGACTCACAGAGACAAGAGTACAAACAGATATACCTACCTAATAGGGGCACTACACTTGGCCAATATTATGTTGCCGTGCCCTGACCGGGTTTCATGTTGGAACTTACTGAAATATATGTAACAACTAAATGTACATGTTACGGGCAAAGTGATTAACTGGGCATTATTAATAAGGACCGGCCATTATTAATAATGCCCAAGAACGTCGGGCAAAGTGATTAATTTATCACTTTGACCGGCCATTATTAATAATACCCGACGGCCCGTGGTCCATGTAATAAGTCAGTGTTTGAGATAGCTTGAATTTATCACTTGGACCGGGCAGTATGAATAATTCCCTGGTGACCAGTCAGTTCACAAAACATTAATTCAATTTTTTTTACTTTACAAGCAACGGTTGGCAAAAACTTTGTCATTTCATCATTCTACAACAACAAGTTTACCAAATAATATTTCACTTAGCAAAATAATTATCCGATAAACTTTTATTTAATAACGTATTATTTGACAAACAATTCATAATTTTTAGCATAATTGCTCTGAACTTTTCTAAAAAAAAGAGAAAATAAATAAATTTTGTTTTCTATAAGCATAAACCCCCCAGACAAACGCAGATGCTGACAGAAACCCTAACCCTAGACGGTCGACGTCAGGGGCACCCCGAGGTTCGGTTAGTTAGGTTTCTTTAAACCCTGCAGACAGAAATAGGAGCCCCGCGTAGCGGGGCTTCGTCGACTGTTTTTAATAAGTTGATATTTAGTAGAAACGTGATAATATACTAATAGTTCACCTATTTTATTACTGTGATTAATCATGCTGTTTTAATCACATTGCCCAATTGAGTCGGACATTATAAATACAGACCGGCCATTATGAATAGTGCCCGGACTTATCAAATTGCCCGTAACATACACATTAATAATGCAATAAACACTTTGAGTTTGAGTTTGAGTTTCAGATCTGGGCAAATATTCGGCTTCTATAAAACAAAGTCACGGTAATATTATAATACAGTAATGTAACTCGGCCGCATGATAGAAATAAATGCCTACAGCCGCGCGGTACGTAAACATGCGTTAGGGTTACCCGTCTCCAGCATTTTAATTACATTTGCCTACTTTCTGTTTCTATTTAGTTTTGTGATTGTAAATATCCTTTTTATATAAATAAATGAAATACTTTGTATATTGAATAGGAAGTGTTCAATAAAAATGCGTGTTGTTTTTTGATTGGTAGATTTAATTAAAAAAACATGTTTTTGTTTGAAAAACAAATCGGGCTTATAAATTTGCGACCGAAAAATATTTGCGCCTCGACTGAGTCGTACGAAATGCTTTATTGTTAAATTTTAAAGTATAATAAATCCGCATTCTTATACATATACAGCTTAATTAACAATTGTTTTGGGAAACATGGACAAGGTGGAGAAAATGGAATATATTTTACTTGGTTATAGATACCTGCAGCTACTTTACAATTTACATGTTTGGTTTTAAGTGAATTTCGGAATATTTCCTCCATTTTTTCTATATATTCCACAAAATCATCGTTGGGTACAATCAAAAAAGTTCGCGAATTAATCTTACTGTTAGTAGTCCCGGTACCTTAAATACCGACTCTGTGAGCTGAAATTGTGGCTTTTTTGATCGGGTTTCACATACGATTTCATCATATTTCTCCAAACAACGCTTAAGAAGATACCCACAAATATACTAACTGATTTTTAGAGAAAAAATCGCGCGGTTATTGTTAAAAAAACAACACACCGTCCGTTCGACACTGCGGTACAGCCGTGACTGTCTGCGCCGCGAGCGCACCCCGAGATCGAGGCGCGTAGGTTTGCTCGCGTTTCGTCCGTTTATATGCAGTTGGAGTACTGTATTATAATATTACCGTGACAAAGTGAACTATATCGCAATAGGCATAAAAAACATTTTGTTTTGTTCCATTACGCGAAAATTTTGACAAAAACTCCCTTATTCAAGTTAAGCATTCATTTATTTGTGGAACATAGACTTCCAGGTTAAATCCTGGAAAGATTGATCGTTTATGCGTGACGCTCTTGTCTCATTACTATCGTACCGTGCAACAGTGGGTAGGCAGAGCACAGTGGGGGACAGAACGGGGTCATGCGGCTAACAGCTGATAGGTCACGCGCGCGCGCGTTTCATACGGCTGTTGTGTTATTAGGATACAAGTGAACGAGTATAGAAACAAAGTTTCTTAGGGAAAGTTGTTTGTTATCATGAGTACAATCACGTGTTTAAGTATCGGTCACTAATTACCAGTCACCCTATATTTAAAATATGATACTGAACATGACTAATGTGATACTGAAGGGCATCATTTAGAAACAATGAAGACCAAAAAAAGTGGCGACTGCGCAAACTGTCTTGCGTCAGTTCGTCATTGCTGACTTGAATATCAAATAACAATACACTAGTATGCTATGTATCAAAATTGCGACATTTCTCCGTAAAAATATAACATCACGCCTGTAATCCCAGAAAGGTTAGGCAGAGGTGTACCTAATAGAACAACCACATTTCGTCAGTTATGTAGTAGCGGCGAGCCTATCGCCATCAACTGTGCACAAATGCGTGGCAAAAAAAAATGTTGGAAAAACCCAATAACACTTTGCCCGACCCGGGAATCGATCCCAAAACCTCGTGCTCAGCAGTCGCGCTTGCGACCACAATACATGACTTGAATATCAAATAACAATACACTAGTATGCTACGTATCAAAATTCCGACACTTTTCCATAAATTGCGCATGGGCACTGGCACTGGTCAATGGGCATTGACCTTGAACAGGTGGGTCGATGACCTCAATTCAATAACTGCTATATAAGTACCGCTTGTATTATTTAATTAAGTGTTATTATTTTTACCTTTACCTAGACATATTAATATTGAAACAAATTGATGATTCGTATTAAAATTCAATGTGTAACATGTGCTAATATTTGTATGCCATTCTATGGCGAAACATACTATGTAAGTTCACAACCCTAAGACTTTAATATACCATGTTTTTACACAAATAAAATTATTCTATTCTATTATTGGGGGATAGGTGCCCTGAAACAGTGACACGGGGTCGCGGCAGACCACGAAGGAGATGGCGGGACGAACTGGATGTCTTCCTTGAGAATTGGAAAGAAGTAACACAGAATCGTGACCTTTGGAAGGAATGGAGGGAGGCCTTTGCCCAGCAGTGGGACAATATGGGTTAGCTATAATAATTATTGGGGGAGGCGTTTGCTCAGCAGTGGGACAGTACAGGCAGGCAGTACTAAAAAAAAGAAAAAAAACTATTCTATTCTTATTACGCTAGTATATGTGCGGTTTGAAGTTCTTCACCACACAAACAACATCAGCAGCACAGCTCAGCAGCCACACCTCTGCCTAACCCTTCGGGGATTACAGGCGTTATGTTATGTGCTTAATGGAGTAATCTTAAATCTCCTAGGTCCGCCTAGATATTGGCTGGCATTGCGTAAGTTTTTGTTGACTGGAATTTTGTAACTCAATCCATCATCATCTGCCTAGCCTTTTCTCAACTATATTGGGGTCGGCTTCCAGTCTAACCGGATGCAGCTGAATACCAGTATTTTACATGGAGCGACTGCCTATCTGATCTCCACAACCCAGTTAGTACTAGGTAATACGATACCCGTTGGTCTGTCTGTCTGTCTGTATCGTGTGGTTAGTTCGTAACCTGGTGTCAGAGTTTTTAAGCCGCCCATGGGCCGCTGACTTGGCTTTACATGCCGTCAAGAAATATCTCTCAGGCATGCTGGTTTCCTCAAGATGTTTTCCTTCACCGAAAAGCAAGTGATAATTATACTATACGCACATGAATCCGAAAAATCAGAGGTGCGTGCCTTGGGTTCGAACTCGAGACCTATGACTTGGCAGTCCGACGGTCACACCACTAGGCTATCACTGCTTACCCGTTGGTAAGACTGGTTGACAGACTTTTTGGGTCACTGAGATCAACAAATGACACCCGGGACCACCATCGGAGGCACGGAGAAAACTCGGTATGTAATAAGTGGTCACCCATCCACAGACCACCCTAGGCAAGCACGGCTTAACCTAAAGATCGGCCCGAGCGGTTGTTATTATTTAGCCACGAGCTCATCTTTGTAACTCAATCCAAAATGCTTATTTATGTACATTTCAATGACTTGGCCTTTACTTTTTTACGTCAGAATAGAAAGCTTAGGATCGAAATCTAAGGCATATTATAAACTAGCTTATGCCCGCGGCTACGCCCACGTTGAATTCGGTAATTTTGGGGTTCATACTATCGGCATAAAAATTCTAACAAGTCAAATTACTAACAATAACAAATCAGTTTGGCAACGACCCGGCCGGGTAACGGACGTGGGGCGCGGGCGGAGTGCATAAACTACCTGAGTTATGGCGAAAATGGTTGATTATCATAAATCTGATGATGAGACGCAATCTATAAATGGGGCCGACGAGATGAGTGATGCAATACTACAAGAGGAGTGCGGAGATGAGGAGATTACCAACAAGGCGACTAAAAGAAACCGAGAAGCAGAAGAATCTGATGAAGAGTGGAAGGTAGTGGGACAAAATCGAAAAGAAAAGAGATTTAAGCAGTATAATTCTGACGAAGACATACATACGCTGGAAGTAACTATTACATGCAAGGATCACCTTCCGAAGTCATTTGCATTTGCGAAACTTTTAACAACCCATGGTATGAGTAATATAATTCGTGTCAGATATTTGAGCCCGTTCAGAATTCGAGTACAATTTGGAGATGAATTAAATTTAAATAAGCTGTTTACATGTGAAGCATTAATTACTAAAGGATGGAGATTTAATAAAGATATGGAAGTTAGTTACTCATACGGGATTATAAGGTATGTGGAATTAGAATTAAAAGAAGAAGAAATCCTGGATAACGTATCCTGCCCAGGAAACTTTGAACTCATTTCAGCGATGCGTTTAAATAAACGCGATCAGGTCAAGGGTGGATGGATACCCAGCGAGGTCGTTAGACTATGTTTCAAGGGTAATTCATTGCCGTCATACGTTTCCACAGATGGTCTCAGGCTAAAGGTTGAACCATATGTTTATCCAGTTTCTCAGTGCTCACGGTGTTGGAAGCTAGGACATAAAATTAAGGCTTGTCCATACAATAAGATAGTATGCCCTAAGTGCGGCGCTAATCATGAAAACTGCGAGACTTTAGAATATAAGTGTATTAACTGTTCAGGTAAACATATGGCCTTATCTAAGTCATGCCCCACATATTTGAAAGAAAAACGCTTGCGGGAAATTATGGCAGAATTTAACTGTACATACAAAAAGGCCATAACCATGTACGTTTTACCTAACACCCCAGAATATGTTCCAGAAAAACCGAGAGAAGTTGACAATCCAGTCCATAACACACCGGAGTTTACAGTAGTTAATACTCCTTCGTACGCAGAGATAATTAAGACTACCGCAGATGTGCACCAAAAGCAACCTCCTCCTAGTGTATGTAAGTCTAAATTGGCATCACACAGTAAGATAAGGTTTTCTAAGCAAAAAACACAAATTAATACATCGGAGTGGTACAAACTTAACGAGGAACAGTGTGACTCATCACAGCTTAATGAAACCGGTATTGACGACTGTAACATAACTACAGATAAAAACATAGAAGGTGAATCGAAATCTAAGACAACATTTAATGAACTGCTTTCGCGGTTACAAGAGGTTATATTTATGAATAATTGCGCAATCAACGTGAAATTTAAAAAGGTGTTTAAATTGTGTATTGAGTGGTTTATACTTTTAATAGTGGATAGTATTGCAGATTCTTCATTGACAGGTTTAATTAAGAATATTTTTAATGGATAGGACAGACTGTATCAGATTTAAATTTTTACAGTGGAATGCCCAGAGCCTCAAGCCTAAATTGTTAACTTTTTCGCAGTTATTAGTACAGAACAAAATACATATTGCTGCAATTTCAGAAACCTGGTTATCACCTGATAAGCCAGTTAAAATTAGTAACTATAATATTTTTCGTCAAGATAGGGATGACTCGTACGGTGGTGTCGCGATTATTATTCATCGATCGATTAAAGCCCAACTTGGAGTCTCTAATATGTTTGCTTCGGGAATTGAAATGATTCACGTTAAAATTCTTAATTACCCTCTAGTAGAAAATATAATATCACTTTATTGTCCCCCTTCCGTTCGGACTAGTCAGATGGATTGGCTTAGATTGTTTTCTAGTTTTAACAGAAAAACAATAATAATGGGTGACTTTAACGCCCACCACACCAACTGGTCAAATAAGACAGATTATAGAGGGGTGCAACTTTTGGATGCGGTGATAGATAGTAATTATATGGTATTAAATAATGGTAACAGCACAAGAATGAGAGTAGTTAACGGTGTTTTACAGGAGTCATCGCCTGATTTGTCCTTGGTGACGTCTGATATTGGGTTAAACTTTTACTGGTCTGTGTTAAATGAAACGCTGGGTAGTGACCATCTCGTAATTCAGATGTATAATGAGTGTCAGTTAGATAAGAACTTTGTGATTAAAAGAAATTTAAGAAATGCAGACTGGAAATCTTATAAGGTATGCCTCGACGAAATGTTTTCGAGTTTTGAAACGCTCCCTGATGATGTTCAAAGAGCTTATGACGCATTCGTTGACTATGTTAATATGGCGGCAGATATTCATATACCTGTAATAAAAATGTCACAAAACCCTCATTCAAAATTTAAGCCGAAATCCTATTGGAAGGCTGAATTATCAAAAGCTGTGGCAGTTAGGAGGCTAGCTTTAGCAAATTTCCGTCGTAACCCAACACCATCAAATTTAAGCATTCTGCAGGATAAAATAAGATTAGCGCAAAAACTAATACGGACAGCTGTACACGATGACTGGACACAGTATTGCTCATCCGTAGACCACTCAACTTCGGCTTCCGAAGTTTGGCATAGGATGAAGTGGGTAAAAGGTCACAGGTCACCAAGAACTGTTGTAGACAAGATAAAAGCCAATAACTTGCTTGTTAGTCTTACGCCTGATTATGTCTCTCCTGATCAGCCGGTATTCTCAATCCCGAATAAGAAATTGGAAGAGGAAATCTCCATACAGGAGTTGATTAAATGTATTAAATCAAAGGATACATCTCCTGGATGCGATGGTATCTCATATTCTATGGTTAAAAACTTACCCAATAATGGTTTATGTATTTTACTGAATTTATTCAATCAGTTTTTACATTCCGGTTTTGTTCCAAGGCAATGGCGTGATATAAATATAATTGCTATCCCGAAACCGGGACGGGATCCTAATCAGACTTCATCCCTGAGACCAATCTCGTTAATGTCTTGCCTTTGCAAAGTTTTTCATTCCATTTTGAAGAACAGGTTTGAGTGGTTTTTGGAGAGACACGAGCTGTTGTCGGATAATATGGTGGGCTTTAGAAAATCCAGAGGTTGTTTGGATAGCTTAAGTTGTTTGGTTTCTCGCATTCAAAAAGGTTTTTCTGAAAGGTTAACTACGATTGGTTGTTTTATTGATATAGATAATGCATATAATAACATTGATATAAAAACCTTACTAAATATATTACATCGTTTAAAGGTGGGGTCAAAAATGTGTCAGTACCTCTGGAATTTTTTGAAATTGAGAAATCTTAAGATACAAACTAATGACGGATATATATCTAGAACTACTAGCCGGGGCTTAGCACAGGGAGATCCCTTATCTCCTTTATTATTTAATGTGGCTACACTTGATGTGTGTAAAACTATCGAGAAGGACGTCTATATTTCGCAATATGCTGATGATTTGGTTTTATATTACACTTGCCAGTCTGTGGATTTAGGTACTCAGGTTTTACAAAATTCGTTAAATATACTAAATGAACTATTATCGAATTTAGGATTAGAAATATCCCCAAATAAAAGCAAAGTATGTGTTTTTAAAACTAATTATAAGAGACAAAACATAAATTTAGAAATTAATGAAATACGACTAGAAAATGCAGAATGTGTAAAATATTTAGGTGTATGGATTGATCATTATTTGAGGTGGGGAAAAAATATTAATGAAGTTAGAGAAAAATCTATGAAATTTTTAAATATATTTAAAATATTGACGGGATCTGGATGGGGGGTTCACCCTAGTCACTTAAGAAGATTATATATATCCATTGTTAGAAGTAGGTTAGACTACGCAAGTTTTTTATATGACACTAGTTCTATGAGTTATTCTTCAAAATTAGATAAAGTTCAAAATCAATACATGCGCATCATAGGTAGTTTTATTAAAAGTACTCCTATACATGTTATGGAGTCAGAGTTACAGCTTCAACCTTTATTTGTTCGACGTGTATATTTAGCCGGTAAGTTTTGGTTAAAGTCAAAATCACTTAATGATAAACTAATAAATATTCTTCATGATCTTGCCGTTCTTTGTCAAAATGCATACTGGAGGAGGAAGAAAAAACCGCTTTTAGTAACAATTCACAATAAATTTCAATCACTACCAATAAAATCGAGTACACAACTTGAAATGTTCAGTTTAGATACCTGGATTAGTAACCTCAACGTGTCCAGTTTTATCAACAGTAGCATCTCAACCTTAGACAAATCTAAAAAGTCATATTCTAACCCCAATTTTGCAAGTTTTTACAACATAAATATTCGGGTTTTCACAAAATATATACAGATGCCTCCAAGGACAGTGAGGGGATCGGTGTTGCTTTTATTGATTTACAAACAAAAGATTATATTAAACTAAAAGTCAATAATTCAAAGATATCGATTATGTATGCGGAGCTAATTGCCATTGCAGAAGCGTTATCGTATGTAAGATCCATTGAGAATGGGTGTAATTTTGTTATTCTAACTGACTCCAAAAGCGCATTACAACATTTGAATAGATGTTCAGCTATGGTGAGGGGCATTCCACTGGCGTATGATATTTTAAAAAGTTTGTATGAGCTTAACTCATTAAATAGCAATGTTATTTTGCAGTGGATACCTTCCCATATCGGCATCGTAGGCAATGAAATAGCAGATAAACTTGCTAAGGAAGCCTCAGTAGACGGTATTAACTTTGCTTGCGAGTCTTATTACACCAACCATATAACTGATATTAAGAAGTTCAGTACAGAGTTATGGTCAGAGTATTTTGACAGAAGGTCATTAACGAAAGGTATTTGGTACAGGACTTTACAACCAACACTACCTGATAAGTTATGGTTTGAAAAATCCGATATGGGAAGGTATGACATAATAACGAGTTTCAGACTTCGCTCGGGACACATTCCATTAAATAAGTTCGCTTTTATGATGGGCAAGGTTGTTTCATCGAACTGTAGTGAGTGCGATGTGGTAGAAGATGTTTACCACATATTGATGGAGTGTGTCCGGAACGAAGCCCTTAGAATTCTTTTAAAATGTAAGATTAATTTGAATCCCTCAGATGTGGGCTGGTGTAACAGCATTTTGTCCTTCCCTTTGTCGAAGGAGGCCAGACTTCTGTACAGGGTCGCTCAAATGGCCATTAAAAATAGAATAGTTTAATGTTAATAATATAATGTTTGTTGTTGTAATAGTTTAGTGTTTTTAAATAAGTGTTGGAATTTGTCATTTAATTTTGTATTACAGGGGCGACATCTTCAAAATGAACAAGCCCCTTAAATAAAGAGAAAAAAAAAAAAAAAAAAAAACAATAACAAATATCCAAACTACGAGTTTTGGTCGAACAAAAAATCATGACGCATCGGGCTTACCCGATACAAGCAGCATCCAAAAAGCCAGCCACAAGTGACTATAAAAAGATATCTACATACATTATTTTACGTTGGAAAAGATAATAACTCTAGAATTATCCACTGCTTACATAGACCACCTTTTCTCATTGATTAGAAACCAGTTTTTTTTTAAACCGAAAGAGAAGTTTGACCCACTTTTTTGCAGACACCGGACACAAAACAACATTATTTCCATCAACCATATTTATGTGTTTCCAGGCCGTGTATTCAAATTAATCGATTATCGATTATGCAATTATCAAGCTGACGTATAGACGACGCATTAGGTGGAGAACTAATTTGTTTTATAGAATTTTTGTTCCCAATATTAAATTGCTAAATAATAACAGCCGCTCGGGTCGATTTTGCTTAGGTGACCACCCATTACATACTGTGTTTCCTCCGTGCCAAGCACGTTAAGCCGTTGGTCCCGGCTGTTATTTTGTAGATCTTTGACAGTCGTTACAGGTAGTCAGTGGCCCAAAAAGTCCGACAACCAGTCTTACCAAGGGGTATCGTATTACCCAGTGCTAACTGGGTTGTGGAGGTCAGATAGGCAGTCGCTCCATGTAAAATACTGGTATTCAGCTGCACCCGGTTAGACTGTAGACCAGGTATGATGTAGGTATGTATGACAGTAGGTATTTAATATTATAGTAGTCAATCTAGACCTTAAACCAAACAGTAAACATGGTAAATATCCCGTCTCTAGAATTAATGATAATATTATATTTATTTGATTATACTTTGAACCTTCAGTTCATTTTGTGTTTGTTTTTTTTATTTGTTTATGCATAAAGCCTAGTTCACATTGGTGGCGTTTACCTCGATAATAAAACGTCATGACCAGTCAAGTGTTAACACACTTTTGTTTGGGTATTCTAACTCAGCATTTAGCCGAATGTCTGAGTATATTGTGAACAATAGTAATTAATCTCCAAGATGATTTCACGAGCTGACAAACATTTTTTTTTTTTCGGTTGGGAAATCATCAAGCGCCCACCCGCTCTGGGCGGAGTGGAAGGGAGTATCAGACTCGTACTGACTAAAACCCATCCATGTTCCTTCTTTGACCTTTGTGTTCCAGGGCCGCAGTAGGTATCTCTTTCGAACAGTCCCGTAGCCCACGAGCTGACAAATCTGAGACATACATAATTATAGGTAAACTAGTATTAAGTAAAGGTATGTTAAAATCAAGATTAAGGAGTTTATTTCTCGGTAACGAGGATTCAGCCGTTACCGAGAAATAAATTCACATCTAATAGTATTAAAGTTTTGTAGTAGTTTTAAGGTCAGTTTACTAAATTATTTGTATGTAAAAACAAGCGCTTCTCGCCATCAAACTACAAAGTTTGGCGAGTATATTGTAGATTTAAAAAAAATATTATGTTTGTGAACAATAAATTAAAAAAAAAAAAAAAAAAAAATACCATATCAAAATCAAAAGTCATTTATTCAAATTAAGCTGATAACTCAGCACTTTTTGAACGTCAATGTTTACAAGAGACAGTCCCCCAAATGCCCCCCTTCAACACTTTATAGTGTTTTAGCTGGGAAGAAGAATTGGGGGAACAAACTCCCCAGCAACACATCTGTCTGTGTTGTGTTCCTTGTTTGTTTGTTTGTTACCTTTTCACGCCTAAACCACCGAACCGATCATCCTGAAATTTTGCATATACGTTGTCAGGTGTTGAATTACAAGCAGTGTACAACCCGAATTGATTGTCAAATTCTAAAATAACGGGAGCGAAGCCGCGGGCAAAAACTAGTTACTAACAATGCTGAATTAATGACATTAAACCTGTACCTCTATCTATCTGGGCCCGTACCAGCACCCCTTCTAGCAACGTGGGAAAAAGAAGGAGCTATGTAGGACATCCCGCTCCGTCTCTTTCTCACTCTGACTGAAGTAAGATTAAGAGGAAATGCGGGTGGTGTTTTCTCCATACAAACGCTCTCGCCTGTTTTGTCTCTGGTTTATGACTTTAAAGCAATGATTTTTACAGTAAAATTAATATCAACCTCTTCTATGTCCCTATGTTTTCCTTTTTGATGACACATAATCTTTATAAGCACTAGAACCCTTACACAATGCTCAAAATTGCCTATTTGCATCACAGACACGTACACTCTGTCACCTTATACACACAAGGATAGGGCGGTCGGACGTCGAGAGCTCGCAGAGCAACAGCGATAGTTTCTTCAAATACCTAATTTTCAAAAGTCTCATCGCCAGCATTTCTTCTTAAAACAATACAATACTGCTATAAGATATCATAGTAGCCCACCTGTACATTATAGCTATTTGACTTGGTCTTTGACGTAACTAGTTATTACACCAATGTGAACAAGGCTTAATGTACCTAGTTAAATCTTATTTGTTAATGTTCAGCTTAAAGATTCATCAGTGTGCTACACCAGTGCGTTATGGATAGACATTAGTGCAAGCGATAGACAAGGTCTTACGGATTATATTTTTTTTATAATTGCTTGGTGGTCTTGAAAAATATAATACGTACTTACCGGAATAGTTTTTAGTTTACACAACTAATGTGTTTAGATGTGGTTAAAGGAAGTAGATTGTGTTTGCATTGTGAGTATATTTGTATTGTACGATAACTTTACTAAGGTTGCCAAAACATAAGGACTTCTGTAGTGGTCCTCGCAGGTTCGAAGAGTTTTGTCTACCCTCTAGGTTGAGAGAGGTCTAAACTCTTTTTCTCTGGCGAGAATAGTCATCTGCCTAGCCTTTTCCCAACTATGTTGTGCTCGGCTTCCAGTCTTACCGGATGCAGCTGAATACCAGTATTTTAATTAGAGCGACTGCCTATCAGACCTCTACAACCCAGTTAGTACTGGGTAATACGATACCCCTTGTTAAGACTGGAAGTCTGGACTGTCAAAGATCTACAAATGACACCCGGGACCAACGGCTTAACTTGCTTTCCGAGGCACGGAGGAAACTCGGTATGTAATGGTTGGTCACCCATCCACGGACCAACCTAGGCAAGCACGGCTTAATCTAAAGATCGACCCGAGCGGCTGTTATTATTTAGTCACGAGCTCCTCCTCCGGCGAGAAGAGTGTGATGATATAATTTATGGTTCCCTAACATTAATTTGTTGCTTCTTCATGAACCTTGTTCGAGCTGATCCCTAATAGTGACTCTCCCTAGAATAAGTAGTCGAGTGCAATTAGACTATAAGGTGGAACGAAGTTTATAGTGTTCGGATTTTCACGGGGCTTTTTTTATTGAGTTTCTAGCGATGTGGAGAAAAAAAAAGTAAAAAAAAAAAAATTCGCCGCTCGCGACTTTTTTTTAATTTTTTTAATTTCCTTTTGAATATTTTTTTTCTTAGAAGAATAACTTGACATTCGCCGAATTTATATTGTGACGTAATAGTGGGACCTGTGTGCATCAATTAAACGCCAATTTGGTATTTTTATTTGTTCATAGTTCATATTTCACTTTCTTCTCTACACCTCTAGGAACTCAATAAAAAAAAGTCCCATGAAAATCCGACCACTATAAACTTCGTTCCACCTTTTGAGTATTTTTCGTCTAATTGCACTTGGATAAAGGTAGACATTTTAATGGATACTGATCATGACCATGGTTCAAGGCACTTGCCTACTAATTGATTGCAGTAACATAGTATTTGCAAGACAATACATTATCAAACTGCTGACCTTCGCAAGTGATTCTAACAATACTAAATCGTATTACGAAATTATTTAAATTACTCATCAGATCACGTGGGTTCTTGTTGAATTCAGGTCATAAGAATTAATTAGTGTTTTGATTGACTTTAACCTAATTACTAGCCTAATTACTAACCTAATTACTAGGTAACATGCATAAAAAAGTAAGCCAAAAAAAAATCTAAGATTTTTTCAAAGTGTCAGCTCTGTCGTTGACTACCACCTTGGTCTAGTTGTCAGAAGCACGAATGCAGCGTGGGGTTTCCCATGCCGGTAAACTTGTCCATCATCATCATTGCGAGCTTTGTTGGGATCGGCTTCCAATCTTACCGAATGCAACTGATGCATTTTACGTGGAGCGACATGTCTATCTAAACTCCAAAAACCAGTTACTGGTTAACATTGATATATCCCTAAGTTAACTTAGTCCAATAACCCAATTTTCATTCCAAATGTCGAGACATACGTGTTGGTGTCTCAAGGTAAAAACTCGCTCGATGTAGCACAATAAGAGACCTCAAAGGTCAATGTTCTTAGGTAATTAGAAGTCACGGCAGGTAACATTGCGTGCGTTAATCTGACGGTCATAGGCACAGATGGAGTTAGGTAATCAGACGTGACGACTGTAGGATTGATTGTCGAAGAGTAGAGAAAGCAAACAACTGTGACCCCTGGCTATACGCATCTTGCGACATCGACTGCGTAGGAAACAAAGAAGTTGTTGAAAGCATGAGTCACCATAACGCGTAGAAAACTAAGTTGCATGACACATATATGGCCAGAGGCCTTAAACGGGGTGTAAGACCGTTTTAGGACACTAATTGCAAGAGTTGGAACAAAAAGAGCTTAATCTAGGCCGACCATAACAAAATTGGTTCCGGATAAATAGGAACAATTTCATGCCTACAGAAGAGACTAGATGTCTAGTATTGAGTTTCGTCAGGTGGATAATTCCACTAGTATGTCCAGAAGCCAGCACATCAAGCTACTACAATCTGAAAGGATAGTGGGCAGAAATGTATGGGCGGCACACCCACGTCCGCCACAGCTTAGACTACTTTTGTTTGGAAGGTATCACAGCCATGTATCTCTGTGCCAAAGCGCATCAAATTCTGTCCCAGGGTTCTCTATTTATTTTGAGTTGAACATTATTGAAACAAACCTAACCTAACCTAACCTTTTGTTTACTTTTGGGGCACACCCACGTCCGCCACAGCTTAGACTACTTTTGTTTGGAAAGTATCACAGCCATGTTTCTCTGTGCCGAAGCGCATCAAATTCTGTCCCAGGGTTCTCTATTTATTTGAAGTCGAAACTTACCGATCATGATTGAAACAAACTTAACCTAACCTAACCTAATCTTTTTTTACTTTTGGGGCACACCCACGTCCGCCACAGCTTAGACTACTTTTGTTTGGAAGGTATCACAGCCATGTTTCTCTGTGCCAAAGCGCATCAAATTCTGTCCCAGGGTTCTCTATTTATTTTGAGTTGATCATTATTGAAACAAACCTAAACTAACCTTTTGTTTACTTTTGGGGCACACCCACGTCCGCCACAGCTTAGACTACTTTTGTTTGGAAAGTATTATAGCCATGTTTCTCTGTGCCAAAGCGCATCAAATACTGTCCCAGGGTTCTCTATTTATTTGAAGTCGAAACTTACCGATCATTATTGAAACAAACTTAACCTAACCTAACCTAATCTTTTTTTACTTTTGGGGCACACCCACGTCCGCCACAGCTTAGACTACTTTTGTTTGGAAGGTATCACAGCCATGTTTCTCTGTGCCAAAGCGCATCAAATTCTGTTCCAGGGTTCTCTATTTATTTCGAGTCGAAACTTACCGATCATTATTGTAACAAACCTAACCTTTTTTTTACTTTTGGGGCACACCCACTTCCGCCACAGCTTAGACTATTTTTGTTTGGAAGGTATCACAGCCATGTTTCTCTGTGCCAAAGCGCATCAAATTCTCTCCTAGGGTTCTCTATTTATTTTGAGTTGATCATTATTGAAACAAACCTAACCTAACCTAACCTTTTGTTTACTTTTGGGGCACACCCACGTCCGCCACAGCTTAGACTACTTTTGTTTGGATAGTATTATAGCCATGTTTCTCTGTGCCAAAGCGCATCAAATTCTGTCTCAGGGTTCTCTATTTATTTGAAGTCGAAACTTACCGATCATTATTGAAACAAACTTAACCTAACCTAACCTAATCTTTTTTTACTTTTGGGGCACACCCACGTCCACCACAGCTTAGACTACTTTAACTACTACTTTAACTACTACTTTTACTACTACTTTTACTTTCTCTGTAACAATGAACTGTGTACAAGTTAAAGGAGCTATTTCTCTAGTTTACCCGTATCCCATTCTGTGCCCACAACTGTTTGACACTAAGTAAGTCACTCAGTACGTCCTGGCCAGGGTCCTATGTGTCAGGATGCGACACACATATATATATCTATAGATCGTCGGCAGAGGGCGGACGACGCCCTCTTCCGGCCCCCCTAAATAGGTCCAGGGGCGATGGATTCAGGGACATCCGTCACCCCCCATCACACTAGACCCGAGACGGCGACGCGTAGTGTTCCACGCGCGCCTCTCCTAGATGTATGCGGGCCGGCACTAGTCCGGGGCAGCGGAAGTCGCATTAGATCCCGCTGCCTCCCGGCGCAAGTGTGCGAGGGAACACCGGTGTGATTTTAGTCAGTACGAGTCTGACAGACCCTTCCGCTCTCTCCATGGCGGAGGACATCCATCGGGGATTTCCACGCCGTGGAAAAAAAAATGTTAAGGTTAGGTTTAGGTTAGGCTTAGGTTAGGTTAGGTTAGGTTAGGTTTGTTTCAATAATGCTCGGTAAGTTTCAACTTGAAATAAAAAGAGAACCCCGGGACAGAATTTGATGAGCTTTGGCACAGAGGAACATGGCTATGATACCTTTCAAATAAAAGTAGTCTAAGCTGTGGCGGACGTGGGTGTATTTTGCCCACTGTCCTTTCTTTAATAGATCTTCAACTTTATATCTTAAGCTTCAGGATCAAGGTTGATTGAGAAAATTTGACAGTTTCGGGTAGCTCCATGTGCTGGCGACTGTACCTACTATGTTCTAGGTTCCTAACGATGCATTTACAATTTATCTCTAATAATAATTTGACGACACGGTTGGCGCAGGGGCTGAGCAATTGACTGATGCGTCGCGTGTCGCGTTCGATCCCCGCACGGAACAAATATTTGTATGACCTACAGATAGTTGTTCCGGGTCTGGCTTTTTGTGTAAAAACACAAACATTTATTTGCTTAAAATATGTGTATAAGGTTCAAATGTTTGTAAACGCACGTATCATACACGAGAAATTCCTTGTTCTGAGAAAAAAAGAAGTAAAACTAGCACTTTACTGACCACCCCTCCTTCTCATTCCAGAAATGATCGTCGCCGAAGCTTGGAAAGCTAGCTACCTCTACTGGGTCTTCCCGGTCCTCATCATCGGAACAGTATTCGTGATCCTAGGTATTTTCGGAGTCATCTTCGCCATCAGACTCTTCGCCAAATACACTTGTGGACAGTTCCGGAAAACAACCAGGATGGACGGGAAGACGGTGATTGTGACTGGATGTACCGGTGGCATTGGGAAGGAAACTGCGAGGGAACTGGCCAAGAGAGGAGCCAGAGTCATCATGGCTTGTAGGAATTTGGAGGCTGCTGAGAAAGTTAAAGGTGATTGTTTGATTTAATTTGTGTATAGGACGAATTGGTGAGGGTAGAGCCTTGTAGGGTGAAACTAGGAAAGCCGGAGAAATTAATGTTCCGTCGAAACGAGTGACAGTTATACTAGGTTGAAAGGACACCGAAGTTAAAACAGTTACCCTCATTTAGTACATCATTCTGAAGCCCGCCACATATTATTTCATCGGTAATTTAAAAAAAACTGCTGTTTCCTACAAAATGCAATACCTAACCTCCACGGTCAACACGTATGGAACGGCTGATTTAAAAAAAATACCGATGAAAAAATTCTATGTCCGGGTTCAAAATGATGTACAGTCGCAAGCGCATCAAGTTACTACAAACTATCAAATTTTCTCATTCGATTTTGAACTTAACAATCAACAACATTTTATGGTTTAAAATCATTTGGAGAAATTTGTCAGTTTGTGGTAACTTGATGTGCTAGCGACTGGACTGAATACGTGGTAAGCGTTGTCCCTTCCACCACCCTTTATAGCAATTAGATCACATGCAGTAGGCGCCTCCAACTGATGTTTTCGGCGGAAATAGTCAACCAGATAGTGGGCTGTTTCAGTGTGTTATACTATTACACATAAAGTGGGTGGAGTGGTTTACAGTGGGTTTCTCACTTAATTATTTTCCATCGTTATTTTACGAACGCCGTGCATTCTGCTTGCATCTATATTAATATTATAAAGAGTGATTTGTATTTTTGTATGTTTGCAAAGAATTAACTCCAAAACTACTGGGCCGATTTTAATCATTTTTTGACCAATAGAAAGCTAAATGATCAGGAAGTAACATAGGCTATATATTATATTTACATCATGGCAATTACCCGAGCTATCACAATTTTTGCGGACGAAGTCGAGGGCGAAGTGCTAGTTAATAATATAATAGAATTAACACAATGAATTTAATTTTACAGCCGACATCATCGACACAACAAAGAACACGAAAGTCTTAGTCAAGAAACTGGACCTCAGTTCCTTCGCATCAATCAGAGAATTTGCCGAAGACATCAACAAAACTGAGACGAAACTGGACGTTTTGGTCCACAACGCCGGGTATGCAGACACCTTCAAGAAGAGGAAGACAGTCGATGATATTGAGATGACCATGGAGACCAACCATTATGGACCATTTTTGCTTACACATCTTTTGATAGATCTGCTGAAGAAAAGCGCCCCATCCAGAATCGTGGTAGTTGCGTCTTCTTTATACCGTCTTGCAAGTTTTAACATAGAAAACCCGAATCCAGTGGATACCGTACCAGGATATCTTTACTACGCTTCAAAGGAAGCCAACATACTTTTCACAAGAGAACTTGCACGAAGACTGGAAGGTACGGGAGTGACGGCGAACTGCCTGCATCCCGGCTTGATTGACACCGGGATTTGGAGCTCTGTCCCTGCACCGTTGAATTGGTTCCTGTTCCCAGTATCCAAATGCTTCTTCAAGAATCCAGAGCAGGGTTGCCAGACAACAGTCATGTTGGCAGTGGATGAGAAACTGGAAACCGTTTCTGGGAAGTACTTTTCTGATTGCAGGGAAAGTACTTTGTCGAATTCTGTCAGTGATATGACCAGGGCAAAGAAAGTTTGGGAGGTTTCGGAGAAAATGGTGAAGTTGGGTGAAGATGACCCTAGGATTTAAGTACCTAAGTGAAGCAAGAACGATGTATTTATTATAGAGGCGTACAAAATGACGATTTCGTCGAGGAGCTATTGAGGAAGAAGCAAATGTTTTATGTTGCACTGTATTCCACGTTTTCTGTTTGTTTAGCTGCGAATTCTTGATTTTTTCTGTGAGATAGTCATTATAAAGGGTGCAAAAAGACCCTTAACAAAGCCGAAAGGCACTTGTTCTCGTAATGCGATCATTTTTTTGTTCTAGACCATACCATGGAACCTTCTAGTTACGGAGATATTGGGGGTCAAAGTATACATGTTTTTAAAGTAAGATTTTGAACACCTCCACGACCCCCGTACTATTCAATCCATCCATCAGCACGATGTTCTGAGTACGTTACATTGAGTTCTACCGTAAAACGTGATTTTTCACCCCAGTCTTTTTCCAGCAAAATTTTTTGCGTAAACTTTTAAACGTTACTTAGTTTGATGTACAGAATGGTTTCGTGAAGGGTCCGTTTACACCTTGTATATAATGTAAAATTATATTGATTTGTTCTTTGTTTTAAGTAATAAATATGTATTTATATCTATAAGTAAGTGCAGAGAAGTATGTTGTATTTTAAATGCTAATGTTTAGTAATTAAAGTTTTTTTTTTAAATGTGAGTTTATGTGAGTGTGAATTAATCTTTTTGAAAGCTCCAAAAAAACATGTAATAAAACATCAAGGTCGATTTATATTCATTTTATTAGTAAAACTAGTTAGTTACATAATGGATAACAGTTAACAGCTAATGAAGTAAATTAACTAATATAGCATACTTTATGATTGTAAAGCTTTTAAAAGTAATCATAAATCAGTTACTCTTATGGCTATTACACAGTCGCGAATGATGGCCGATTTTATGAAAGGTCAAATTGTAGAGTTTAGATGAAAATTACATCATAACATAACATCTGTAATCCCCGAAAGGTTAGGCAGAAGTGTACCTCATAGTACACCCACATAATAGTCCCATGTAATAGGGGAAGAGCCTATTGCCATCAACCGGGCCCAAATCCAGACACCGTGGCTGCTACTGAGAAATTCCTGATGGAAAAACCCAATAAAACTGCCCGATCTGGGAACCAAACCCAGGACCTCATGCTCATCAGTCGCGCTTACGACCATTCGACGAACGAGCCAGTCCGATTATTATTATTGTCTTAAATTACAAGTTATTCAGAATATTGAATAGTAAGATGATAAAATTTGCCTTACATAAGCCAATGTGTTAGCCATCAGATTATTATACAATATAAAAATAAATATATTCATCCAGACCCCAACTGGGGTAAATAAACACTTGACCATACATCTCATTCATACAAACAACTCTAGTCTTTATAATTGGGCTTTTTCATAGAAGTTACTACTATAATCCTGTGCTGTGTGTCGTATCGATAAAGCGATGAGCAGACAAGATTTATCGGTAAAAACACTGTGCTTCACTTTACTAAATCTACAAATTGGTAATTAGTGACCGATACTTATAATACAATAATACACCGATAACGGCACTTGGCAGCCGGACTGTGGCTTCGGAGCCGCGCGGGTGCTCTGCCTACCCACTGTTGCACGGTACGATAGTAATGAGACAGAGCGGCGTCACGCGGCTAACAGCTGATAGGTCACAGGCGCGTGCGCGCGAATTTCATACGGTTGTTGTATTATTGTGGTAAAAGTGAATTAGTATAAAAAAAGTTTTTTGGGGAAAGTTGTTTGTTATCATGAGTACAATCACTTGTATAAGAATCGGTCACTAATTACCAGTCACCCTATATAGAGACCTTAAAATATGCACTATTTCCTTGTGCACAGTAGTTTGAAAACTACATCAATGGAAGGTTCTAATAGACAAAGACAGAGTTTTCTTATCCCAACTTCAAAAATACTGGACTTTAAATATTTAATTTAATACTCCTTATTTTAAACTTATTTGTTATTAGTCTATCAAATCAAACTGGTCTAGGAACGTGTGGTCTACACCCAATGCGGTCCCGAGACTTTCCCGCGGTTTTCTGCAAGGAGGCTCGTCGTCAAAGCAGATCGGATCCAAATAGTCTGAAGACTTCTTCGGTATCACACTGCAACTTGGACTTAAGAGATCAGGTAGTAAGACCCTATTTGCTGTGAACACATCTACGTTAACAGTGTTGAGGTTTTCTTTTTCTTCTACGATAGTTTTAAATTCATTGCCTTCTTCGCAGCTTTTGTCGCAAGGCAAGACGCTAGCTCTGACTTTCTTAAACCTATTGATAATTTTCTCTAAAGAATTTGTTTTTTTTATCAAGTTAGAGTTGGATTTTGGAGTTTCAGTCTTAGTTTCTTCTTTTTCTAGAATATCCTCTTGTAGCTTCGGGACATTTAGATCTGAGAAATGAGCTTTATTCGAGTCTTCCGGAATATTTGTTAAAACTTTCTCTGGTTCAGGAGTTATGGATATCGTAGGCAGGCTGGTAGCATCAAATATCTTTCTATTACTTTCAAGCCGCATTACGCCTTCAGGAGTTCCATAGCTATTATCTTTTTCTAATGTCAAGATGCCGGAAACTTCTAGCAGTGGACAGTCCTCTTGCATGACAGATAGTTTCCTAGAAATCGGAATCTTAGATTTAGCTTTCTTCTCTCTGTGCTCAAAAAGATTTGGTGATGAATGACTTCTGAACAAACCGTTGCTATCGGTCGAAGATACTGACTCATTAAATAGTCCACCTTTCTTCACATTCACATTATCAGGTCTCTCAGTCTTATATTTAAACTTTTTGGAGCTACTAGACTTTTTAGTTGACAACAACCTCAATATTTGTTGTTTTGTGAAGCCCGATGAACATTCCGCTATAGTCTCGTTGCTTCTATAGGTTGTTTGAGATAGTATTGACAAGTTAAAGTTCTGCTTTGCATTTGGATTGTCGTAGGAAGTGATGCGGCAGGATATGAGGCTCTTTAGGAAGTCGTCTCTTGGTCCTTGATGGTATGGTGTGATGCGTAATGACCGTGATAGTGGTTTAGCAAAACTGCTGGCTCTTCTGTACAAGTTGAACTGATGTTTGGATATGTGGAGCGGGGTGAATGTGTCAAATATTTGAGACTGCAAGTCTTTGCCCATCTTTAGGTCTGCTAGGTCAGGTAACAATGGCATTTCAGAGAATTCCTTCAGGGATATTGACTGGTTGTAGGATGTTTGTGTTGGCTGAAAAATAACAGTTAATAGTCAGAATAAACCACAGCAAAATTATAAAACTCAGAAGCATATATCCTCACAAGCTATTAAATTTATTTTGCAAATATATTACATAACATCACGCCTGTTATAGGATAATATAGGGGGCCTATTGTCATCAACCAGCTACTGGGAATGTCCTGATAAAAAAAACCTAAAGACACTTTACACAACCTGGGAATCAAATCCAGGACCTCATATTCAGCAGTAGAGCTTATAACTACTAGACCAACAAGGCAGTCACACATTTAATTCAATTTGAAATTTTTGGAAAAACCATTACTAAGTTTGAAATTAATTTTGAAAAAGACATTTTAGTAATTTTTTTTAGTCTTTTGTTCAAATTAATTCTAAACTTAAATTAGTTGCTTTTTATTTTATCCCTGAGCTATATTTTATTTGAAAGAAACTTCATTATTGTGTCTTATTTTGGAAATAAATCTTTCTATTTCAAAACTATAAAAGTTTCAAACAATAAAAGGAACTCACCTGAAGTTTAGCTTCTGCATTCATCACTCGGTCCAAGAGTATCCTCATCGCAGACACAATCTCCGTAAAGTTCCGTCTCCCACCATCCAAATACTCATTAAACATGTGTATTTCCTCACCAATTTCAGCATTTTTCAGTATAAAACATATTGATATAAGAAATGCTCTTATAAGGTTCGGGAAACTTAATTTATCGTCTTTCACAATATTTTTGAGGATATATTTCTGTTCACTGTTGACTTGGTTTTGCAATTCTTTTGTGCATATGTCATCGGTTTTTGGGTTATACTCTAACGTGTATGAACTCTTTTCCGCTTCACCTGTTTGTCTGGCTATCAGCATTTCGGTGCAATCACGAGTCTCCTTACAATTTTGAAGGAACGGTTTTATTTTAGCATCCCATTCATTTTCCAACTGAGTGATTTTGTTATCGGTTTCCGTTAACCAATCATCGAAAAAAGAGGAAGTTTTGTGAACGTCTTTTATTTTTAATATTTCTGCTTTTGTTGTCTCATCTACTTCATGTGTTTTCAAAAAGCCATCAACGATTTCTTCTAAATATCCTTGTGCATTTAATTCAGTCATTTTATTCTCCATTTCAGTTATTTTCCTACGGAACAACTCTGCAATTTTTTCCATAGCTGCTCTTTTACACAAATAATTAGAAAATTTACTTGATATTGTCACTGTTTCTTTTTCAATGTTGTCAATGAAACCTTCTTTTTTTGTCTTGTAATCCTCAGTCATGTTCTCATACAGCTTCTTTTGCGTATCCTTGATCATTTTGGACATAAGTACTCTTTGGACAGCCAGTTGAGACATTTGAAATATCAACATGGTGACTTTGTAGCAGCTTGGGTTGACCAGGTAGGAAGACATGACTGGTGCCAACAGACCCTTGTTGCTGTAGTCGCTGATGAAGTTAAACAGCTCGTTCCTGTAGGTTCTCTCAGTTTTTGTGTCGTATAGTGGCCATGGCAATGAACTGTAAGCCTGAGTATCGATTATCGACACCAAATAGTAAGATAAGTGATTAAAGAAGTTTTGAGTAGGCTTTTCTAATGAATTCTCCTTGAATATCTGCCTGCTGAGCTCTGAAGGCATTTGCTGCAGCTTACTCAGTATTCCCAAGTTCAAAATCGTCTCCTTCTTGAATGAGACAACAAGGTCTCTTTGCATCGCTATTGTAGCCATTTTAGCACTTTGTTTTCACATAGATGCACTTTTTAACACGAAATCGTTTATTTTACACAACGTTATGCACTAGTATGAGGTTTCAAACCATATTTTAGAGAGTTTTTAGAATATTTTAGAAATAACAACAAACCCCATACGCATTTTCTGGGTTGAATTCAAATTGAAATGTCAATTTTTTCCGTTGATGCCACCTAGTGTTGTCCAATGTGCATAAAATGATAATCGACTTTTTGGTTTTGTAAAATAAAAGTTTTTAGTAATGTTTAAAAAGCATTGAATATTGTTCAATAGTAAAATTAACATTTTTATTATTTTTCTTTTTCTACTATTTTATTTTTCTGTAAACAATGTATTATGTCCAGTAATAAAAGAGAAAAGTAGAAATTGGGGAAGGATGTCTTCCTAGGACTTCGTATGTATATTGTGGACATAGTATTTGTACAGACGCCAGCACATCAAGCTACAAATTGTGTCTTGTGTCTTGTCAAATTTCTTTAATAGATTTTCAACTTCATGTCCAAAGTGTAAGGTTCAAGATTGATTAGGAAAATTTGACAGTTTCGGGTAGCTTGATGTGCTGGCCTCTGTACAAAATAACGTTATGTGAAAAACGGAATATTAATGTTTGAATGTGCGAATGTTCTGTGTTGGTGTTTCCTCTACTGATCACCTTGTAAACAGAAAGAAAGTTTTATTAATTAAATTAAAAGACACGCTATTAGGCGAGTAACGAAATAATTATAATTATTAACTCATTGTTGCCCAACTCTTAAGATTTGCTTTCGTTCAGAAACCATAAATATTTATCAAACATACCATCAATAAATCCATTTACGATCAATTGGACCGATTTAAGCAAAAATGATTCAGTCCACACTAACCTCATTTCGAGATAATAGAGTTTAAAGTTTATTTCGGTATTTCTCTGGCTTTGTAGTTCTAAATGTTATGTTTTTAATTTTATGTTATTCTAAGTGTTCTAAACTAATTTACATGCATGTATTTAGTAAATAAATTTTAATAGTTTCGTAGATATTCAAGAAAACTTGCGCGTGGATCATTATTACATAATACATTTTGTATGGAATTAGCTGTGTAGGCTGCGGAAAGAAAAATGCAAAAATGTTCCAAACTATGACAAAAATAAAAGCTTAAAAATGTTTATTATTTTTATTTTATTTAAAAAAACACAAATGTTACCCTACTCCTCATCCAAATCAAAGTCGGGTTCATCACAATAACCATCTATATCGTCTATTATTGCATCGTCTCCCTTCAGTTTTTTATAATAACCAATGCAATCATTTGGTATGAGATGGAATAACGATTTCAAATCGTTTAACTTCTTTTTGTTAATCAGAATGGTTGGTTTAGAAATATGCAAAAATGATCTTCAATAAGTTTGTCTACATGACCACATTATTCTAAAAAAATAGAATAAATTTCATGCAAAACATACAATTTTATTGCAGGTACAAAAAAATGCAATAAAAGATAGAAGGTTTAAATAGTTATATACGTATTTCATTAAAGTTTTCGGTATAAAAATAATATTTTGTTTACTTTTTAGCCGAGATATTAATGATAATTTTATATTTAACCGTGAATCGTTTTTTAAGAATTGAATTTTTCGTTTTTCTTTAATTAAATAGAATAGTCATGTGGTCTGAATCAGTATACTTCTGTAATGGTTGGTTTAGAAATATGCAAAAATGATCTTCAATAAGTTTGTCTACATGACCACATTATTCTAAAAAAATAGAATAAATTTCATGCAAAACATACAATTTTATTGCAGGTACAAAAAAATGCAATAAAAGATAGAAGGTTTAAATAGTTATATACGTATTTCATTAAAGTTTTCGGTATAAAAATAATATTTTGTTTACTTTTTAGCCGAGATATTAATGATAATTTTATATTTAACCGTGAATCGTTTTTTAAGAATTGAATTTTTCGTTTTTCTTTAATTAAATAGAATAGTCATGTGGTCTGAATCAGTATACTTCTGTAGTCGAATGTTATTTGGAATTGAGTTAAAATGATTCAAGGTTATTGGAACATTTAAGCAGAATGATTTTTATAATATTTTCCATATTGTATAAAAAGCATTATTGTTCCAAGTAGTTTGAATCATTATAGCAAAAAACAAAAAACCTATATCAGGGCAACCAAGAAAATGCAAAAATGATTCTAATAGCTTGAAACATTTATGCATTATGAAAAAATGATGTTCGCTATGACAGTTGTGGTTTGGACCATACGGATTTTCGTCAATTATTAACATAGAGTTCCGAGTCTTTGATATGTTAAAATATACCTTATTTAGAGTACATAAGTCACAAAAACTCGAAATTGTCGAGATTGTGGGTTGGATCATTTTTGCATAAATCGGTCCAATTCTCCAAAATAATGACTTAAAATTTCTAAGCAAATTAAAAAGGTTCTGTGCAATTAGCTTGAAATGTGTCTAATTACAGAGAAAAAAATGCATTTACCTCATTGCATCGACTAAACTTAAAGCTTTGATGCTATTTCTGAACGAGATTTCGAATTTAACGTTCCTTTACACTTTGTTTGGCAGTGTAACAGCACAAAATAATAGAAAATCCAAAATACTTTTTTGTTGGAAATAAATATTACTATGCAAGTATGCCTAACACATAAAATCACGTTAGCTTAATTTTATAACTTTATTAAAAACTATAAATTTGATATCATACGTGACACGAAACATTCTAACCTCAAAAACATTTCATTCGCGGGGGAGCAAACAAAATTCACGTGTTTGTTTCTCCCCGAAAAATGAAAATAAATTGAAGTAAAATTAGCAAAAATGGTGCGTAATATCCTTATTTCGTCTAATAAAATTGTGTGGTGGGCGTTAGTGATAAGTTTTGTGTAATTTCAGAGCAAGTTGTATGTTTTGTACGAGCACAGCGCAGGCTTCGCGCTGTTTAAAGTCACCGAGTTTGAAGAACTTGCGGCCTTTTTGCCTCAAGTTGAGGAGTCTGTGACTGATTTGCAGCGATTCAACTCCGTTGTAACGCTTAGCGGGTTCCAGCCATTTAAATCGGCGGTGGTCGCTTTGGAAAATATCAATGCGGTGTCCGAAGGTTAGTGCACGCGTGTTTTTGAATATGTCGTCTTATTATACCATGCTTGTTTGATAAACGGAACGATTTGTGATGTAGGTAGACATGGTTTATTCTATGATATGGTCGTCCTACATTCAGAAAACCCGTAAATTCATATTTTTTTTATCAGGATTAACCTTATTTCCTTATCATGCTTGATTCTATTCTATATATTTTAGTATATTATATGATAACTTTTATCTATTTATGTAGGGATGTTTTTTTTTGTTGTTGCAACAAACACTTTCTTATTTACAAACAATCACAAATCTGTACTGTTTTACTTTTACTTACTACATAATATTAAAAGGGTCCTAAATATCGAAACTATTTGTTTATGTATTTAAATATTCCTGATTGTCACACAGGTATTCTACCAGAAGACTTGAACCTGTTCCTCGAGGGGGCGCTTCCAAAGCGCAAGAAGCGTAGCAAATGCACCCTGGGTGTGTTGGACCCCAAGTTGGGGGCAGCTATCAGCGAGGCACTGGAGATTCCATGCTCACACACTGGGGCTGTACCAGAAATTCTAAGAGGTAAGTCCTTTGTCATTGCCTTAATTTTGTTAATCTGCAGGTCTAAATGATGCATGGAAACTACCTGTCTGACAAATGCAAGTGTGGTGCCCAAAACATGACCCACTAACTACACAACTACCCTTGAGGACCTAACAAAAGTTGGGCAACTCGGGCACAAGCCTCCTCTAAAGTGGCTTCCAAGTCCCATTGTAAATATACATAATATGCATATGTCGGCAATCTGTTAAGTGGATATAGGGGAGGTAGTACTTCCCAGCATTTGATTCTTTATTAGCGACACTATCAAATGGTGTAATAATACAGTGTTTTTCTTTCCCATAATCAATGGGTTCAATTCATGGCTAGGAATATTGGTTTTTCAAAAATGTAATGATGCAGATTTAGTTTTCATGAAAATTGGGCTCCTTTGAGTATTTTTCGATATTCCTCATAGTTTCGGATTTGGCCCACACCCACACCCACTTAAAAAATTAATTCATTCATTTCCTGTATACATACATATATCACACTAACACTACCATGTGTGTATGTTTGTTACTCCTTCACGCTGAAACGGTTTAAGGGGTTTGAATGTAGGTATCAAGATAGCTTATATTCTGGATTAACACATAGGCTTCTTTTTATCGCAGCAGTACGATCCTGTGACACAATTACCGAACATGCGGGCGATGCCGCGGGCATAAGCTAGTATTATTATACAGTAGTATTGTCCCCTAATCTTGGCACACTTTGATCTATTGCAGGTGTTCTAACTCCACTTGTGGTAATAACAGTTGTGCTAAAGTAAACGCAGTTATATCCACACATGTACTTAAATAATAAGTGTATTGTGTATGAAATTTTCTGCTACATATTTTTTTAGAAAACAATGTTTCTTCTGTTAACTGCCCCAATGTGGTATTTCTTCTGTATAGTGGGTGCATACCGGAACTTTAACTAAAACTTCTATGATTTTTAATCTCAAACTTTTAGTCACTTGTTTAGATATTTAAATAAATAGCGATCCGCCCTGGCTTCATACAGATGAGATTTACGAATGTTGAATTTATAAAATATCAAAATTTTCTTCCATAATTGTTTGAAAGAAACTTTTTCCTTGTCCTGACACACTCATAAGTTTAAAAAAAAAACAGTTTTGAAGGTTTTAATTTTACTTTAATTAACTCCATGACCCGTTTACAATTCAATCCATCCATCAGCACAATGTTTTGAGTGCGTAACATTGAATCCTACCGTAAAACGCGATTTTTCACCCCAAAAAATAACTTGTTTCCCAGCAATAATTTTTGCGTAAAGTTACTTAGTTTGATGTACAGAATGCTTGGTTGACGGCTTTGTGAAGGGTCCATTTACACCCTGTATTTAAAACTCACCTTTCTTTCCCTCAGGTATCCGCCACCACTTCCACTCTCTCATCAAAGGTCTAACCCTGAAGGCCTGCAGCGTGGCACAGCTCGGTCTGGGCCATTCATACTCCAGAGCTCGCGTGAAGTTCAACGTGCACCGAGTTGACAACATGATCATACAGTCTATCGCACTGCTGGATCAGTTAGACAAGGATGTTAACACGTTTTCTATGCGGATAAGGTAAATGTTGTCAATTTCTGTTAAACACAGATAAATTATTTGTGTAAAAATTGCAATGATCATGTATAGGCTAGATAGTGTTGTAGCAATCTTACAACAGGCCGGTTGAAAAAACACTTTTCAAGGATAGGAATAAGTTTTACTTTTGTTTAACACAATAAAATAATTGTTAAAGCAAAAAAACAGTTCCTGGACGGACTTTGGGGATAGTATAGGCTACTTAAATAAAAAAAGAATAATGTTAGTCAAATGTGGATCCAGTTTTACCCACTTTAGCACAGAGCATTCATAGAGAATTTTCATAGTTACACTCAAAAATTTTCTTTATCAGTCACAGTACTTTTGCTAACACAAAAACTCAAACTCAAAGTTTTTATTTCAATTAGAGTCTAATTGAAATAAAAACTTTGAGTTTGATTTTTGTGACATTCAAAAGTGCCTGTAATGGTCTAATTATTAGACACAAAAATAAAAGAAAGCGAATCTACACTCACAGTCATAAGGCATAATAACTTGTGCAAGTACTGTAATTGCCAAATCCAAGGCATAGATCTCTATGGAGAAGAATGGGCAAGAAACTCCATGGACACACTTTTCAATCAGAAAATTGTTACAAAATCTTGGTTACATCATTCATTTGGAGGCAGGACAGGACACTAAAGGCAGACTTAGATTTGTGCATCAGCCACTCCACACTACTCTGTATTGAATTGTGATGATTGCGGTCCGACACAATGTATAATTTTCGCTTGACTTTTAAGAATGAATAATTATGAAAACTAAACCAAAACTTCTTTTTACAGAGAATGGTACTCTTACCACTTCCCAGAGCTGGTCAACATCGTTCCAGAGAACCAGCTATACACCAAGTGTGCAGAGTTCATCAAGGACCGGAAGACGTTAAGCGAGGAGTCCGTGGAACCTCTGACAGAGATCCTCGGGGACTCGGAGAAGGCCCAGGCTATTATAGATGCGTCTAAGATGTCTATGGGAATGGATATTTCGCCTGTTGATTTGATTAATATACAGATGTTTGCTGGAAGGGTTGTTGCGCTCGCTAATTATAGGTAAGCAGCAGGAAAGGTTATGGTTGTAAATGAGTCCCTCTATGTCTTTTGAAGTAGTTAAAGCGATAATTTTTCTGTTGCGAAAAAGAGACTGATGAAGCTCCATCTCTCTGTAATTTTGTTTTTTTTTAAATTTTCTGTTCAAAAAACGTTGGCCCACACTAGGAATTACTCCTGTATCGTGGGTGTGTTTACAAACATTTAAACTCACATACATAAACAGTCACACAACATAACACTGAAGAAATGGCACTAAAATGTCCACATCAGGCGTTGTTCCCCAAATATTTTTAATTTTTTTTTCTACTTCCTGATAAGTTTAATTACTAATGAAAACCTTAAACCTTCAGGAGGCAGATAGCTGAGTACCTGCACTCAAAGATGGAGTCAGTGGCTCCCAACCTGACCACATTGGTTGGTGACCAGGTCGGCGCGCGGCTCATATCCAAGGCCGGGTCTCTGACCAGCCTTGCTAAGTACCCTGCCTCTACGCTGCAGATTTTGGGTATGTACTACGATCTAGCTTGTATAATCTAAATTTGAAAAATACCTTATCTAAAGCTCCCAAAGAGACAAAATAATGGCAGTCATAGTTTATCATTTTTATTTATTTAAGTTTTTTTAAATTAAAATAAATGCCCTCTTTAAGTTTTTTGTCATTAACACTTAGTTTTGATTAGGAGACAAAAATAACAGCCAACATTTAGGACAAATACATTTTTTTTTTAAATTTAAACAATTTTTTTGTCAAAGTTAACTGAAATGAATGAATGTATTTGAACTAAAATGCCCATTTTGTTTACTCAGGTGCCGAGAAGGCGCTCTTCCGTGCGCTAAAGACCCGCTCCAACACGCCTAAGTACGGGCTGCTGTACCACTCCACGTTCATCGGGCGTGCCGGTGTCAAGAACAAGGGTCGCATCAGTCGCTACCTCGCCAACAAGTGCTCCATAGCGTCCAGGATCGACTGCTTCTCTGGTAAGGAATCATCAGCATTCATCATTCACTGACCCACCTTCCATCTTGTGCCGCATGCCCTGACACCTTCGCACTTGTTGACTGTATCAATGAGCGGAGTTCGCGTAGCTGAATTTCGGCCGCCAAACACATTTGAAGTTTTTGCCGTTAATACACGCAGCATGTTTTCGTCTTCCATACTTCTCTATTAGTCGTCATCTCAGCAGTCTTAGTAGAAAAGTATAATTGGTACATTGAAATTGTAGTTATGTAGGCTGTAGACTACATTAGATCTGCATGTATGTCGTGTAGTGTACGCGATTATGTAAAAATGCTGTCACTTCAAATTTCTTAAAAATATGTTACAACGTTTGTAAAACAACATCACATTTTACTTTGATTTAATGCAAGAATTATGGAAAAACACATGCTGCGCCGAAACCAAATAAATTGGAAAAAGGGCGTGATGGATGAATATGCACACTTTGATCTATTGCAAGTGTACCCTGCGCTTGTGGTAATAACAGTAGTGCTATATTGAATGCAGTTGTATCCACACATGAACGCTAAAATGCGTATTATGTACTAATTTTATTGCTACATTATTATAAAAGAACAATTTATTGAAATCAAACATGCATTAAACTAAATTAAAGAAAATTGTTGCATAGACTAAGATTTTCAGAGGTTCCATTAATATTCTTCGGCCAGTTTTATGCTTTATTATGTCTTACTTTTATTCCCGCAAATATGAGAATTTTGCAATTTTTTGTCGCTGCCAATCATAACCGCGCGTAATACCATATGACATAAGGCCTAAATTGTTATCTATACTAATATTATAAAGCTGAAGTGTTTGTTTGTTTGTTTGTTTGTTTGAACGCGCTAATCTCTGGAACTACTGGTCCGATTTGAATGATTCTTTCAGTGTTGGGTAGTCCATTTATCGAGGAAGGCTATAGGCTATATATCATCACGCTACGACCAATAGGAGCGTAGCAGCAATGAAAAATGTTGCAAAAACGGGGAAAATTGTATTTTTAATAACTTGACGCGGACGAAGGTCGCGGGGAACAGCTAGTGACTGATATACTCAAATACTGAATCAACTTAAAAACTCAAACATATTTCCTCTTTCCAGAAATTCAGTCATCAGTCTTCGGCGCGAAACTACGTCAGCAAGTGGAAGACCGTTTGAAGTTCTACGAAACCGGTGACATTCCCAAGAAAAACATAGAAGTCATGAAAGAAGCCTTGGAAGAACTACAACAGAATGTTGACGCCGAATCCAGTGCCAAGAAGAAGAAAAAGAAGAAGAAGAAGAAGGAGGAAGAGGAAGTAGCTATGGATGAAGATTAGTTGTCAGCGTGACGGTTCTAATGTCAAAGTGACAGTTCATCTTCCAATGTCAAAGTGACAGCTCTTTTATACCTAGCTATAAGCCATAGTGATTACTTATTTTTCAGATAAATCTATTGATGTGACCTCTTTTGCAGTAAATACATTATTTTTAAGGATTTATTGTTTATTTGTTTCTTATCCCTATCGTAATGTTACCTGCACATCAATTCATAAACACACCATCGAATCATACCAATTCCTAAACAGTTATCTTGTCCAAGTTATGTGGAAGATCATCACAACATGTTAACTAGGAGCTATTCCAAACAATGCGATTTTGATACGCGTTTATTCCAACACATACTCAAAAACAATACAAAAAAACCATCGATTATCAAATCTTTATTGCAACATCACTTTATCTTACACCTACAGCACAATTTGTCTAGCGCCAAACGTCACTCAAGCGCCAAAAGATCCATGCAACACTGTACTCTTATACTCTATCTACCCAGTAATAGCGAGATGCTCGCTACAGTTGATCCGGACGTTGATGTTGACGCACGCGAGCTGCGTCACGAAGAACTTGAAGATGTACGGGATGGCGATGGAGACCAGGCTGCCGTCGCCGCACAGGCGACAGGTTTCCTTGTTTGTTTCGCTCTTACCGATTATTGGGCCAAGGAGCGTGCCGCATTTTGAACAGAGGATTGCCTGGAACAGATGTATAATATACGGGGTGTAAACAGACCCTTCACGAAGCCGTTAACCAAGCATTCTGTACATCAAACTAAGTAACCCTACACAAAAATTATTGCTGGGAAACGTCTTTTTTTTTTTGGGTGAAAAATAATCTTTTTCGGTAAAACTCAAATTAAACGCTTTCAAAACATTATGCTTATGGATGCATTGCATAGTAAACGCGTCATGGAGGTATTTAAAGTAAAGTTATAACCATAAAAAATAGTATTTAAAAAAAAAAATGTGAAAAAGTTGGAACTTTGACCCCCAATAACTCCGTAACTAGAAGGTTCCCAGGTATGGTCTAGAATAAAAAAATGATCCCAATGATGGGCAGAATATGTGGTTTTCGTTTTCGTTAAGGGTCTTTTTACACCCTTTATACATGGAGGACCTATCTGACCTCGCCCAGTAACTGATGCCATTGGCAAGCCTAAAAATATTTTTCATAATACGAAACATAATAATTTAAACAAATACTGCCATATTGGTCTTGTCGTGGCAAGCGCTACAGATAGATGTGGGGTCCTAGCTTGCCAGTTCGGACAGTGTTATTCGATTTTTCCATCCGGAATTTCTCAGTAGCAGCCACGGAGTCTGGATTATTTTTTGCTCGGTTTACGACAATAGGACCCCCAATTATATGGGACACAAACATAATTGGCGAATTGTCGGTGTACTATATAATTGGCGAATTGTCGGTGTATTATTATTAGTTACAACTCTGCCTAACCGTGCGGGGAGTACAGGCGTGATGTTGTCAACATACCTCAGTCTTATCCGAGCAGTGGAACAGGCGGTCGTGTAGTAAGAAGGCGGCGCCGTGCGAGGCGAGAGCGTCGCGCTCCATCTCTCCAAGCCTGACACCTCCACCTCGCCGCCGACCCTTCACTGGCTGCCGGGTTAGTGCGTCCACTGCGCCTGTTGTTCGCACCTGGAGAAAGGGAGATATATTTTTAAAATGACTTCGTAGAAGAGTAGATTTCTAGGTTTTGAAAGACAGGATTACATTTTAAAAAATGGGCCTCTAAATGTCGAATATAACTGGTACCTAGACCGTCTCAGTCGTAATATATCTATTGAGAGCGCAGGTGTCGAAAACGAGGTCCATTTCTAAATACGAGGAAACAAAATTATCAGTAGACTAGGGTCGATTTCGAGTATGTGACTCAGAGGTAACAGTCACACGGTTCGATGGAAGATTATGGCTGTGAATGGCGAACAATTTGAGCAGTAGCTTTAAAGCGGTCGTCAACTTCACATTGTCCATATGCGTTGTTTTTGCGGGGGGTAAGGCGGTGCTGCATTCTGCATCCAAGCCTTGGTGCGCATGCGCAAGTCAAAAGAAATATTAGCATATTATTTCACCTAAATGATTCATATCTTAGCCTGCAACACACTGACCTGCCACTTGTCAGAGACCATATGCCGGAGCCTCTGGTAGTGGATGACTCCGTAGAATATGTCGGCATCCATCTCCCTGCCGTCGACCCCGCTGTACATGCGCTCGGTGCCGTAGTAGTTGTAGCCCGACGCCTCCAGAAGGCGCCCGAAGTAGTTTATTGCCGTGTCTTTCTCGTTGAAGCGGAAGGGCGTTGCATCATGTACCTGCGGGAAAGATTTGTATTAAGTTTTATTATGAAAGGAGCGTAAAGTGGGGATGTGTGGTATTACGCGAATGGACAATGTACGAAATGAGTAAGTAATACGGACGAATGAATGAGGAATGAATAAGGTACGTAAGAGGAAGTCTGAAAGTGACGCCGGTGACTGAAAAGTTGTGTGGTAATCGATTGTCGTGGTATGGGCATGTGATGCGGAGGAATGAGGAAAATGTCGTGAGGAAAGTGTTGTGTATGAATGTGGATGGGTGTCAGAGTAAAGGAAGACCAAAGAATCAATTGATGGACTGTGTGAAGGATGATATGTCTTGAAAGAAGATGACTCCTGAGATTACGAGTAATAGAGAAGTATGGTAGAAGAAGACATGCTGCGCCGACCTCAAACTAATTGGAATACGGGCAAGAGAATGATGAACGATGATATGACTGGAACCTAGGCAGACCACAAGCCAGGTAACAACGACCTGATAGCCTAGACAAGTGGTAATTGCATTCAAAGGATTTTGTTTTTCGGCTGACGTGAGCTTTCAGCAGCTTTTGTCCATCTTATGCAAAGTGTCTTCACGAACCTGTCAACCAAGCATTCTGTACATCAAACTAAGTAACTCTACGCAAAAAATATTGCTGGTAACTACTTTTTTTTTCTGGAGTTTACGCACGGTTTACGGTAGGACTCAATGTAACGCACTCAACACATTGTGCTGATGGATGCATTGAAAAGTACAGGGTGACCCCTGTGTATTCATTCTGGAGGTATTTAAAGTAAAGTTATAACATTAAAAACTTGTATGTTACACCCATTAGGTACACCTCTGCCTAACCCTTTGCAGACGAATGATGTAAAGTATGTGTGTGGAAGTCCTAAACAGAAGAAATATACTCACATGTCCATGTATACTAGCAGCTTTCCCCGCCATGCACTCGATCATCATAGCTATGGTCATTCTGGAGGGGAAGCCGTGAGGGTTGAACAGCACATCAGGCACCAACCCCGACTCCGTGAAGGGCAAGTCTTCGGCCACCCACTTCTGGGAACAGATACCTTTCTGACCAGCTCGGGACGCGAATTTGTCACCTACTGTTGGGTTGCGCTGTAAGAAATAGTATTATGTTAGGCTTGTTGCTTCAGTTTGGGATACTTTTCTAGCTGGTCAATACTTATACAGGGTGGAAGGGACATAGACGCACAAACGATTACCACGTTTTCAGTACATCATTATGTGGGGGCCATATAGAAATTTTTCATGGGCATTTAAAAAAAGATACGCTTGAGCATACATAAAAAAAACGAGTGTGCTTATGACCACACGACTGAAGTGAAACTTCTGAAAATTGCTTAGATATACGGAACGTATTTGGCTATGAGAGGAAAAGAGAAAGAAAATGTGCGCGCGCACTGCTGTCTCTTGCTTATATCCCCCACTCAATTCCCGTTCGCCTCGCCCGATCACACTTTTCGTAACGCTTACGTCACTCGTTCGCCAGCTTACTGCCCAAGTCAAGCGTGCGTAAAGAAGTTTCGACTTCAGAACCACCTCCTTTTTTTCGTCGGTTAAAAAAAAACTGTTCCTTACATTTTGACCGTGTAGCATAATATAACATCACACCTATAATCCCCGAAGGGTAAGATCTAATAGTACACCAACATTTCGCCAGTTATGTTTAAGTCCCATGTAATAGGGAGCGAGCCTATTGCCATCAACCGGACACAAATCCAGACTCCGTGGCTGCTACTGAGAAATTCCTGATGGGAAACCCAACAACAATAGGGTAGTTGACACCATTCAGTAATAATTCCAAGACACAACTTCTCTAAAAAAACTCTTTATTTTAGACCTGATAACCCGATTAAATTTCAATTAATTTCAAAATTGGATTTTTAGTTGCTTTGAAATCAATAAATAGTTGAGTTATTGAGCTGACTAAATAGTGACGTCACAGCGTGCTATTACCATACAAAATATAAGGGGGAATCGCGTTTTGACAGCTTATAAAAAGTATGTCAATTGATTGGTGTGTCAACTACCCTATTTGCCCGTGACCGTGTAATGCACGTTTGTAAGAAACAGCTATTTTATATTTACCTGTAACCGCAGCATAATGCAAGCCTTCTTGAGCGGCCGCGAGCTGAAGTCCCCGCACAGACGCACGCTGTCGACGAACACTTCCTCCTTGCCGTGGTACTTGCTCACTATGAAGATGCTCTTCTCGCCATCGTAGTAACTGCGGGGAGAATGGTACTGGTATTGCAAACGGTAAACGAAGATCGAAAACGGAGCTAATTCAGATGAATACTTGAAACATAACAACAAACATTAACTAACTGTGCACTTAATCGTAATCTTCTTTTTATCGTGTGGTTAGTGCCTAACCTGGAGTCAGTTTTTATGTCGCCCGTGTGCCTCTGACTTGGCTTTACATGCCGTCGAGAAATATCTCTCAGGCATGCTGGTTGCCTCACGATGTTTTCCTTCACCGAAGCAAGTGATAATTATACAATACGCACATGAATCCGAAAAATCAGAGGTGCCTGTCTTGGGTTCGAACTTGTGACCTATGTCTTGGCAGTCCGACGGTCACAATACTAGGCTGTCACTGCTTAATTTTTATTTGATAGGTTGTTATTTATTTTCTCTTAATAAATTACGGTTAGTACCGTAAACCGTAATTTATCACACCAAAAAAAGTCATTTCCCAGCAATAGTTTTTGCTAAATTTGATGTACAGAATGCATGGTTGACGGCTTCGTGAAGGGTCCGTTTACATTCCTTATTATGAATCTCCACTTGACTAGGTTTTCCTTGCTTCGGCCAACCGGAGTCTGCTCAAAGATTGAGTAAAGCAGGAAGTCTTACCTATAGAAAGGATCCTCAGGTCTGACCCTGGCGCCGACAGCGGGCAGGCCATCGTCATCGATATGTTCCGCGAGGTCCGGCTTAGAGGGGTCCCGGCAGAAATAGGACGCGGGATGGGCCAGCTCTATGAAGTCCGATTTGTACACGGAGCCGGCGGCAAAGCCTCGCTCGTAGGCGGATTTGTTGATTATCATCGCGTCTTCCATGTCGTAACCCTGGGATAGGATATAACTTGGTTGTTACCCGGCTGTCCCAGAAATAAGGTTATGTTTTTTAGTGTAAGAAGGTGTCTACAACATGGCCTGTTGCCATCAATCAGGCACAAATCCTGAGTCCGTGGCTGCTACTGAGGGATTCCTGATGGAAAAACCCAATAACACTTTGCCCGACCTGGGAATCGCACCCAGGACCTCATGCTCAGCAGCCGCGCTTGCGACCACTTGACGGACATTTTTAACCTCCGACCAAAAAAGAAGGGAGTTTGAACTTTGTCTGTCTGTCATCGAAGCTCCCAAACGGGTGAACCGATTTTTATTTAGTTAGGTGACTTGTACTCACAGTATAAGAAATAACAGCGACAATAGCGTTGGTCCCACACGGGTAGTCATCCAACCCAATATTATCATAATGCGTGGCTCTGAACAGAGGGGTTGCAGGGGTCTGAAGACGGTACAGCTTGGTCTCCGCGTTGGTCAGCCACGTGTGGATCGGAGTACCCATGGTTTGCTTACCCATCTGACATTGGTACATGTTACTGGAACAAAATAGTTTTGGTTTAGTTTATGGTAAAGTGATTAAGTAAGTGAGGAGCTCGTGCCTTAATAATAACAGCCGCTCGGGTAACCTAAAGATCGTTAGGTTAAGCCGTGCTTGCCTAGGTTGGTCTGTGGATGGGTGACCACCTATTTCATACCGTGTTTCCTCCGTGCCTCGGAAAGCACGTTAAGCCGTTGGTCCCGGCTGTCATTTGTAGATCTTTGACAGTCGTTAGGTAGACGGTAGCCCAAAAAGTCTGACAACCAGTCTTACCACGGGATATAGTATTACCCAGTGCTAACTGGGTTGTGGAGGTCCGATAGGCAGTCGCTCCATGTAAAATACTGGTATTCGGCTGCATCCGGTTAGACTGGAAGCCGACCCCAACATAGTTGGGAAAATGCTAAGCAGATGATGATGAGTTTATGGTAGAGTGATTGAAAATTATTGCTATGTTTTGAATATCACTGCACAGAAATAAACTCACCGTGGCGACTGGTTACAATCAGGCATCGGCACTAGCTGAGCCAAGTTGCTCATGAACGCAGTCTGCGATAACTCCAAGTGGGTGGTTTTACCTGAAATAATCAACGTATTAATGAGGAGAGAATTTCGTTGCGGGATCCGAGACAGTTAAATTGTTAAACTTATACTGTCACTTACGGGATATCTTCTGTGATTATCTATTGTTCCCGATTTAATAAAAATATTAGATTTAATAAGTGATAGTATAAGTTTCGTTATAAATGGTGGTAGCTCAAAACAGTGTAAGTTAATTTTTTCTCTGGGATTTCATTGAGCTTCATTGTCTCGGCATTTTTCTGATCACCACTTTTGGAGCAGGAGTTGCAGTGGTTTGGGAATAGCGTGGAGTCCCAAAAAAGAAACGTATTATTTACCTAAAAATATTATGGTCGCTTTTGATTCAGGCTTTCAGGAGTTGCAGTGGTTTGGGAATAGCGTGGAGTCCCAAAAAAGAAACGTATTATTTACCTAAAAATATTATGGTCGTTTTTCGACTGAGTATTAGAATAGATTTTTCATGGAGGGTCTAAAATTCTAAACATATCAGGGCATAAGACTTGTCATCTGCCAACCAACATAACACAAAGATTACAATACCCTATCCAATTTTAATAAAGGGTGTAAAAAGACCCTTAACGGAGCCGAAAGGCACTTGTTCTCCCCATCATTGCGATATTTTTGCTCTGAACCATACCTGGGAACCTTCTAGTTACGTTGATATTGGAGGTCAGAGTTCCAATTTTTTCACAAGTTTTTTTTTAAATACTACTTTTAAAGGTTTTAATTCGATGACCCATTTACTATTCAAAGCATCCAACAGCACTAAGTTTTTAGAGCGTTACATTGCGTTTTACCGTAAAACGTGCTTTTGCACCCCCAAAAAAAAAGTCGTTTCCCAGCAATAATTTTTGCGTAAAATTACTTAGATTGATGTACTGAATACTTGGTTGACGGCTTTGTGAAGGGTCTGTTTACACCTTGTATGTATCTCATTATGTGTGACGGCTATGTCCAGTTAAAGCTGCTCCATAATACCGGTCTGCTCTACTGGTGCGGTGAGAGATCGATGACCGGACGCTTCGCAATTATAGGCTCTATTGACTATACCTTTAAGTATCTCATTATGTGTAACGGCAATGTCCAAATACAGCTGCTCCATGGTCCCGATGAGCTCTAGTTGTCCGGTGGAAAGGTTGATGACCGGACGCATCATACGGGCTTCGCTCGTCATTAGAAATACGCCTGCGTATTGGGAGCATATCTGCGAAAAATAAATGTTTAGATTAGAGGAGCAATCAAAGTATTCTTAGGAACGTTTGGATACTAATCTCAGTTACAACGTGTCAAAAAAAATCTCCAATCAGCCTACGTTTTTGACAAGTTTTTTACATTAATTGTCACAGAGCTGAGATTGCGACTAAAATTTATAATATTATAGGTAATAAGTACGGTTGCAAACTAAAAATGTTGTAACCAGCACGCGTAGCATGACCACCGTAGAAACGGGTTTCTTTGACGGAAGTATCGACAAAATTACAGATTGTGTAAAGAAATTTGTCATTTTGTCGACACAATCTGTCATTTTGTCGATTCTTCCGTCAAAGAAACCCGTTTCTACCGTGGTCATGCTACGCGTGTAGGAAAGAATTACTTTAAAAGTAAAAAGACACATGATACGCCGATTTAAAAAAAAATGGTTTGCAGTATTCCAACTAAACCAATTTGATTTGCGATTTCAAGAAGCATAAAAAAAACCCACCTGTTTCTTCGGCACAACCACAATCTCCGTAGTAATAGGCACCTCCTCGCCCTTAATCTTGAGGGTTCGAAGGTAGGCCGAAGACTTTTCCACCGTATCCTCCGCGAAGTAGCCCACCAGCCGACCGTCCACGAACACTGGGTACTTGTACACGTCGCGAGAGAGGGGCGTCTGAGCTACTGAACTTATGGCTTCCATTCCTGGGAGACGATAAAATTAAAGTTACTATATTTACATAACATAAAACAATATCACGCCTGTAATCCCCGAAGGTTTAGGCAGAGGTCTACCTAACAGTATACATTTCGCCAGTTGTGTCCCATTTTAAGGAGGGAGCCAGGCACAAATCTAGACTCCGTGGCTGCTACTGAGAAATTCCAGGTAAGGAAAATCCTATATCTGTTTGTTCGACCTGGGAATTGAGCACAGGCCCTGCAGCCTCGACAAATATAACGACAAAAATCGGTCGTTAAGTGTAATCGATGTCAAATTTCTTTGATAGATTTTCAACCTTATGCTATCGAAATAAAGTAGAAAATCTATTAAAGGAATTTGACAACGATGCGACTTAGCGACTTACTGCACATATTCGGTCATGTGATTGACATCTTATGACACTTGAATAAATCACTATCAAATTATCTATCTATAGTAGAATTATGTGAAAACTAGATTTGAATTGGGTTCACTCACCACATCTTTCCAAGACTTGTGGTAATGTTGCTATTTGCTTCGGATCAGCGGGTTGTGTTACCTGTAGAAAAAAATACGAATATATTATCTGTGTTATAATAATCACTCATACTTTTATCTTTTCTAATTCATTTATTTCATGACAGTTTATTTCAGACTCATCACTAAGGGGTGTTATCTAACTGGGTTGTGGAGGCCAGATAGGCAGGCGCTCCATGTAACCATTATGGCCATGTTAATCGATGGACCAATGACCGATGCAGCATACGAGTCCCGGAGGGAAGGCCGCGTATTGACAAGCGTAGTCCTACGAATACAGCTAACTGAACTAATGACCGGCGTGTGCACGGGACGCACGAAGCCCCACGCGTGGGGAGCAGCTGTCGCTCTGTAGTGTATACAGTACCTGTGCAGTCATAGTGAGATGGTTGAGCAGCCCGCACGGGGCTCCGTCGGGCGTGTGCACGGGACGCACGAAGCCCCACGCGTGGGGAGCAGCTGTCGCTCTGTAGTGTATACAGTACCTGTGCAGTCATAGTGAGATGGTTGAGCAGCCCGCACGGGGCTCCGTCGGGCGTGTGCACGGGACACACGAAGCCCCACGCGTGGGGAGCAGCTGTCGCTCTGTAGTGTATACAGTACCTGTGCAGTCATAGTGAGATGGTTGAGCAGCCCGCACGGGGCTCCGTCGGGCGTGTGCACGGGACACACGAAGCCCCACGCGTGGGGAGCAGCTGTCGCTCTGTAGTGTATACAGTACCTGTGCAGTCATAGTGAGATGGTTGAGCAGCCCGCACGGGGCTCCGTCGGGCGTGTGCACGGGACACACGAAGCCCCACGCGTGGGGAGCAGCTGTCGCTCTGTAGTGTATACAGTACCTGTGCAGTCATAGTGAGATGGTTGAGCAGCCCGCACGGGGCTCCGTCGGGCGTGTGCACGGGACACACGAAGCCCCACGCGTGGGGAGCAGCTGTCGCTCTGTAGTGTATACAGTACCTGTGCAGTCATAGTGAGATGGTTGAGCAGCCCGCACGGGGCTCCGTCGGGCGTGTGCACGGGACACACGAAGCCCCACGCGTGGGGAGCAGCTGTCGCTCTGTAGTGTATACAGTACCTGTGCAGTCATAGTGAGATGGTTGAGCAGCCCGCACGGGGCTCCGTCGGGCGTGTGCACGGGACACACGAAGCCCCACGCGTGGGGAGCAGCTGTCGCTCTGTAGTGTATACAGTACCTGTGCAGTCATAGTGAGATGGTTGAGCAGCCCGCACGGGGCTCCGTCGGGCGTGTGCACGGGACACACGAAGCCCCACGCGTGGGGAGCAGCTGTCGCTCTGTAGTGTATACAGTACCTGTGCAGTCATAGTGAGATGGTTGAGCAGCCCGCACGGGGCTCCGTCGGGCGTGTGCACGGGACACACGAAGCCCCACGCGTGGGGAGCAGCTGTCGCTCTGTAGTGTATACAGTACCTGTGCAGTCATAGTGAGATGGTTGAGCAGCCCGCACGGGGCTCCGTCGGGCGTGTGCACGGGACACACGAAGCCCCACGCGTGGGGAGCAGCTGTCGCTCTGTAGTGTATACAGTACCTGTGCAGTCATAGTGAGATGGTTGAGCAGCCCGCACGGGGCTCCGTCGGGCGTGTGCACGGGACACACGAAGCCCCACGCGTGGGGAGCAGCTGTCGCTCTGTAGTGTATACAGTACCTGTGCAGTCATAGTGAGATGGTTGAGCAGCCCGCACGGGGCTCCGTCGGGCGTGTGCACGGGACACACGAAGCCCCACGCGTCGGGGAGCAGCTGGCGAGCTTCAGTCGTGCGCATCTCCATGAAGAAGGAACCTCGGTGGATGGACCTGCCCGAAAATAGAACATGGCGCTTTTATTACTCAAAGAGACATAGTTGGATAGATAGATGGTACACGCCAGTCATATTGTAACTCCGATGTAAAAGGGAACCTTAATAACAAAAAAATCGTGAACTGCATTGCTACAAGGAATTACCGAATTAACTATCAAGAAGACATTTTATGCAGTGCAGAATGAGGTAAGGAATAAAATTGTAATAAACTAAATTGACGGAAATAAATAATATTTTTTTTTACAAGCTATTTGCAAAGAACTTTGGCAGATTCATTTCGCACACCATTCTGCAATGGAGTTACAATCAATACTTCCGATTTGTAGATTGTAATTATGTAATATAATAATATGTGTGATAAAAATCACATACATTTTATTTATTTAATGCTTTCTTTAAGTTTCTTAAGTTTAAATGTTAAGGAACTTTATGTAAGTAGTTTTGTTTATTTGGGCTAATTATTACAGAATATATTAAAAACTAAACTAACTATTGGGATAAGGACAGGAGCATGACGATGATGATATATGAAAAACTTACTAGAAATGCGACATGTGTCACCCTACTCACTTGAAATGCGACATGTATCGCATCCTGTTGATGTTCTCGGCGACGATGGTGAGTCCCTTGTATTGCGCCAAGTTCACATTGTTAGACGGCGCATTGCCGGTCGCGAGGAAAGTCTCCATCTTCTGCTCCAAGTTGCCGGAACTGCGCAAGATTTGTTGGAGCTCATGCTAGAGGAAAAGAAAACACGTTTTTTTTTTGTTTTGTAACCTTAATTGGTGACGCCTAAAATGTTACGTAAACAGTCGCATGGGGTTCTTGACATCCCGATCATATACATAAATACAAAATACATAAATACAAAATACATAAATGAAAAATCACGATCACTACTTGATACATTATAAAGGGCAAGTGCTTTTATGAAGCTAAGCGGGAACTTAAGCGCGCAAAATTAAGAATTAAAAAAAAGTTCTATGCCTTCAAAGATTTGTCGGGATGAGTAACGCTCCACGCTACCAATTAAGAATAAAAACTATTAGTTACCTCACTATTTTAGTACTTATTTTATTACGAATTCAGTGAAAAAGGAGCTGACCTGTCCAATAACAAGTTTCTTGGTAGTCTTGGCCTTCCTCAAGACCTGTATCCTCACGACGGAGATCAGCTGCTGCAGTCGCTCCTTCAGGATCTGAAGGTACAAGTGGCCGCCAACCAGGAGCTCTTGCACCATTACAGCGTCAGCACCTTCCACCTGGTAATCCAAAAGTAGAATTACAAGAAAAGAGTGAACCCACTTACAGCTTGGCTCGAAGTATACGGCCCAGGTGTTTTGGGGGATTGTCTTATGTCATTTTTGACGTTTTAAACGTCAAAATTAGCGGCATTTGATTCGGGGCGTATGATACGCCCAGTTCAGGTTCATCATCATCGCCTGGCTAGACTTTTCAGATGCAGTTGAATCGCAGTATTTAACATGAAGTAACTGCCTATTGGACCTCTACAGCTCTATTACTAGATATCAGGATAACTCATTGTACGACCCACCTAGCCCAGTTTTATTTCAGGAGAACTATTTATTTTTCTATTGGCCTTAAGGCTGCGTTTTCACCAGAGATGTGCGAGGTAGCTGAGCGGTGCGAGGATGCGTAGCGACGCTGTGAACGGTGCGCAGATGAGCGGTGCGAGGATGTGTAGCGGGCTCGTTTCGGTTTCAGTTACCACACTGTCTAGTAAGCATATAAGAAAATACGAAATAAATGCAAAATCACATGACTGCAATTTTTTCGCTCACGTCCGTCCCTAGCACACATCCTTGCCTTGTTTGGTAAGTACAAAGACCTCGCTCCGCTGATCCGTTTCCACTAGAGCTGCGCTGAGCGAGGCTACGTAAATGAAGTGATTCCTCCCTCGCTACGCATCCTCGCACATCTCCGGTGGAAACGCAGTCATATGATGCTAAAGACTGTCCTCACCTTACACTTATTCTGCACCAAGTCATACAGCTTCTGAGCCATGAACAGCAGCGCATTGAACTTGTCCTTGTGCTCCTTCAGATGTATCAAGACGCAGCGATCCAGTAGGAAGGCCGCCGCGTCCAGGTCGGAGGCCCAGGGCGGCAGCTCGTACAGCTTGGGTCGGAACATGCGGCCCAGGTAGGAGCGGCAGTCGTGGGAGGAGTGGAGGCCTTCTTCGTGAAGCTCGCGGAGCATGTTTTGGATACAACTGTTGAGAGAAAATTTTCGTAAAGTATTTCCTATCTTTTTTCTTTTTCTTCTACTGTATCGAAGTATTAAACGAAGGGCTAGAATAATACAGTATTTTTTCCAAAATCAACGGGTTTATTTCTGGCTAGGGACATTGATTTTCCAAACATCTAATGATGCAGTTTTAGTTTTCATCAAAATCGGCCTCGAGACTCCTTTGAATATTTTTCGTTATTCCTCATAGTTACGGATTTGGCCATCCACGCCCACTTGAAAATTTCAGCCTGTTCATGCATTAACTTTGCAAATTAGGTTCATTTTCGTCTAAAACGCCAAAGTTCGCTCTACAAGGTCAAACTGAATTAGTTAGCGAAACTTTGTAGATGGGATATCAAAACATAAAAAAAAAAACAAAAATGGATCTCGGCCTGGATCAGGACTTTTTCTAATAGCCTGTACTGTCCCACTGCTGGGCAAAGGTCTCGCCCAATTCCTTTCATATGCTCTTTTCCCGTGCCTCCTCGAACCAGCCCTCACGGTACGTGTCTATAACATGTCGCCACCTCTTTCTGGGCGCCGACCATCGTGTGGAGAAAAGTCTCCACACTATGCACGATGACCGCGGCAAAAGTACCACGATCATGGTGCATGCTGCTGACGTGATCCTCCCAATCCCATTTTAGCCTATTTTATTTATTTATTTAAACTTCATGTACAAAAGTGGTACATAGGCGGACTTAATGCCGCAAGGCATTCTCTACCAGTCAACCTTGGGGTCAAATAGGACAGCATCGTGAAGTACACAGTAGTAGTATCGTGTAGTACATTTTACTTACTTAACATAATACAGGTCGTTCTTCTTCCCATGCAACAGCAGCCTGTATATATAATGATCGGGCCAGTCCACCAGACACTTCATGATGAGTAGGAGGGGGGCGTAGTACATCATCTTGCGGTAGGAGAACATAAGCTTGCATGTGCCGTTGTTCAGAAAGTGGAGGACATTGTTCTGGAAAAACGTGGTTTTTGTTATTGGATGGCAAACAAGACTACAATTAAAGGTCCACTAACTTTTAGGATATTTTAATATATAAAATGTATTAACGAAAGTAGGTCGCGGCGTCAGCAAATTACTAGCCTGTACGTAAACCGTACACACGCAATAAAAGCAAAAAACGACATCCGACTCGATTCGGGACGGACGACGCTTTTATTCGCTATCATTATATTAGGTGTAAACGGACCCTTCACGAAGTATAGTACGAATAGTACGGGGTTCGTGGATGTATAAGGAGTAAAGTTATAACATTAAAAACTAGCATTTAAAAATAACTTGTGAAAAAGTTGGAACTTTGAGCCTCAATATCTCCATAACTAGAAGGTTCCCAGGTATGTTCCAGAACAGAAAAATGGTCGCAAAGACATGTATGTAAAGTTATCCGAAGATTTAGAAATAGATAATATGTTTATTATTTAACGTACAGTGCTCGTCTGATCCGAAGTGACACAGCGGACCATGACTCCATAGTCAGAGAACAAGTTTCCTCTCATCCTCCATCCTGATCGCTTGATAGCTACTGGGTAGTTACGTCTGGTCACCAGAAGCATACGGGCTAAACGCTCATGTCCCTGTAAAAAAACATGGCATAAATTAGTGTTTAAACTATGTTCTACCTTTGGTCGTGACCGTTGTACCTCAAAACATGCAGTCAAAGTGATCTCTGCCTTGCCACCGTAAGTGAAAGTTGTGAAGTATTGCGTCAACTACATTTGATATGATAAAAGCAGTGATAGCCTAGTGGTGTGGCCGTCGGACTGCCAAGTCATAGGTCTCGAGTTCGAACCCAAGGCACGCACCTCTGATTTTTCGGATTCATGTGCGTATAGTATAATTATCACTTGCTTTTCGGAGAAGGAAAAACATCGTGAGGAAACCAGCATGCCTGAGAGATATTTCTTGACGGCATGTAAAGCCAAGTCAGAGGCCCATGGGCGGCCTAAAAATTCTGACACCAGGTTACGAACTAACCACACTATAAAGAAAGAAGATTTGATATGATGGGTGTTTTTTTTTTCAAAAAAGGAACAAAACTTTCCATGCCTCTAAAAAACCATCCTTTACTACTGGGCCAGATACACTTAGTAGTAGACTCTAGTTAGATAATACAGGGTATATTTTTCATCGGCAGTGAAATAAAAAACAATCTGGTGGGTCCTACAAAAGTGCAATACCTACGAGTCCGACTACTACACGATAAAAATTTATGGAACAGCAGACTTTTGCGTATATGTCCCTTCCACCCAGTATAGAGCTGGTCATCAAAGTGATGATTTGCAATCATTTTATGCACCCGTCTATCCGTCTGTAAGTGTTATTATAACTCTAGAACTGTGTTTCACATATTTTCTGAAAAATAAGGATTATTACCTTCACAATGAAATATCCCCCCCACTCGTCATGATGTTCATTATGTTGCACTAATTCTTCAGGAGATAAATCTGCTAAATGACACATTTTTGACTGAAACAAAAACGAAACAAAGGATATTATAGGGCTTGATTAAAAAAATTGTACTTCTGGACACGTGGCTCTTATTGTTAGGAGGTTCCTCTCTCTAGAGCCCTGACCGCCGGAAGCTTGGCCCCTGTTCCCGATACCGGAGGGCTACTGTTTTTTTATTTTTAAAATATTATTTTAGATGGAAATATTTAAACATTTAATGAATGTGTGTTAAAAAAGATAAAGGAAATAACACTTAATCCCAAGAAATTTAATAATATTTTTTGTTTTTACTTCACTATCAGTGGCGTAGCGTGGGGGGTGCCGGGGGGGCCATGGCCCCGGGCGGCACATTTCAGGGGGCGGCAGAGAGCAAGAGCCAGGCCGCAGCAAGCGGAACCAGGTGGTAGCGTCTACGTTACGAAAACAAGGACAACCAAGAAGTGGAGCATTTTCCTTAATATATGCCGCTGGCCCGGGGCGGCTTTTTATACAAGCGTCACGTCTATTCCGGTCTGCCACCCCGTATATTCTAGATACAAGCATTTAATTCTTCTAGCCTGCCGCCTCCCTTTTTATATCTGTATTTATGGTAAAAAGAAAATCGAACCTATCTGGGATGCGAAAATTTTCTAGCTCGCTTCGCTCGCTCTTACAGCTATGTTTTCTTTATCGTTCCATATCTTTAATACATTCGTAGAAAAAGTATGTTAAATTCCATTTGTTTGAATCGTGAAAAGAAAATCTGTTACCTATCCGAGGCGGGGTGCTAAAATCGAGCTCGCTTCGCTCGCTCTTGCATCCTACTTACTCTCGAATCTAAAGCTTTAATGCATAATTCGATAAAAAAGCTTATTTATCTATGTGAATAGTTAAAATAAAATGTAATTAACAGATGTGCTAAAAAAAATTGAGCTCGCTGTTTTTGTTAGTTTCCCGAACGGCAAACCTTATACACCTGGTATTAGCTATATTAGCAATTGAACATGACACACCTACATACATACGAACAAATAATCATCATCATTCTCTTGCCCTTCTTAAGCCAATTCATTAGGGATCGGGACAGTATGTCTTCCTCTTCCATACCTCTCTAACTCTTTATTACTCGTCATCTCATCAGAAACCTCCTTTCTTGAATGAAATTGTGTATAAAAAAGATTTACTTTGAAAAATAAACTTATAGATTTTTTTTTAAATAATTAAAAAAAATGCATCGTATTTTGACTCTTTCTTACGTTTCTTGACTAATTATGAAATTAGAGGGGGCGGCCAAAATTACATTCGGCCCCGGGCGGCAAAATCCCACGCTACGCCACTGTTCACTATTACTTATTTGTTCAAGCAAGACTCAACACAACTTTGAGCTAACACACAAACATTTTCCATCATAAGTCTTGAAAGTAACTAAAATTACAAATTATGTGTTTTAAGTTTTATTTTACTTCAAAAACATACTTGCAGACAGACTGAAACATGACTATTTTTGATAAGTTACAGGAAAAACCTCACCTTAACCATAATAGGCAGAGATCCCAAAGACCTGTCTACTGTAACAGACTTCTCATCAATCGTCAAAGTCATTCGGATCTTGAAGTCCCCTTTGTAAGTCGCAGCTCGTTGTCTACACTCAGTGGGGAGTACTGTCTGATTTTTAACACCAACAGCCTCCATAGGGACACTGGGCTTAGCGAATCCTGCCTCATCTATAGTTATTTTAACCCGTTCTCCGCTTGGTAACTCAAATTCAGAGGGGACGAGGTCTGCGATGGCTGCTTGCAAACCATCTTGTAACATGTAGTTAAATGAGTCTATGTGAGGCGCTCCAAGACATTGTAGGTGCTGAAAACATAGAACAAGTTGTATTCAATCATCAGAGAGAAAGATGCAGACTAATTGTCTAGTTCGGGGCCTATTAGCAACAACACTATCTATGAAAACTAGTCTTTGGTAATATTTAAAGCTTATATAACATATCCTGCTTATTAATAGTTCACCTGCTTATTTATTAACCGATTAATAAACAATTTTCTATTTATATTTTAATAAAATACAGTGCAATCAATAAAAAAAACAATTCCATAGGTTACGAACCGGGTTTGCTATTTTTGGTGGTTTCCGATAGTCCGGGTGGCTAGTGTAAGCCAAAGAAGGATTCTTGGCGATTTTCTTTGAATTCATTTTGTTGTTTGTTAATCACATTTAGGATTTTATTGTGAATTATCAATTCAAGATCCCAAAGTACACACTGTAAACACGTTTAACACGTGTTTTGAATGAACTGTCAAATATCAAACTTCAAAATCGATTGACATTATTTTGGCAGCATAACAAAATAAAGTTTTTATTTGCTTTCCATAGTTGAACATTTTAGTCTATGGTAGGGAAAGACCACTTAATTTTGTTACACATAGGCCGATTGTTATGTATGTATGTGCAATGGCACATGTTATGGTGGCACTACACTTGGCAGATCTGGGCAAATTTTCGCCTTCTATCATTACAACAAAGTGAACTATATCGCAATAGGCATAAAAACATTTTGTTTTGATCCAATATCGCGAAAATTTTGACAAATACGCCTAGTGAAGTGCCAGCATTAGGGCTACGTTTCTTTAGTTTATTGTGGTCCCTAACTTTTTTATCCATAATCAAAAGTGCAAGTTTTTTTTTGTCCTGATTATCATTTGTCCGCCAACATAATTAAAACTGAAGTTTTTTCTTGCAATTTGCAAATCAGAATTAATTAATACATTTTTGTTTATTCATATTTCTTAATATGAAAGCGCTAGGGTAGCTCGCGACATTCCAATTTTGTAACTTTTTTTTGCAATTTACAGATCAGTGTCAGGTTGTGTGTTGATGAAAATTTAAGTCGCGTCCGTGGGTCCGTCACACTTAAGTAAATTACAGAGTTATAATCATTAAAATCATGAATACAACCCCCTAAGTTCGTTGAATCCCATTCAATAACCATTTCATAAAAAAGTCAGCCAATGGTATAGGCCGGTCTGATTGTACCTTGTGAAGATGCCTTGAGTTGTAAGCTGTACATTTAAAATTTCAGCAACACTCTCGAATTAGACCCTGTCTCCGAAGCAACACAACTTGGGCAACTTGAGCTGAAGTCGAGGAGGAGGAAGTTGCAATTCTGGAAGCCTAAATGACCACAGATTAATTAAAAAATAAAACAAAAGAGATTAAATGCAGGAGCATTTTAATTTAGAATTTTAAGTAACCCTGTTTTGTGAGTTCCAGTAACGAACTAACGTCAACAAAACAAATTAACTTTTATTCGTGCTTGCCCTCCTAAAGTAACAAAAACAAATGCCCTGATAAACTGCTACTTGACATTCTCATACGCGATACTAAAATCGCCTGTTATCGGTTTGTTTATGTTTGGGCCACATTCTGTACCGCTGAGTTTTCACCAGTTCCGTAAGCTAAAACAATTTCGGTTTTATTTTGATGGCTTTACCGCAAATTTTGTTTTAAATTGAATGCATCCATAAAAAAAAACTTATGGTCTGTAGATTCTCTATGGTCCTTCTTCGTCCTCCTTTTCCAACGGATACTCTACGGGCGGGAATTTACCACTTCAAGTAAAATTAATTGATTTCTAGATCAGCTACAGCCTACAGTCTACAGCTACACAGCTACAATAGAACTAGGGCTTGTGCAGTAATCCACTCGACGACCGCTGGTACGTGGCACTGCACGTCAACGCGCGCTGCGGGTCCCAGTAAGGCTGGTCTCTGCATTTGTTTCTCCAAGTGCAACGAGTAAAAGGCTGAACAAAAAACAATTGGAAAAAAGTAAGAAAACTAGATTTTTTAATTTTCTACTATCCGTATTTCTGATTTGATCGTGAACATTTCCTATCTCGTTCGATATTTCAAACCTATTTCTCAAGTTTTCTCTTACCTTATGACGACCACTGACCAGTTAGGTAGACTTCAGTTGAAGTGTTCGTAATTTTATCCTTTGTAGGTATCTACAAAGGTCATTGGAGGAGACGTGGCTTTTTGTAATAGTTTTTTTTTAGCCATTACAAGTTACTTTGTTGCATTTTGTATGAAGTTATGAACTCCGGAAATAGCTTTCCATGTGTATACACATACATAAATATTATATAGCACCATTTCGCACAATTGTATCAAATAACGGTTACAAAGTATTATAGTTCGCGAGTTTGATCAAGAGTTGTTCAGCAAAATGCGAATATACTTATTCGCAGAATATGGTAGGTACCCACCTACAAGGTTGGTACTTACAACCAAAGTTTTGGATATTTCCTTCACAGTTTTAAATGTCCAAATATTTACTTACAAAGGCTACAGTTAAAATTAATATCACTCATAAACGTAAAACCCAACTAATTTACACTTAATAAAACAACACAACATTAAACTCAAGGGTACCTACTCGATTTTTTTTTTGTCAGCCTGAGTTGTCCCACTCCTGGGCAAAGGCTTCTCCCATTCCTTTCACTTTTCTTGACGTTGCGCCTCTTCTCGCCAATTAATGAGAAAGCCATCCAAGGTACTCGATTAAATAATAAAAAATCTCTTTGTATGACCAATGGCTTAATGTGAGTTCTGAAGCTTGGAGGGGGCTGTAGGTATTGGATAGTCACTCATCCACGGACCAACCATAACTAAATGTAATGATGGCAGTATGTTTTTTTCTCTTCTAATTTGAACAGAATGTGTACAGAATTTTAAGTTTTGAGTGTCTGGCATGAGGGGGGAATTCTAAGTCATCCAGAATTTCCAAAATTCTAAAAACGGGCTGTCGTTAAATTAGACTGCAGAACATAGAAACGACAGTATCACTTGTATAGGTACATACTAAGTACGTAGGCTTTTTTTATTTATTTTAACTATCTCGAATTTTTTGCAACAAATCTTTGTCTATATAATCTTGTCTTATTTGGCTTTGTCTAACAAATCTTTGAAAAAAATTGCAGTATAATATTGTACAGTTCAATTCAAAAGAAATAAAAGCCTGGAATTTCTTCCGGAAAACATTTTTATAGATTTGGGAACCCAACATTAACATGACAATCTATGAGAAACACAATGAGCCAACACAATGTCTTGTTTGTAAGATTTAAGGTTGTGGTATAAAATATGAATCAGAATTCTTTATCTCATTGCACAAATAGCTACCTACCTACTGTATCTACCTACCTACCTACCTACATACACCTACATTAAAAATGGCATGATATCATGATTTGGGAATTTCCACAAAATTCAATTTTGTACATCAAATCATATTTTGTTATATAACCAAGTTAAGTGCTAGTTGTGGTGTGTACTCAAATAAGCTAGAAATATTTTAAGCTTTTTGTTAAAATAATTAAAAAAATAGTTAAAGCTGTAAAAATAAATCAGTTGTTTCTGTATCTATAAAAAAAAATTAAAAAAAAAGAACTAAGACTTGGTCAGAGATAGTATAAGGCCGAGATCTATAAACGTTATTTAGCATGTGCATAGACCCAGACATGCTCCCATCTCGGTCTTTCACTTGCAATTTTATAGTAATTGTGTGTTAGCAACAGGAGTAACGCTTTGCCAAAGTATGTACTAAGCCAGTAGTACCAGATTGATTGAGTTACTACTTTTTGTTTTTTCTTGAACAAAGCTTTAAGAACAAAGATTAAAACTCCGATAAAAAATAGAAAACCCCAATATACAGTATGTTTTTCATTCATAATAGTATTTTTTTACAAAAGGCACTCATGTTTGACACACAATTAATTCATTAATTTTCTTATGAGTCACTGATAACCAGAGATCAGAATAGGTGGAGTTTATTTGCCTAAACTTCAATGAAGTAACTCATCATCTACCTAGCCTTTCCCAACTATGCTGGGGTCGGCTTCCAGTCTACCCAGATGCAGCTGAATACCAGTATTTTACATGGAGCGACTGCCTATCTGACCTCCACAACCCAGTTAGTACTGGGTAATACGATACCCCTTTCATTTTTGAGCCACTGACTACCTAACGACTGACAAAGATCTACAAGTGACACCCAGGACCAACGGCTTACTGTGCTTTCTGAGGCATGGAGGAAACTCAGTATGTCCACCCATATACAGACCAACCTAGGCAAGCACGGCTTAACCTAAACATGACCGAGCGGATGTTATTATTTAGCCACGAGCTCCTTTTCAAGGAAGTAAAATGTGGATAATACCTCCCTCTAATTTAACAAGTCAGTCCAGGATTTTGTAGAGAGGTATAATATTATGCATATTGTGTCCTTGAAATTTAGGCAAATAAACTCCACCTATTCCGATCTCTGCTACACACTGAAGTACTAACACAATAAAACATCATTGTTAAACACAAATATACTTACATCCTGTCCTGATGTCACATCCTGCATAATGTACCTATACGCGGTGGAAGGGACGCGAAAACGCTTACCACATATTCAATACATCATTCTGAGCAAATAATAATTCACATAGACAGTTTTCATTGGTTATTTAAAAAAAAACACCTGTCCCATATATTTTGACCGTGAAGGTATTGCAGTTTTGTAGGAAACAGCTGTTTTTTTTTTAAATAACCAACGAAAAATTTCAATGTGGGGGGCTCAGAATGATATACTGTGTGTGTACGGTGTCCTTTCCTCCCTGTATACTATATACTATTTTAAAGTATTACAGTGGTTTGGTAGAATCAGAAAAAAAAATACCAACACCTCGGCATCAACAATCATATTATTCCTTTTAATTATGCCTTTACACATTTAATGCATTTTTAAATACTCCTTTAAAAACAATATATTAACTTAAACCCTGAATATTTTTCAATCAGCCTTTTCTGTCCCACTGCTGGGCAAAGGCCTCCCCCATGGCTGTCAAGTTTTCTTTATCTGAATTATTGAACCAATTTAGTATTGGACATTGGTAAGATTTTTGTCATTTATCAGAGTAGCAATTTTTTTTGGCAAAACTGCCAGACTTGTGTTTGTTGATAAAATAGTGATAGGAATGACGTACAGTCGCCAGTGCATCAAGCAGTCGCCAGCGCACCACAAACTGTCAAATTTTCTCATTCGATTTTGAACTTAACCAACAACATTTTATGGTTTAAAAATCGTTTGGAGAAATTTGACAGTTTGTGGTAACTTGATGTGCTGGCGACTGTACCATCTAAACTTTTTTTGTTCTTTTTTCACAAAGTATCTTAATAGACAGTTATTTTTATTCCCGGCAGTATTTATTTTTCTGTGTTTTTGCCTAACTTCCTTTATTTTACGTTTCAGAATGGCATCCATATTTTCTAAAAACGGCATTCTGTCGAGTCGTATAGACTATTACTGCCTGATCTGCGCAGAACAATTTACGAACGAAAACGAGACGCTTGCGCATATCACTGATACAAAGCATAAGGAGGACTTGAAGGCTTGTGGATATTTTGAAAAATATAAAGAAAACTTCATTAGAAAGGTATGTTTTTTGTAATGGTAAAGGGTTCATTTTGGGTTTTTTTTTTTTTTTTTTTTTTTTTTCGACGGTGGACGCCATCATGCGCGTGCGATCCCTCACGACGGGGGACGCGGTGTCCCGGGGTGGGGTCGTCTTGGCGGTGTCGCTCGACATCGCCAACGCCTTCAACTCCATGCCCTGGAGCTGCATTAGGGAGGCACTCCGGTATCACCGGGTGCCCACCTACCTCCGTCGTGTAGTCGGGGACTACCTGTCTGACAGGTATGTCATCTACCCTGGTCCCAACGGAGAATGGAACCGGCGAGAGATGTCGTGCGGTGTTCCACAGGGGTCGGTTCTAGGGCCGCCCTTGTGGAACATCGGTTACGACTGGGTGCTGCGCGCCGACCTCCCTAGCGGCGTCAGCGTAGTCTGTTACGCTGACGACACGCTGGTACTGGCACAAGGGAGGTCGCACGAGGCGGCGGCCGAACTGATGACACGCGGGGTTGCGATAGTCGTTGAGAGGATCCGGCAATTGGGTCTCGAGGTGGCCTTGCACAAGTCCGAGGCCATGAGCTTTCATAGGCCTCGGAATGCGCCACCCTCGGGATCCACGCTGACGGTAGGAGGGGTTCCCATCGGCGTCGAGTCGACTTTGAAGTACCTAGGACTCGTCCTCGACAGCCGGTGGAACTTCGTTGAGCACTTCCGACGTTTGGCTCCCAAACTGGAACGGGCCGGGGCTGCCTTCAAGCGGCTCTTGCCCAACCTGAGGGGTCCAAACGCCTCCTGCCGTAGGCTCTACGCGGGGGTCGTGCGGTCCATGCCCCTTTACGGGGCCCCGGTGTGGGCGCGTTCAATTAAGCGGCGTGCCGCGCACTACCTGAACGCGCCCCGAAAGGTCGTAGCCGTAAGGCTGATCCGGGGGTACCGCACGATCTCCCGCGAGGCGGCGTGCCTCCTAGCCGGATTGCCGCCATGGGATCTGGAGGCGATAGTCCTCGCGCGCCTGCATGAATGGCGCGCGGGGGCACTACGTCGGGGGGAAACTCCGCTGCCGCGGCAAATCACCGCTCAGCGGACAGACCTCCGACGCGATCTCATGGCGACATGGAGACAGCGACTGTCGCAACCCAGTGCAGGGCACGCCACAATAGTGGCGATAAGTCCCCTCTTTGAGGAGTGGCTAGAGAGGCGCCACGGCGCCCTCACCTTCCGCCTGACGCAGGTCCTCACCGGACACGGTTGTTTCGGGAGGTTCCTGCACCGAATCGGGCGGGAGGAAACGCCCGGGTGTTATCATTGTGAGGATCGTCCGGAGGACACGGTGGCGCACACCGTGGAGGTCTGCCCCGCTTGGGCGGAGCTCCGCCGTGTCCTCGTAGCGGCGATCGGCGGCGGCGACCTCTCCCTCCCGGCCCTGGTTCAGGCCATGGTCCGGAGCGAGAGGGAATGGGAAGCCGTCACCTCCTTCTGCGAAGCAGTCATGCTAGCGAAGGAGGTGGCGGGACGTGAGAGGGAGAGAATCTCACGTCCCAGCCGCCGCGGGCGAAGCACCGGGCGTCGGGGGCCACGTGGTGGCTCCCGGCCACCGTAGGCGCGGGCCTGTGGACGGTGAGTAATGGGTTAGCTCACCGTCCGTCCGTCTTATGACGACAGGCCGTGTCGACGGCGCGTTCGTGTTCCACGCGCGCCTCAAAGAGATGTCAGCAACCAAGAAGGGGCCCGCAAGGGCCGATGCCTGCGGGGCTGCGGGACTGTTCGGAAGAGATACCGTGGCCCTGGAACACAAAGGGCAATGAAGGAACATGGATGGGTTTTAGTCAGTAAGAGTCTGACACTCCCTCCCACTCCACCCAGAGCGGGAGAAGTCATTTGATGATTTCCCATCCGTAAAAAAAAAAAAAAAAAAAAGGGTTCATTTTCAGCTTAACGGATAAAGAGCCAGCCTGCCTTACGACAGGTGGTCTACCATGACGTCTTAAAGCAGGTAATTCCAGTGTGGGGTGTTCTCTTTCCCACACTGGAATTACTCCTGCTTTAAGACGTCATGGTAACCCCCCAGTCCGAAGTTCGAAGGGAAAATAACGATTTTTGAAGTTACTACTCTGCTAGGGTTATTTTATGTTCTCTTGACAAGATAAAAATGTTTACGATTTATTTTTACGAGTACAACTTAATCATACCTAAATAATATTAGATGGAAGTGTACCTATAATATAATTGGTCCCTTGTAATGGGTCCCTTTTGCCATCCACTGGGCACAGACTCTGGGCTGCTACTTAGAAATTCCTGATGGAGAAACCTCATAACACGGCCCACCTAGCGGCCATGGCACCATGCTCAGTAGCGTAGTGTCCTTTTTAAATAAGAGCACACTGTTCCTCTGCTGGGAAAAGGCCTCCCCCAAGGCCTTCCAGGAACTTTTGCCCCAGGGAACCTAGAACCAGCCATTGTGGTACACATTCAGAAGGCCTAGGAAAACTGACACTTTATCAGCAACTAGCTGTTCCCCGCGACCTTCGTCCGCGTAAAATTATTAAAAATGCAACATTTTTCATTGCTGCTCCGCTCCTATTGGTCGTAGCGTGATGTTATATAGCCTATAGCCTTCCTCGATAAATGGGCAATCCAACATTAAAAGATTATTCTATTAGAACCAGTAGTTCCTGAGATTAGCGCGTTCAGCCAAACAAACTCTTCAGCTTTATAATATTATAGTATATTTATATAAATGGAAACCTGAAAATGCTTAGGTTTGTTAATCCTGTTGGAAGTCCACAAAGATGTAAGAAACGTTTGTCAGAGATTATCGCTTGCCTAGGCCTTCTGGTCTTCTCGCCTTCTCTTTCTAGCCGATATCCTTATTAATTTGTCTTTATGGTCTAGTGGTCGCAAGCACGATTGCTGAGCATGAGGTCCTAAGTTCGATTGCTAGGTCAGGTAAAGTATTCTTGGATTTTTCCATCTTGAATTTTTCAATAGCAGATTTGTGCCTGGTTGATGGCAATAGGCTCGCCCCCAATAAATGGGACTTAAACATAACTGGCGAAATGTGTGTGTGCTATTAGATACACCTCTGACTAACCTTTTGGGTATTACAGGCGTGATGTTATGTTAAATAAGTTAATTCATAGTCATTTGCTTTTCAGACAAACGGAATCTACTTCTGCGAGCCATGCAGCCTGACATTCCCTACGGCCACGAAGGTCGAACTCCACTTAGACGAACCATCTCACATTACAGCAAAAAAGAAGATCTCTCCGTGGCTCAAGCGTGTGGAGAATGATATCATAGTCTTCAACCAGTTCATCGTTTTTGATGATGCTTGGAACGGCTGTGTTGAAGATACTTGTGTTCTTTGTAACACGGAGTTTGATGATATCAGTTCCCATAAGGCTGTCAGAAGTCATGTTCTCAATTTAATCAAAAGTGAAGTTATTTTTGATCAAGTTGAGAAAACGGTTTATAGAAATGTAAGTTGGAAATTATTCATTTGTCTACATAATATACGCATAACCTCTCGTGTGGTGAATCAGACCATGATACTGAACAACTTTTGTGCTATGACTTTTGGAAATTCATAACTTTTTTTTTAGTGTTACCATACATGTTGATCAGCTGATTGCTTCAAATTCTATAGAAAGTCCAATGACTTTTTTGCGAATCTCAAGAACTCGTAGATCGGGTCGCGAAAAATTTATCAGCTGCCTGGAGAATGCATGGGGCAGCTATTATTTTTTTATATCTATTGGATTCAAATGTGTGTGACAGCCGATTTGTTTTCGAGGTTTCGATGTTGGTCCCACAGAGAAATTTGTTCAGTTTGATGATTTTGATGATGCTGTATTTGTTGAACCACGTTCATGATTCCCTACCATGGAAGTAAATATGTATAGGAATATATTAGTATTAATTAAATTTCGTTACTTCCTTCCTATACGTAGGAAATAACGAAAATTTTATTAATACCAAGCTCTGGCGAAACCAGCGCTGGAAGCAGGATGCGACTGCCTGCCATTGTTTAAATGTTTAGGAAGTCATGCTACGGTATGCGCCAGTTTGAACATCGCCATACATAAAGCAAAATCTTCGCAAGTGGAATTTGTCTCACATTCCGCGCGGGATTCAGTTTGCCCAGAGTTTTATAAATGGACTAGCTGTTGCCCGCGACAACGCGACAAAATATGTATATAAATTTTGAATCAGCTCTTTTAGAATATTGCTCTACGTGCCTAAAAAACGTTTTTTACGTTTGTTCACAGATCGATTCTAGATCCCAGCAGTGTCTTACATGCAACGTTGTCTTCGTCAACGAACCAACAAGTCATTTTAAAACAGTCGAGCATAAAGATGCATATAAATCGTATGATCCCACTATTCATCAGAGTGAAACGAAAAATACGACAACTTCCAAAAATACTGATACAAGGAAAGAAACCCAACCTGTGAAGGGTGATAACGAAATAGCAGATGTAAGGAATAGCATTGAATTGGTCAATGGAGATGCCAATGAACACAACACTAAAGCTGCAGGTAAAAATGCTGATAAAGATACTAAAACTGCCACCAAATCTCTTGAAAAAGAAAAAGTAACACAGAAGTCAAAAAAATCAGCTAATAAAGAAACCGCAGAGGAACTTGACAAGATTTATTGCAAGAATTTGGCTGCGAAAAACTACATAACAAGTGTTGGCCCGGCCACATGGTGCATTTTATGCGAATGGCTAGTAGAAGAACCTACAGATGTCCACATCCGTTCCAAACATCACCAAACCATTCTAAAACTCCACCAGGAAAGATTAGCAGAAAGGAACAATGTCTCAAGCAAAGACGAAGGAACGATTCCTTACGAATCCGTAGACGGATTCCAAAAAAACAACGTTAATATTGACTTAATAAACGAAACAGCCTTTTGTAAGAAATGTTCAAGAAACATTGATTTTAATACGAATGCCATCGAGAAACACATTGAAGAACATAAGAAGACTTGTAACAAAAAGGCGCCAGAGACACTGTCTTCGGGCATAAAGTCGAATGGATCAGAAAAGACTACTTTGTACACTAAGCCAGTGTTGCTTGACAAGGACAAGCGACAAAAGACCATGTCAGTTGGGGACTATGCTAAGCAGCATGGATTTACTCACAACCGTGCTGACGTCAGCTATTACTGCCACCCATGCAGTAGGAGGCTCCCCGCAGCACTCGATGACCTACAAAAGCATGTGGCGAGTAAAATTCACACAGAAAACACTAAATCCATTGTTAAAATTAACACAAACGAGGCTCCAGTAAAAGAACCACTTATGAAGTGCATTAAGTCTTATGCACTCGTCAACACTATGGATGGAGGTTGTGCCATAGTTATAAACGATAAATATTGGCTCAATGCTTTCGGCTTTTTTCTAATTGCCAGAAGGATTGAAAAAATCTTCTGTCATGGGTGCGACATAGATTTGACCCGTGAAAATGTTACGGATCATATCATCGTTAGCGATAATCATAGAGAGATTGTTTCAAAATGCCGTTTGATAACTTCTTTAGAAGACGAATTTATAAGAGAGGTAAGCAAGAGTTTTACGATTAGGCTAGACGCTCAATCTTGCATGCGCAAACAGTTTGTGCAAAAATTTGCGCAAAAAAGGCATGGTAGCTAGCCATTTGTGCGGTATCCCGTTTTGCCATCTTAACGCATATGTTTGCTTGTGCAAACAAAATTTGGTGCAAATAAGATTGAGCGTGTAGCCAAGCTTTAATTACACATCATCATTTGCCTAACCTTCTCCCAACAATGTTAAGGTTTTTCTAGTCTAAACGGATGCAGCCGATATACTTCGCTGATAATACGTTCAACTAAATCACTACCTTTTACGATTCCATTGACAATTTTGTACAGAAAAATAAGATCGCGCGAACGGGGACGGTCTCGCAGCGTTTTTATGTTAAAAAAATGTAGGCGTTGCTCGTACGGACATCGATGGCTTATTTTTTCTAGATAAAAAGGCAATATGCTTTGTGAAACCTCGTTGAATTCTGTCAACTCTGCGAATGAACAGCGTAGAACGGATTCCATGCAACGCTAGCATATTCTAACCGGCTACGCACAATGTATTTTAACTTGTCCTGTGGTTTAGTTTTCAATTTATGTGATTTCGGGGAAAAAAACGTTAAAAAGTGAAGATTCTTCTAAAACTTTTTTTAAATTTAGAAGCCCCGTAGTCTGGATATGTGACTGGTTGATGGCAATAGGCTCACCCCTTATTACATGGGACTTGAATATAACTGGCGAAATGTGGGTGTACTATTAAGTACACCTCTGCCTAACCCTTCGGGGATTACAGGCTTATGTATATTGATGTAAACTATTTGTTTCAGATAAAGCTGGATGTTTACCATTGTGGGTACTGCAACTGTAAGAAGAACGATTGGGACGACATTTTAGACCATATAGCCACGCCAGAGCATCAGAGAGAAAAGTCGAAAGCGGAAGAAAGTCTCCGTGAGAACCGACCGAACTATTTCGCGCGGAACTCGAGGGAAATCGATGATATGATCAATCACTTTGTGCGATGGAGCAGATTTTAATAGCTGGCAATTTAGGGCGAATGTCAGGAATTAAATTGATCGCGAGGACATCAGCTAATATGTGCTCAAGAGTGTCAGTGTAATAGCTATTATATATTGACACTAACAGCTTTTGAACACGGGTTAGATGAGCTAATCGCGTTCAGTTTTATAGTCACCGGCTACCGTCAAGGGGGTGATTCTAGCCACGTCAAATGCTTTCGCTTCAAAGTTGGTAATACGTATACACGATTCGTGAAAAAAAAAGAAAAATTCCTAAATAATTATCCTATATGTTATATATTTCTAGTTATGTGTATGTTTCTAGTTTCGTCCCGAAAATTAGAGTATGGCGGGTAGAATCACCAGTCTTTCCAGCTGGGATATTTCTTGTACACCAACAATATGACTGATATATGATATATTTTGTGTTGTAACTTTATAAGTAAATTGGGATGGCTCAAAGGTCCTAACGCACAGTCGAAGCGTCAAATTCTCGGAAGAAAGATCACGCGCGAAACTACCGCTGGACGCCGCGAGTTTTTTTTCTCTTTCCACTTTCGCCCTGTTCAAAGCCACAAAAGTCGCAACTGGCATAAAGCAACTGTATTTCACTAGTGACTTGTGCTTGTGTCAAACTCCTTTCAATTACTTTCTTTGTTTTATCCGCACTCGCTGTCGCATTAGCGTGTTGTTTGTGCGTGTTGCTCGTGGATAAATGGTTACTCTGACCACCAGAAATTGTACCTACTAAAAAGATACAATATTAGAAGATTTTTTTTTCCCTAAGTGCAACTTATATTTATTCATTTTTATGTGTATACTAATACTCTGAACCCTGCACTAGCTATGCTTACCAGACTCCGAACGGTTTGTAATACTTTGTTTTTTGGCTATGTTACTGGACTCCGCGATCATTTTGTAATACTCTGTCCCTACACCAGCTATGTTTATAGCACTCCGATCGATCAATACTTTGGTTTTTGGGCTATGTTTACTGGACTCCGAACGGTTTGTAATACTTTGTTTTTTGGCTAGGTTACTGGACTCCGAACATTTTGTAATACTCTGACCCTACACCAGCTATGTTTATAGGACTCCGATCGATCAATACTTTGGTTTTTGGGCTATGTTTACTGGACTCCGACCGGTTTGTAATACTTTGTTTTTTGGCTAGGTTACTGGACTCTGAACATTTTGTAATACTCTGACCCTACACCAGCTATGTTTATAGGACTCCGATCGATCAATACTTTGGTTTTTGGCTTTGTTTACTGGACTTCGAACGACTTCTAATACTTTGATTATACCCTGCCTGTGCTGACTGGACTCCGAACGATCTATAATAATTTGTTTTTGGCTTTGTTACTGGACTTCGAACAACTTCTAATAATTTGATTATACCCTGCTTGTGCTAACAGGACTTCGAACGATTTATGATAAGCACTTTTTTCTCGCTATGTTTATTGGACTTCGAACTATTAAATATAAAAAATATACTCTGATTCTCGCTGTGTCAAGTGGACCTCCGAACGATTTTTAATGCTTTGACCCGACGCTGGCTGTTCTTACTGGACTTCGTCGAACTTCTAAATCGCTGACCCTTGCAGTGTTTACCCGACTTCGAACAACTTCTAATACGTTAACCCTACCTAGATGTGCTTAGAATGGACTTAGACCTATTTATAATATGCGGAACTGACCCTTTTTGCGTCGAATGAACTTCAACCGATTAATAACAGGCTGAGTTTTATTTAATTTCAAGTCGAACAAGTCTAATCTATGGAGGGATACATAATTTCTTCTAATATTCGTATCTTTTTTAATTTGACGATTTTCGTCTGCGTCGCTTCGACTGTGCGACCTTATACCTTGAGCCTTTCTTGAATTTCAATTTTTTATATTTAAATGTGTAATTTTTTTAAAAAGATAAAAACTGCAAATGCCATCCATTGGCGTAATTGAGTCTCGTGAATTGTTATAAGTGTGTTATTGGCTTTATTGTGTTCAAGTTATTTCAAGGGTTAGTTCAGACAGAGCTGCAAGATGATCTGATGACAACATGCACAAACATGCGCTACAATACGAGTAAATCATCAAAATATAAACTCTATTTCAATTGTGATTTAGTTTATAATGGTATGTATGTATTAATGATGACAATTTGATCGAGTATTTTTCTGCCCAGTCTGCATAGAATTTAAAGCTAGAGCCATAAAAAAAAGTGTTTTGAACATAGCAAGACTGTCCGGGGAAAGTCACAAAGTGATTTGAAGACAGGGTTCCATAGTTTCCGAAATCTAAAGATATATTACTTCCCGGGAAAAGCTGTGTTTTACACGATTCTGCGACTTCCAATATGTTAAGAAAAATATTTTTGTTGATCTGAAATTAGTTGACAACCCTGAGAGCCTGCCACTATTCATTTTGTTTTTCAATCGTTTTTATATGTTAGTTATATGTTTAATTGATTCACAAAAATTTACTGATTCATTACATAAACTTAGTAAGTAAGCATTTCAATTCATTTAATTCAATAAATAAACGTTTTTTGATAACAATATTCTTATTTTTCAAACTTGCTACTTCCTTTTTACACTTTAAAGCGTGCTTGTACGTTCGGCACAGCCGGGCTGTGACAGACAGTCAAACGGTCAGACAGCATAGCCTTAGTAATATGATCCCATTGGCACGGAACCCTAATAAAAACCATAGAGTTCGCTTCTCATCATTATGGAAAAAAGATAAATAATAAAAAAGCTGACGAACTACATGTTGCTATTTAGTGTGGCTGACTCTGGCTTGGCCACCATCACGGATTTTAATTTTGATAACACAAAAAATTAGTCGCTAATTAGTCGAAATTTGTCGCCAAATATCAGAATTTGTCGCTCACTGGTTCAAAAGATATAAGGGTTTATAGGTGGCCGATCTGGAGAGAGTCTCCCCAGCTTGGCCACATTTATATCTCAAAAACTAGGGCACCTAGGGAAGATCTGTTTTCTCCCATATTTAGTCGCCAATTAGTCGGAATCAGTCGCCAAATATCAGAATCTGTCGAACACTGGTTCAAAACTTATAAGGGTTTATATGTGGCCGATCTGGAGACACTCTCCCCAGCTTGGCCACATTTAGATCTCAAAAACTAGGGCACCTAGCGAAGATCTGTTTTCTCCCATATTTAGTCGCCAATTAGTCGGAATTAGTCGCCAAGTCACAGATTTAGTCGGGTCTTAGTTTAGAAGATATAATGAGTCCAATTATTAAGGTATAGTCCAAGAGCTAGATCAAAGAGTTCACGAAAAATTGCCAAGAAAAAATATTTCTATTAATATGTGTAATATACTTCTAGTTTTATTGGTCTAAAGTCCTTAAAAATGTCCGAGAGAGACAAATTCTCAATTAAATACATGTTTTTATGTTTTAAATTACTTGGTTAGAGTGGCTTAAACTTATTTGAAAACATTAAACCTTGCTCTTGGTCTATTTGGTGTCAAGTTGTACAGTCGCATGCAACTGTTTTACCAGTTTACAATGTTAAGCTCTAATTTACGTTAGAATAATAAAATAAGTTAAAATTATCGTACCTTTAGCAAAACGTTTAAAATACTTAAACGTTGAAAACGTATTGTAAGTATCAACCCATTGCTTGAAAAACACTACAATACGTTACAAAAAATACCTACCTAATAATCTTTAATCAAAGATGTAAATATTTAGATACCTAATATGAGCATTAATGGTAATTATTTTATTAAGGTTTAATAAGTTTATTTATTGCTCCTTAGAAATATAACATGTTGAACAGTAGGTATTTAAATGCAGTTAGAATTAAGCATAACCGTGTGGCTGACTCTGGCTTGCCCACCATCACGGATTTCAATTTTGATAACACAAAAAATTAGTCGCTAATTAGTCGAAATTTGTCGCCAAATATCAGAATTTGTCGCTCACTGGTTCAAAAGATATAAGGGTTTATAGGTGGCCGATCTGGAGACACTCTCCCCAGCTTGGCCACATTTATATCTCAAAAACTAGGGCACCTAGGGAAGATCTGTTTTCTCCCATATTTAGTCGCCAATTAGTCGGAATCAGTCGCCAAATATCAGAATCTGTCGGTCACTGGTTCAAAACTTATAAGGGTTTATATGTGGCCGATCTGGAGACACTCTCCCCAGCTTGGCCACATTTAGATCTCAAAAACTAGGGCACCTAGCGAAGATCTGTTTTCTCCCATATTTAGTCGCCAATTAGTCGGAATTAGTCGCCAAGTCACAGATTTAGTCGGTGTATAATTAAAAAGATATTAAAGAATCAATTTCCCCATACAGTGGTACAAGCAAGTACAAAATACTTTAAGTAGTTTCTAGAAAGTATCTATGACGTCTTATGGAGGAACGTTTGTTTCGAAATATATAAATTTAAACTTATTCTATGATTTCAACCCACCAAATAAAAGCTGTATTCATTACCTATAAACAGATCTACAATCAATAAGTAATTATTTATCGAACACATTGTGCACTTAGTCGCTGGCAGATAGATCGCTGCGCTCCTTTTCAGTTACGGTAAGTTAGAAAGAGATAGATGCGCGTGTACCACAGACGAGCTACTTAGAACGAGTTGCCCGTGACGTAAGTTATAGTCAGCCAGTTTAATGTGGGACTTATTTTGAATAGTTAGGAACTCGAGTGTTTTATATATTTTTCCTTATAGGTATATCTGTGTAAAGCAACATTAACAAAAAACATAAACAGAGGAAACCTTTGGATAACTTTGAAATGATACGCTTAGTGTGCATTGATATTTAAAAAGGAAATTTTAAATCAATGTTAGTGTGTTAAACTCTGAACGCAAAAAAATAAAGTAAGTAAAATAATCTAGGTTATTAGGTACCTAATTTGAAAAATGCCCTTTGGTGAGATATTTTTATTCCAAAAATAGCTATTTACCTAGATAAATCTCACATTCGTACATAGCTTTGTTTAAGTAGTAGTGCTGCGGCTGACCTACGTAAACATGGCTACGTATTAATAAATTCTGTATCTATTTACGAAGCTTAAAATTCCACTCAAATTACATAGAATCCTACTTGGTAATTTGAGTGGAATTTTAAGTTTCGTATTTCGCTATTACTGTTTTTTTTTTATTATTATAAAATCGATCTCGCCTGATGGAAAGCGATAGGCAGATGAGAACTAGGATGGAACGAGCTTACCCAGGTGCTTGTTAAGGCAAGGTTAACCCGAGCGCACGTAGGCATTATCGCTTACCCCAGCCCGCGCAAAAAGACTCGATACGTAACAAATTACGCTGCGCGTAAAGCAGAGTAGAACAATGCAGTAAATCAACTTGAATTGATAAGTATACGTTCATTTTGTTTTGTTTTTCTAGGAAGTATTGGTTATACATAGATTAGGAACCTACGTACTGTATGAACTTAAACCTAATTACTAATAATTAAAAATAAGTTCTTAGGTAGACTTATTTATTTTTGTGAATAAGGTAAATTTAAAATCTGATTGACACTAAGATCATGAATACGGGTATGATTCAAACCTACACGCCGCGCGCCATTCGATTTTTCATAAGGGTGGGAAATCTTCGTGTCCTGGTATAAAACATGAAGCAGTAGGTAGGCACACTTTCTTTAGGCGAATATTGTATTACAATTCTTGAATTATGAATTATTTAATTAATGAAATAATATCAATAGTATAATTCAAGAAGGGTTAGAGGTACCTATAAATGGTTATTTTGTGTAAAATATAATATGAAGCGTCGCCCGCCTAGCCTTTTCCCAACTGTATTGGGGTCGGCTTCCAGTCTTAACCGGATGCAGCTGAATACCAGTATTTTACATGGAGCGATTGCCTATCAGACCTCCACAACCCAGTTAGTACTGGGTAATACGATCCCGACCCCTTGGTAAGACTGGTTGTTAGACTTTTTTGGGCCACTGACTACCTAACGACTGTCAAAGATCTACAAATGACACCCGGGACCACCGGCTTAACGTCCTTTCCCAGGCACGGAGGAAACTCGGTATGTGATGGGTAGTCACCCATCCACAGACCAACCTAGGCAAGCACGGCTTAACCTAAAGATCGATCCGAGCGGCTGTTATTATTTAGCCATGAGCTCCTCGCGTGGGTTGTTAATAAATAAATAAAACGTTTTGTTTTGTTTTTAGTCAAATAGTTACACTTACTAATAAAAGTAAACACTTTCCAAAATCAAAACATTTATTGAAATAAGTGTTTTGATTTAAGTACGCCAGTTACAGGCACTTTTGAACTGTCGAAACAAAGATAACAATAAAATGAAGCTACAGTCCCAGTCAAAAGGCATAATAACTGTGAAAGAACTGTAGTTGCCCATTCCAAAGCTACCGAAAATTATAAATAATATTTGTACGAAATGGTCATACTGTCACATTTCTACACTACGGCCACAGAATACACAATAGTACAGAAGATTCAAAATTCAAATGCGAAATCATAAATAGCGGTCGCGGTCGTGACGGTGGCGAAATGAAGAATGTAGCTGTCGGTGACGTGTCGTCGAGTCGGTAGGTATCGATAGGCATCGGTGTTGGTTTCAAGCAGGGTTGTCCAATGAAGAAACATTCATTGATTTTTTTATTGAGAGATATAATATATGTATACCTAACTAGCTGACCCGCGCAACTTCATCTGCGTCGTATAAGAGAAAGAGCCAAAGCAATAAATTTTCCCCGTTTTTGCAACATTTTTCATGTTCCGCTCCTATTGGTCATAACGTGATGTTATATACCCTATAGCACTCAGGGATAATATACCTTTCTAACAGTGAAAGAGTTTTCCAAATCGGATCAGTAGTAGGTACCGGAGAATATCCCTAACATCCAAATTCACAAACTTTATCTCTTCATAATATTAGTACAGATAGGTATCCTACATCTTTGACTAAGTCGGTCTCATTATCTGTAAGTACAATAAGTTTAAGGTAATAAATCATTTTATATTTCGACATCAGAACTTTTATTATTCTAACCTAAATTAAGATAAAATAAAAACTCAACATCCGTCCTTACAAACTCTACATAAACAACACAACACTCACAATCACCTCAAAATACACACACATACACAACACACATCAAACCACCTTTTTGGAAATTCATTTTTATAAAATAATTTGATTGATTTTGATTTTTTATTTCTGTACATAAAAAGCGATTTACTGAAATGTCTAACCGCTCATAACTCTGGGAAGAGAACTGTGACCTGAAATACAAGCTCCGCCTAGCTCAAGCGCAGTCGATCATATTTATTGGTTATGCTTAATTCTAACTGCATTTAAATACCTACTGTTCAACATGTTATATTTCTAAGGAGCAATAAATAAACTTATTAAACCTTAATAAAATAATTACCATTAATGCTCATATTAGGTATCTAAATATTTACATCTTTGATTAAAGATTATTAGGTAGGTATTTTTTGTAACGTATTGTAGTGTTTTTCAAGCTATGGGTTGATACTTACAATACGTTTTCAAGGTTTAAGTATTTTAAACGTTTTGCTAAAGGTACGATAATTTTAACTTATTTTATTATTCTAACGTAAATTAGAGCTTAACATTGTAAACTGGTAAAACAGTTGCATGCGACTGTACAACTTGACACCAAATAGACCAAGAGCAAGGTTTAATGTTTTCAAATAAGTTTAAGCCACTCTAACAAAGTAATTTAAAACATAAAAACATGTATTTAATTGAGAATTTGTCTCTCTCGGACATTTTTAAGGACTTTAGACCGATAAAACTAGAAGTATATTACACATATTAATAGAAATATTTTTTCTTGGCAATTTTTCGTGAACTCTTTGATCTAGCTCTTGGACTATACCTTAATAATTGGACTCATTATATCTTCTAAACTAAGACCCGACTAAATCTGTGACTTGGCGACTAATTCCGACTAATTGGCGACTAAATATGGGAGAAAACAGATCTCCGCTAGGTGCCCTAGTTTTTGAGATCTAAATGTGGCCAAGCTGGGGAGAGTGTCTCCAGATCGGCCACATATAAACCCTTATAAGTTTTGAACCAGTGACCGACAGATTCTGATATTTGGCGACTGATTCCGACTAATTGGCGACTAAATATGGGAGAAAACAGATCTTCCCTAGGTGCCCTAGTTTTTGAGATATAAATGTGGCCAAGCTGGGGAGAGTGTCTCCAGATCGGCCACCTATAAACCCTTATATCTTTTGAACCAGTGAGCGACAAATTCTGATATTTGGCGACAAATTTCGACTAATTAGCGACTAATTTTTTGTGTTATCAAAATTGAAATCCGTGATGGTGGGCAAGCCAGAGTCAGCCACACTGCTATTTACTTTATGCAGGCGTTTAGATGCGGAGTACGAAAAATCATCTGACCTATGTACAGAAAGGCAGTATCCTATTCTTTCTCTTTCAAAATCCCACTTCAACGGCTTAAGTATATTCTTGTCTCACTTTAAGTTGTCTAACCTAAGGTTTGAATGGTTCCCCGAAATAGTATAGAATACTTATTATACCAAAAGGTTCTCCTGTAGAATATTATTTTTACACAATTCTAGGTTAACCCACTTAATAGTTAGCGGCAAATTAACAACGAAAGGACTGTAGCAGACTTATTGCCAACATTCCATTTTCGAGTCTCATTGTTTATTTTAAAAGAAAATACAATCATCCTATCCAGCCATAGTTTATACAGGGTGTAGACGGACCCTTCACCAAGCCGTCAACCAAGCATTATGTACATCAAACTAAGAGAAAAAAATTGAAAAAAAAAATCTTTTCACGCAAAAATTATTGCTGGGAGACGACTTTTTTTTGGGGTGAAAAATCACGTTTTACATTAGGACTCAATGTAACGCATTCAAAATATTGTGCTGATGGATGCATTGAATAGTACGGGATCGTGGTGGTGTTTAAAGTAAAAATCTTACATTAAAAACAAGTATTTAAAAAAACTTGTGAAAAAGTTGGAACTTTGACCTTTTATCGCCGTAACTAGAAGATTCCCAGGTATGGTCTAGAACAAAAAAAATATCGCAATGACAAGGAGAACAAGTGCCTTTCGGCTCCGTTGTCTTTTTACACCCTTTATAGTGAAACCTCATTAAAAATAAAGTCATGTGTGATGCTGCCATGACATTGAACAATACCCGCATGATTCGATCCAGTTTACATTTTAAATAGATGCTTATTATTGTTATCTGTGGTGGCCTGAATATGAGCAAGTATTCGACCAATTGTTGGCAGGATAACAGCTCATTATACCCGCGCTGATAATGGCACGTTTTTTTACAAACTGCCTCGTGGGTCTAGTGGTCACAAGCGCTACTGCTGAGCACGAGGCGATTCCCATGTCGGGCAGTGTTATTGGGTTCAGGGATTTCTCAGTAGCAGCCACGGAGTGTCGATTTGTGCCTGGTTGATGGCAATAGGCTCACCTCTAATTACACGAGACTTAAACGTAACACCGTACACCTTTGTTTGCCTAAACCTTACCTGTCAAGGTTAGGTCTAACATTGACTCCAATATTTTCTATATCTATCATCCATCCATCATCATCATTTTCAGCTTTGTCCACCCACTGCTGAGCCTTCCCCGCCCTTTTGTGAACCATGATTCCCTAGTCAGTACAAGTCAAATCCAGGTCTTTCTGGCGGCAGGTCTGTCTACGCTACCTCTGCCATCTTTTAGCAACCATTCCTTGAGGTTTCTGCTCTACTTGCCGTCATTACGTCCCTTCAATTAATGATAAGTTAACGTCAGTTTTCTTGTGTCTGTTTGACCGCGTTCTTCTTCTAATCTATGCAACAGACTTTGATGCGATTTTTAGGTACAGAAAAAAAAAAATTACGGAACGAAACGTACCTTTATTAAAAAAAATCAATGTGAAAGCCGTGCGACGCAGAGGAGGATCGCTGGTATTTTAGAAATAAAACTAACAAAGAGTAGAATACTTATACCCAACTAATCTGTAAAGTAAATCATCAATCTGCGTGCGAGCTGTTAATGAATTTCATCATGGGAATGAACCATTTTCTTTTAATAGCCTCAGTGCCGGTTTTACCACTACCAGCGCCCTGGGCGAGATTTATACGGCGCCCCCTAACTGCAATTCAAACCCATATGAAAAAAAGAAAAAGATATAATGAAATTACCATTTATTAAAAGAAATAACCATTTATTAAAAAAAAATATATACATATAAAATTTGACTTTTCTAGCCTTTCTGTCGGCGAACTCTTTTATTACTTTAACAAAATCGAGGTTTTCAGCAATTCCATTCTTGATTGACAAAGTTGCCAAGCTTGTCAATCGGGATTGCGATATTGTCGATCGCAGATAGGTCAAGATTTGTTTAAGATTTGTCCAGCCAACCTGAGTCACATGGAAATAAAGGGGCGCCTGCGGCGCCCCGTTATGTACGGCGCCCTGGGCGGTCGCCCAACCGCGCCCTACCCTAACGCCGCCACTGAATAGCCTTTTATGTCCCACTGCTGGGCAAAAGTCTCCCCCATACCCTTCCAGGTAATCTTCTCCTGCGCCACCTCGAACCAACCATTGGAATGAATCTTTACCAGCCTATTAATATGATGAGCGTAGGTCATGTCATGTTTCTGACGAATAAAAACTATTTCCACACAAAACGTTGTAGGTAATAGTAGCCATTCCAGAAAAAAATAATGCGTCAGGAATGTAGGTAAAGTACACGACTAATTACGCACATTACGTCACACCTAGATCTTCCTGAGGGTTTTCCTGTAATAGGGTTTACTTATAATCTTGCCTACGTGCCTGACCAACGCCACGCCTCCATTCACGATTTACGTCACACGAAAAACGGGAAAAGTTGTCTATAAAAGCTGGAGTCAAAATCAATACCGGGTATTCTTACTTGAATTGTATGAAACACGGTCGGGAATTAGTTAAACGTTTTTTTCTAAAAGACGGTTGCATAATACATTAGTTACCTACGCACGTTAACGCACAAACAACGTTGAACGTCGGTACTTTTTATAATTCGGCCAGTGCTCCAAAATCGTGCGGACGCTGCGCGCGCCTGGCTGTCCGATAGTGTCCCGCGCCAAATCTCGTTACATAATTAAAAAAAAAAACGCGCTGTCTGGTTTACGGTCGTGTTCAGTGATTTTGTGTTTTGTTGTTATTTTTTATTATTTTGACATTTTGTTTGTAATCTGGTGAGTATTTTTTTATTAACTATATTTAAAAAAGTTAACTAAGTGTTCGTTTAGTTTTTATTTATATTTTTAAGCATAGTTTAGAATTTATTTATTAAAAAATAAAAACATGATATTCTAACAAATTCATGCAGACGTCATGACAATGTGACATTTTTTGAAGGTAGGGTCAGGTTGAAATATTTTGATCTATTTATTTTTATTTCTGAGTAGGTTTTGTATTAGGCAAAACTTTAGATAAAACGACTTTGGCAATAGGTACCTAGGTTTTTTCGAATTTAGCCAAAAAGATAGAAAACTTGAGTCGGTACTTAAAATACCTTCCATAAAATAAAAATAATTACCTCGTGGCTTTTGCATGTTAATTGGAAATAGGTACAATTATAATCTATTCTGACAGTTTTACAGTCAATGCATTTTTACCTTATTAAAATAGTGGTATAATAATAATTATGTTTATTAATCTAAGTAGGTAGGTACATAATCTTTAAAATCGTCGCAATGCGGTTAAAAATATTTTTCCAGCCATCACGTGACCTTAGCACAACGTAAGTTGTTTTTTTCTTGTTTTAAGAAGTATCAAACATTGCCAATAGCTGTGAAAATTTGGCAATAACACAAAATACATTTCTGTAAAACCAACAACGTGTCTGATGCTCAGCGTTTTATTTTTGGTAGTAAAATATTAAATTACAGAACAAGCTTTTTAAGTTTATCTTAGACATAACATCGGTTGAGAAATATCGATACCTAATCGTTAATTCGCCTTGAATTTGCGTGGTGATAAATGCTCATATCTTCGCTGTATGTATCTAGAAAGAGGCCTCTGGCCGCAAAGGCTTCTTAAATATCCTAAGCCATAAAAAAATAAGAAAACGGTCTGTAAAACACCTTGGTAAGTTTAGAAAGAAACAGTTTTATGTGGTAGGTTAGGTATCACCTCTTTGAAGTACCATCGACAGGAATTTTTTCGAAAAAATTGCTGTTCGATTGAGTTTTTTTTTATGACTTATATTTATTCGAATCCAGTACATACATAATTTACAAACTACAATTTATATGTAGATCTATAATGATAATAAAAATATGTACAAGTATCAAAACGGTTAGAAGGTGTCAAAAAATTCGTCCACATCGCTGTCAAAAGGAAAGTGCCCAGAAAGCTGGCAGCATTGCCACGTTGGATGGCAATGCTGATTCTTTGGTCAAAAAATAGGCACGCCCTCTGGTCACGTGAAGAGTCGACTAACCGCTTGGCGATTTCCCGAAATTCTAGGTGGGCACTTGGACCCCATGGCCCTAGTGTTTCAACCCCAAACGGCTCAAACACATAACTACAAATTAGGTTATTGTATTTGCGCCGTTTGAGGTTTTCAGCACCTGCAGCAGTCGCCCCAGCCACTGTGCTAAGAAGATGGGGTGGCGCAAGGGTGTCGACGCAAGTTGCATCTCACACCAAAGGCCTACCCATCTTCCATGGCATTTTGGTCATAAAATCTTCCCATCGACGCGTGCCTAGCCATTGGGTTCTAAGACTGGCAGTCGACTTCTTCACCACTTTGACAGCGACGTGGAACCCTAAATATATTTTTTTTCTGGTTGTTTTTTCTGGCTAGTCACTGTAACGGCTGGACCGATTTTGACGGGACTTTTACTGGCAGATAGCTGATGTTATAAGGAGTAACTTAAGCTTTCTACTTTTATTTTAGAAAAAAGTTTATAATTCCGTGCCAAAAAAAATTTGTTTCAATTCAATCCATTTCAATTTCACGGGTTTTAACCTTGAAATTGTTAACAAAATACGATTGAAATAGGAAGTAATATTTTTATAATAATTTGGACGAAAGGCGCGGGCAACAGCTAGTTGACAATAATTTGGGTAATATTATCCTATTTTGATATAATTATGGAAAACGTAATCGATGGATATTTTGATTAATTTAACGTAATGTTGATGTCGATATTATCGACAGTGGATATCAAATCAACATCGTAACTTAGATTGTAATCGATTTACTTGTAATAACACTTTTACCCACACCAACCATATTGGTAAAAAGTACCTAGATAATGTTTCAAACTTGGTAAGGTAACCAAGTTTGAAACACATTGTATACAATGTGAAACATATTTCAATTCAAATTCATTTATTGCAAATATGGGTAGTTATACAGGTGGGTTTTTGAAGAACAGGAAAGTTGTTAGTGTCACCACATTCTGCACTAGGCATGCAACATTTAGTTCGGAACGTGGTTAGTCCCTAAATTAAAAACGAAATTAATTAATTAATTATTTAAACGTAAGATCTCTCGTGTGGTGACTCAGACTATGAAACGAAACAACTTTAATTGTATGATTGAACCCGTTAGGTATTTAATTTTACCGTACTTGTTGTTGTTAATTTTTTGCGAATTCAAGAACTCGTAGAACAAATGTTGCTCAGTTTCATTATCCGAAAGACCACACGAGAGGTCTTGCGTTTAGTTACACCTTGTATAGCCTCATTGATACAAGAGACCACAGTTTTTCTGTGATATTTGTCCCGTAACATCTCTGTAATAGTATACGTATCCTTTTTTATTGTTATCGACCTCGAAACACACCTCTTTGTAGTCGGGTAAAACTAAGGATATTTTGCAGACTGTAGTTAAAATGCTTGAGTAGGGTAACCAATACATTCAAGATTTACAAATGTTGCACTACCCTCATATTTACTAAATTCAAAACCAATATAAGTTTGTCAAAGTAAGTTAAAGTCAGTCAGAGAGTTAGAGCATTTATTTTTTAAAGTGAGCTTTGTATTTTGAAGTACCTATTATGAAATCTGAAAGTAAGAAATAAAGTGAAAAAAAAAATTGAACGAAAACTCAAAAAGGATTTTTTTTATGAATAAAATTGCAGCTACAAAGTTAACGTAATTGTAATATAAATCAGTTGTTTTATAATTATCTAGCTAGACATAAACGTTTATTAATTTTATAGAAACTAATAATTTTGCCGTCACAATTAGCGATAAATAATATCTTGTTCATGCAATTTATATTAAAATCACGGTGTTGTTTGAATCCGTAATTTATCAGACGGGATTGCTTGAGTTGTATGTCTATACTTAGATATTTAATGGCTGTGTTATTATTTTGAGCCGTGTGTAAATCTTGTTGTTTTTTTTTGTTTTTTACGGAGAGGTGCCAGGTGACCTACAGGGTGAATTTTTCAAGTGGGCGAAAAATACTCAAAGGAGTCTCGAGACCGATTTTGATGAAAACTAAAACTGCATCCTTAGATTTTTGGAAAATCAATATTCCTAGCCAGAAATCGAACGCGTTGTTTTTGAAAAAAAAACACACTGTATACACACCATTCGATAATGTCGGTAATAGGGATCAAATTCTGGGAAGTAAACATGCGGCAAAAATAAAAAGGTTAAATTTTTTGTTTAAATTCATCTTGTAATACTACACCGACATTTTCCGATGTTTTGAGTAGGATTTTAAATCACAGTATGTTTGTGGTATTCCCCAGTATTTGTACAGCCAACGAAAGAGTATAATGTATACTGGAGGATACAATAATAACCTTACTACTTACAGGCTAAACGCCCATGATCGATTCTCAAGGGATCCATTGATTGACTTGACCTACTTAGTAGCAGTTTTAACCTGTCTTAATAACCACTGATTAGCCGGTAGATATTCATGTTCGCTTGGTGTACCGAAATTGTAAATATTCCTTCGTAGTGTACAGTGTACCGTACTAAATCGGACCGGTAATTTATTGTAAATTCAGGGAAATAAAGATTTTAAGCTGATTGACTCCCTATCGGTGGCGATGGTTCCATACAACTCGATTCCTACCGGATTCCTTTGAAAAATGGCACAGTCAGTATTCTATAGACAAATAATATAATCACATTAAAGATATGTACTCCGGTTTCTTCCAAAAATTGACCCTTCGCTACTGCACCCTGTGTTCTAGCCGTTTCATAAAACTGTCAAAGAATGACACCTGTTATTTGAAAATAGTGACAATTAAAGTTGGTACTAGTCAATAGGTTTAACAATTCATTTTCCTGATTAGACCCAAACATTTTTTTTTTGTTATTAATATTGACTTATAATTAATATAAGTCTGAAATCGCCAACCCATCTTGAGCAAGCGTGGTGATCAATGCTCGTGCCTTCTCTGTATGGGAAGAGGCCTTTTCCCAACAGTGGGACAGTAACAGGCTGGTATTTTTATTATTATATATTAATATTGACGAGATGTATGATCGTGGACGAGACAAAAGCAGTATGTAAAGATCGTAGCTGCTGGCGTTCTGTGCTTTCTGCCTACTCTTATGGCAAAAAGGCGTTAGTTTAATGTTTATGTATGTCTGTATGCACAGTGAACCCTAATTCCTAAGAAAACAATCTTCTCGCGCTATTGTGTTAAATAATAGTGATCTTTGACCCTATAACCCCGCATTCAGTAATGTTGGCGCCGTTTGTGATTCTAGTCAACCTAAACGTGTGACAGGATTCCTTTGCCTGGCGTTTGGCAGAACCGTTGGACTTTGACAGCTGTCAGTCATGATGATTTATTGCTGTCTATGCCATCCTATCTAGTTTTAGTTAGGTAATGGTAGATGATATCACGGAGCCAGGTAGACTAGCAAGATATTCTGGCGAAACCTTGAGGGGGGCTATGTTCAGCATTGGGTGATGGGCTTTGGTGACAGATTGATTTATGTAGTACATAACATAATATCCTGCAATCACCGAAGGGTTAGGCAGAAGTGTACCTAATAGTAGGTCCACCCACAATTCGCCATTTATATTTAAGTCCTATATAATAGGAGGCCTATTGTCATCAACCGGGCGCAAATCCAGACTCCGTGGCTGCTGTTGAGAAATTCCTGATGGATAAATCCAATATCTCTTTGCCCAACCCCGGAATCGAACCCAGGACCTCGTAGCTGAGCAGTCGTGCTTGCAACCACTAGACAAATTGTATTACCAAGTACTAACTGGGTTGTGGAGGTCAGATAGGCAGTCGCCCCATGTAAAATTTTAGTATTCAGCTGCATCCGATAAGACTGTAGCCGACCCCAACATAGTTGGGAAAAGTTTAGGCCGATCATGATGAAGTATTTTAAAGCAACAAATGACGTCAGATTTGAATAATAAAATCAGTTTCCGTTGTAATAATCTGTATAACAAACAAACATACTAACAAAGTCGGTTATAAATAGTACCTACTGTCGTACTGTCAACATGAACATCATCAATTATTGATCAGTATCATATATTGGGCTGCTTGTTCAAATTTTTAAATGATTAATGTCTAAACTGTACATAAAGTAATTAATCAGATAATATCGCAAACCGTTTTTCCTTTTAATGCGTCTATAGACCGACCGCTTTAATGAGTCCTCGCGAAGGTATCAATTTAAATGGAATATTCTGACGGTTGATCACGTATTGGTTCAATTAGTATCGTAATACCTACGTGGATTATGGTTATTTTAAAGCAAATAACATGTGGGATATTGTTAGGACTTTGTGGACGGTTAATGTGCCTTTGATGGGGCAAGGAGCAGGACTCGTTAAAGCGGTCAGTCTATAAAACTGCCGGCAAACACACAGTCAGTTAAAAGTAAAAAAAGTAGGAGTGTTAGTGATTATTATCTTATTGGACTTACTGTTAATTTTAAAGTGTAGATAATTATCTTTAAATCGAAAAGTAATTAATCAGATAATGTCGTTAACTTTCCGAAAATATTTTTTATTAATACTATTTCAACCCGACTTGTTCATTTTAATCTGCGGTAGGTAATACTAGTAACGTAATTTTAGATAAGGTTTATGATAAAATATGGCCCAATAATAATTTACAATGTCCATTAAAAATATGAAGTGTTTTCGAATCAGTTTTTATTTATTCATATAAATTTTATAGCAGGGTAATTCATTAAAAAAAGACGTTTTTTTTACAATGACTACTATTTACAATAAATAGGGTGACTGGTAATTAGTGACCGTAACTTAAACACGTGATTGTACCAGTGGCGTGCCAGCCGTGTCATGAAGGTAAAGCCCCAGTAAAGAACTGACGATATTTGGGAGAAAAAAAGATTTGCTCTCTGTTCTGAGTTCTGACATTGGTTTTTAATAACGCCGGTTTTATTTTCCTATTGTTTAATTTAAATATGTCTAAATATAAAAATACAAATAGTGGTCATTAACTATCGTATTTTATATCCCTTCACAAAATAAGTAAATGATGTAAGAGCCATCTATTGACTTAAATGTAACAACTGAACTCTTCGAGTCAATTCCTCTGCCAATGCTCTCGCTTTGCTGCAGATGGCGCTCTAATAATAAATTGGTTACAAATTGTTGAAAATGTTTGTAATTACTCACAATGTAAACAGCCATAACTCTTCATTCTTCGCTTCTTTACCACGGACAGATGACAAACAACAAAGCACACAGTAGGTATGGTATTACTAGATAGATTTACAGATACATATCAGCAATGACCAGTGGCGTGCCAGCCGTGTCATGAAGGTAAAGCCCCAGTAAAGAACTGACGATATTTGGGAGAAAAAAAGATTTGCTCTCTGTTCTGAGTTCTGACATTGGTTTTTAATAACGCCGGTTTTATTTTCCTATTGTTTAATTTAAATATGTCTAAATATAAAAATACAAATAGTGGTCATTAACTATCGTATTTTATATCCCTTCACAAAATAAGTAAATGATGTAAGAGCCATCTATTGACTTAAATGTAACAACTGAACTCTTCGAGTCAATTCCTCTGCCAATGCTCTCGCTTTGCTGCAGATGGCGCTCTAATAATAAATTGGTTACAAATTGTTGAAAATGTTTGTAATTACTCACAATGTAAACAGCCATAACTCTTCATTCTTCGCTTCTTTACCACGGACAGATGACAAACAACAAAGCACACAGTAGGTATGGTATTACTAGATAGATTTACAGATACATATCAGCAATGACATACCTCCAGTGGCTTTGATAAAAGCCGTTTGTTGTCAATTCGTTTGAGTAAATGATTCTGGTGCATGCTTTTATTGTAACACTTCAATGTATAATAAAATTACTTTAATTACTTTCTGTATTCTAAATCAAAAACTCTATCTTTCTGTAAAAATGATTTTATTACATCAGCATAAAATGTTGGTGAACGTTTTAATTCTACCAACAGCTGTTTTTCTATAGCAATTGTCGATAATTCGGAAAGCCGCTCTTGTCCTTGAGTATTTCTTAAATATGTGTGAATACGTTTCAAAGATGAAAAAGCGCGTTCTGCGGAACAACTTGTCGCGGGTATTGTCACAATTAAATGGGCTAACTTTAAAAGTTCCTGAAACGCATCCTGAAGGGAATTCTCATGTAGGAAATCAATTAAATTGAAAATGTGGAGTTCCTTTAGTTCAGGTGATGAATACAAACTTATCAACTGAATCTTTAAAGTTTCCCTATCAAAATAGTTTGCATAAATGCTGAATAAAGAATCTAATGCCGCTGTCGGAAAAGCTCGATTATAATTATCAAACTGTTTGTTGTTAAGCAATTGGAAAAACTGTAATTTAAATATTTCTGAATATCTATCTTTAATTTCGGAAGATATGTTATCAATTATTTGGACAAAGAGTCGTTTATACTCTGTACGAACGCAGGTGACATTACGTCTTAAACGAGGAGCAGAATTACTTATTAATGCATCGTCATAAATTTTACTGAATTGGGCAAGGAATTCATTGTGCAACCATGAGTCAAACACTTTTATTTGGTTGACACAAAAACCAACATCGACTTGTGATTTTTGAATTATGTTGTACAAGCCATCGGTCTTTTCAAATATCTTGTGAAAAATGGAAAGAAAAAAACAAAAATTGAATGATGTTAGCGAACTGCAAAAGTTTTCCGCGGCCAATATACTATCACCATCCCATTCCTGCTGCGTGTTGTCAGCCATTTCAGTAAACAGTTTAATAAGGTTTTCTTTTTGTTCTGAAACCGTGTTTATAATACGTGATGAATATGACCAACGAGTAGCAGAAAGGTGAGGTAATCGTTTACTACAATGGGTGTCGTAAAAAGCAGCACGTTTCGTACTGTTACTGAAAAAACTAATCATTGCCTGAAGGGCAGAAAAAAACGAACTGACTTCACTAATCCTACCACATGATTTGGAAAGTACCAAGTTTAAAATATGAGCATTACACCAAACGTAAATAGCTTGTGGACAAACGTCCTTGACCTTTTGTTGAACTCCATTTCTTATGCCTGACATTACGCTTGCACCGTCGTAACTTTGTGCTATTAATTTTCCGATGCAATCGTATTCATTAAGAAAATCTAAAATAATTTTAGATAAAGTTTCTGAGTTACGGCTTTCAGATACATTAACGTATCGCATAAAACGATCATGAATGTCGTTGCCATAATGATACCTAAGAATTACGCACAGTTGCTCTCTGTTGCTTATATCTGGAGTTTCATCAACAATAATAGAAACAAATTTTGTCGTATTAATCTCGAGTTTAATGCGAGATTTAATAACTTCGGATATGGAATGAATAATATCATTTTGAATTTTATTTGACAAGTAACTGGGCCCCGGCTTATTGCCTTCTTGTTGATTTGTATGTTTTTCTAAGACAAGGTCGTACTTAGAAAGCAAAGAAACAAGCTCTAAGAAATTGCCTCTGTTTAACGAGGTTTTAGACTCATCGTGACCTCGAAAAGGTAGTTCCTGTTGTGCTAAAAGACACACAACATCAACCAACCTTTGAAAAACGGCGCGATTATGATCGACACGCATATTGTGTTTAGAAATTTCGTCACCTAACTGACGAGATAAAGATGTTTCAATTCGTGTTTTACCAAAACTACAGAATGAAATAACAGCATTCAAGTGCTTTTGGGACTTCTGGTGTCTTTTCATGGCACCAGAGAAGTTATTTAAATCATCGTAACCTGATGAACTCCAAGCATTCTTATCATTAGAGAAAAATATGCAAGGCCAACAGAAAAATTTGTTTAAATGAGAGCAACCGACCAGCCATTGAATACTGTACGCTGATCGACTAAAATGCCTATTATGGGTTTTAGCTTTCTGAGAAATATTCAAATCAGGAGTAGGTTTTGGTGAAGTCACGAGATTATATTTTTCTGTAAAACTCAAAGTATTTACCTTGCCCAAAACAGAATTAACACATTTTAATCCATCACAAGGAACAATTGCATGCGTTTCCGAATTCATTTTAGTGTTAAAAAAACTATAATCACTACTAAACAACGTTAATTACAGCAAAAACTAATCACAAAACTTTAAATCACAAGAAATTGAAAAAATAAAATCACAAAAAAGATGCAACAGTAATCCGCTCGAAACAAATATTGAACTGATTTAAAATGGTCGTGCAGCGATGCAATGAGTCGCACACATTCACTTTCAAACTTACACTGACTTACACGCACACATTCAAAAAAAAGCCTAGCTTTAAATTCAATATAAATTTCTATATTTACCTATTATTTTTATCGAAAAAAGAGACGATTTGCTAGCAGTGTAAGTGAAAGGTTAGAAGCCCAATGCAAGCCAGTGGGTGTGAGAGGGAAAGCGTTAGTAGCACTGGATCCCGACCGACCGTTTGGCAACGTCGCGCAAATTTAAAATAATTTCTGTGAATTGATCCAGTTGTGTGTAAACCTGGCAACTTCGCATCACATTACGCTGCGTTTGACTTTGAATTTTTGCGTTTGGCGCGTGGCAGAATCAGCTGATGTTATTATGTTGTTTGATTAGGTACATTTTTGTTTTCGTAAGAATGTTTTGTTTTTTTTTGTTTGTTGAGTTTCATTCTAAGGCAAGCCCGGCTTCCAAGCTTCTATGAGAAAACCGCCACTGGCAATGACATACCTCCAGTGGCTTTGATAAAAGCCGTTTGTTGTCAATTCGTTTGAGTAAATGATTCTGGTGCATGCTTTTATTGTAACACTTCAATGTATAATAAAATTACTTTAATTACTTTCTGTATTCTAAATCAAAAACTCTATCTTTCTGTAAAAATGATTTTATTACATCAGCATAAAATGTTGGTGAACGTTTTAATTCTACCAACAGCTGTTTTTCTATAGCAATTGTCGATAATTCGGAAAGCCGCTCTTGTCCTTGAGTATTTCTTAAATATGTGTGAATACGTTTCAAAGATGAAAAAGCGCGTTCTGCGGAACAACTTGTCGCGGGTATTGTCACAATTAAATGGGCTAACTTTAAAAGTTCCTGAAACGCATCCTGAAGGGAATTCTCATGTAGGAAATCAATTAAATTGAAAATGTGGAGTTCCTTTAGTTCAGGTGATGAATACAAACTTATCAACTGAATCTTTAAAGTTTCCCTATCAAAATAGTTTGCATAAATGCTGAATAAAGAATCTAATGCCGCTGTCGGAAAAGCTCGATTATAATTATCAAACTGTTTGTTGTTAAGCAATTGGAAAAACTGTAATTTAAATATTTCTGAATATCTATCTTTAATTTCGGAAGATATGTTATCAATTATTTGGACAAAGAGTCGTTTATACTCTGTACGAACGCAGGTGACATTACGTCTTAAACGAGGAGCAGAATTACTTATTAATGCATCGTCATAAATTTTACTGAATTGGGCAAGGAATTCATTGTGCAACCATGAGTCAAACACTTTTATTTGGTTGACACAAAAACCAACATCGACTTGTGATTTTTGAATTATGTTGTACAAGCCATCGGTCTTTTCAAATATCTTGTGAAAAATGGAAAGAAAAAAACAAAAATTGAATGATGTTAGCGAACTGCAAAAGTTTTCCGCGGCCAATATACTATCACCATCCCATTCCTGCTGCGTGTTGTCAGCCATTTCAGTAAACAGTTTAATAAGGTTTTCTTTTTGTTCTGAAACCGTGTTTATAATACGTGATGAATATGACCAACGAGTAGCAGAAAGGTGAGGTAATCGTTTACTACAATGGGTGTCGTAAAAAGCAGCACGTTTCGTACTGTTACTGAAAAAACTAATCATTGCCTGAAGGGCAGAAAAAAACGAACTGACTTCACTAATCCTACCACATGATTTGGAAAGTACCAAGTTTAAAATATGAGCATTACACCAAACGTAAATAGCTTGTGGACAAACGTCCTTGACCTTTTGTTGAACTCCATTTCTTATGCCTGACATTACGCTTGCACCGTCGTAACTTTGTGCTATTAATTTTCCGATGCAATCGTATTCATTAAGAAAATCTAAAATAATTTTAGATAAAGTTTCTGAGTTACGGCTTTCAGATACATTAACGTATCGCATAAAACGATCATGAATGTCGTTGCCATAATGATACCTAAGAATTACGCACAGTTGCTCTCTGTTGCTTATATCTGGAGTTTCATCAACAATAATAGAAACAAATTTTGTCGTATTAATCTCGAGTTTAATGCGAGATTTAATAACTTCGGATATGGAATGAATAATATCATTTTGAATTTTATTTGACAAGTAACTGGGCCCCGGCTTATTGCCTTCTTGTTGATTTGTATGTTTTTCTAAGACAAGGTCGTACTTAGAAAGCAAAGAAACAAGCTCTAAGAAATTGCCTCTGTTTAACGAGGTTTTAGACTCATCGTGACCTCGAAAAGGTAGTTCCTGTTGTGCTAAAAGACACACAACATCAACCAACCTTTGAAAAACGGCGCGATTATGATCGACACGCATATTGTGTTTAGAAATTTCGTCACCTAACTGACGAGATAAAGATGTTTCAATTCGTGTTTTACCAAAACTACAGAATGAAATAACAGCATTCAAGTGCTTTTGGGACTTCTGGTGTCTTTTCATGGCACCAGAGAAGTTATTTAAATCATCGTAACCTGATGAACTCCAAGCATTCTTATCATTAGAGAAAAATATGCAAGGCCAACAGAAAAATTTGTTTAAATGAGAGCAACCGACCAGCCATTGAATACTGTACGCTGATCGACTAAAATGCCTATTATGGGTTTTAGCTTTCTGAGAAATATTCAAATCAGGAGTAGGTTTTGGTGAAGTCACGAGATTATATTTTTCTGTAAAACTCAAAGTATTTACCTTGCCCAAAACAGAATTAACACATTTTAATCCATCACAAGGAACAATTGCATGCGTTTCCGAATTCATTTTAGTGTTAAAAAAACTATAATCACTACTAAACAACGTTAATTACAGCAAAAACTAATCACAAAACTTTAAATCACAAGAAATTGAAAAAATAAAATCACAAAAAAGATGCAACAGTAATCCGCTCGAAACAAATATTGAACTGATTTAAAATGGTCGTGCAGCGATGCAATGAGTCGCACACATTCACTTTCAAACTTACACTGACTTACACGCACACATTCAAAAAAAAGCCTAGCTTTAAATTCAATATAAATTTCTATATTTACCTATTATTTTTATCGAAAAAAGAGACGATTTGCTAGCAGTGTAAGTGAAAGGTTAGAAGCCCAATGCAAGCCAGTGGGTGTGAGAGGGAAAGCGTTAGTAGCACTGGATCCCGACCGACCGTTTGGCAACGTCGCGCAAATTTAAAATAATTTCTGTGAATTGATCCAGTTGTGTGTAAACCTGGCAACTTCGCATCACATTACGCTGCGTTTGACTTTGAATTTTTGCGTTTGGCGCGTGGCAGAATCAGCTGATGTTATTATGTTGTTTGATTAGGTACATTTTTGTTTTCGTAAGAATGTTTTGTTTTTTTTTGTTTGTTGAGTTTCATTCTAAGGCAAGCCCGGCTTCCAAGCTTCTATGAGAAAACCGCCACTGGATTGTACTCATGATAAGAAACAAATTCCAAAAGATTTTTTTTTTATACTCATTCACTAACACAATATCACAACAGCGAAATATGAAATTCGCGCGCGCGCGCTCGCCTTTGACCTATCAGCTGTTAGCCACGTGGCGCTGTTTTTTCTCATTACCATCGTACCGTGCAGCAGTGGGTAGGCCGAGCACACGCGCGGCTCACCACACGATAAAGAAAGAAAGAATACAAAATTAATTTTAAAAAAAGGTTTTGATATAGATCTATGGTCATATCTTGTTAATTTTTAGGAACTAATAAGTTGATGACTCGGCATGACGCTTTAACCGAAATACAAAAAAGTTGTGTTCTAGATAATTGGCAAAAACTATTTTTAGTGGTCATCGTATCATTGCAATATAGAAAAATGACTTGGCACCTTTTAGACCGCACTAGTAGCGTAATTTAAGAAGTACTTAGTAAAAAACTTCAACACTCAGACAGTGTACTATGTAGTAATATTTAGGCATACATTTAGATATTTCTTATTTTGATAGGAGCTTTGCAAAATCCTTATTACCTGCTACGCGCTTTATACAGGCTGTTCCATACATTTTGACCGTGTAGGTTGTACTTTTGTAGGAAACTGCTGATTTTTTTAGGTTCAGAATGATGTCCTGTATACGTGATAACCGTTTGTGCATCGGTGTCATTTCCACCCTGTATATTCTATCCATCAATGCCTTAGCTTTGCTCTGCTGGAATCATTTTTGATAGGTACTTATTGTTAATTATTTTTCTTAAATTGACAGCTTCTTCTTCTTTGCGTGTCGATGGACTCAAATACCTAATACCCGACCAGTATATAGCCACCTCCACGGCCCTTTCGTTGGCTTCGTTTAAATCCTGGAAGGTGCAGTTAAAAATATCGCACTGGATTCCAAACGCCCGGCGCATCCTGGACAGCTAGCACTCGATAACGCAGTCTAGCTGACTAATCCTTTCACCACGAGGACTCGAACTCAATTGACAGCTAGTAAACCGTTATTCATCAATAATAACTAAAAAAGTGGCTATTGGGTTACAATCGTGCGCATTGCACTTTGTTCGAGCGATAAGTTCATGACCATTTTTATCTCAACTGTACCTACTTACACATATAGGAACATAGAGCCGATAGTTAATTATATTAAAATAAAATAATACATGTTAATGACGATCACGTGATTTCGTTTACACACAAACATCAGCCCCCAGTCCCCCAGCCTATATTATGCTATAACATAATAACTTCTAAGACACATTTTTTTTCATGTGTTTTTTGGTTGCCAACTCTTTAGACCATAAATGACAGCAAATTCTAATCTTGCGTAAGCGTAGGTAAATTATGGGACACCCGATACTTGATCCCAAATGGCATCATCATTGTCCCCTTCCTACCTCGTGATTATCACGTGAACCTGGCCAAAGATACCTATTAAGAATATTACGTATATTGGCCACTATAATATAAAAGGATTTACGGTATGACAGACATTATCACGCTTTCGAAATGGATTACCGCAGATAAGTCGATTTATTGAATACGGTAGCCAAATGCTAGATTATTTTAAGCCTTAGTGGATAGATACCGTGTTTGTGATATTGTTTAGTTGCTATTTCAATAGTCATAGGGTTCAATATTGACATTGAAAACAAAGAAATGCATGCGACCAATACGTGATTTTTACTGATATGTTTAAGCTTTCTTATTGTCTTGTTATATTAAACCTAACAGCTGCATGAAAATTCCTGGCCTTGATAACCGGTACCATGGTAGTCTCCAAGATCACATCATCAGCCCTGTAATGCCCGAAGGGTTAGGCAGAGGTGTACCTAATAGTACACCCACATTTCGCCAGTTATGTTTTTAAGTACCATGTAATTCTGGGCAAGCCTATTGCCATAAATTGGCCTCAAATCCCGACTCTGTGGCTGCTACAGAGAAATTCCCGATGGAAAAAACCCAATAGCACTTTGCCCGACTCGGGTATCGAACCAAGGACCACTCAGCAGTCGCGCTTGCGAACACTAGACCAACGAGGCAGTCTCCAGGTGATAGCTTATTGCGTAATGTCCTTAGTAAATTCACTGTACCTACCTAACCTACCTACTCAGCTGCCCGGAGACGGGGTTTGTGCCCGGTCAATGACAAATTGATAATGGGCTCACATTATTATGCATCTTACAACCTAAGTCTACTGACAAAATGTAGGTGCCCTCAAAATTAATATAATAGATTTCGTATTTTATGTGAACTTCCTCTCTACAAGACTACACCCTTTTTTTTGCTTGAGTAAAAGTAATTACTTAAGATACGATTTTCATTCTGTAATTTAGTACCTAAAGTCTGTTTTTTAATCTCGGAGACTAAATTGACAAGTACAAATGGCAAACTGACAAAGATTTCAATAGCATTAAAGTCAGTTTTGACATTTTCACTTATCAATTTAGTCTCCGAGATTAAAAAACAGACTATAATAATTGCTTGAAGTTACAACTGTCAAAATTTCAAATTCTAACACCTGTATCTATAACGATGTCAAAGTGATTACTTGAGTAAAAATATTTATTTCAGATACGACTTTTATTCTGTAGTTTAGTAATTGCTTGAAATTAGAACTGTCAAAAGTTAGAATTCTTATCTTTTCTTTCTCTAATGGTTCTTATTTTGTCGAAATTCTTGTATATTGCATAAAAATGGTTGCATAAGTAATTACGTGAACTCAAGAAATTACTTTAACTTGATCGTAGATACGAGTGTTAACCTAGGTCAACGAAAAAATCGCATTTTCACTCTACGCATAGACAAGTAAAGACGTTTTCCTACCTACCTACCTTCAGAAAACTATTACGCAATCATGAGGTCACTGAAACCGGTTTATCATTAATGCGTATTATTAAGTATGCACATATTCAATTAACATTTACATCTGTGCCCACGAACGAACCGGGTCAAGTAGTGTTGCCATCCTACCAAGCATTTAGTAGAAATGGCATGACCATACTATACCGTTCCCAGTGTTTCCACAAAACACGGGCCTCCTCTGAGTGTGAAGGAGTGGGCCATAATCCGCCACGCGGTGGTGTAGAAATAACGTGGATGAAATAACTCATGGATCAATTATAGAAATAACTGTATAATTGTCGGTTAGCGATGATATTTTGTAAGATACACTTGAAAAGTATCGATGGGTATCGGAACTTCGCTTCGGCACTATCTTTAAATCTAGGCACTTACTTATGAATTTATCGAATTCAAATGGCATTTTCTACCAAGTCATTTTATAATTTGTGATTTGGCAACACCGTCGCGTCATATCATAAAGTTTAGCTATTTAAATCCTGAACAAATATGCTAGAATATCAAATGCATCTGATGTCACCATTATCCTCGGTCGGATCGTATGTTTTTCTGCGGTTTATTGAGGGTAAACGAGTAATATTAGTAACTAGCTTCTGCCCGCGACTTCGTACGCGGATCCTGTTGCTTATGCCAGCGACAACGGGGACGTCAAAATCGAAGATCTGAAACGTCTGATGTCGCATTCTAAGAGCCCGGGGACGGGAAAACAACGGGATGCGCGAGACGATTCGAGACGTTCCATATCTTTCATGTTTGTAAGTCAGAAGTCGATGCATAGATCCGTTTGGAACTCAAGCGTAATTCTCTATCCGTGAACGTCTCCGACTCGCCAGACAATGCGTGACGTTCACGATCAGTGGTCAGTCGCGCATCACGTTCCCCACTTGTCTCTAGAGACCTAGAAGTCGATGCGTAGATACGCTTGGAACTCAAGGTAATTCTCTATCCGTGAACGTCTCCGATTCGCGAGACAATGCATGACGTTCACGATCAGCGGTCAGTCACGCATCATATTCTTCACAGTTCTCTAGAGACCTGGATGTAGATGCGTAAATACGCTGAGAACGCAGGCGTGCTTCGTTATCCAAGAGGAAGAGAAGAGAAGAGAGGAAGAGGTTTCCACGGAGCGAGTTGCAGCCTGATGTTTTCGAACAGCTTCAAGTCTCTCCTGACGTTCTTCGGTAGATTCTTGGGATCTTATGATCCTCAATCTTTTAGCTCCTTTGGAACATTGGGAAAGATTTGACCTCTTTCTAGGCATGGTTATAGTTTTATTGTGAAGATACCTGATCAATTAAAATCTAAGTGACTGCTCCCCTGCGTTACCGGGTAGGCTACCGTGTCACGAAGATAAGTGGAAAAAGTCTAAAAAACTCAAATAACATAAGCCCGAAGGCATATTTATTCGATAAAATAAAAAAATAAATAGGAGTTTTGTCCAGTAGAGTCAAATTTTCAATGATATACCGTCGTCATCGAATATCAGTCCTAAACTGTTACCGCCTTCACCGCGTGAAGATACTCCCAGCTTATGTTATTTTATAATTATACAGTGAAATTAGTGATAGCTTTGATTTCCACATCAGATTTTTCTGATCTTCGATTTTTATAAGTCAACAGGAAATGCCCATCAGACCGAACAACTTTTGCTAAGACGTCATTCCTATATGTGTTATGGTGTAGCTGGGCTCTTGGAGTTCCACAACAGGTGTTCCAGATCTTCGATTTTTATAAGTCAACAGAGAGTGCTCATCAGATTGAACAATTTTTGCTAAGACTTAATTCCTATATGGGTTTTGGTGTAGCTGGGCTCTTGGAGTTCTACAATAGGTGTTCCAGAACTTCGATTTTATAAGTCAACAGAGAGTGCTCATCAGATTGAACAATGTTTGCTAAGACGTCATTCCTATATGTGTAATGGTGTAGCTGGGCTCTTGGAGTTCCACAACAGGTGTTCCAGATCTTCGATTTTTATAAATCAACAGAGAGTGGTCATCAGATTGAACAATTTTTGCTAAGACGTCATTCCTATATATGTTATAGTGTAGCTGGACTCTTGGAGTTCCACATCAGGTGTTCCAGATCTTCAAATTTATTCTCTCAGCAGAAAATGCTCATCACGTGAAACAATTTTTGCTATGGTACCATTTTTGTATCTCTTATAGTTTAGCTATTCTATTGCAGTTCTGCATCAGGTGTTCAAGTTTCCAAGATAAATTATAGCCTATATGTTGCCCAGACTTAATACCTATACAACAAAAAAAAAATCTTTCAAATCCGTCTAGTAGTTCCGAAGATTAGCGTGTACAAACAAACAGACAAACAGACAAACAGACAAACAGATAAACAGACAGAATTTTTTTTTTGGATTCGTGCTCTATTACTGTTTCTACACCCCCTCAATTTTTTTTTTTAAAATATATTCAATGTACAGACACAGTTTTTTTACTGTCTTATTATATGTATAGATTATTAATTCGATATCGCTTAGCTATTTGATATCAGTTTCTGTACCTGACCTTTGTCCTTGGTAGACTACATGAGGGTATTAATGCAAAGGCTTTTTGCTGCCAGCAGAACCTGCTTGAAGAAATATTTCGTTGACTAGAATTCGAAATTGGAACACAGCTCTGAAAATGACACCACCGAAATTCTCGTATAGTTTCGAAACTTATACACAAAAGTCTGACAACGAGGGGTAACGTATTACTCAGTTACTTCATTGCGGAGGTCAGACACACAGTTGATCTATCCATCCGCTTAGAGAGAAAGCCGGCTTTAATAAACCTAGTTGGGGAAAGGCTATGCAGATGATCGAGTCCCTGGCAAAAAGTTAGAACAATACCAGACTTCCAAAAGAAAAACTCTAAAAAGTGGAAAACTTTACTTTCGGAAGTCAGTGACTTTTGTTTGTTTCATTGACTTTTTTGCCTCTGACTTCCGAAAGTAAAGTTATTTTCCACTTTTTATTAGTGTTTGTTTTCGGAAGTCGGTTATTTTTTTTTTAAGTTTTTACTTTACCCTTTTTAGTTGTGGTATCTCACACAAATCTTTGTTAAGTATCAATTTTACATTGTAACTAGAAGTTATTAGCACATCATCCACATAGACGAAGAAGAAAAAAAACATATTATAGACTTATAGAGCATAATTCCAAAAGCAAAGTTAATAAAATTTACATGGGACTACCGCGCGCAGTTTCTCTACCAATTGAAAAAACAATCACCTAAATCGGACCAGTAATCACGGAGAAATCAATGAACATACAGTTTACCCTATTTTTAAAAACCAAACATATTTTTGTACGCCATTCCTATATGGCAAAACATGTAGCTACTTTCTTTTATTTATAGCTGTGTAGTGTATATATACCTACTCATGTTTTACAAAATAAATATAGGTATTTATTTATTGTTTATTTATTTAACAATTTATGTACACACGGCGGCACATGAAGCTTTACATTTCCAGTATAAATTGACCTCGCTTTGTATATATTTCCTGTACAATAAACTGGTTTTGTATAGCTTGATCGGCCGTCGTGCGTACACACTAAATACAGAAAAGAAGAAAGGAACAGAAAATTGTACAAAGGTATCTTTATCTTAAAAAAAATAATGATGCTGGTAGAAGACATAACCTCCTCCTTTTTTAGAAGTCGGTTAGAAATATTCATTTAATAACAATATATCATTTCTGATACTATACGCAGTGCGTAAAAATAATCATGCCACTATCGTTATCACAAAAATCAATGTTGATTACACATTTTGACTATGATATTGATAGTGCGACATAAAAATTTACTGCTATGATAATAATGATAAATCAGTGTTATCGTCACGTGTGTTTGTGATAAATTTATTTACTTACATTACATAACAGAAGCACCTGTCTATGTGGCTCTTAGTTTTTGTTAAGTCTTTTATTTTATTTTTATTTTTTCGGATGGGAAATCATTAAATGACCCCCCCACTCTGGGCGGAGCGGAAGGTAGTGTCAGACTTGTACTGACTAAAACCCATCCATGTTCCTTCTTTGCCCTTTGTGTTCCAGGGCCGCGGTATCTCTTTCGAACAATCCCACAGCTTCTGCAGGAATCGGCCCTTGCGGACCCCTCCCTTGCTGCTGACATCTCTTTGAGGCGCGCGTGGAACACGAACGCGCCGTCGACACGGCCTATCGTCATAAGACGGACGGATGGTGAGCTAACAGATGGGGTTCAATCCTCTGTAAAAAAGAGGCTCATGACTCCTGTTAGAAGCAAGGGCTCGTTCCTCTGTCTTAGTGAAATTCATGGCGCGGAATGTCAACGACGTCTTGTGTGTTTTAATGCTTTTCAATCCCAAGCTACTATTGCCACGTCCTCCGCCTTTAACCTTTTAACCACCATTGTCACATATACGTGACAGGCAAGCGCGTGCCCTGTATGCCAAACGACACAAATATGTGACAAAATGGTAGGTGAAATTGTGGCTTGGCGTGGAGGGCAAGTTTTGGTGTTCCTCCAAGTACTCCTATCTTCATCCTGGCTGATAATGGCCGGTCGAAAGCTCACTGTCACCAGCTGCAGCCGTCACCCACTTCAGGCATCACCCACGGCTGCAGTTCATCTCTTTTTTCCCTTTTTTTTTGTTGGCGCCTCTCGTCTTCTATATATAAATTCGAGTGGACTATTCATAAGAAGGACGAGATTAACGCTCTCATATATTAATGATGAACAAAGATACGGTTTGCTGTCAATAAACATATACACAGGTAACTTGTGAGTGTTGTTTGTTAGATATTATTCAAGTGAACTTGTACATACAAGGTTTTCAGGTAAACCTGTAAAGTTAATCGGTAAATAAAAATGTCACACACACACACACACCTGGATCTTGTGATACAGGTATTCCTTCTACAAGAGCCAGGGTTTCAAATATATACATAGCCTTTTTTTTTTTCGTTTAGGAAATCATCAAATAACCCCCCCCCCCCCGCTCCAGAGTGTCAGACCTTTACTGAGTAAAACCCATCCATTTTCCTTCTTTGCCCTTTGTGTTCCAGGACCGCGGTATCTCTTTCGAACAGTCCCGCAGCCCATATACATAGTGCCTTGAAATGCGAATAAAGAAAAAAGTGATAATCATTACCTCGCAATTGGTTGGTTCGTACTTCAATTGCACCAGCTCAAAGTCTTTATACAATCTCACTTTTTCAATCCCACGAACCACCTACGGGAAAGTAAATATAAAAACGCTAACAAGATGTAAACGCTTAAAAGGAAGCTGCCCACTCTTATCATTATCCATTAGTCGCCATTGTTGACACAGGATAGAAAGAATTGCTGCCAACAGATTCATATCGCAGATCCTTGTATAAAGCGCGACTTGACAGACTATCAGGTCTAGAAACTACCATATTTTACGACATGATTTTACATAAGTGTTTGGTACCGGATCTACACAGACCTCGTAGGTAATTTCTAAACATGATTTTTAGGTATTCCATTCCGTGTACCCCCATCCTTAGTATCCAAGGTCGAACCACTTGGGGCAGGCTTCCGTCGTTCGTTACGATGACACTTCACAATCCCTGATGGATTGCTTGATAACGGCAAGCTGATAAGAGATAGAGGAACAGATTTGGCGCCGATTGATTGCGCATATACTAACCTTCTTGGAATAATTCTAATATTTTCAACGGCACGTGTTTGATTTCTTTAATTACCTATAAGAATTAATCGTTATTTAGAAATGTTTTAGATAATGATTATTATTCGTAATGGTATTTACGTAGTGTTGCGTAGCTGTGTAACCAAGGGCCCCAGGGCAAACATGAAATTGGGGCCCCTATTTAAACTAAACTAAATACTTTAAAAAAATATGCGTGAGGCATGGAATTATTAAATACACTAGCTTCCCCAAGAAGCTAGTAGGTATCACGGAAGTGGATTAGAAGTGACATTCTATCGGCGTTACCGATGAAGCCAAAGTAAAAAAAATAATTATATTATATTATAGAAATACGAAATGATTTAAAAGCGATTGGCGCTTATCTAGGCTTTCAGATATTTGTACCAGTTGGGATGGATGCACGCACGTATCCAACCATTCATAAAAAGGAAGGTGATGTCACCATACAACACGGGACACTATGAAAATGATATTCCTAATATAGCTTTCGAGTTCCGCCAAACAACAGTCCTTTCCCGTATTCATGCAGCTAATTTTTGCGTTCTATGAACGCAAATAAAAAATTCAAGATCGAAAGAACGTTCAATATTACGTAAGGGATCAAATCAAATCAAATCATTTATTTCTTTGCAAACATGGGTAATTGGTACATAGATGTTGTCGTATATAATATAGTCCTCCATATTCTACCGTCGCATGGGCATGCAAATAATATTCAATTCTAAAATTATAGAGAAAACCAAATAAAAAATGTCAAGTCATTAGAATTACAAAAAAATCTAAAAAGAAAAAATGTCAGACTAACAGTGGTAAAAATTTAACAATAATGTCAAACGGAATGATAGTTATAATATGTCAATAAGAAGGAAAAAAATAAAAAAATATATAAATGCCAGAACAATAACGTATGTCAATCATATCAATCAATCAAAAAAACATAGGTACACAATAAATACAGATCTTAGGTTAGTTAAAAAGGGTCTAAAAGTTCTAAATTAATTCGTCATTTAAATATTCGTCAATAGTGTAATAACATTTATCGATTAGAAATGATTTCATTCGTGTTTTGAAGTGTGTGACATTTAGTTTTTTTATGGCGTCTGGAATTTTATTGTAAATATGTGGAGCCATCCCCAAAATACTCTTTTTTGCTAATGCAGTTTTACATTTATGATTACACAGACAATTTTTGTACTGTCTTCGAATTGGAACATCTCGTACCATTGTAATTTTTTCAAAAAGGTTCGGGTTTGTTTTGACGAAAATACTTGTTTCTAATATGTATATTGCCGGTAGTGTAAGTATTTTAAGAGATTTAAAGTAAGGTGCACAGCTATCATCTGTTTTCAGACCACACATGGCTCTTAAACATCTTTTCTGTGATTTAAATATCAATTCTTTATCCGAAGAGTTGCCCCAAAAAATAACTCCGTATCGCAGAATTGAAGCCACTAGACCATGATAGGCAACTAGTAACGCGTCTATATTAACTTTTTTGGCCAATTGTAAAAGCGCATAGGCAGATTTATTAATTTTTTTACTTAATTGTTCTATATGTGATTTCCAATTAAGGTGGTTGTCAATATGTATACCCAAAAACACAGTTACTTTTACTTCTTCTATTTCATTATTATTGTAATTGACGGAAGTTTTTTGTATTTCAGTTCTTTGGTGGAAATGCATTACTTTGGTTTTTTTCAGGTTAATTAATAAATTATTCATATTAAGCCAATTAATTATGTCAGTAAGTGTATTATTAATGTCAAATTGATAAGTATTTACATTCTTGCATTTTACTATGGCAGTACTGTCATCTGCAAACAAAATCATTTGTTGTTGTGTCTCTTTAGGCAAATCATTTATGTAAATGAGAAATAAAGGAGGCCCGAGCACGCTACCTTGAGGCACTCCATATTTTATAGTTCTGAATTTGGACAGATATCTTCGTTCTATTTTTGTTTTTGAGCACACTCTTGTGATTTCAGTACATTGCAATCTGTTACATAGATATGATTCTAATAGTTTTAAAATGTTCCCTCTAATACCATAGCTATGTAATTTATCTAAAAGAATTTTGTGATCCACATAGTCGAAGGCTTTAGTCATGTCCGTATAAATAGCGCAGATGGGAGTCTTTTTGTCAACTGCAGACATAACACGATCAACGAAAACTGTACGATTTTGTATCAAATTAAGGCGCATCAAAGAGATGTCAGTAAAAGGTACTCACTCCGCCCAGAGCGGGGAGGGGGGGGGGTTATTTGATAATTTCCCATCCCAATAAAAAAGCGCATTCCTTTCTTGGTGGCTTAACTGTGTAGGTACATGACGTCTGTCGTGAATGTCGAGGTATTCTCGTGCAAGAGGCACTTTAGCGTATCTTTAGCACTAGTGATTCAAGGGTGTTAATCACAAACTATTCCTTGTAAATGTTCTGATAACAATATTCGAGTGTGGTTAATTGACTGTACATTATCATAAACTACTACTGTTACTGAAAACGATAGGCTTGGCGCACAAAATTGAAGGCCGAGCTACTTTTCCTAGATGTCAGAATGAAAATGCCTTAAACACGAAGGGTTTGATTAAGTAGAAAGTACAGTGAAAATAGACTTTTTAAACGTGAATATTCAGAAGAAAAGAATTGGTCGACTTTTCAATAGCAACGTTTTAGCTTGGGCGAATTTCAAGCTCTATCAGTATCTGTAATATTTAATATCAATGATGGCAATAACAGACGGTTTACATTTATTTATTTATATATTAAAACTTTATGCACTAGTAAAAACTGTACAAAGGCGGACTTAATGCCTTGGGCATTTTCTACCAGTCTACCTTACCAGTCTACATTGCTTATGGCTTTCAATTTTATCGCTGAAATTAGCTCTTGGGGTACCACCATTACTCATGTTTAGTTTTCACAGAGCCATACTATTCTTGTTGTGGTCTCCGTTGTTGTGTTCTTAAACATTATCATCTGCCGAGCCTTTTCCCAATTATGTTGGAGTCGGCTTCCAATCTAGCTGGATGCAACTGAATACCAGTATTTTACATGGGGTGACTATCCATCTGACCCCCGCAACCCAGTTATGGGGTAATATACCCCTAGGTAAGACCGGGTCTGTTGTATGTTGTCTGTCGGTTGTAAGACTTTCGGCCTTCTGACCCTTCATTACTGAATAAATCAAACCATACTCATCTTCATACTGAATAAAAGCGTGTTTACGATATACAATATGTTAGCGATACAATAGTGACTGTCTATCACATGACTATCACGTGCATCTATAGTTACGTTAAAGTAATTAGTTACGCAAACATTTTTATACAATAGACAAGTATTTAAACGAAGTAAGAACCGTTTTGACAGTTTTAACTTTAACAAATTACTAAACCACAAAACTAAGGCCCGCTTGCACCACGAATCGCTAAACGCGTTTAACGCTTAACATATTTAAAACATCATTCTGTCTCTGTCATCTTTAAACGATTGATAGAAACAGAACGATGTTTTAAATGGGTTCTACGTTAAACGCGTTTAGCGATTGGTGGTGCAAGTGGGCCTAATTATCGTATCTTAAATCATTACTTTTACTCAAGTAATCATCTTAACTTGTTTTAGATTAGACTATCCTATGACTGTCTCATTGTAAGAACTTACAAGAATAAACTTTGGTTTATAAATGAGTTGGCTAACAGAATAAACGACGACTTCCTCTTGTGAAATGGGATTAGATTAAATAATCTATCTTACGTTGTGTCGCTTGGCGTTCCTTGTGGAGGCGGTCTCCCGGCCTGCATGGACAGGCAAGACTGGACAAGATGACTATGTCTAAAAGGGTCAAATCAAATTAGCTAGCGAAACTCTAGATGATGTTTATGGATATCTAAGCACGATAAAAAATGATTTGATGATCTTTTTGTCAAGTTTGTAGTGTTAGTGTAGTTGTTACTACTTGAAGTATTAAAAGCTTTGAAAATCTGTTGTTTTTTTTTATCGTAACTTTGTTTGTTTTCTCTTATCAGTATGGGTAAGTTCTAGGTTGATTTGAATATTTTTCTCCAGAATTCAAAATCTGTCCACAATTGTTTGAAAAGTAAAAAATAACCACTGGTATAGGTATACTCATTCCATGTTAAACAAGATTTTGTAGGTGATATAAAAAAAAAACCTAAAATCTGCTCTCTCTCTCTCTCTCTTCTGTCTCTCTCTAGCTGTTGGGAATAATACAATAGTGAATAGACAATGCCGGATTTACACGTCTAATCCAGGGTCGTGAGTTCAGTGCCCTTGCGCAACAAATATTTGCGTTGTCTATTGGTTCAACCCACGGAACGCGAGAGAACATAGTTCGTCTGTTCGTCGGGCTGTATGTATACCTAAGTGTTGTGTTTGTTTAAGATTTGTGTGTGTTAGGTAACAGACAGGAAGTCTAGCGTCTGTTTTCACTAACGCTGAGCGGCACCTAAATTATCAGCTGTCCCATACATTTGGGTCGGATAAGTATTGAAATTTTGTATGGGACAGCTGATGGAGGAAGTTCTTCAGTTTGATGGTCTGCAGCATATCCTTTTATATGACTATACCCTTTCTGTTACACGTTGTATAGATGTTGGAATTTCAACTCTTGGCGCTGCTGCCGCTGTGATGAACTGATGAGCGTTGAAAAAATCTAGCAGTGAGATTTTATTTAGGCACTAGTTTTTGCCCGCGGCTTCGCTAGCGTTGTGGTCAGAAATTATCCTACGGGAATGTTTTAAATATAGCCTGTGACACTCGGTGATTAAGTAGCTACTTATTAGTGAAAGAATTTTCAGAATCGGATCAGTAGTTCCGAAGATTACCCCCTACGTTCAAATTGTTGATATTATAATGGGCATACGTGTGGGCCAGCCTAGGACCTATGAATGTCGACTGTTAACTGATAAAATCCTTGGAATACACAATACAAAGAGTCATTCTTATGCATTCATTATTCTGAGTAGGGCTGCTGGGTATGTGGAGATATGGCATCTCGAAAATATACTGGATACAACGGACGGACTCTGAACTTACTGAGTTGTTGATTTGTCGTGTTTTTCGATAGGACTTTTAAAGTTGAAAATGATTTTGTAAGATTTTACGTCGTCGAATCTGGACACTGTTCAACCCATCAATCTACTATGAGCTTAGACACTTGTAGAAGATTGTAATTTTTTGAGGTTGACAGTGAAGGTAATATAATGATAGTTGTAAGTTGAATAAATAAATAAATAAATGAATATAGATCGTAAGCCAGAATGTAACACTAAAACCCTCTGTTATTCATATAATGAAATTGTGCACTTGTGACCATGATGGTTGACATCTGGTCATCTGATCTGATCTAATCTTCGCAGGCAATGCATAAAATGGACTATCTAATTTCTTAAAGAGGTTCAAAATCTAGTCGCAATCTCATTTCAACGTGTTTCAACGACAATTAATGTCAAGAATTTGTCAAAAAAGGTGTCTTGTCAAAGACTTATAATAATATGGTAACGTATACATATATGGTAGTTACCACAGACTACTATATAATACTAGGTGGTGGTTACTTTTACTTACATAGGCTACAGATTGAGACAAACATCAGCGACTTTAAAAATGCGGGAATTGCCCCTCAGGTATTATACCCCAACATATTTTACTTCATTACCAGTCCTTGAGTCAGCCCTACGAATCCCAACAGCACGGAAATAAGAACACAATGCAGTTTTATGGATCTGTCGATCGAGAGCATGACTTGAGACCACCTCGTTTGGTCCATTGAGCCTCGTTAACGCCGTTATATACTGGCAATGCGCTTGATTTGACCCCTGTTACAACTGCATCTGTTTACTGCATCCGGAGGTCGAATGGACAAGAAAAACACGGAATCGAAGATGGAAATAGTATGTTTATGGGCTAGATTTTAGATTAAAGGACTAGATACAGATCTGATCAGATATCTTCGGGGTATTGAGATTTTGTGAATGAGTGATTTGTGTCTGTAAATGCACACAACATTATTATTAGGAGATTCCTTTGTAATGTGTTCTTTCAATTTCCAATGACGAGTTTTGTGAATTGACAAAGAGATGAAGAGTTTTTAACGAAATCAGATGGAAGAAATATAATACTCTAGGTAAATAATTTTAAGACCGTATTGTAAGGGCAATATCAATACTTATGAAGGTAAACGAACACCACTTTAAGCAAAATTTACAGCAAAACTGCGAATGAATAAAAGATTTTTCTTTCCTACTTATTCAAATCACTTGCAATCTTAATACTATTTCACAGAACCATAGTTACGGTACTCGTAAAGAGGTATTTGCTGTGCAAATTAGCACAATTAAGCAGATTATTAGCACAGCCCACAGCGGTCACCCCAAGGCCACCATACTTGTTAATATCTGAGATAATCTTAATGAAATACCAATGGAACACGTTTGTGATAGACTCACAAACTTGTTTTGCTAATTTTAACCTAAATAGCGGTAGTAAAATGTTTATTTTTGTCGTAAATATTGTATAATCTTCTTATAATTAATAGGTTGTTTTGTCAATTAAAGTAGTTGGTACCTACTAGAACCTTTGCTTGCTTCAATTTTCTTCGTGCATTTGCGTACTTGCGAGTGTTTTCTGGGCCCTGACTAAAGGCCCGGGAAAGATGATCTATGAGGATTTACAAGAACTGTCCTCACTGCTCACCTGAAGTTATTAAACAATATCAAAAACAATCGTCAGCCGAAAGTTATCCGCCATACTGGAGATAGGGCTTCCTATATCAAGCGAATTCCCTTCACCAAGACATCGGTGCACCTTTCGAGGGATAACAAAACATACATTCACGCTTTCTCCCTGCGGGGGAAAGTAGGAGAAGGGAGAAAAAACACCATTTGCCACGATTCTTAGATAGGTAACTTTTGCTACGTCCACGTTCATTAATTAATTCGTTTTTTTTTCTTCTTGTTCCAGAATGCGAGTACCAGGCTAACATAAGACAACAAGATGGATAAGCCAACGATGCATATGCTGGACGTCCAGGAGAAGGGCGGACAGACCAGGAAAGTCAACCAGTATTTAGCTGCTGTTGCAGGTATGTTTACCTACTTAAATTCAGCCAACTTCATTTTCAAACCGTCTCTAAGCGTTCTCTGCTCATTCTTCGTCATTCTCTAAGAGTCCATGCAATGACTTACTCATTATTCTCCATAGATATCAACTCTTTTGAATTGGGCAACTACGCAGCCCTTCCACAGTTACTTATACTTTTCAATGCAAATAATTTTTTGCCTGACACGTTCATAGCACGGTCGTTGTATGGTACGGTGTTGTGGGCAGACTCCTTTAGGCACAGAATCGAGTGTTTGCGCAACTTGGAAGACAAGGGGCTCTAGATTATATACATTTTAACAGCGATAACGATTATAGAAAAGTCAGAAATGTAAGAACCTAATGGAAGCTGCCAAAAAACTTAATATGTCAATCGTCTTTGTAGTTGTAGGAATAGGTACAAAACGCTTTGAAAGCGAAGGCCGGAGGCCCCCATATCGGGTTGGGTGTATGCTTATTACCCAATGGGTGGTGAAAATACCTTTAACTTAACACTTGTTGTTGTTGCGGTAATTTTTTTGTTAAATACCATACCTGGAAACCTTCTCGTTACGGAGATATTGGGGGTCAAAGTTCCAACTTTTCCACAAGTTTTTTTTTTAAATACAGTTTTTAATGTTATAATATTTTACTATAAATACTTTCTCGATCCCGTTCTATTCAATGTATCCATGATCCCAATGTTTTGGATGCGTTACATTGAGCCCTACCGTAAAACATGATTTTTCACTCCAAAAAAGAGTGTTTGCGTAGCCGTCATACAAGCATTTTTTACATCAAGAAAATGCTTGTTTGACGGCTTCGTGAAGGGTCTGTTTACACTTGTATATCTGTCTGTGACAAGGCGACAGACACGAATCCCGCTTACAATCTAAATATAGGATAACACAAATAACAATACGTATACCCTGTCCATAGTGCCCATTGTCCTTTACATAATCCCGTTTCCATTACCATACCGTTCTTACTTGTTCGGGTAATGCCCGCTATTGTTTTGATTGACAAAGTAATGATTATGCATTGAGTTTACGTTGTTTACAATAAACAGTTCATGCATGACCTCTGCTTACTTTTTCTTCAAAAGGCACCTTCAGTGCATTGACTGCAATGCTTGTATTGTAACTATTAAAGATATGGTTTTGACGTGTAGAAGATTCTGGTGTTTTGTGTCCGGTTAATAACAGTAGCTTGAGAATAATCAGTCACTTATGTGCATGGTCCTCATGTGACTAGACCAAGATTACGTCTGGAGTTTGTAAGATACCACCCCGGTCGCATGATCGCATCGAGCTAAAATACGTATTTAAACTTTTGACGTGGTTTATGAAAACCATCATCATCTGCCTAGCCTTTTCCCAACTTTATTGGGGTCGGATTCCAGTCTTACCGGATGCAGCTGACTTTACTCGGAGCGACTGCCTGTCTGATCTCCACAACCCAGTTAGTATTGGGTAATACGATACCCCTTGGTAAGACTGGTTGTCAGACTTTCGGGCCACTGAGTCCATTGTCTAGCTGTAACAACTGTCAACGATCTACAAATGACGTACTTTCCGAGGCACGGAAAATATTAATGAATTATGAAAACTACATTAAAATAAGCTTCATTAATCACAGTCTTATAACATTACCACTGCTAGGACACAGGCGTCCTCCTTATGACAGGGAGTGGGGAGTGGGTGGGAGGGAGTGGTGGTGGTGGTGGATGGTACATTGTTGCCATAGCGGGAATATCCTGGATGAGGCTTGCAGAAAAACGTGGAGCTTAGCACGAGCAAAGAGAGGCCTACACCCAGCAGTGGATGAAGTCGGGCTGAGTTAATATTTATCCCCAAAGGGGGTTACATAAAGGATGAAAGTTCGCCATCTTTACCAATGGGAACTCCCATAGGCAACACGGCTTGTGAAAAAAATACGAATCAAAGCCCCAAACGATGTAAATGAGGTTTTATATGATCTTCTATACAGGGTGTAAACAGATCCTTCACGAAGCCGTTAATCAAGCATTCTGTACATCAAACTAAGTAACTTTACGCAAAAATTTTTGCTGGGAAACGACTTTTTTTTTTGGGGTGAAAAATCACGTTTTACGGTAGGACTCAATGTAACGCACTCAGAACATTGTGCTGATGGATGAATTGAATAGTACGGGGGTCGTGGAGGTGGGTAAAGTAAAAATCTTACTTTAAAAACATGTATCTAAAAAAAATCTTGTGAAAAAGTTGGAACTTTGACCCCCAATATCTCCGTAACTAGAAGGTTCCCAGGTATGGTCTAGAACAAAAAAATGATCGCATTGACGGGGAGAATAAGTGCCTTTCGGCTTCGTTAAGGGTCTTTTTACACCCTTTATTATCTAACAGCATCAGCATTATGTAAAACAATGCCAATACTCACACCGTTAGACTCGTCATAAACAAAAATAAATGTTACATTGACAACTCTATTAGCGGCTGAATTTTGGCCACAACTGACACTCTATTTTTACGACGACCACAATATCTTGGCATGTCACGGTGGCGCCACTTACTGCGACAAACGTCAAAATCCAGTACATTTTATGATAGTTACACTTTTATCCGCATACCAAGTTATATCGGTGACTCTGTAACCCGAAACGCGACCTCATTAGCCATTGTGACTGCATTAAGATCATGAATGAATTCTGATATCATTATTTATGTTTATTAGATGAATCATGGATGTCTTTCTATACAGGGACGTGTAATTAGTGTTATTGTTTCAAGTTTAATGGTTTTTAATGGGGTGAGCGGTGCCAAAGATCATTTGTGAAAACACGTAGCTGATTAATAAGTATAACACCTCGATAGTGACAGGTGGAAAATCCCTACTTATGAGCATCAACTAATCACTCGAACTCTATTCAAACAAACCATCCCACTAGTGGTATACCTCTCTGAGAGGGGAGAGGGGAGTGGGTCGTAGGTAATCACACGTGCCCAGTTCGTCTTCGAATTCTTGCTTGCAGCAAATACCGGTTTCCTCACGTTGGTTTTCCTTAACCGTTTTGATTGCATTGGTGATAAAATAAATGAATAACTTAAAGTAATGTGCCTGCTATAATTTGAAGTTTAAAAGCCACGACACACGAGTCGTAAGTGTGGAAGTAAGTTCAACATATGGGAAGATACATAGTATAACGGTACCACCCTCACGCTTTTAATCCCTGAGGGTTTAGGTAGAGGTTTACCTAATAGTACACCCACATTTCACCAGCCGTTTAAGTACCATGTAGTAGGGGGCGAGCCTATCCCATCAACCGGGCACACATCTAGACGGCTTCTGAGAAATAACTGTTGGAAAAAACCAATTTCATTTTGCCCGACCTGGGTATCAAAACCAGGACTTCATGCTTGGTAGTAGCGTTTCCGACCAAACGACCTACGAAGCAGGCTAGATAGGAAGACGATTTCTTCGAATCTTCTCGAATTCTTAGCCTTTTATTTAAACTATAATCTTATCCACAGCGTCAATCGCCGCGGTGGCGGGCGGCACAATCCTCGCGTGGACATCACCAGCGCTGCCCCAACTGGAGCCCTGGAAGAACGTCACGGTCGTCAACGGCACAACTGCCAACGCGACGGCATCATTACTGAACTCCACGGCAGGCAACTACAGTGGGTTGATCAACTCGCTGGGGCAGCCTGCTGACTTCTTGCTGGACACCAAAGAAAGTAAGTGGAGATGAGTGTTTTACCTCTTAAGTAAGCGTCAAAAAGTAAATGCATCCTTCAGGTCTTGAGTGAGGCAAATTACAGAGCTGTCCCAAGTCGCGTACGAACTGGTCGGACGAAATCTGAGTCATCGATTCGAGAAGAAAAAAAGAAGAAGCGTCATCATAGATATTTAATTGATTACAGTCTAGTCTATGTAAGGCATTGAGGAACAAACATTGAACTTCAATGATCTGGTGCTTCTTTTATCCGTGGAATAAAATGGCGTCGGACAGTTTTTGTATTACATTCAGCGAAAATTCAAAATGATTCTTCGAATAAGGATAATTGCCAAAAAATTAGACCCCAATCAGGTTTTAATAACATAATCTTAACTTAAGTTGTTTGTTGTTAACGTTTTTATAATATATATATATATATATATATATATATATATATATATATATATATATGTGTTTCTGCTGATAGACAATAATTTGAAATTATAAAGTTAGCTTTTTAACTTTTTAGCTGTCTACATCTTTTATTGCTTATATCCACGGATGGGTGTGTATGGATGGATAGATAGTTTTTCGGATTATTTGAGTCTCATGCATCATGATGACTCGACTCATGTTATTTGCATTCCATGAAAGTTCACTAAAGGACGAGCCCCAAATAAAAAATAATGATGACTTGCAAAAGCTAATAATACTGGCAAAGGACGCACAAACATACAAAACATATCTATTTATATACCTACTTAGGTACAATTCTACAAAATATATATTTTCATGCGAGTTTCACGCAACGGGAAAAGCCTTAGCACCTTCCTGCATCATCATTTGAACTCCCATTTTCCAGGGTAGCCCGCGAAATTCGCAGACCAATGTCAGGTTGTATGTTGACTAAAATATAATTCGCGACCGTAACAAATATGGCTTTACAGAATTTTCATTTTTTTGTTTTTCTTAGCCACTATTATCTCACTGCTGGGCAAATGCCTCCCCCATAGCCTTCCATTCTTCTCTCCGTGCGGTTTTCTCTGGCCAATCTCTCATATACGCGTCTAGGTCGTCACACCAGCGTTTTCTAGGCCTCCCTCGGCGACGAAGCCCGTCTTATGGCACCCAGATGCGATGGGCCAGAGTCGTCAAACAGTGACTCTGGCCCATCGGTCCTGATGCATTCTATAGACGTGGCCCGCCCAATCCCACTTCAACCCAGCAGTCTTGTTCCCCACATCAGCGATTCCAGTTTTGGAGCGTATTGCGGTATTGCGAATTCTGTCTCTGAGCTTAATTCCCAATATGCTACGCTCCATCGCCCTTTGGCAGACCTTGAGTTGGGACTTTTGCGATTCGGTCAGGGACCAAGTTTGAGCACCGTAGGATGGGCTGCCTCAATCAATACAACCCTCTTATTTCATTTAATCCATTCACTGGGATTAAATGAAATAAGAGGGTTGTATTGGTGATTTTAATGATTATAATTCTGTAACTATACGGGGTGGAAGACACCGACACAAAAACGGTAACCACGTATTCATCATCATTCTGAGCCTCTCTACATAGAAATTCATCATCGTTTATTAAAAAAAATAGCTGTTCCATACATTTTGACCGTGTGGGTATTGCACTTTTATAGGAAACAGCAGATTTTTTTAGGCTCAGAATGATGTGCTGAATACGTGGTAACCGTTTTCGCGTTGGTGTCCCTTCCACCCCGTATACGTGTTACGGTCGCAAATCGTATTTTGTTTAACATACAGCCTGACACTGACCTGCAAATTGCAAAAAACCAAAGAGATTTAAAAGACTAATAGAGTAAAGTTTTGATCACGAATATTGTCGATTTTGACACACGAAGGCTACCTGACAAGCGGGCGTATGACACTACACAGAACGATTTGTTAATAAGTAGTCACAAGTTTTGGATTACGATTTTCATCGTCTTGTCCAGTCTATCGTTCGTAAATATTTGAATGTCTTTGCAAAAAACCTACGAAAATTTGAATTTCACGAGCTGCCCTGGCGCTTCCCCCTTAAGTCCCATTTAATAGGGGGTGAGTACACGTATACTGCCACTAACCGGGCACAAATCGAGACTCCGTGGCTGCTACCGAGAAATTCCTAATAGAAAACCCCAAAACACTCTACGTAATTACTGTGGTCATATTAATATTCTATTATCTTCCCTACTGTCATTTATGTCCTTACAGTCATGGTTTCATGACGGAGGTAACACATGCTAAAACTTCCTTCTGCGGCTATGTCGTCATCAAGATTCGTCATGTGACAAACCCTTTTCTGTGGGGTTTCGTCAGTCGGTCATTGGATTTCTGAAAGACTTAGAACAGCCGGCGTCTCTGTTCCCTGATCCTTATAATCTGGATCTATTCAAGGTTCGAGCGAATCGGTTTGTTCTAGGCAAGCGTGCTTCAGCCTAGGCTGCACCATTGCTTCACATCAGGCGAGTTGCGGCCAAACGCAAGCAAGAAAAAGCTTTTGTTCATTAATATTAGGTGGAGTATAAATGTGGTGCTGTTCCACAAACAATGGGGCACTTAATTATCGTGTCCTGCGTGCCCTGTTGTTTGTTCACTACAGGAACTGATAGACGCTACCGAAAGCGCCAAACTAGTGGCTCAGTTCTGGGCCGACACAATTTAGATTGCCATCGACACGCTAACAAGAAGAAGAATATTAGGTACCTATGTATTTTTTCCAGGTTGTGGGGAACAACCACGTAGGGGAACCGTATGTCCAGCAGTGTTCGTCTTTTGGCTGCAATAGATGGCGGTGATCTCTTGGAAACTGTTGATTGGTTTGAAATTAGGAACAGCGTATTGATGGTCAGTGTGGGAAGGAGAATACCGAGTGTTAATAATTAAACATGGCGTAAGGGCCATCGATGCACAATCGGTTACCACGTATTCAGTATATCATTACCTCCTGCATAGAAATTTCAAGTCGTTAATTTAAAAAAAAAAAACAGCATGTAAACTTTTGGAATTATAGTTTCTTTTGATAATTATAAAGGGTGTAAATAGACCCGTCACGAAGCCGAACTTGTTTTCCCCGCTATTGCGATCATTTTTTTGTCTAGACCATACCTGGGAACCTTCTAGTTACGGAGTTATTGGGGGTTAAAGTTCCAACTTTTTCACAAGTTTTTTTAATACAAATTTTTAAGGTTATAACTTCACTTTAAATACCTTCATGACCCGTTTACTATTCAATGCATCCATAAGCACAATGTTTTGAATGCGTTACATTAAGTTTTACCGTAAAACGTGATTTTTCGCCCCAAAAAAAAAAGTCGTTTCCCAGCAATAATTTTTCTGTACGGTTATTTAGTTTGATATACAGAACGCTTGGTTAACGGTTTCGTGAAGGGTCCGTTTACACCTTGTATATTATTACTTTGTGACTAATTACTAACTTCCTCCATTGATATTACTGTAGGTATTAATTAGTTGTATATAAATGGGCATCAAATAAATTAATACATTGTCCTTATTCGTATCCATGAGTTGCTTACCAAAAATATACTTAAGTAATTAGTTTTACCTTCTATGTTTAACCCGATTTATTAACAGGAAAAACAAAACTTGCGTGTGGGAATTCGTTTTATTTTCGGAAACTATTCGTACAGAATTAGGATTGGGGCTATTCGTAATAACATACTTTGAGGAAAACAGTAACTTTATGTTATCTTAAAATTAATATTTCCTTAAAATACCACTAACTAGTTAGGTACCTTTGTTAACGACGTGACGAGTTATATGTATAGTTGACTTGCTTTTGACGGCGGCGTGGCAGCGGCTTCGCCCACGTGGAGGTCGGTAAATTTCCCACGGGAATGTACTACCGGGATAAAAACTATCCTAGGTCCTAACCCAGGTCTTAATCTACCTGGGTATCAAATTTTATCGAATTTCATTCAGGCGTTACGGCGTAACTTAAAGAAAATCGAAATCAATTTTAGAGAAACTGTAAGTGGTGTAGGTTGAGTAGGATACACCTAAAGCAGTACAGTGAAACTTCTGTGTAGAATGCTTGGAGGATTTTGAAAAAGAACCCAACTACGCAACTCGCCTGTGCCCTTACCATGAGTATGTAAAAAACTGTCCTCGATATCGAAAACTATCGGATATACTTCTCGTGTCGTAAAGCAGTCGATGAATATGAAAGAGACAGGGCGATAGTATTCGATAACGAATAATACATTTCAAACTCATGGTAAGCCCACTGATGTGAAGCAATGAAATTTAAACCTATAGAAAAGTAAGGTACATTCTTGGAAACTTTATTAATTCACACAAAGTTCAAGAACAAAATAATAAAAAAAGTTCAGTTGTCAACCTGAACTTTGAAAAAAATTGCCAATTTTAAGTTCGTCTTTCAGAATAAACAGCTTCTATCGCTTTACCGACCTTCTCACATCTGCCAAGATTATGTAAGTTAACGACTCATTTCAAAACCTCTCATAATCTAGTTTTGTCTGGTAAAATGTGGTGAAAATAATTATTTGCTAAAACATGTTATATTTACAACGAGCGACGAACGCACGGCGGTGGGCGTTTGGCATGCCATCGGATATCTATTTTAGTTGTTAAACAAAAAGCACACACCTCCCATTAAGACTTGAACGATCTTTATGATTGTAAACATGTGGCTATGCAAATATAAATATAAATACATTCACGCTATTTTCCCACGAGGGTAGGCACAATACAGGACGCCATTGGCTACCTTCGATCAATTTCATAGATTCCCTCGTTGGTCTAGTGGTTGCAGTATGAGCCGAGCATGAGGTCATGGGTTCGACACCCGGGTCGGTCAAATTTTTATGGGTTTTTTTCATAAGGGATTTCTCAGTAGCAGCCAGAGGATTTGTGGCCGGTTGATGGCAATAGGCTCGCCCCCTGTTACATGGGACTTAAACATAACTGGTGTACTATAGGCACACCTCTGCCTAACCTTCGAGGATTACAGGCGTGATGTTATGTTATGATCCTTTCACACACCTTCCGCTTCGTGTACGGTCATATATTTGGTTATACACTGAAAAAGCAAATACTGAATAAGGTTATATTTCGCACATGTACTTAATTGCGAGCCTATCAACCAAGACACAAATCCTGACTTTCGACTGGTGCTGAGCAGTTCGTCACGGAAAATACTGATAACACTGCCCGACCTGGGGATTGAATACAGGTCCACATGATCAGCATATCTGTGATGTATTTGTCGAGGTGTTGAGGTCAATCCATAGACGGTTGTCGAACCCTGCCGCGCAAAGACCTGACAACGGTGTTTCCTGCATCAATATTTCATTCGTTATAATAGTATCCGGTGTTTAGTGCTAAAAATCCTCAATCCACACAAACGCCACTTATTTACGATCAAAACATTTTTCTTGGCACATGTTTCTGTGACGTGGCCATCACGAGACCACATCATAAGACACGCCCCCGGAGAAAAATAAACACAGTTTTTAGAATCAACGCGTTTTAGTGATTCTTGTGATAATCTTATCTCATTAAATAAACAAGCTTCCGTCCGTGACTTTAATCGCAAAGAATTTGAAAACTTGCATTTCATAATCATCTGCCTAGCCTTTTCCCAACTATATTGGGGTCGGCTTCCAGTCTAACCGGATAATATGCAGCTGAATACCAGTATTTTACATGGAGCGACTGCCTATCTGACCTCAGCAATCCAGTTAGTACTGGGTAATACGATACCCCTTGGTAAGACTGGTTGTCAGACTTTTTGGGCCAATGACTACCTAACGACTGTCAAAGAACTATAAATGACACCCGGGACCAACGGCTTAACGTGCTTTCCGAGGCACGGAGGAAACTCGGTATGTAATGGGTGGTCACCCATCCACAGACCAACTTAGGCAAACACAGCTTAATCTAAAGATCGACCCGAGCGGCTGTTTTTATTTAGCCACGAGCTCCTCCTTGCATTTCATAATAATACCCATGATTTTGTGCTTGGCTTAGGTGGAAGCGCCAGGGTAGCTTGCGAAATTTATATTTTCTAACGTTCTCTGGTTACTCCTTCAGAGAGTAGAAGCATGATGAGTTTATGTTATTTCCCTCATCATTTCTACCATCACCGAATCCCGGTACGGTATCCGGTTATAATTCTGAAACTACATACGTGTTACGGTCGCGAATCATATTTTGTTTAACATTCATCCTGGCACTGCCTGCAAATTGCAAAAAACCTGGAAATTTGCGAAAACCTGAAAAATTGGAATTTCACGGGATATCCTGGCGCTTCCCCCTTAATGGCAATAAGCTTGACCGTTATATCAGTAACATGTACAGCCCGTAAGGGACAGCCCTCCACAGACTGACATAGTGTAAATAATACGGCTAAAATCAAAAATCCAACAATGGATGTTGAAATAATCTAACGAACGTCGCGTGGATTCAGCTGTTCACTTTCTGCCTAGCTACAGAGTTCATCGAACTCGTCGTCGCGCTTGCCGTTCGCTACATGCTGAGTGGTAACCTGCTTGTCGCAGTCAGGACGTGCAAGATGTTAACGTATTTCCTTTTTTTTCTTTTGTCCCGTCCTGTTTAAATTATAAATATTTGTTATGCGTTGTACCTACCTATGTTTATTGTATTTTTTTTTGTTATTTTGTATGATGCACGTCATGTCCCTGCGACAAATAAACATTTTTTCTTTCTTTTTTTCTTTTACATGCGTTTTGCCACGGTAACGATACATTGCGTATGAGGAAATAAAACAAATCAACTTTATTGGATTCCCATAACATTCCTGAAATAATTTCTTGTACCGGTCATAGTATAATGTAGTTAGGATAATGTACTGAACTCCACAAAATGATGGGGTCATCATTTTGTGGAAGGCTGTCCCTTACAGCCTGTATGTACAGAAGTAATTAAAAACAAAACAAGTTATGTACATGATGTTAAAACTGGCGAAATTTTTGTACATTTAGTAAATATCTCTGGTTACTCCTTCAGAGAGTAGATGCATGATGAGTTTATGTTATTTCCCTCATCATTTCTACCATCACCGAATCCTGTATGACAGTGATCAGCCCTGAATTGCAAAACGACAGGCAATTTTTTTTTTTTTTCGCATGGGTAAACATCAAATGACCCCTTCCGCTCTGGGCGGAACGGAAGGGAGTGTCAGACTCGTACTGACTAAAACCTATCCATGTTCCTTCTTTGCCCTTTATGTTCCAGGGAACAGGCAACAGTCTCGCAGCAACGACAGGCTACTTGTGTAGTTAATGAAACATTCGCGAAAAATAAGAACGTATCTCGTTGGCAATACGGAGTATCTCGGAGAACTATTCGAGTGGGATGAACCACTTTAAACAATTTGCTAGAATGTAATGCAAATAAAATCAACGGGACAGAGAATGTGCCTTTTCTTGTTTTGTTTAACATATTTAGATCAAGGCTTAAATGTCAAACGTAAGAATGTGGCAGCTGAATTGTATGATTCAACTGTACTGTATCTGTTGCTGATTATTATTGTTCACTGTTTGGTATGGTCAGTTCTCTTGGTATTAAAATAATGCTACAATTAAATTCACAAGGGTATAAAGGGTGTAAAAAGACCCTTAACGAAGCCGAAGGGTACTTGTTCTCCCCGTTATCGCGATCATTTTTTTGTTCTAGACCATACCTGGGAACCTTCTAGTTACGGAGATATTGGGGGTCAAAGTTCCAACTTTTTCACAAGTTTTTTTTAAATACATGTTTCTAATGTATTTTTTTTTACTTTAAACACCTTCACGACCCCCGTATTATTCAATCCATCCATCAGCATAATGTTTTGAGTCCGTTACATTGAGTTTTACCGTAAAACGTAATTTTCCACCCCAAAAAAAAAAAATCGTTTCCCAGCAAAAAAATTTGCGTAAAGTTACTTAGTTTGATGTACAGAATGCTTGGTTGACGGCTTCGTGAAGGGTCTGTTTACACCCCGTATGTATTAACGACAAGGAAATCTCTTATTGTTTATAAAAATAAATCAATCATGACTGAAGCAGGAAGGATATTCAAAAACTAAGGGTCAGTTTCCTTCAAGCGGGAAATTCGATGCAGGCGTCTTCTGCGTGAGGATGCGAGCGCCCAATTTAATTTTTTTAGACAATACTGACTGTTACAGTATTTTATTTAGTAACATCAAAAAAGTGCGCGAGGATTTTTCCGCTAATTGGAAACTGAGCCATCAAGTCTCGTGATAATAGGAATTACTTGTAGACAATCGTGTAGTCACTATCATCGACCGGCACATAGTTTTGGCGAAGATTACGACATTTCAAATGTTCTTCTTCTTCTTTATCGTGTGGTTAGCCCGGTGTCAGAGTTTTTATGCTGCCCATGGGCGTCTGACTTAGCTTTACATGCCGTCGAGAAGTACCTCTCAGGCATACGCGTTTCCTCACCGAAGCAAGTGAAAATTATACAAATGTCAGGAATGAACACAATTATTCCAATACATATGGACATATACGTAGTGCCAATGCTTATGACATCACAGGCAAGTTAGGCAGACGTGTATCAAAAGATGTCTTATAGGTTAGTAACCTTTTAAATAAAGAATAGAATTCAATCGTACCGTGATGCATGATTCTTCTGACGATGACAGCAGTGAGGAAAAAGTCGTAAGGAAGAATAAGAGATGGAAGACCAAAGAAACGAGGATGGACTGTGTGAAATATGGTTAGAAAGGAGGTGACTGTTGAGATGACGAGTAATAGAGAAGTATGGAAGAAGAAGACATGCTGCGCCGACCCCATTTAAATTGGGATATGGGCAGGGCAATGATGAATGAGTAGGGTAGCGGTGATGGTAATCATATGTGAAATTGTCTGTGAAAATTGTATTGAAAAAGAAAACAAGATGGCGGCTTTAGTTCCGACTACGGTCACGTCACACGTGCAAAAAGAAATAAGCAGTACTATAAATTAAGATGTGGGCGTTATTTCCGATTTGAGCCACGCGCCAAAACACCCATGTTGAACTGTACATCCTGTGATAAAGGGCACTCAACTGACGCTATCTGGCAGGCCCCCAGGTTACGTAATGTATGGCCGCGTCTCATGATACGACTGTGTGTTTACGGCGATACGTCATCCGAATTTGTAGTAAAAATAGACATATACGAGTAGACGTGTAATCTGCGAACAGGTTTGTCTGATTTAAGAATGATTTACGATTGTGCTAGATGAGTCGGCCCGAGACGGGATAAAGTCGTTCGAAAACAAAGCATAAAACATTTATGATAATAACCCATAATGTACAGCCCGGCTTGGATTCAGAAAGTTACAAGAACAAGCCTTGATTTTCAAAAGATGGTTCTACACTGGGTAACTCATTTTTAAACTTGTCATCTATTAACACTGGACACCGAACTAGACTGGCCACGTCTGCCGCATGCCCAATTAGCTGTGGGCCAAAATAACCACTTTCTGAAGATGGCGGGACGAGCTGGACAAAACCAACGACCAGTGGCCCACATTAGCCCTGGATCGAAACAACTGGAAGTCATGAGAGAGGCCTTTGCCCAGCAGTGGGATGACGCAGGCTAACAGTATCAGTATCTATTAACATCTAAACGTGCGATGGACACTTTTAATAGGTGTCCCAATGATAAGGAGATCAAATTTTAGTCTTGGGGTGTAGGGGAAACCAAACCACGTGATTGTCAGATAGAACTAGATTTATGAATACAATTTGTTGGTGTTAGTAGACGGGAGGACGCTGGTGTCAGAGCAATCTTGCAATTAGCTTAGCCCTCAAAATCCTCTAATTATTTTATGTGCATCAGATTGGAAAGGAAATATTGTTTTACTTCTTTCAGCTTATTTTTTGCCAGAGATGGCTTTCTTAAGAAAATATCTGTTATCAGCCAGTGGCTGCTGCTCTAGTAGCTAGAGATTGGAAGTAAAGCTTCTGATCTTGGTTACCCAGGAAATTCTCGAGTCGTATTTGTGTTCGGTCAATAGTACCGCCGTTTTTAACGAGTTGACCTAAGCACTTGGTACCTTCGCAAAATTCAGGCATGGTATTGTGTATGTTATAATTTTGAAATTTCCTCTTTTCAGGTTCCTTAGTATCTTCAATCCTCGCCATTGGGGCGGCGCTCAGCGCCCTCCCCGTGGGCATGCTAGCCAACAAGGTTGGCAGAAGACCCACCGTGCTCATCCTCTCTGTGCCATTCTTGCTCAACTGGTTGCTCACCATCTTCGCCAACGGCGCTGGCATGCTGATTGCTGCGAGATTCTTCGCTGGATTAGCTACTGGTGAGTTTAGATCTATCATCATCAAGTTGTTAATAAACGGAAATGTGATCAAGGTCGGGTCAAAGAAACCAGGGTCGTCTTAAAGCATTTTGGGTTGACGATGTCGTCAAAGTTACAGGAAACACTAGGATGAGACGCACTCTCACAAAACCGAGAAGTATGGTAGAAGAAATGGGGAGGCAGTAGTGATTGATTCCAGACTAAAATGAAGATGGGTGGTTGCGAATCATATTTTAATCAATATACAACCCGACACTGACCTGCATTTTGCAGAAAACGGGCTACCCTGACGCTTTCACCTGAATAGCAATAGGGCAGATGATTAATTTTTTTTTAAATTGCTATAGTAACAAACAAGGTGTGCATATGTCATGACGAAAGTAATGATACTCACCAAGGTTGGCATTAGAATTGGTGATCTCAGTGTGACGCACCAGTTTACCGGCAAACTGCCGGTGGATACAATTACAACCACCCAATCAACAATGTTGTGCTGTTTTAAATAATATGGAGACTAGTGAATTGCAGGCACAATAATTGACATTTCAACATGGTAAAGCAATTTTTTGGAAATATGTAAAAATTGGAAGTTATTGGGAAATCGAAAATAAAATATTTTATTTCACATAGGCCTAGATGGGCACTTATAAAACGTCGACAAAAAGGTGCACGGTTCAGGTTGGACGTTTCTTGTGGAGGAGAACCGGCAAGAAACTCCATGGTAAGGGGGAGGCAGCATTGGGATGACGTAGGCCAGCAGTAACATTAACGCAATTTACTTGGTGTTACATCTATAAGCACCCTGCTTTATAGGTAGCGGTAGGTACTTTATAGGTACTGCAGTCCACCAATCCTCAACCTTAGCATTCCTGACCATACTAGTGGTCCCAGACTTCTGTTACTCCACATATTAATGTTTTCTTCGTTTCCAGGTGGCGCCTGCGTCGCAGCCCCTATGTACATCGGCGAGATAGCTGAGACTTCCATCCGAGGGTCTTTGGGCGCCTTCTTCCAGTTGTTCCTGACTGTGGGGATCCTGTTTACCTTCGTAGTAGGCGGGTGGACGCATTGGAGAACCCTGTCCATCATATCTGCTGTCTTCCCTGTTCTACTCGTCGCTATGTTCTGGTAAGTTTACTGTAATAAACAAGCTTACAGAAATGTGATAGAAGTTGTGTCACGGGGTGATTGGAAAAACCTTTTTTTTTTGCAATAGGTTTATATTAATGTAGAGTTATAAAAATGGTTTACTTGTGAAAAAGGAATGATGCTATTCGTCCGGTATAGCTCCATCACTCTTTTACTGGAACAGTTACAGTCATAGTCTCTAAATACTGTTTAATCCTTGGACTATTGTTTGTTGGTTGCCTCGTTAATCTAGTGGTCCTAAGTGTTATATTAGTTCTATTAGGAAATCTTCGGTTCTTACCAGTCCAGAGTCTAGTATCATTCATTCAGAATCTTATCATTAACTCTAAAAATGGGATATTATCATGTTTACTGTTTGTGTTGAGTTCCCGATATTTCGACGCTGTTGCAAGCACCATGATCACGGATAAACTGAAGTTATAACATGGTAAATATCGCGTTTCTAGAGTTAATGATAATGTTAAGGACCGTGACAGTTTAAAAACTTATATTCAGAATCTTGTCGAAGAAAGATCAATTTATTATCATGGTCAATGAAAAAAAATCTTACATGTTTGTAACGAGTTAAAGTACCAATGCTAATTAGCAGTGATTAGGAACTTGATATACTTCCTTCGTTTGTAGTGTTTGCAGCTAAAAGTGGCCTGTAAACAACTCTTGAATTGTGTGTACTTTGTATAACAATATATTATATATATTATTCTAAATGCTTCGGAACTACAACCGTTTTGGGCAGGATTAGCAAGGTTCATAATTCAGAGTATAAAATGTAATTTTTTGTTGGCGTACCTATTTTAAATAAATCTATATATCTACTAATATTATAAAGCTGAAGAGTTTGTTTGGTTGGACGCTCTAATCTCAGGAACTACTGGTTCGAATTGAAAAATTATTTTAGTGTTGGATAGCCCATTTATCGAGGAAGGCTATAGATTATGTAACATTACGCTACGAAAACGGTATTTTTAAATAATTTAACGCGGATGGAGGTCGCGGCCAACAGCTAGTAAATGAATAAACTTAGCACTCTGAAACGGTGAAGGAAAATATCACGTGGAAAGCATGTCCTAGAATCAAAAATTCGAAGACATGACAACTGCCTACGTTTGTCGTTTTGACTTTGACTTTGACCTGAGCCTGTTGGATAACAGGCCACTCTCTCTCACATAGAGGGGGCCAGTATCCCAGCTGTGGGAAGGTTAAAAGCTGATTATGCTAGCTAAGCGTGTTAAAATACTTTCCAATTTACTTGACTTGATGTATGTAAAACGTTAATTATATAAGCAATAATTATGATAATATAGTTGCAGAGTTCACTAGCATTGTTGTTGAACTAAAAATAACTATCAGGTGAAACTTTCCTTCGCATTGTTTCATTTAAATTAGTAATCAGCAATGCGTGGATAAACCTAAGTTTATTCGGGTTTATCCTCACTATTGACATGAGTGACGTGTATGAAATTGCTAAGCAAAAAGTAGGTCATGCTGATGGATGACGAAGCATATTGAAATACTTTTTGCGTTTATATAATATACAGGTAAACGGACCCTTCATGAAGCCGTCAACCAAGCATTATGTATATCAAACTAAGTCATCCTACGCAAAAATGATTGCTGGCAAACGACTTTTTTTTTGGGGTAAAAAATCAAGTTTTACGGTAAAACTCAATGTAACGCACTCAAAACATGGTGCTGGCTGATGGATGCTTTGAACAGTAAACGGGTCATGGAGGTAATTAAAGTAAATTAAAACCTTAAAAAGTAGTACTTTTTTTTTACTTGTGGAAAATTTTGAACTTTGACCTCCAATATCTCCGTAACTAGAAGGTTCCCAGGTATGGTCCAGAACAAAAAAAAATGATCGCAATGACGGGGCGAACAAGTGCCTTTCGGCTTCGTCAGGGGTCTTTTTACAACCTTTAATCTATTTTAAGTCAAAACAGAAAAAAAATCTTAAGATAAGGGGGGAGGGGGATTTAAATAACAATAATAATAATAACATAATCCAAACAAAGGGGATAACCTTTGATTGGGGTTTGGTTGGTTGGTGACATTTAAAACGTCTAACTGGCCGAAGCAAAAGGTCTTCCAGAGGTCCAGGACTTCATGGTGACAGTATATGCAAACTGCTTGAAAATAAGAATAGAAATCTTGATAAAACATTCAAAAGAAACGCAGTTTACAGATGGACGTTTGATTGATTGGCTATGTATTTCAGGTGGATGCCCGAAACTCCTCAGTATCTTCTGGGCAAGAACCGCAGGCGTGACGCTGAGAAGTCTCTCCGATGGCTACGAGGACCCGACGCTGATCTCACTTCAGAACTTGAGGACATGCAGAAAGATGTAAGACTTTTTAAAGTTTTTAATATGTTTACGTTTATATTATTTAGCAAATACGCCATGTAAGTCAAAAATAGCAAATTTAGAAAGTGGAAAACCTGCATAACCTAGGTAATGGTATAATTATTATTTGTGTTCATTTCAAATAAGATAGAGACGTTGCTTGTTTCTGATTGGCTGAAACAACGGGTCATCCGATTCTCTAGCAAACGGCATCAAATGTTAAACCTGCAATAACTGACTTACATACGTAGTGTTAGAACTTAAATAACGTTTTGCCTTTTATCCGCATATACAAACTTAACTTAAACATACATAATTATGTAGTTTAGTTCGCAAAGATGGGTGACAAGAGCCTTCATGTGACGACACTTAAGCACGTTCGGTGCGGATGGGGCAGTCAGCTAAACTTCGAATTTTGTTGAGTTTCTGTTTGTGAATTCTCGCGGGTTAATCAACGATATCCAATGAATAGTCGATGTTTCGTGATAATGTTTGTGTCAAACGGCCTTACATTACAAATTGTTGAACTAGAAGTTGACAATACTGTTATAGCAAAATTAACATACTTAGCTGGCCCTTGAAATCTATTAATACCGTGATACGACAAAATACCTAAAACTAAAGTTTGGGTAAACGGATCCCTTACAGTTCTCCCAATTTTCTAACAATGTAATTTATGTCCTTCCAGGTGGACGACGCTTCCCGCCAGCGCGCCGGCATGATGAGCATGGTGACCAACCGCGCGTCCCGCATGGCGCTCATCTGCGGACTCGGCCTCATGTTCTTCCAGCAGTTCAGCGGCATCAACGCCGTCATCTTCTACACGAACAACATCTTCCAATCTGCAGGCTCCAATATCGATCCTGTCATCGCCACTATTATTGTTGGCGTTGTCCAGACCATTGCGACTTACCTCTCCTCCGTTTTCGTCGATAAGGCCGGTCGTAGGATCCTCCTTCTCCAAAGCACAGCCATCATGGGACTCTGCCTCATCATTCTCGGAATCTACTTCAAAATGCAAAAGGATCACTACAATGTCGCCTCCTTTGGCTGGATCCCGTTGGTCTGCTTGATCCTGTTCATCATTTCCTTCTCAATGGGTTTCGGTCCTATACCTTGGATGATGATGGCTGAGTTGTTCCCGGTTGAGTACAGAGGCGCTGCGACTGGAGTTACCGTCATTGTGAACTGGATGTTGGTATTTGTCGTCACCCTCTGCTTCCCGATCATGAAGGATGCTATAGGCATCTACAGTTGCTTCTGGTTCTTCGCCGCTTTCATGGTGGTTGGAACCATATTTGTGTTCTTCCTGATTCCGGAGACCAAGGGTAAGACTGTTTCGCAAATCCAAGCTATTTTGGGTGGTAAGAACGCTTAAGTGTAAGGAGATTTTAGAGTTGCCGTGTTTTTGAGGGTTAATTAAAAAAGTTCAGCTGAAATTGTATGGAGTTTTGAAGGAGATGTGTAAAGCCCTCTAGTAAATGTTGTGATACTATTGTGAATGATTTAAGGAATATAAAATAAACAATTTACCTTAAGAAAACGTAATGGATACTGCCGAGTTGAAAAGAAATAAATGTTGATAATAGGAACATGACATAAAAGTGAAAATTTTAAATTATTTGCGAGGTGTTCACAATTTATACCAAAAATTGGCCCGTTATGTTATGTGCAAAAATAAATTATTATTATATTATGTATATCTTGTAGTGCCACCAATTTTGGTTGCGATATTAATAAGGACACAACAAAAACATATTTGTGATGAATCACCTAATACTTTATTTATAACAATTTTGATTATTATTCTTTATGTGTTGTCATTGTAAATGATTATATGAAATTGATGAATTTATGTGAAAATCGATTATTTTTAAAATAATTTAATTGCAAATAGTTTTTAGCCAAATAATAATTTTAGACTCTTAGCTGGCCTAATAGTTTATATTTTCTTAGACTTTCTGCTTTTTAATACTTTTTGTTTAGTAATTTACTGTATTTAGAAATTAGGAATAAATGCCGTCTAATTTCAGTGCCAAAAATAAAATAAAATATAAAATTGTTGAGAATTATGAAACAAAAAGTGTTAAAACAACTGCTTTAGTATAATACTTATATGAATTAGTAATTAAGGATTATTTAAGTAGTCAAAAAAATATTGTATGAGTGCTTGAGTCCAATTTATTGTGATATTAATACTCATATAATGGCGAGAGAATGTTTCATATTATAAAACTAAATGCGATCAAATTGTTATACGTAATAAATTATTGTGACATTTTTATCCGACTTTGGCGGAGGCAAGGAGGGTAATGTTTTTGCCAATATGTTGCTGTACTATTGATAACTGCCAAAGGAATGTAAAAAATAATGAAAATGATATTTAAATAATTAATTTAAAGGAATTAAAGTTACTACTCAGTCAATCTTAGCTGTCCTGCTCATTTATAATTATTATTATTTTAGCAGCGAAAGGTGAAAACAGAAAGAAAATGAATTTAATTCATGGATAAAATAATGAAATTATATTAAAAAGAGAATAAGAGTAAAAGAGAGAGTTATAAGAGTTATTATGTTTCTATTTCCGAACAAAGATTAGAGGTATAATATAAAAATACAGTGAATAAATTATAAATGAAATTTAATGAAGAATATTTAGACAGGAGACCATTCTTGCCTTTTGCAATTATGGCTAGTGCAAAATGTTAATGTTTGCAAACACCATCCCACTGCTGGGCTAACAACTACAACAAACAGCACCATCCATTTATTTTCAGGCTATTTTGGACCATAGATACCTTACAGACTAACATACATGTGATAAAAAACAAATTTTGTTAGTAAATAGAACCTTTAAACTATGTAAGTAACACTTAAAGTCTCCCCATAACGTCCAGTTATTTCAATCCACGCTAATGTCCAAAATGCGCTTTTAGAAAATGCAGTGCCTTTCGTAGTAATTTATAAAAAAAAAACTTATAGACCGACCGCTTTAATGAGTCCTCCGCCTTACTCCATCAAAGGCACATTAAGCGTCCACAAAGACCTTACAATATCCCACAGGTTATTTGCTTTAAAATAACCATAATCCACGTAGGTATTACGATACTAATTGAACCAATACGTGATCAACCACCTTCAGAATATTCCATTTAAATAGATACCTTCGCGAGGACTCATTAAAGCGGTCGGTCTATAGATGTTAAAAGTGCCTAAAATAATAAAGTAGCAAAAGGAGACATGGTCTCCGATCTACATAGCTCTTAAAATTAATGTAAGGTACTGTTTAAATAGGTCGAAATGTGCCAAATGTAAAAAATTGTCCGTTTTAAGTATTTTTATACAGTGATCGTTGTTATGTTATAACTTCATGTTAATGTTAAATATAAGCAATTTAGATTAATAAATAATAAGCTGTTACTTTTGGTTTTTATTTCTGTAATACTTGCACCGTTTGATATCATCATCGTCATGTGCCTAACTGCTAAAAGCTATCAGGAGATTTTACCCAACTATGTCGAGGCTATGTTTGCGTCCGGCTGCACCTCTCTGCACGCGTAGCATGACCACCGTGGAAACAGGTTTTGTCGACGGAAGAATCGTCAAAATGACAGATTGTAGAAAGATGTCTATCATCTCGCAAGCATGGCGATGATAAGAATGAAGAAAATAAATATTTCTATTCTTCAGTCGACAAAAGTCTACAACGTCAAGCATGACGACAATTTTTCTCTACTTTTGACACTTGGGGTAGAAATATACAACAAACTTTGTTCTTCTCAACAAATGTCAAAAATAGTCTACATCACATTGGACTTAGACTAGATTATTTTTATTAGGAAATGAGTCTGAGGGTATTAGGTGGTATGGCATGGATGTGGAAGCTGTTCTACATAAAATAGGTCTCTCAAAATAATTGTAGCCTTTAGAAGACTACATGGCCATTTCGTGTACGAAATATTTTATATTACTACAAATCCCAAAATGTGTCCTAAAAAATCAGCTGTGTTGCTACTTAATATGAGTAGGTATGAGTTTCCTTCCAAAATCTGCAGTGTCTCCCAAATCCATACGGACATCAAATCGGCCCTATCCAAAAATCAAAACCAAAAATCTCATGACACAGTTTTTATTAACAACTCAAAACAAGGAAGAAGTGATCGAGGGACACTCTTTACAAATGGTCCTCTTCTCAATGTCATCGACCCTCACCGACAGCTCCGTAATCTGCTTTTCAATGGCCTTCACATCAGTCCTGAAGCCATTGACAGTAGCATCTAACTCCGTGAGGTACTGGATCTTGTTACAAAGCTCGTCATATTTTTGAGAAATATAGTCTCTAGCATTCTGAGAGTCATTTAACTCCTTATCAATCTTATCGATCACTTCGTACTTAAGCTCGTCGAATTTAGACTCCACACTGGGCCCAAATAGATGAGCACCCTTTACAACAAGATCTTCCTTCATTTTTTTGGGGTCAATAATCTTCGTGTGGCAAGAAGCCATCTGTTTTTATGAATAATTAGGAATGTTGACACGGAATAATTTTATGTTTTGGTAACTAATGTGCATTTTTTTCTTAATTTATTTCATACGAAAATTCAGACAAGTGCAGTAAAAACACATCAAAATTATGTGACACTATCGATGCAAAAATGGAATGGCGTGTATTTTTTTTGCTTGACTGTTCTTGGTTTTGGCGTCATGTCATTTTCTTTGGTGCCTGTATTTTATTTAGCTACATATGCAATCTTTTTAATTCAGTAATAATTCATATAAGTACTAGCTGTTGCCCGCGATTTCGTTCGCGCGGTAATTTTGATGAGTATGAGTGAGGAAAAAAAGATAAGCCTATGTCCTTCCCCAGGATATAATCTATCCAAAATATTCACCGTGACTTTTTAGTCGTCTTACAACGGCAGCCCACTTCAAGTATCCAATGACTACTAAGCATTCATAAAAAAAAGGTATTATGAGATTTAAAAATATTATTCTACAATTATGACGCATGACTTAGTTAAAACACCCTGTTGTGAGCGATGATCTACTGGACTCGAGCGCTGGGTAGGTATATTCTCCCGTTTGACACGTAAACATCATTAACAGGATGTTTCATAATTTTTTCTAATGTTTATTTATTTTTCTTTGTACCTATTACGGCAGGTAAAAAAAAAATCGCGCCTAGAACTATTTTATGTCGGGCACATTGAGTGGACCACCTTTGTAAGGCGACTAAAAAGTCACGGTGTATAGGTTTTAGGGTAGGATGTTAATAATGTCTTCCAATACTAATACATACACAAAATGGCAAGGCGTTAAAGATGATCACGGATTACTTAGTAAGAAGGTGATAAAGTAATCGAATGTTCACAAACCAAGGCCAATCCCTTGGACATTGACCCCCACACCTCTCCACGGCATTACTGACTGACTGTTTGATACTTTCCGATGCACTCCGTGGTGACCTGCTTACGACACAGTGGAAGGGCGCAATGATAAGATAAGGGAACGATTAGATTACTGTTACATTAAGTCATGAAAAGGTCAAGAAGTCAGTAATACAAGTGTGACGTAGGAAAACATAGTGAATATGTGGGCTGAAATGCATTGGGAGCTAGATAATTTCAGAGGGTTTCTCTCCAGTTTATTAATTTAGAAGTACTAGGGGCATTTGAAAAGTTCGTAGCCTAACCAGGAATTTGAAATTATAGTAATTTGTTTATTATTTATTTTTGAACATATTTTCCCCAAGTTCTATACACTTCCTCCATCGGCCCGGCACCATTCTATACCAGCTTAAAAAAAATCTTGGTCCACACCCTCAAAATATGCGTCAACAGCAGCCTTGAACTCAAGTTTTTGACCTCCTGAGTCTAATCTCGTCGCTAGGGTTCCAGTAAATATGTATATGAGTTTGGTCGCGAAAATTACTCCCTGTTCGTAATTTTCTCTAGTAAAATTTTCGACTGCTGCATTGGCGTAGTGGTAACAAGCACTATTCCTGAGTATGAGGTCCCTTGGTTGGATTTCCAGCTTGGGAAAAGTGTTATTGGGTGTTTTCATCAGGAATTTTGTTGCCCAGTTGATGGCAATAGGCTCGCTACATTGTGGGACTTAAACATAACTGGCGATATGTGGCCGTACTTTAGTACACCTCTGTGTAATTTCTTGGGGAATTCAGGCACATTGTAAATTTTATTTATTTATTTAAACTTCATGTACAAAAGTGCTGCATAGGCGGACTTAATGCCACAAAGCATTCTCTAACAGTCAATCTTAGGGTCAAATAGGACAGCATAGTTATAGAGTACAAAAAAATTAATAAGAAAAATACCATTTTGTTATATAAATTAACATACATAAATAGGTAGGTACATACTAATACACAAATATACAAATAAAATGAATGATTTTCGGGAAATCTGAAACTAAAATAAGTAATTGCAACCCTAAATCTAAAGTGCTTCGTCGTACGATACTTTGTGGTTTGTTTGCCAATCCATTTCCATGATTATTCTGCGATAATACACAAGCTGGCAGGCGTGCTATATAAGTTTGGGGCGCCGTACTTTTGTACTGAGGTTTCAGTTTCCGTAAAACTTATTATTATTAAAGCAAGCCTGTACTGTCCCACTGCTGGGCCAAGGTTTCCCTCCATGTTTTCTATTTGTCCGGGCCCTACGCCAGTTATGTAAAACTAAAATAACATGTCCAAATATTGTGGAATCACCTTATTAATCCAGTTTTATCAACCACAGATTATAATGACTAGTCACTCGATCCCCAAGCCACGGGTCACAACACTACTATCTATTATTGGATAAGATAGTTTGTTACTTAATTATGGTAAATTATTATCTGGGAGTTGATCTTGACCTGGGTGAAGGTACTGGATTATTGGACCCAGCTTCGGCAATAAAGAATAGTCTCAGATCTACAGTAGCAGGAAAAAACTTGATTAAAAGTAGACTATATTCTTCTTCTTTTCGTGTCCTCCAACATCCTATTCGATAGCTAAGTTGCTAGTCTACTCTGTCATTCGTCTCATACAAAATGATGGATGAGCAGATGCTCATTATTGTTCATCTCCCAGTTTAAATAAATAATTCTAATATGATTGAAATATTTATATATCCTTCTTACCGTGTGGTGGGGCCCTGGTAATCTACTGTACAGGTATACCTAGTGCAGATACCAGTTTCTCACAAACTTTTGTACCTTAATTTTAAGCTGTATTTATTAAGTCATGGTTTGCAAGTGAGGGATGATTTTGAATTTGAATGGTTAGCGCAAGATATGCTGGAAAGATGTTGAGACAAAGATAATACGGACATTGTCTTTGGGGAGGGCCTATGTTGCTTCTGCAGTGGCCAAACTAGGCCCATAAACGGATGTCATAATTTCCCTCAATCAACTAAACGTATCGCTAGCCACTGCTGGATATACGGGTCTCCCAAGCTGTGCCTCAATACCCTGTCCTCAGACCTTTCGAAGGTTATCGAGGCTGGGAGATGTCCAAAATCACGCTTGCAGATATGCGGACTTCGCTCCAGGTCTCCTTTGCTCCATAACCATCTTTCAACACTTCAGCTTGCTTACTCCACAACTTGTGGAGTAAGCAAGCTGAAGTGTCGATCCCGACATAGCTTGTGGACCACAAGCTATGTCGGGATCTTCATCTAATAACACCCAAAAAACTTTTGACCAAATTTCCTCGTCAAAAGTATCTTGCAATGTCTTTGCATAGTTCGCTCGTGGTGCTACAAACATGAAACATAACTAATTCCTATAACCGACATAGGCAATGAAAATTCCTCCTGCAATTACCTACCACTTCACGTTATCAAGTACTTCACTACCGCATAATCATTGTATTTATCGTCGACACTTTCATAATTGTAATTTTCCAACACCTGAACGAGTGACACATTTTTATAAGTGCACGCCGATATTTAAACCAAACTATCTACTATAACCTGACGTCTTCATTTTGTCGTGTCGACGGTACTTTAGCTCGTTGTTCGATGTCGGGTTCGATTCCCAGATTGGGCAACGTGTTATTGGGTTTTTCAATCAGTAATTTCTTAGTAGCAGCCATGGAGTTTCTATTTTTGCCCAGTATATGACAACAGGCTCGCTCCCTATTAAATGTGATTTAAATGTAACTGGCGGAATGTGAGTGTACTATAAAGGGTGTAAAAAGACCCTTAACGAAAACGAAAACCACATATTCTGCCCATCATTGGGATCATTTTTTTCTTCTAGACTATACCTGGGAAACCACAGGTTCTGGAGATATTGAAGGTCAAAGTTCCAATTCTTTCACAAGTTTTTTTTTTTAAACCACTTTTTAAGATTAAAGTAATGTTAAACATTACTTTAATTTACTCCATGACCCATTAACTATTCAAAGCATCCATCAGCACTAAGTTTTGAGTGCGTAACATTGAGTTTTACCGTGAAACGTGATTTTTCACACCAAAAAAAAAAGTCGTTTCCCAGCAATAATTTTTGCGTAGAGTTACTTAGTTTGATGTACAGAATGCTCAGTTGACGGCTTCGTGAAGGGTCTGTTTACACCCTGTATTTTGCATCTCTACCTTACCAGTCCAGCCAAGATCTTCAAATATACTAAAGATAGGTAGATGAAAAATCGTGGGAAGCCTAAAACTCGGAAGAACTACTAGTTACTGTCGCATAGCTAGCTGTTGCCCGCGACCTTCGTCCGCGTGAAATTATTATAAAAATATTTAATGCTCCGCTCCTATTGGTCATAGCGTGATCTTATATAACTTACAGCCTTCCTCGATAAATGGCCTATTGGATAGGCCATAAAATATTTTTTTAATTCGAACCAGTATATCCTGAGATTAGCGCGTTCAACCAAACAAACTCTTCAGCTTCATAATACATATTAAGTATTTATTATATTTTGCCCCGTTTACATTGTTGAAGTGGTCCAGTTTGATGTTCTGTATCTCCACCTAAGAGGTATTGCTTTTATTCTGTTACGCCCTTATACTTACTATGACATAATAAACGTGACTTCCATTTGAGACTGATTTTACATTCTTCATCATGCTGAAGTGTCCACTTATTTAGACACGTGATTTCTTGGTGGTCGTAGGTAGGTACTCGAGAAGAGAGTTTAGATTTAGATTTATCATACCATTACATTGCATTACCATGAGGTCTTTTCATACGGGGATAGGCAGAAACTATAGAATGCCATTAAATTACATACCTTTGCACTTTGCTTTTCTGTTCTTACTTCGTGGGAATTCTTATGATGTTGGTGATGTTGGTTCTCGTTTTTATCTTAATCTATTTGCATACATCTCTTCAGATCATCAACTCAGTATTTATCCCATTTCTAGCGACGGTCGTTTTTCATACAGGTCATCCATTGTAGTTCTAGTGGAGTGTTTTTCCTAGTGGTGTGACCGTCGGACTGCGTCATAGGTCTCGAGTTCGAACCCAAGACACGCACCTCTGATTTTTAGGATTCATTCATGTGTGTATTGAATAATTATCACTTGCTTCGGTGAAGGAAAACCATCGCGAGGAAAGCAAACCAGCATGCCTGAGAGATATTTCTCGACGGCATGTAAAGTAGGGCATGCAAAAACCGGGTTGTTTACAAAAACCGATTTTTTCGGGTTTTTTGTTTACAAAACCGGTGAAACTGGTTAAATCGGTTTTTTCTGTTCTTTTTCAATCTTTATTAAAGAAATGAGAAAAATGTGTGTAAAGAAATTAAACTGCTGAAGTCTAATCAAAATATGTATTTTTTACGTTTATCTCTCTTATGTTTATAATAATGAGCATTGGTTTGGACTGAATAAAGCTACAACTACTAAATAACAATACACAAAGTTTATTTTCTTTAAACATAACACAGAATAAAGCTTATTATTTAGGTCCACTTTTGATATAAGTTTTCTAAGCTATTCGGAAAAACAAAATGCTTTGAAGGGCAGGCCATCCAAAGCATCCGTCTTTGATACGACGTATTTAACAGAATGTAATTTTGTGAAAAAAAATATCATTTTTTTGTTTTTTTTGGCTTTGAAGGATCCGTTTGGGTATCTTGACTATCTTTGAACGTGGCTCGCAAAAAGTAAAACCATACTGATGATTTATCACCAGCAGATTTTTTATTTTCCACATATTTTGTCTTCGCTGTATCGGCATAATCTTCATCGCCAGCCCTCGATGATATGATGATGAAATATTAAGTGCCATTGTAGCAAACATTATCATCATCATCTTGAAAATAATGACGGACGTTTAGGCGATGTAGTCTAGTTAAATGCGCTTCAGGTGAAGAAACTCAACTACGAAGATTCTAAATTGAAGACATGTAAGCAAACAGTGTGCCACATTTATGCCATATTACTGTAAAAACTTAGTAAAGTACTACTTACTAAAAAAGCGCACTCCTTGTAAGTCTACTTAGGTATGTATTAATTTTTTGTAACATTCACAACATATTCAAAAACCATTCAACTTCGTTATTAATATACGTAGGTAATCAAAACATTAAAGTTTAAATGTAACAATATGCTTATGTGATCAACTCAAAGTACTTCAAACAAAAACACTTATTTATAAGTACATTACATATTTACAAAAATAAGAACGTGCCGGCTGCCATAACCACCATCCACATTGCTACGATTAAAAATTAATTAATTTTAATAATAAGAATAATTTATTAATAATTTAGTTAAAGCAATTATTTAAATATGCAAAGCATCCCTGCTGTAATTACATTTCAGTATTTGGTCATACACTTCAAGTTATATTAGCAATGCAGAATATATGAGTGATATAAAAGAATGCGATCAAACATACCTTGACAAAAATAATATCTGCAATGTAATCAAACACGTGCACTCGTCTCACTATACACAGACTAACCGAAAAATTAAAATGATTATGATGATTGCGACAAGGATTTAAATTAACGTGGCTGAAATAGGAACTAACGCCGCCTCGCCGTCCTGTCCACGTTTGTCAGTGATAAATTTAATATTTTGTTTGGGCAAATTAAAGTATTATTAAATCAATAACATCGGAGAAACAACCGAAAAAAACGAAAAACCCGGTTTTGCTATCCTAAAAACCCGGGTTGCAAATCAATCGGTTATCCGGTTTTTTCGGTTATCCGGGTAACCGGTTTGCATGTCCTAATGTAAAGTCAGAGGCCCATCCATGGGCAGCATAAAAACCCTGACACCAGGTTAGGCGCTAAAGAAGAGGTCTCACCCTATTATTATAGACTCCAACAATATTAGTATAGTATTTTCGTAACATAAAATGTTCGGTCAAGTTCCAATGGTTAAAATCGAGAAAATACATACAAAGGTCCTAGTATAGCACCTTGCGGTAACTCCATCGCGTTTGTTTTTAATTTTCAGATTCTTCTATTCGGTTTATTGTCGTTACTTTTGATTATTAGTTTCGATTGCTATTTATGAAAAATCTGAGCCTTCTCTCTACAGGGTGCAAGTAAACGAAAGACCTCTCGTGTGTAATCTCAGACCATGAAGATGTACAACTTTTGTTGTATGATTTGGTTTTTTTTTTTTTTTAGTTTGATCATACATGTTGATCAGCTGATCGCGTCAGTTCCTGTACAAAGTTAAAAAAAAAAACCTAGTGAGGTAGCAGATGTTAAAAATAGACACAATCGCAGAGTTTACATTTTTAAGATTAATAATAAGTAGCTTGTTGACAAAAATTGTGTGAACATATGTTTATTTTTCTGGTCTAATAAAGATTTATTATTATTTATTAGAGTCCAATTTTTTTTGCGAATTTCAAGAAGTAAAGTCTGTTTTTTAATCTCGGAGACTAAATTGACAAGTACAAATGGCAAACTGACATAGATTTCAATAGAATTTAAGTCAGTTTTGACATTTTCACTTGTCAATTTAGTCTCCGAGATTAAAAAACAGACTATAGTCTAGTACAAAAAAAAAATATTGTTCAGTTTCATGGGAAGTCTTGCGTTTATTATGTTATACCTTGTAAGAGAAAAGGTCTTTATTATCATAAAATGTTCTGCCAAATAATAATGTTTGCTGTGGGCAAAGTTCCAGGCACGGTCACGCTGTACAATGACATGTAGGGTACTGACCTAAAAGGACGTGACCTACGGAGTTTGGTGCATTTGGATTGATCATCAATTTGGTACACAAATAAAAGAAAAACTTTCCTTATAAAGTATATAGTTTTATAGTTTTATGATGATACTAGTATTGTTCATTTTATTGTAATTTCATTGTGTTTATTCTAATTCTGTCTACTAAAAAAATGTTTTGTTTGCTTTTATTCTTACATATACCATATTGTTTACTTTCTAATATTATAACTATTTTTATTTAATTTTTAATTCTAATTTTATGTAGTTTTATTTGATTTTTATGTTCAACTAATAACTTGTATTTGTGGTGTAAACTGTCAGTATAAGTTGGTTATAAATAAATAAATAAAATAAAATAAACTACTCTATGGGTTCGAGCAAAAGATGATAAAATTGTCGTCGAAATGGTAGCAGGATTAAATGCTAATACATATATAGGGTGACTGGTAGTTAGTGACAGATACTTAAACACGTGATTGTAGTCATGATAACTAACAACTTTCCCAAAGAACCTTTTTTAATACTCGTTCACTTTTATCCCAATACCTCAACAGCCGTATGAAATTAGGGCGCGCGCGCGCCTGTGACCTATCAGCTGTTAGCCGCGTGATGCCGTTCTCTCTCGTCGCAAGCGCAATTGCTGAGTATGAGGTCCTGGCTTGGATTTACGGGTCGGGCAAAGTGTTATTGGGTTTTTCCATCAGGAATTTCTCAGTAGCAGCTACGGAGTCTGGATTTGTGCCAGGTTGATAGCAATAGGCTCGACCCTATTACGTGGGACTTAAACATAACTGGCGAAATGTGTGTGTACTATTACATACACCAGTTCCTTACCCTTCGGGAATTACGGGCGAGATGTTATGTTATATAGACGCAATTGGTTAAACAAAACTTTAGGTAATATTTATAAACTTATGTACCTATGCATCGAATATTTACTCAGATTTGCATCAAGCAGAGAGTACTAAGTTCAACGAACACAATAAAGTAAAATACCCAGAGCCCCTAAGATACAATAAACAATATTAATATATGTACGCAAATATTTAAATATTGTAAAAACTAACAAAAGTTTTGTTTACATTACCAGTTAAATAATTAATTTCGGAAGGAGATGTGATAAATTAGATAAATAATAAGTAGCTAGCAACGGTAAGATAACTTTATGATTCATATAATATTTGTCATACTGTTGCTAGTAAACATTCAGTTCGTCAGGTGTTTGCTTAAGAAAGCCATTTTAATCTGAAAGTCCATGGTTTTCTCCATTCTTATAGTTTATACTTCTCGTACGTTTCTCGAGTCCTATTGGTTTATAAGAGTAAAGGAATCAGATCCGTGCACCTCGGTCCACTTCTGCACGCGTAGCATGACCACCGTAGAAACGGATTTCTTTGACGGAAGAATCGACAAAATGACAGATTGTGAAAAGAAATCTGTCATGTTGTCGACACAATCTGTCATTTTGTCGATTCTTCCGTCAAAGAAATCCGTTTCTACGGTGGTCATGCTACGCGTGATGGACTATAACATCTCTTGTGCACTTAGATGGTTTAGTCATGTGGAGAGGATGAGTGAAAGGCGACGATTGTACAAGGCAAGGCAAGGCAAGGCAAGGAAGGGGACGACCTAGAAGGACATCCACTGACTGGTGAGGTTCTTCAGAAAGGTCAGACGCGTAGTACTCGCAACCTGTGTGCGTGTATGACTAGATGTATGAACGTGGACGAGCGGATCGTAGCAGGTGGCGTTCTGTGGTTTCTGCCTACCCCATGGGAAAAAGGCGCTGTAGTATTTTTTTACTATGTTACTGTAGTACTTTCTGTAGTGCCGCTACATACACGTAAAAAAGAATAAGTCATACACTTCCTGTTTAAGAGCCTCTTCAAAAACATTGTCGCGTCACTCCATACGGTCAAACCACTTACCGCAACTAAAGTCCAATAGAATTTCAACCATTCCTGAAACGATCACGGTGTGGTTTGATGTTAACTGTTCAGTATTCATCGCTCAAGGTCGCTAGGAATAAAACTGGTGCTTCGATATTCACGTGCCGTCTCATTTCTGAAGAAACCCGTCGCCAGTTATCATTTGCTCAAGGGGTACGCTGTTGACTGCTTGCTTGATAAAATGCACTTCATTCTTAGGGTTCTCTGTTTGGAAATTAGTTGTGAGGTCCTTGTAGAAGATGATTTATTTATAAATAGATAGATCAAACTCAAACTCAAAGCATTTATTTCAATTAGGCCATAACAGGCACTTTTGAATGTCAGAAAAACAAATAAGGCGAAGCTATAGTCCCAGACACAAGGCATAATAACTTGTGAAAGTACTGTAGTTGCCCATTCCAAAGCGTAGATCTCTATGGAGAAGAATGGGCAAGAAACTCCATGGACACTCGTTTCAATCAAAATATTTTTACAAGATCTTGGCTACATCATTCATGTTGAGATAATACATATACGAGTATGTGAGAACAATGACAGTCTACCTAGACTTTTTCTAACTATGTCGGGGTGGACTTCTAGTCTAAGTGGATGCAGCTGAATTATACTCACTTCATGGAACGACGGTTAGTCAGTCAGATTGTGGAAGATCAGATAGGGATCTGACCTTCCCAAATACTTAACGAGGTAGGCCAATGAGCAATAAGCACTATGATTTAGTTTTTCCACTAGCCAGAAGAAGTAACAAAAGGGCAGACCTTACCTTATATTCAGGTTTTACAACAATCGATAAATTTTGCTCCACAGCACCCTGTAAATCACCTTTGACAACTAGTCTGACCCAGACACCTTTTTAAGCCCTGTCGGTCCAAAGTCCATCTAGGCAATCATTGTTGAGAGTATAAAGAGTGTAAAAATACTCTTAACGAAGCGGAAAGGCACTTGTTCTCCCCGTCATTGCAATCGGTTTTTTGTTCTGTAGCATACCTTCAAGTTACGCAGATATGGGGGGTCAAAGTTTTTATTGCCTATTACAAGTTTTGAATGTTATAAGTTTAAATATTTCCTTGACAGTATGCAAAATGCTTTGTGTGCGTTACATCGAGTCTTACCGTAAAACATGATTTTTCACCCTAAAAAAAAAGTCTTTTCACAACAATAATTTTTGCGTAGAGTAACTTAATTTGATGTAAAGAATTCCTGGTTGACGGCTTCGTGAAGGGTCCTTTTACACCTAGTATTTTTTCAATACCATCAGTCAGCACATTCCTTTCGGGAAAATTCGACGGCGACGTGGACCAAGTGACAAAATAACTCGAGCTGCATTCGTTTTCTTGTCCCCTTATAAACTAATTCTCTACGGAACCCCTCGTCAGGATCTTGACTCACGCCTGCTGCTACACCCTTGATATCAATATTTAGTTGCATATCATTGAATTTAGGTCTAGTTGTGCTTGGTGCGTTTCTGTGGTCGGTACACTCCTCCTTGACATCCAGTAAGTACTTATCCACTTAATAGTTTTCATAAATCTTTCAGTTTTTCCGGCAGGATAGTTTAAGTTTTAATTTTAAAGTTTTTCAAAATGAAGCCAGTGAATGAAAGATTTGTGTATTTTTCATGTGTGTTAGGAATTTTAAATTAGGTATGTACCTAATAATATTTAATTACCTGTGTTTCAGTGGCGAACCTATCTTACAAGCCGGAAAGCCGGGCTTGCCTAAAAATCAAACTCAAGAAATAAAAAAAACATTTTTACAAAAACATAAATTTTTGTCAAACAAGAACAAAATTCGCTATCTCCACAACTGTGTCCTCTATGACAGAAATTATTTTAAATTCGCGCGCTTATTCTCCGATGCCGGCCGCGATACTCTGGCTCGCTCTAACACTATACAAAAAAAGAGTTAAACGTAGAATTTTAGTACGCAATCGTACCTACGCGCGCTCGTTAATGCTTTCTCTTTCTCACCCACTGGCTTGCATTTGGCTTCTCTGACCTTTCAGTTTTCCTAACAAAATGTCTCTGTTATTGATAACATTGGTAGGTACTGATTTGAGAATTTGTATAGAGTTTAAAGCTGGGCTTTTCTTTGAATGTGTGCGTGTAAGTCTGTGTAAGTTTGAGAGAGAAGTGTGTTCGCACCGAGGATGCGCGCAATTTATATGCGCTTCGCGCGAATTTTGATAGGTACAAAGTACGATTTCATGATAGTTCGTATTTTAGTTAGTTTTGAGCGATTAGGAACTGGTGCATTTGTTTTTTGTGGTTTTATTTTTTCGATTTCTTGGGATTTAAAGTTTTTTGATTAGTTATTGCCGTAATTAACTTTGTTTTGAAGTGAACACTAAAATTAATTCGGAAACGCAATTTTTCCTTGTGAAGGATTAAAGTGTCTGTAATCGGTACCTACTTAGCAAGATAAATACTTTGAGTTTTACAGAAAAATATAATCTCGTTACTTCACCTAAATAAATCTACCCCTGATTTGAATATTCTCAGAAAACTAAAACCCATAATGTGCATTTTAGTCGATCAGCGTAGGTTAGCGTGTTCAATGGCTGTTCGGCTGCTCTCATTCAAACAATTTGAAAATCTATCTAGTAATAGATACGTGGTGACTTCTGTGTACTTTGTTGTTTGTCATCTGTCCGGGGTAAAGAAGCGAATAATGAAGAGTTGAGTTGTGGCTGTTTACATTGTGAGTAATTACAAACATTTACAATAATGTGTAGTTAGAAACCAATTTATTGTTCGTGCGCCATCTCTAACAAAGCGAGGGAAACAATTACGAATTGACTCGAAGAGTTGAGTTGCTACATTTAAGTCAATAGATGGCTCTTATATCATTTACTTGATACTGACAACTTAATTGAATTAGTTGTTGTAATTTTGTGACGGTATATAAAATATGAAAAGTTTATAACCACTATTTGTATTTTATATTTAGGCATATTTAAATAATAGGAAAATAAAACCGGCGTTATTAAATACCAATGTCAGAACTCGGAACAGATTTTCTCGGTCAATTCCCCCCCCCCCCCCCTAAATATTTTCAGTTGTTTATTCAAGGCTTTGACTCGATTTCATGCCGAGCACGCCACTGCTGTGTTTATATATGTATATAAGTTTATTCTTCCAGTCCTCCATCAAAATATATGCAATGGACTTAAACTAAATAATCAGGGTTTCCCTCTTTCAAAATATAAAAAAAAGTTAGAATAGTAATTAAAAAAACTAAAAAACTCAACTGAAAAAACTGATAAGCAAAAAACAAGCACATTTAAAATTAAATAAAAGTTGAAAGCAGGCGGGACTCGTTCCATTTTTATAATTTTGTATTTAATTGGGTGCCGCCTGTTGCCTACTTTTTTTTATTTCCAGCTTTTTAGTTAGTTATGTGAAAGATTTCGCTGACGATTTAACTTTTCTTATTGTACAATTTTTTCACTTCTTACTCGATTTGTCGTTTTTAATTACTTTTAAACATATAAGTTATTATTTTTTGTAAACGCCGTGGCTGTCAATTGAAAAAAATAACGAAATATATGGCGCCCAAGAACCACCATTTTTCGTGACGTATAATTTATCCAAATCGGTTCATCCGTTTAGGAATTACGAGGAAACAAAGATACGGACATACACACATGCAGGTTAAATACATAACCCTCTTTTTGGGCTTCACCGTAGTCGAGTAAAAATAGTGGTCACTTTGTAGATCAAGCCAAATGTCAATTGAAGAGTTCTGGTAGAAGCTAATTTCATTTAGATGTATTTTTTTTTTAAACTTTGCCCCACACTAGGAATTTCTCCTGTATCGGTGGGTGCGTTTACAAACATTTAAACTCACATACACAAACAGCCAGACCCGGAACAACTACCAGTAGGCCAGACAAATATTTGTTCCGTGCAGGAATCGAACCCGTGCCACGAAGCGCAGCAGTCAATCGCTCAGCCACTGCGCCAACCGTGCCGTCATTATGGTAATCATCGACAGAGCGAAGTAGAAAAATCAAAGATAGCTGTGAAAAATCATACCAGTTTACTTGTATCTAACACCGCTAATAAAATGGGGTTCAAAAACCTGTGTTGTTCAAAATAAATAGGTCAAACGAACGTTGACACGGGCACCTTTAGCTCAGGCAAAACAAATAGTAAATGACGCATACGCACACCGCACGTTGCTATTTTTTCCATTGATGTGCACAGCTTTACAAGCGCAGTGCAACTCGGAACGCAAATCGTGGATCGGGAATCTTTTTACAAGTTTTTATTTAACTTGCAATTTATGTTTGTTTGTTTAGATCAAATCTTGAAAATATTTTTTTTTTGTCAGCCTGAATTGTCCCACTCCTGGGCAAAGGCCTCCCCCCATTCCTTCCACTTTTCTCGTTGTTGCGCCTGTTCTCGCCAATTAACGAGAAAGCCATCCAAGCCGTCCCGCCATCTTCTCCTCGGTCTGCCGTGACCCCGTCTTACTGTCTCAGGGCTCCAGTTTTGTGATATGCGGGCCCACAGCTTTGCCGGCATCCGGCAGACATGGCCTGTCCAGTCAGATTTCAGTTTAGCAGCTAAGTATTATACTGTAAATTTTAAAACAGTTATGGCCCCAACCTATTGACCTGAAATTTGGCATACACGTTTAATTTGGATGACAGTGCATGGTTAGCTAAGTGACGTCATTCTAAATCCAATATGGCGGACCAAAGATGATTGACTATTTATTTTCTATGAGTTCTCTTGAAATGGGTATCAATTAAAAGATTTTTCTGAGAAGAATACGAAAAAAAATGACGTCACACTTATAATTAAAAGCTTGTTTTAAAACTGTATTTAGTATAAGCTTGTTTCCTCAGGAGATTGTTACTCCACTTGTGAAACTCTGGAAAATGGTGAAGGACGAGCGTTTTGACTTGACTTCATTAGTTTAGAACCGGTTTAAGCAGTTTTTTTTTTTTAAATCAGTTGATTTTTGCGTCTGAGTCCAAAAAGAAGTCTTTTCTTTTTGGTCACAACATACAGAACACAGGCTTCCAGTATTAGGCAGTATGCGATGCATTGAATAGATAATTATAACAATTAAACACACTAATAACACAATTTTTATCCCAATTTACTTGGGGTCGGCGCAGCATGTCTTCTTCTTCCATACTTCTCTATTACTCGTCATCTCATCAGACACCTCCTTTCTTGCCATATCATCCTCCACACCGTCCATCCAACGTTTCTTCCGTACAATTTTACTAATTCTATGGGTAAAATCGTGGTCTTCAAAGATCCATTATAGGGGCAGAAAATAATGTTTGTTTAATAATAAATCAGGAGATTCGGCCCTGCTAACTTGGAGCTGTTCCAATATTTGAACGATGGTTGTGCGAGACAAATTGACGGGACGCCATAGATTTCCTTTGTTTAAATAGCCCAGTTACCGTTCTGCATCCAATAAACAAGGTTATTTTCATGTAATTCCTGAAACCGATGATTTGCTTATGGAAATGGTTGTTTCAGATATTATTTTATGACTGCGTCCTTCGTTTATATTTATGTATTATTTGAATCGGAATTTGTTAACAATTTCAAGGGTTTTCATTTTTTTTGCACGGAACCCTAATCCTTTTTCTGAAATAAAAGCCTAAGTAGTAATAGAAGCCTAAGTAACTCCTTATAACAACAGCTATCTGCCAATAAAAGTTCCGACAAAATCGGTCCAGCCGTTACGGAGATTAGCCGGAACAAACAGACAGGCAAACAAACAAAAATTAAAAAAAAAAATTTTTTGATATAAGCACCGCATATATACTTTCATATGCATTCAGTAAAATACAGTTATTTTAAAATTTGGAACAGAAACTTCAATTTTATTTATTTGTATAGATGGACCTCAAATTAACCGAAATATAAAAAAGATGAAATAGTTTGATCAATGCTTTGCCAATGGACAGTTGATCGCAGTTGCATAGTAGGCATTTATTTACTTGTTTTCCTGACTGTATTACTATTTTCGGAAAAATGGGTAGGTATCTTTTTGTCGAAATTCTTGAATCACCTGTAACATCACCGCACCTGTGAAAAGTAGGACGACAGGAGTGCCAATACTCTATCTGCCCGGTTACGCATTCTGTCAAGTGCTGAGTACAGAATCAATTGAATCACTGATATCTCATTGCATTCTGTTTATAAAAATGCAGGGTTTATTTTTAAACCATAACTGCATTTTGCATTTCCAAAATCACAACTGCATTTTACCATTATTTAAATAAACTTTGAAAGTTCATTTTCATAATTAAGTTTGGTAGATCGGTACCATCATCATTATCATTCTCCTGCCCTTATCCTCATTTATTCGGTGTTGGCGAAGCATGTTTTCTTCTTCCATACTTCTCTATTACTCGTCATCTCATCAAACACCTCCTTTCTTGCCATATCACCTTTCTATCAGGCTCTATCAGAATACCAGCGCTGTGACTTTTTTTTTAATGTTGCAGCACCATGCTGAGCTTTTTGGCCTCGTACAGGACCAATTTCATCTGTTTTATCCTTTTCTTATGTTTACTTTTTTATATAATTTTTGTTTTATGATGATGTTGTGATGGCCCAGAGGTTAAGGCCTCGCCACTCATGCATGAGGTTGTGGGTTCAAATCCGGGCAAGTACCAATGTGACTTTTTCAATTCATATTTATACTTTCTAAGTTTATCTTGGACATCACAGACATCGGTGAAGGAAAGCATCTTGAGGAAACCTGGACTTATAATTAAAATAAGTCTGAAATCGCCAACCCGTCTTGAGCAAGCGTGGTGATCAATGCTCGTGCCTTCTCTGTATGAGAAGAGGCCTTTGCCCAGCAGTGGGACAGTAACAGGCTGGTATTATTTTTTTTTGTTTTATTGTGAATTCAACCATTTTTTTTGTCTTGTCCTGTGTGAGTCCTCTAAATACTTTTTCTTTCTTTCACCCAGTCCATCCATCGTTTCTTTGGTCATCCTCTACTCTTATACCTATCCACAGTCTGAATACTCAAAACTTGCTATAAATAAACCATTTACAATAAATCCTTTTCGCCGAGGGCTTTGGTCTACCGACCCACGCTGGGCCCACCAAATAAATTTTCTATTTTGTGGGACCCGCGCTGTGGTCTGGCGTGTCCCAGAGGTGGAAACATACTCTCAGTCCCAGAATTTCCACCATCAAAACTGACGATCTCTTTTGGGCGTCGCTTTGGGCACAGTCGGGTAATATTAGGTTAAAAGGTTAGTTGTCACTATCATTTTATTTATCTCAATTTATTTGGGATAGGCACAACAAGAGTTTTTAGCCATCTGGCCCCTTTCTGCCCATATCTTCAGTGTTAGGTAGTTATTAGTCACACGGTCAGTCAGTACTTACTTTTCCTAAAATCACTTCACCTAGGTACGCAATAAATAACATGAGTGTGTTGCATTAAAACACATAGTACGATTTATTGTTTATCTATCGCCGTTGGAGTCTGTCGGTTATGATAGGAGCCAGATTGTGGTATCATTTGGTCGCAAGCGCCGACGCGAGTACCAGCTGTCAAAGTTAGAAAAAAAATAGTGTCGTTAATAATAGTAACCTAATTAATTTGTGTAAACAGGATTTTTGAGAAAAAAGTGAGTACCTAACTACTTTTTTTTTTTTTGAAAATTTAAATATATTGGCAAGTAAAAGTAATCATTAAAATTCTGAAATCGCCGCGGGCAAGGGTGGATCACGCCTTTGCCCTGAAGTGGAACAGTAATAATCTGGTATTATTATAATTATTTTGGTACCTAATTAATGAAATTTTTTTTCACTACGTGTCGGAGAACTTCGCGTTAAATTATCTCATGTGTTTTGAAACGGGTGATTCATTTCGATTGTAACAATAATATAGTTAATATTTAAAGACAAAAGATATTATAAACACCATGTTGTTCAGAAACACTTGCATATAACATCAACAAAAGCGAGGTTTCCTTTGTAACTGCACAAAGGTATAAAATAATACTTAAAACAGTTGTTACTATTATAATTATAATCTATACTTATAAACTATTATAAAGAAGTAAAATTTATTTGTAAGTTTGTATGTAGGGGATAATCTCCGGAACTAATGATCCAATACTAAAAATTCTTTCACTGGCTGAAAGCTACATTCTTCGTGGATGCAGCCTATAAATAGTATTTAAATACCATCCATAGTAGCCGAGCTATTACAATTTTTGCGAACAAAGTCGCGGGCGAAGTACTAGTAGGAAACATTTTGCGTGTATAACCAGAGAACCAAAAGGAGTATATTATGTAAGGATCGTAGCAGGTGACGTTTTATAGTCTCTGCCTACCCCCATGGGAATTTAGACGTGAGTGTATGTACGTATGTAGGTAGAATACATTTTGCACGATAATTGGTACTACAGAAACAGTTGCAAGGTTATTTTTGTTTTGACATTGCTGAAGAAGAGCCGAAAATAGTCGTTGAATCCCAGTTAATGGCAGCTTTTGATCCAAGATCACTGAAATACGTACTGCATTTGATCTACGGTCCACTCAATATACTGAGACGTAGATACTTTATCTATCACTATATGCTGAAGATATAGCTTTTATAAGGTTCCCCTTCAACAAAGTGGCTTTTGAAAAATCAAGAAAAATTGCTACATTACCTTACTGCTAATGTTTGTGAGGATATATGGATGGATGTTTGTTACTCTTTCATGCAAAAACTTCTGAAAGGATTTGGATAACATTTGGCACACAGATAGTTTATAACCTGGATAACACATAGGATACTTTTTATCCCGATAGTACGATTCCGTGGGACAATAAGCTAATCTTACTAATATTATAAAGAGGAAAGATTTATATTCTTGTACGTGTGTATGTTTGTAATGAATAAGCTTAAAAACTACTGTGCCGATTTCAAAAAATTTTTCACCATTAGAAAGCTACATTATCCTTGAGTAACATAGGCTATATTTTATCCCAAAATGTTTTAAAAATAAATGTGCACCCGTGCAAAACCGGGACGGGCCGCTAGTTAATTATAAAGAGATGAATTTAATATGCACTACGACATATGATCTGGACGTAGAGTGCCAAAATATCACGCTGGCAAATGGAGGGGTGATTACAGATGCCGTAAAGGACACTGCTGCCCATTTGAAATAATCCCTTGGTCCTTAGCATTTGACCAAAGAAAGAGAGACCATAATGTAGCGTTAATTTCGAGTAGATAAAAAAAATAGTTTTAGAGAAAAAAAACTTCTTCGAAGAACATAATTCCTACTTGCAGTAAGCGCAGTTAAAATATTGATAGGCGTAAGAATGTTGACCTATTTATTTTATTACAATACTAAACTACATCGCAAATTACTCATTTATTACTTTGTTCAGAACAAAAGCTTTTGTTATAATTATAACTGTGGTGCAGGTGGTTAGATAAACTTCACTTCTCGCTCTTCATCATCATCATCCACAGCCTGAATTCAGCCACTCTGCTGGATATAGGCCTCTCTTTTCCTGTGCCAGCCTCATCCAGGTTTTCCCCGCTCTTATAGAATTTCAATCTGCACTCAAATTACGATGTTTGGGAGGAGCTCGTGGCTAGATAATAACAGCCGCTCGGGTCGATCTTTAGATTAAGCCGTGCTTGCCTAGGTTGGTCTGTGGATGGGTGACTACCCATTACATACCGAGTTTCCTCCGTGCCTCGGAAAGCATGTTAAGCCGTTGGTACCGGGTGTCATCTGTAGATCTTTGACAATTGTTAGCAGTGGCCTAAAAAGTCTGAGAACCAGTCTTCCCAAGGGGTATCGTATTACTCAGTACTAACTGGGTTGTGGAGGTCAGATAGGCAGTCGCTCCATGCTCCATGTAAAATACTGGTATTCAGTTGCATCCGGTTAGACTGTAAGCCGACCCCAATATATGTAGTTGGGAAAAGGCTAGGCAACTGATGACTCAAATCATAATGTTTCAATTTATGCCCCTGTTTCCGCCATGAACATTCCAACAATACTGCTTGTGCCAAATAATATTTTAGCGTAAAACTACTTATGTAATTATTTCATTGATATGTTAATCCCTGATAATAATGTCGCCTATTATACATAAACACGTGTACATAAGTGTCAAAACGATGCTTGGTAATAAATTATGTTTATATTTGCTACTAGCTTCAGCCCTTAGATTCACCCTGGTATTTTTTTATCAATTTTACTATACCTTCGCACTTCGAAGTGGAATTTATATTTTTCTTACTCCTCCGCTATTCTTTTCTGATTAATTTCGTTGCGGGATCCAAGACAGTTTTAACATTTTTTCTCTGGGACTTCGTCGAGCTTTATGGGCTCGGACAGTCTCGGCGATATTTAATAAACCGTAGTGATAGATGAGTTGACTCAGAAGCGTAGCACAGCCTTCGTAGCGCAGCACAGATTTCGTAGCGCAGCGTAAATTCCGTAGCGCAGCTTAACTTCCGTGGCACAGAGTAATTTCCGTAGCGCATCATAGCTTTCGTCATAGGCGTATATAGGGGGGGGGGGCCGGGTGGGCCGTGCTAACTAAGTACTTGTTTAATTTAACTTTAAATAAATGCCCTACACCAAGCTCAAGTTGGTAAAGAAATCATCTTGAGGGCCTTGTGATTCTGATTTGAAAGTTTTTGTGAGGCACTTCATTGATCAAGCATGTGAGGAATAAAATATATATGATAAATAAATATAAATATAATAAATTTACTGATCATACATGACTTTACAGTGACAAGGTACCTACATCTATACATATAATAAAACAGTAAAAAAACTGTGTCTGTACATTGAAGATATTAAAAAAAAAAAAATTGGGTGTGGTTTAGAAACAGTAATAGAGCACGAATCCAAAAAAAAAATTCTGTCTGTTTGTCTGTTTGTCTGTTTGTCTGTTTGTCTGTTTGTTTGTACACGCTAATCTTCGGAACTACTGGACGGATTTGAAAGATCTTTTTTTTGTTGTATAGGTATTGAGTCTGGGCAACATATAGGCTATAATTTATCTTGGAAACTTGAACACCTGATGCAGAACCGCAATAGACCAGCTAAACTATAAGAGATACAAAAATAGTACCATAGCAAAAATTGTTCCACGTGATGAGCATTTTCTGTTGAGAGAATAAATTTGAAGATCTGGAACACCTGATGTGGAACTCCAAGAGCCCAGCTACACCATAACACATATAGGAATAACATCTTAGCAAAAAATTTTCAATCTGATGAGCACTCTCTGTTGATTTATAAAAATCGAAGATCTGGAACACCTGTTGTGGAACTCCAAGAGCCCAGCTACACCATAACACATATAGGAATGACGTCTTAGCAAAAATTGTTCAAACTGATGAGCACTCTCTGTTGATTTATAAAAATCGAAGATCTGGAACACCTGTTGTGGAACTCCAAGAGCCCAGCTACACCATAACACATATAGGAATGACGTCTTAGCAAAAATTGTTCAAACTGATGAGCACTCTCTGTTGATTTATAAAAATCGAAGATCTGGAACACCTGTTGTGGAACTCCAAGAGCCCAGCTACACCATAACACATATAGGAATGACGTCTTAGCAAAAATTGTTCAATCTGATGAGCACTCTCTGTTGATTTATAAAAATCAAAGATCTGGAACACCTGTTGTGGAACTCCAAGACCCCAGCTATACCATAACACATATAGGAATGACGTCTTAGCAAAAGTTGTTCGGTCTGCTGGGCATTTCCTGTTGACTTATAAAAATCGAAGATCAGAAACATCTGATGTGGAAATCAAAGCTAACACTAATTTAACTGTATAATTATAAAATAACATAAGCTGGGAGTACCTCCACGCGGTCATTGAAAATTTGACTCTACTGGACAAAACTCCCATTTATTTTTTTATTTTATCGAAGAAATATGCCTTCGGGCTTATGTTATTTGAGTGTTTAATTTCCTTTTCCACTTATCTTCGTGACACGGTAGCCTACCCGGTAACGCAGGGGAACAGTCACTTAGATTTTAATTGATCAGGTATCTTCTTCACAATAAAACTATAACCATGCCTAGAAAGAGGTCAAATCTTTCCCAATGTTTCAAAGGAGCTAAAAGATTGAGGATCATAAGATCCCAAGAATCTACCGAAGAACGTCAGGAGAGACTTGATGCTGTTCGGAACATCAGGCTGCAACTCGCTCCGTGGAAACCTCTTCGGATCGCGAAGCACGCCTGCGTTCTCAGGGTATTTACGCATCTACTGTGAAGAATATGATGCACGACTGACCGCTGATCGTGAACGTCATGCATTGTCTCGCGAGTCGGAGACGCTCACGGAAAGAAAATTACGCTTGAGTTCTCAGCGTGTATACACATCGACTTCGAGGTATCTAGAGACAAGTGCGGAACGTGATGCACGACTGACCGCTGATCGTGCAAGTCCATGCATTGTCTCGCGAATCGGAGACGTTCAAGGATAGAAAATTACGCTTGAGTTCCAAGCGTATCTACGCGTCGACTTCTAGGTCTCTAGAGACAAGTGGGGAACGTGATGCGCGACTGACCGCTGATCGTGAGCGTCACGCATTGTCTCGCGAGTCGGAGACGTTCACGGATTGAGAATTGCTCTTGAGTTCCAAGCGTATCTACGCATCGACTTCTGACTTACAAAAATGAAAGATATGGAACGTCTCGAATCGTCTCGCGCATCCCGTTGTTTTCCCGTCCCCGGGCTCTTAGAATTCGACATCAGACGTTTCAGATCTTCGATTTTGACGACCCCGTTATCGCTGGCATAAGCAACAGGATCCGCGTACGAAGTCGCGGGCAGAAGCTAGTAAGAAATATAAGTAGAGCTATTTAATTTACGAATTATGCTGCTAGTTGTGCTCTGCTCATTGGCCACTTGTTAATAGGAAACCGAATGAAGTCTAGCCCAGTGGCGTAGCGTGGGGGGGGGCTGGGGGGGGCCATGGCCCGGGCGGCACGTTTCAGGGGGCGGCAGAAAGCAAGAGCCAGGCGGCAGCGTCAGGTCATAGTTATCGGATCAGATAATTACTAAAGTCATCGGGACTATGTTGTAAAAACTAGGACAACCAAGAAGTGCAGTATTTTCCTTAAAATACGCTGCTGGCCCGGGGCGGCTTTTCATACAAGGCTCACGTATACTCCGGTCTGCCGCCCCGTATTTTCTAGATACAAGCACTTTATTCTTCTAGCCTATATTTATGCTAAAAAGAAAATCAAACCTATCTGGGATGCTAAAATTTTCTAGCTCGCTTCGCCCGCTCTTACAACTAAGTTTTCGTAATCGTTCCATATCTCTAATGCATTCGTAGAAAAAGTATGTTAATTACAAATAATAAATAAAAATTCCATTTGTTTGAATCGTGAAAAGAAAATCTGTTACCTATTCGAGGCGGGGTGCTAAAATTTTCGAGCTCGCTTCGCTCGCTCTTGCATCCTACTTACTCTTAAGTCTAGAGCTTTTATGCATAAGTCGATAAAAATAACTTATTTATCCATATGAATAGTTAAAACAAAATGTAATTTATTCGATGTGCTAAAAATTTTTGAGCACGCTGTTTTTGTTAATTTCCGGAACGCCAAACCTTATACTCTACGAACAAATGATCATCATAATCATCATCATTCTCTTGCCCTTCTTATCCCAATTCATTAGTGATCGGCGCAGTATGTCTTTCTCTTCCATACCTCTCTCATTCTTAATTACTCGTCATCTCATCAGACAGTCTTGAATTAAATTGTGTATAAAAAATATAAAAAAATGAAAAATAAACTTATAGAATAACATTTTTAAATAATTAAAAAAAATGCTTTGTATTTTGACTCTTTCCTACGTTTCTTGACTAATTATGAAATTAGAGGGGGCGGCCAAAATTACAGTCGGCCCCGGGCGGCAAAACCCCAGGCTACGCCACTGGTCTAGCCCAATGTATATCAACAAGGCACGGGGCCAGGCCCTCCCTGGAAAATATCTCTAGATACGCCAACGGCTTTCGTAGACTTATGCCAATGACCTCTGATCTCAACAAACTTGAACTGTAACACCTAATCAAACACAAACATTATAAAAGAATAAAAACTAATTTGACGCACGTTTTGGCACACTTCAGATAAGGCAACAGATTTTAGTGATAACAATACCGACATTGAATTAATATCATAAAATAAATCAGGAATTATCTAGATAGTTAAACTTTGTTTGTAGTGATTATCTAACTCCCCACGGAAAATAACAGTATTTTTGATGATGTGGTAATTTTTACGCAGGTTTTTTTTCAATTAATCGTTTATTTATCTTCAATAATTTATTATGTTATCAAAATTTCAGTAGAAATCAATGTGTATCAATGTTTATATAATTATAAGTTGATAGGGAAATAGTTTATTTTATCTGTTTACTAAAATACTATCTTTTACGTTATGGTGGCAATTCGGTTATAACTAGATAGTTCGTTTTCAGAAAGAAAAGTGTTTTTAACCGACTTCTAAAAGGAGGAGGTTATCAATTCGTCTGAATGTTTTTTTTTTGTTTCTTATAAAATGCCATCAACAAGTGGGCTGCCCGCATGGAACTATAAAGTACTAGATGTATTAAAAATCTAGAATACCTTCTGATACAATTGTAAATTTTGAACAGACTAAATCATCATCATCTGCCTAGCCTTTTCTCAACTGTATTGTGTTCGGCTTCCAGTCTAACCGGATGCAGCTAAATACCAATATTTTACATGGAGCGACTGCCTATCTGACCTCCACAACCCAGTTAGTACTGGGTAATACGATACGCCTTGGTAAGACTGGTTGTTAGGCTTTCGGGCCACTGACCAGACTGTCAAAGATCTACAAATGACAGCCGGGACCAACGGGTTAACGTGTTTTCTGAGGCATGGAGGAAACTCGGTATGTAATGGGTGGTCACCCATCCACAGACCAACCTAGCAACCACGGCTTAACCTAAAGATTGACCGGAGCGGCTGTTCTTATTTAGCCACGAGCTCCGCTTTGAACAGACTAAATACAATAGAATATTAAGTATTATACCTAATGAAGATGCTGAAAACTATAACATGCAAATAAAACAATAGAATAAATCAGTGTAATATAGGTGTTAATGTTAATTAAATCATTCATAAGCAATACGCATAACAATTGTTTGTCTAGACTCGACACATTTCTACTTAAATCTGCATGGCGCCATTTTGAAAAGCTCATTTCAGACATTATGCTAGCCAGATTGTTTTCACACAGTTCCATCGTTAAATGTGTACGTAACGTGTCTTTGTGGCTAACCCTTTAACGCTCACCCTAACTTTTTCGGCTCGTGTGTTGTTGTTTTGGCAAGTCTTATCAAGGGGTATTACCCAGCACTAACTGGGTTGTAGAGGTCAGATAGGCAGTCATGTAAAATACTGGTATTCAGCTGCATCCGGTTAGTCTGGAAGCCGTCCCCAATATAGTTGGGAAAAGGCTAGGCAGATGATGTGTTGCTGTTTTCTAGGGTCCAATTTATGGAGTTAAACTTGCAAAATCTATTTAAAAATGTTTGTAATGTTGTTTTTCTTTTATTCTATGTTAATACGACAACATTCCTGACAATATAAAGCCATAAGTTATAATTTTATTTCCATGTTTTTCTATTAATAGAGTAAACTCATGCGTGTTGCAGTGAAACTGTGAAATATTATGCTTGTACGTAATTGTGTGAAATTATTAGAACTTTGTATTAATTCATCCTATTTGGTCTTTCTCTAGTGGTCGAAATGGGACTTTTAATGTAGGTTCCGGGCTCCGATCTCCTGGCTCGACTAAGTGTTATAGGTTTTTCTTTGAGGAACTTCTCTGTAGGGCTGGATTCCTGACCAATCAATAGGCATAAAGTTGCTGTATAAGCTTCATTTCAAGGGACCTTTACACCTCTTATATAATTCCATTCCATCATACATTAAACTTACACTGCTGGGTATAGACCTCCCCTTTTCTGCCACACTTCCCAATTCTGTGTCCCTCATCCAGGTGTTTCCCGCGATTTAGACGACATCGTCGACCCAACGAGCTTTGGGACTGCCCAAGTTTATTTTGGCCTAACCAATACTAATATTAAAAATGCGAAAATAACATGAAATTGTCGGCTATCGGTTCTGTCCGTGTGTTGCTGTTTCACGCTTATATGGCCGTATGTACCTGCGGTATTGTTTGCGATCTTCACGCGGATGAGACCAAAGGCAAAACCTAGTTCTTTCTTAAAAATGCCGTACGATTAAACGCAGGTGCTATGTTGTTATTCCTACATTATCATCTTATCACCACAGATGTTTGCTTCGATATAAATGATCGATGTATTGCCACGTCGACAAGTGCTATCACTGCTATAGATGGGTGATGAGGAAAACAACAGAACAGATTTATCGAGATAATAAGTGATACAGTTTATCTAGATTTTGGTTGTGAAGTCATGGCCAATATTGATGTATCAACAGACAGTTTTGGTGGTTATTTTGATTTTTATCTAGTTTTACATCGAGAGTCATGATTGAGCTTCGTTTAAAATAGATATTACTCCAATATCGGCCTGTAATTGTGCCATATTGCCCTCTTTCATATCAAAATCATAACCATTTATTTGTGCATACAGAGAAGGATTATGAATTGATTGCTATGCTAATTCATAGTGAATTTAGAATTTGTGTGGTAATCGGTTGGCTTGGTATAGGCATGTGATGCGGAGGAATGAGGAAAGTTTTGAGTATGAATGGGGAAGGGTATAAGAGTAGAGGGAGACCAAAGAAACGATGGATGAGCTGTGTGAAGGATGATATGGCAAGAAAAGAGGTGTCTGATGAGATGACGAGTAATAGAGAAGTATGGAAGAAGAAGACATGCTGCGTCGACCCCAAATAAATTGGGATAAGGGCGGGAGAATGATGATTCATAGTCAAATAGAATTTTATAAGTTCAAGTTTCTTCACAATGTTTTTCTTCAAAGTTAGTGATGCTTTAGCTCCGAGAAGTCAAGGTTTCTCTTCAATTAAGAATTCTGTAGGTCCGAATCAGCTAAGGTTCTCTTTAAACTTAGTTCATAACATAACTAGTCATTTAAAACCTGATATAGAGAAGGTAAATTATTATATAACAAGCAAAGATTAGCATAAAATAATATCCAAATTATGTATCAATAATATTATTTGTATGCGGACTTTTTGATAAACAAACGATACAATCTTTTTGCTTGACAATTTGACAGTGCTTGCGTGTCAGTGTGTTTCAATGTCAAAAAATACCTGAAATTTGATTGGCTATGGGAAAAAATGGTATTTTAGTGCTGTGTAATGTTACTACTGTTCTTCGTGAATACTGCTCTGGCTCTTCAAACATGGCAAAGAGAATCAGGTACAGCGGAACTTAAGCTTCTATTTTAGTAATCAACATTTGCATTGGGGTTGATTGAGGTATTCTTTCACTAACCTGCTCTGGGCCAGCGTGGTGGATTACAGCCCACATCCTCTGATAGAGAGGAGGCCTGTAGTCCAGCAGTGGGAATGTTATAGCCTGATTAGCTTTACAGAGTAATCTTTGGGTGCTTATAACTTCTTGACTGCTATTGTTTACCTAGCTAGTCCGTCCGTGCAATACTGCAAGCTATTTTTTTACCCAACTACGGCGCAGCCAAAAGGAAGGGTTATGATTTTAGCAGTCTATGTATGTATTAATTTACGTATGTTCCTCCGTAGCGCCTAAAATATTCATGGGATTTTGATGAATAAGGTGTCAATTGATTCGTTATTATAGCCCGGGTAACTAAGCTACATTTTAACCGACTTCAACAATAGGAGGTGTCGATTATACCTTGTAAACCCCGAATTTAATTAGAGCGTGTATTTTCAGTAGTCGGGTTTTTCTAGTAGTTGTATACCTCACAAATTATTTTTGTAAATATACAATAACAGAAGTTGGTCTATGGTAATTGTTCTCAAACAATGTTGTACAATATGGTAGAAAATAGAGAGACTAGTATTTGTTTCAGCGTTTTTTAGGAGTTAGTGAGTGAATACTGAAACTATCTAGATTCAATACTAACCCTTATAAACACGGAAATGTAAATTATTGATTGATTTTTAAATTAGGTTTAAATTTCTACTTATCGCATGATTTTTATCATCCTGAAATCCGTTTTTTGTTGTTTCTGGGGATTATAATAAGATACAATCAAACAGTTATAGATTTCATTGGAAAATGGAAATTACCTTATCATTCGTATTAAGGTTGATGCAATGTAGGCAATATCTGTCGAGTTTATGCAGTCAGAATCAAAATCAGAACTTTATTTGCTTTGAATGTAGGTACCTACAGGAATAAGATGTTGTACATTAATTAATGAGATCGGACTAGCTCGCGGCTAAATAATAACAGCCGCTCGGATCGATCTTTAGGTTAAGCCGTGCTTGCCTAGGTTGGTCTGTGGATGGGTGACCACCCATTACATACCGAGTTTCCTCCGTGCCTCGGAAAGTACGTTAAGCCGTTGGTACCGGGTGTCATATACAGATCTTTGACAGTCGTTAGGTAGTCAGTGGCCCGAAAGTCAACAAGTGGGGCAACATTTTTTTTTTTTAAATAAAGAAGATTATGCCGTGTCTAAATAGTAGGAAGAAGAATATAATAGGCTGATTGAGTTGCCTATCTGCCGCTCAAATGCCGTAAAAAAAAATTATTTGAAAAATGTCTAATTTCACACTCTACCTGCAACGCAGTTCAAATAGGTTCACATAAATTGCTTTATTATGTCCCGTAATTAATAAACAAATATGCAGTATGTACTAAGTACCTACCTACTAACAACTTGCGAGAAAATTGTAGAAACTAGGAAACCATTAGGTACATTTGTTTATGATGTGCTGTTAAGAGTCTTATGTCATTATTTACATACATGTTTGAGACTAGAGGGTTACCCAGCTTTGCTTATGCTCTTTTGAACCAATGTTGTATTTTGTAGGTCTTTTAAAATCAAAATCAAAAGATCAGGACTTTTTGAACGTCAATTGCTATATTATGCTTTTTGCCAGCCCTTCGGCAGTCGTTATGGATAGATAGAAGCCCGACGGTCTCTCTACCAGTTCTTCAAAACGGTATCCAGAAACTGGGTTGTGGAGGTCAGATAGGCAGTCGCTCCATGTAAAATACTGGTATTCAGCTGCAACCGGTGACACAGGAAGCCGACGTCCATAGTTAGGAAAAGGCTAGGCAGACGATGATTCCCGAGTGAATCTTAATTCAAATCTTCTACAAACTTGTTAGCAGTAACTAGTTCTCATCATCATTATCCACAGCCTGAATTCACCCACTGCGGGGTATAGGCCTCTCTTTTCTTGTGCCAATCTCCACGTTCCCGTGCCAGCCTCATCCAGGTTTTTCCCCCGATGGCAACTATGTCGTCTGCCCATCTCGCCGCTAGATGACGCATTTTTCTTTTTCCAGTTCTTGGACGCCATTCGGTGACAGCCTTAGTCCACCTGCTATTCTACTTTGTTTAAATTCCAGTTATTGTTTTTTTTTTATTAAGTAAATGGAAAAACGTAGGGCTGGTAATTGAAACGATTAAAATAGCACGTTAGCACGTTAGTAAAATGTAAGTAACCAAGTCGATACTTCAATATTGTGAGTAATTAATAGGTCGTCCGAAATACGTGACCAATTTGAATTATTCTTTCTGTTTCTTGATACATCAGAAGAATGAAAATAGTTCAGGGGAGGTCCCGGTTTTAAGCACGTTTTTGATCCTTTGATTATAAATAAGTATTAATTAGCTGAATGAATAACACTAATTATTGTTTTCCTTAATTGTATCTTTCATCTTGATTGTATTTGTATAGATAATGAAGTGATAATTACTTTAATAATCAACATAAATCGGTCCCACTTATAAATAAACTTTATTATCAACTGGAGCTCATCAATTGTGGCGCTAGATACGACTTTAAATAATCGCCTCAAAACGGTGAAGAAATACATAATGTAACACATAACATCACGCCTGTAATCCCCGAAGGGTTAGGTAAAGCTGTACCTAATAGTAGACCCACATTTTGTCAGTTATGTTTTAAGTTCCATATAATAGGGGGCGAGTTTAGAATTAGAATTAGCTATTGCCATCAACCGGGCACAAATCCAGGCTCCGTAAACTCAATAACTCTTTGCCCGACCTGGGAATCGAACCCAGGATCTCATTCGCAGCAGTCGCGCTTGCGACCACTAGACCAACGAGGCAGTTATATCATGTAATCTTCTGTAAGCCTCCCAACCAGCAATTCAGTCCTATTATTTCAGCTCATAACTCTGAAAAGCTCTATAAACGATTTATTAAGGTTTTAGCGGTGCCAGAGTGTTGTATAAAAGCGTTCGACAGTACATTATTGCTCTAAATGCTTATAGAGCTAAAAATACCTATAAACAAAGGATGTAAACGTTTACTACGCCATTTTATACAACCGTTATAGTCAAGTACTATAGCAAGTTCTAATATAACTAATACATAATAATATTGCTCTATAAAATTGTTACCAGGTGCCTTTATTTATCTGATTAGCGTAATAAGGGTTCCAAACGAACTGCAATAGTAGTTTCGTTATAGCAGTGATGAACACTCAACTACAGGGCGATATTGTGATATTGTGGATATTCAGATCGCTGCTATAGTACGTGTGCGTTAGCAGTCACAAAGACTTTACAATAGAGTGTTTTTGTGATGTAGTCTAATTTCAGATCACGCTTATAGAACGTAAGTGTAGTATAATAGTTTTTAGATGCATCTTATAATTTTACCGATAAGCATATCACACAGACACTATAATAGAGCAGAATTATTGTATAACAACTTTTTTGGTGCCTAGAAATTCGCTTGTTAGTATTATAAATGGGTATTTATCACTATAGTGACGCAAAAGTGGCACATACATGTAGATAAATGTTTCTATTATATGACAGTTAAGTCCCAAAAAGGATTATTGGCTCGCTTTTACAACAATATTCAGACATTTTGATACGGAATTAATGCGACGTGCATTCACAATCACAATTACGGGAAATGGTTCCGTACAAAATGGAAATCGTGTTGAATCTACGTCTTTAAAACTCCAATAAAATCTTCATATTTGAACATATATAAATGCAAAACTAAGCACATGAACAAAATTCAAAGATTATTCAGAGTTGACGCAATAAAGTGTAAACTTATCTCGATCTCTTACAACTCAACTCTTACAACTTATTTTGTGCCATTGTTACATACTGTATAATAAACACATTTTACTAATTTCTAAGGTTATTTACGCAGATGGTATATAAATAAAAATCTTTATTAATTAAATGGTTCTTTATTTTGAACTAAAAAAGAAAAATCTTTCATTTCTCATTCTCCTATCAGTCTTGATCTCACGTTAAAATCAACCCACATAATTAACTCAGCTTATACAATATCAGGTACTCGAAAATATGTCAAAAATATAAAATGTTAGAATATTCACTTCACAGGAATATTCAATTTAAAGCTAGTATAAAACAGGAGTCTTAGGGCTGATTTTTCAATAGATTTTTTATGTATGAGAATGTTATTTAATTGCAAAGCCGACATTCATCGGAAGGATAATGGTCATAAATAGCCATAAAATCGCAACCCCGACACCAGAAAAATAAATAATAATTAATTTAATAATTGGGCCATATTTCTTTTATATAATATGGTGAAGTGACTCGGTAAAGATGAATTAGTATGTAATCCACAGTTTACACAGTTTGCACTTAATATAAAATGTGTGATTTTCCACGGCCATTCCGCTACTGCAAGCATCATGAAATCGACTCGACTAAGAAATCTATCGATATCCATATTGGCATCCATTAGGTACACTGAAAAAACACAATGTTGACTGTAGTTTATATATTTATAAAGGTATTGCTTCTAAAGTCCAGTAATGCTACTAGATACAAACATAGGCACTATATATAAAGAAATATAAACACTAGGTACGTAAAACTTGATATAACTACGTAAATTCTTCCCGAAAAAAAAACTGGTAACATGATTAATTCACACTATTCGTCAGTAATCAGTTTATAATTAAGTTTTTTTTCATTACCTATGGTCTTCAGAAAAATAGTAAAAAAAACACTGTGTATTATATATTCAGTCATGCTCACACAGAACCCCAATTTTAGGTTGAATCCACGATGACTGACAGTGAAAACATTGTCACGGCAAGTACTATAATGGCTCTTAAAAAATCGAAATCATTTTATATGATAAATATTTTTGTAAAAGCTCAACAATTCGAGGGGGCACTTTAAATTCATGGTAAACCTACCCCTAGTTTATCAGTAAACCTGCAGTTGCACATCATTTCCACCGTAATAGACTAATATTATAATAACAAAATAAAATCTTACTCACCTCAGATTGCTTGTATGCTTTTGTAAAATTATTTTATTTATTTTTTGCACTCTGCACTAACACGAATGTAAAATAATATTAGTGAATGAAAAATGTGAGGTAAAGGAAACTAAACTCTTGTATAGTATGAAAAAGTACTATAAAAGGTCCTACAGTAGCCAGTACATCATTATTTTGAGACCTGCATCACTGTTACATAGATTTTATTGGACTGTTTCGTCATTTGGAACACTGCAATAAAATTATTTTGTCACTGAACAGAGATATAAATGCGCCACTTCCGAATAAAAGATACGTTCTTTGGGGTTTTATAGGACCAAGGACAGTTTTTTACAAAACGTTCTATGGTTCTTTATAGTACTAGTTTTTGCTGCTTGGGCTATGTGAAGAAATCTGTCATTTATCGTGAGGAAACTAGCATGTCCTAGAACCAAAAAAGAAACGAAGACATGTGACATCTACCAACCCGCACTGTGCCCGCGTGATGGATTACAGCCCACTCCCTCTCATAGAGAGCAGGCCTGTGTCCCAGCAGTGGGAACATTATACGCTGATTATGCGTCGCTACAAAGTCTCCATAACTAAACCCAATTAATTCGTCTGAAGTAATTGAATAGGCAAGAATTAGCACAAAATACAGGCAAGAAATTACGTGCAAATTACAGGGAAGGGACCGTTTCAATAGTCCCCGGATACTTGCAATGACCGCGTTAATGACAGACCTGACCTACAAACTAAAGGCATCGATAGATACTGAATAAAACGTTTACAATATAAACAGAAAAAATACATAACATCACGCTAGTATTCCTAAAAGATAAGCAGAAGTGTATCAGTACAACACCCACATTTCGCCAGTCATGGTTAGGTCCTATGTCATACGGGCAAGTTTATTGCCATCAACCGAGCACTAATCCAGAATCTGAGCTGCTACTGAGAAATCCCGGGGTATTCCTCAAAGCGCAACTATTTTAAAGCGCAACCAACTAAGCGCAGTTATTTTATTCCTCGAAGCGCAACCATGATGAAAAATATCGTTAATAAACCCATCATACCCATCTCTATTTTTTATCATGGTTGCGCTTTGAGGAATACTCCGGAATTCCTGATGGCAAAACAGTGATACTTTTGCCTGATCTGGGACTCGAACCTAGGACCTCATACTCAGTAGCGCTTGCGCATAAGACCACCGAGACAATCGGCACTGTAATGTAACTCTTCAGAAGAATCCCACCCTGTGCAAAACTTCCGGAGTTATTTCATCAATTGACCATCTCATCTGATGTTTCCATGAGGGGTGACCATATCTAGAAGTACTCGTAGGCCACGAGACTGGTGTCAATTAAGTATTTATACCACCTACTTGTACCTAAGCTTAATGATAAGGTGATAACTACCACTAGATCTTATCACAAGTCAGAAGTTGTTATAACAATCAATTAAATTATGGCCATAAATTATTTGAAGTCGTTTCCACTGTCTGCTGTAGAAATGAATACATAGTTGAGCGATATAATAATGTTCGGCGTGCGGTTCGAATCCCAGGTCGGGGAAAGTATTATTGTGTTTTTTTATCCAGAAATTCCAAGTCTGCTACTTGGAAATTGACGCCGGAGTGTGGATTAGTGCTGGTTTGGTGACAAAACGTCAGTTATGTTTAGATCCCATCTAATAGGGGTGACCCTATTAGATAGGACCTAAACATAACTGGCGAAATATGGGTACACCTCTGTCTAAAACTTTGAGGATTACTGACGTGATGTTATAATATGTTGTCAAACTCAAACTCAAAGTATTTATCTCAATGAGATCATTACAGGCACTTTTGAATGTCAAAAACAAAAGTATGAAGCTACTGTCCCAGACACAAGGCATAATAACTTGTGAAAGTACTGTAGTTGCCCATTCCAAAGCGTAGATCTCTATGCAGAAGAATGGACAAGAAACTCCATGGACACTCTTTTTCTTCTTTTTTTACAAGATCTTGGTTACATCATTGATGTTGAGATTATGTCTTTCAGTCTTTTTTATCGATTATTAATTGATATAATCGTAATTATATTTAGTCAGGTTGACGTGTCCTATAGTAAGCCTTTAAGCTGGATGACGTGCTTAAAAGTGATAAAGTATTTCTCCTAAATTAATCTAAAGATTACCTACATAGTGTATTTTCATTCAACTACACAAGTTCAAAAGAAACATCACATAACATCATGCCTAACGTAATCCCGAAGTAACGTAATCCCTAACACATAACGTAATCCCTGAAGGGTTAGGCAGATGTGTACCTAATAGTGGCTGCTACTGAGAAATTCTGATGGAAAAACCCAATAACACTTTGCCCGACCCGGGAATCGAAACCAGGACCTCATGCTCAGCATTCGCGCTTCCCAAGAATTCGAATTTTCCGCTGAATTCCCAGTTATTCCCAGGAATGGTCTAGAACAAAAAAAAAGATCACATTGACGGGAGAACAAGTGCCTTTCGGCTTCGTTAAGGGTACTTTTACACCCTTTATATATATATTTGTATCGATACCCATCACGAAGTTCCAATAGCTAATTAAACTTGACCTTGTATAATGCTTTAATCCGCCATTATACATTCATCCCGTCATTGGTTTTTCCAAAAGATATCAGACGGCTAATTGAAACGTTTTCGTACTCGGCTACTTACCTACTTTCGCTAATGACCTTTCTGATAAACGTTATCAGCAAGGCCTGTAATCCAGGTTTATGTAATCCAAAATATTATTTGATAACGTGTAAATTTCATTAATTAACTAAGAACTTTTATTGCTACTGAATACATTGATTAAAAGAACAGAATTAATGTGTGTGTTGAATGTCACACTGAGTTTAAAAAAAAAATCATATGTCAACAACATCACGCCTAGATTTTTAAGTGTCTGTATATAGGGACCTAGGTTTGATTCCAAGTTTAGGTATAATTCAATTGGGTTCTTCAATTAAGAATTTCTCAGAAGCAGGTCCGACAGTTTACCAGCCAGTACACAATTAAGAGGTGAAAACTCTAGTTTAGAAATATGAATTACTATAAGGCCAAATATGGGTCTAGGTACGATTCTAGATACGCATGGCTAGCCCCTGCGGAGATTACAGGCATGATTTTAGGATATTAATTTCTAATCTGGCTCATCATGACCCTGCCCTTATTCCAATTTATTTGGGGTTGGCGAAGCATGTTTTCTTCTTCCATACTTCTCTATTACTCGTCATCTCATCAGACATCTCCTTTCTTACCATTGAATCCTTCACACAGTCCGTCCATCGTTTCTTTGGTATTACATTCAAAGTCAAAATAACTTAACTAGACGCTACGTAGAGTGCCTTGTTACCGACGGGGAAACCGGCAGGAATCGGCTTGTTAGATGCCTTCGGGCCTGTAACCTATCTATACTAATATTATAAAGCTGAAGAGTTTGTTTGGTTGAACGCGCTAATCGCAGGAACTACTGGTTCGAATTTAAAAATTCTTTTAGTATTGGATAGCCCATATATCGAGGAAGGCTATAGGCTATACAATGTGTAAACAGACCCTTCACGAAGCCGTCAACCAAGCATTCAGTACATCAAACTAAGTAACTCTACGCAAAAATTATTGCTGGGAAACGACTTTTTTTTTTGGGTGAAAAATCACGATTTACGGTAAAACTCAATGTAACGCACTCAAAACTTTGTGCTTATGGATGCTTTGAATTGTAAACGGGTCATCGAGTTAATTAAAGTAAAATTAAAACCTTTAAAAGTGGTATTAAAAAAAAACTTGTGAAAAAATTGGAACTTTGACCTCCAATATCTCCGTAACTAGAAGGCTCAGAACAAAAAAAAATATCGCAATGATGAGGAGAACAAATGCCTTTCGGCTTCGTTAAGGGTCTTTTTACACCCTTTATAACATCACGCTACGCGGACGAAAGTCGGGCAACTGCTAGTTGTTAAATAAAGTTCCAGCTACCTACATCACCAAGACTTCACAATTCCACGCACAATTGAAGGCAAACACTTGTCGCTAGTGCCCTTGTAATGATAATGCATAATAACTTCAAAAGCTACAGACACTCCACAGTGGTACATGATAATTTATAATGGACTCCACTTCTAAATGGACTGCATTAGTTAGTACATTGGTTTCTCGAACGTTAGAGAAATGTAGGTTGGATGCGTCACTGTGATCATCACATAACATAACGACACGAAATCCCCGAAAGATTAGGCAGAGGTGTACCCCATTTTCCGCCAGTAATGTTTAAGTGCCATGTATAAGGGGGCGAGCCTATTGCTATCAACCGGCCACAAATCTAGATTCCGTGGCTGCTACTGAGAAATTCCTGATGGAAAACCCAATGACACTTCGTCCCGACCTGGGAAACGAACCCAGGACCTCATGCTCAGCAGTCGTGCTTGCGATCAAAGCGGCCATCTTAGGCCCCTTGGACTTGAACAGGAGCATACTCAGATATGTATCCTGAAATTATCAGTTACCCACAAAGTGATTCAAACCTTTTGGAGTGCTTTTTTTCTCTACATAATTCTATCAGGCACATATGCTAGAAATCAAAGGCATTATGCATTATGTTTCTACATTCTTGCCTCAATAAAATAGTGCTTAGACATGCAGTTATAAGACAAGAAATTACAAGAGCTACAATTATTTCCCCCTCCTCTGATTCTGCTCATGAATTTATAAACCTGAAGAATGAATAATAATGTTTTAATTATTATAATTTTATTTACCTGATTCACGCCTATTAAACACTTTTGCTTACGTCAACTATACTTTAATCGTTACTCGTTTGCTTAGATCTTTAGCTAAGTATAAACATAAATCTTTGAAATAAGTAAACAAATTAATTATAATAGCTTAAAATAGATTTATTTTCGGTCATGTTCATCAGGACACGCATTGTTATAGCAATCAGTGTAAACAAAACAAATACATTGAACCATTTTAACGCCTGCCAATTTCCTCATAGCAGTGAATTGCTATACGAAAATTTGTAGGCCACAAATTTTCTGAAAGTAATATTGATTGCTATGAGCAAAATTGTAGGCGTTCAAAGACGTGTTAATGGACCAATATATTTTTTTATGGGAATATGTCTATGTTAAGATTTGATATTGTTTATTTTGCAACTTATAGGACTTATTTCTACAAGGTTTTAGCTTTTATGAAATGTAACATCTTTTTTTTTGTAATTGCGCATTAGTTTTTAATTTCACATTTCAGTCAGAATAATAGAAACACCAAGCAATTATTTATTATGACCTCTCCGACTATATGTTATTATTGTAGTTACGTCAAATTAATATGAATTATCACCACAAATTACACGTTAGAGTTACGGTTATTCCGAATGCGTTCACACTTGCACTATAAACAAACAAATAGAATTCAGTAAAACAGACTATTTGTTATGTTTAATTCAACTAACCAACCAACCAACCAACCATACCAATGAATAAACATTTTCGTAAATCCTAAGCTTCTTTTTAGGGTCCCGTAATCACTTAGAAAAACCTTTTGTATTGTCAACACGCCATTCTTATGCGTCTTTCAATTTACCAAATCGAAAACGAAAAAAATTGACCTAAGATAAAACTGTCAATAGATATTTTACAATTTATTAAGCCTTTAACTTTTCAACAAAAAGACTAGGAAACTCTAATTAGTACGTAGTACACAATCCTACCAAAAGTGTTATTAATTTATTTATTTTACTATTTATGTACCCACAGTAGACAAGACAGGAAAATAACATTATAATATATGAGTACATAGGTACTGCTTATTTGGGTTTTTCCATCAGGAATTTCTCAGTAGTAGCCACGGAGTTTGGATTTGTGCCCGGTTGATGGCAATAGGCTCGCCCCCTCTGTTACATGGGACTTAAAATCATAAATTTCTACCATACCCTTCGGGGATGACAGGCGTGATCTTATGTCCTCTGGATAAGCAGAGGTCATGAGATACATTTACCTGTTGGCTGACTCAAACGCGGATAGAAAAAACAATCTGCAGATATGTGAACCGACCTTTTTCCTTGAGGATAACTACTCTTAAATCTGACTACATTCATAGGAAAACTTATACTTGACGTGTGCAGTGTGTCAAATTAATTGACATACAGGAAGGAGGTAAGAGGAAATGAGTCCGAAGACATTATTCATCTGTTCCTTTGCTTCCGATATGCGTGCAGGTTGCTGTGGACTGTTACAGAATACTGATTAAATAATTAATTATTTGTGACATTTTGTTTTCTGTTTATTACTTGGCGAGTGTAACTTATGACCAGAGATCGGAATAGAGTGTTTTACGTAAACGTCAAGGAGGTTTCTATCATGTGGATTATTTATTTAAACTTCATGTACAAAAGTGGTACATAGGCGGACTTAATGCCACAAGGCAATACTACAATAATACTTCTCTCTAATTGAACGGCTTAAGTAGGATGCGCTATGGTAGCTCGCCAAATTCAATTGCAAAAAAACGTAAGAAAATTTGAGCTTTGCGGACTACCCTGACGTTTCCACCGTAACTCGTTTTCTTTTCATATTTTGGAGTTTTTTTTGTAATTATTTCTCCAATTTTAAAAGGCATTTGATGCGTCAGGTAGGTGCAGCTGCCAGCGCATCAAATTACCACAAACTGTCAAATTTTCTTATTCGATTTTGAACTTATCCGTCAACATTTTATGATTCAAAATCATTTGGAGAAATTTGACAGTTTGTGGTAGTTTGATGTGCTGGCGACTATACGTTCTTCAAAAATCAGATGGTTGTTTCATTTACCCACTCCAGATACAGAGCTGAGAATGTGTTGACATTAAAATATTAGGTACGTTTATATACAAAACAACATGTCATGTACATAATATCCAACCGATATTTTACTGTATCTGTTATTTATCTGCGAGTTATCATAATAAATACATGTGCGATATCCTCGGGGTAATTTATCTTAACTATACATATATACATGGTATGTATATGTATATGTGTAGGTAGATATGATGCACTGGTTAGAACAATCTGTGGTAATAAACGTGCGCGTGTTGTGTGATGGAATGAGAGATTTATTGGACTAGGAAAATTGGTAGCTACTTCAGCATTATGTTGGTGTATTCTCTGAAGGTGTCTGCAGATGTGCTAGTAGGACTTATGACGGTAACCATCATGTCAAACATTTTTTGGGGAACGCTCTTAGCTAAAGAGGAGCTCGTAGCTAAATAATAACAGTCTCTCGGGTCGATGTTTAGGTTAAGGTCCGTGGATGGGTGACCACCCATTACATACCGAGGTTCCTCCGTACCTCGGTAAGCACGTGCTGTTGGTCCCGGCTGTCATTTGTAGATCTTTGACAGTCGCTACAGATAGTCAGTGGCCTGAAAGTCTAACAACCAATCTTACCAAGGGGTATCGTAAAAACCATCCGGCTAGACTGGAAGCCGACCTCAACATAGTTTGGAAAAGGCTAGGCAGACGATGATCGGAGAATTACGTACTTAGGGACAAACAATATTTCCGTCAGGCAGAAACTACATAATGCTACCTGCTACGATGTTATAAAGGGTGTAAAAAGACCCTTAACGAAGCCGAAAGGCACTTGTTCTCCCCGTCATTGCGATCATTTTTTTGTTCTAGACCATACCTGGGAACCTTCTAGTTACGGAGTTACAACTTCTTCACAAGTTTTTTTTAAAATACATGTTTTTTAAGTAAGATTTTTACTTTAAACACCTCCACGACCCCCGTACTATTCAATCCATCCATCAGCACTAAGTTTTGAATGCGTAACATTGAGTTTTAACGTAAAACGTGATATTTCACCCCAAAAAAAAAATCGTTTCCCAGCAAAAGTTTTTGCGTAAAGTTACTTAGTATGATGTCCAGAATGCTTGGTTGACGGCTTCGTGAAGGGTCTGTTTACTTACACATCGTATTATGTTCAAACATCACAGAAGTTTTTCTAAAAATTCTTAAGTGTTTTACATTTAGATTGAACTGGAAATCGAACCTAGAACCACAAACTCGATAGCGTGAAAAAACTACGTAGAAAACCGAAATTTAATTTCGTATAAAATAAGACAGGGGACAGACAACAAAACACCAAATTAATGTTCTGTATAAAAAAATCAACTAACAAATAAAAAAAAAGCAAGTTCATGGCACCACCATAGATATGAGAGGTCAGTTAATACAGCCTATCCAAACATTTCAAAAATAGAACACGATAGTGATGGTGTATTTATTTTGACCATTCGATGTATTCTTATCGGGGCAAGACGTGTCCCATATTTTGTCAATGACAGTTATATTATTATGTTATTTTCATATCTGTTTATTTACTAGTATTTATCTTGTAGTTTTGTTATGGTTTCGGTTTTTGTGTGATAATTTGATAAAGCTTCCACGAAACACACTGCTGTCTTTAATGAAGTTCTTATTCGCTTGCTTGTCTATGGTAGGCGGCACCAACCTTTTTACCCAACTGGCACGACAGCAAAGACAGGGTTATGTTTTACAACATTTCGATACTTAAAACATGTGCTGAGTACAATGAACGAGGCAATGGTTAATTATGAGAGGAATGTCTATATGACCAAACAAATTACTGATCGCAGCAGAAAAATTGATGCTGCACGCATTAGCATTACCTGCAGCTCTTATCATAATCGCTTAGCATGACTGAAACCCTTAAGAAAGATGTTCCTTCTAAAACCCATTACCCATAGACAGTCGCCCACGTTGCCACTACTGAAGTTATCCCTTGCCAACTTTCCCGTCATTGATGATGTTTAAGTCAGCATGGGGTTGCACGATTTGGGAAAAATCCCAAAGTATCACACGTAAATTAACACGAGTCTTCTTCCGCAGTCTTGGCGGCAGATCATCGGGTGTTTGCCAAACATCCACCCTCGAGCCCAGCTCAGCGTAAGCGGAACGTAACACACACCGTGTGACGTCACCTGACGTATGGAAGATAGGAATTACGCTTACGACCCGGTTGGTCAGACCGGTGCGGCACTCAACCAGCAGTCGTACAGAATGGAGGCAGGGCAGCTGTGGCGGCAATATGTCATCGCGGGCATCGGTATGTAATTATTTTTTTATTATTTTTAAGTGCGACATTTTTTTTGTAACAGTGGATGTATGGAATTTAAAAAAAAATGTATTTCCGTAAAAAAAAAATGTGTCAAAAAAACGCGCGGTAATTTTTTTAAAATGAAATTGGGTTGTATTTTTTTTAAGTTTTAAACATGTTACAGTGGTTATATAGATTAACAAAAAATAAGTGCATAACGTTTAAAATAATTGTGTTGTATTGTAATAAATGCGCGGTAAAATATTTATTAAGAAGGAAAAACTGTGTTGTTGTTGTTTGTGTATGAGATCGTAAGTGCATTTTTATTGAAATTACATCTTAATATTGTGAGTTAAAATACAATTGAATTAATTTAAAATAGAGTGAGTTCTAAAAGATTGAATTAAATCAAATAAAAATCAAATAGTGTGAGTTTAACACCGATTAAATAAATCACAGTGAACATCTTTGAAACAAACTTGAAGTGTCAAGGTGTGATTATACTAAATGATACCTAACTAGTTAAAACAACGCGAAGATTAAAGTTGAAACAATTGTTTTGTACCACATTATGGCGGAACGAATAGTGAAATAATCACTATTTAATGACGTAATGTCAACAACAAGATTTCTCGATTTTCCTGAGAAAATAATAGGGACGGAAGATTTTTTTAAATTGTAGCGCGAAATCTTACTTTACCGGTAATATTTATGAATCTGTTATGCAAAAAATCAAACATATGTTTAAGTGCATTCCAATTCCATTTACATCGCAATAAAAACTATCACGATTATACAAGTGTGGAAAACGTGAAGAAATCTTTATACTTACGGCCATTTTTAATAGGTATGCAGTGAAACAAATTATTTGTGAAACAAGATGTAACACCTATCAAAATCTGTCGTATAACATTTAACGGTGATATAAAATAGGAAAAATAAGTGATAAGGCAAAGAAAAATGTATGACTTGTGTGACGGGCACTGTCTTATAAAATATGTATGAAACGTGTGGGTCATCGAATAACAATAGGAGTCAGTGTGTTTCTAGAGGAAAAACTATTGTTTTCAAACCGGATCAGTTTGATTATTTTCCCGCGTTTTTTTTGTTGATTGCAAATGGCCGTTGCATAATTTTTGGCATCGACTCCGGTAGGGTTGAACGGACGATTATTCTATATTCTAAGTTCATATAATATAGTTTATTAGATTTCATTCATTAATAGTGCTGGTGGGTGTTGCATGATTTCGATGCTCTTTCATGTCGTGATAACTACAAAGGTTTGTTATTAAAAATTAAGCATAGACATTGTGCATACATACATTATAGTCTAGTACTTAGTCAAAGCAAGTAGGTTCTTACATTATTTTAAATGCGGAAATGCATATTTACATAATTAAGGCATTTTGTAAACGTTCTGTGCATAACACAACAAACGTCATCTATATTAAAGTCTGCGTGAATAGGGCTTAATCACCACACTAGCATAAAAAGTATTGGTTATTGCAAAAGAGGTTTCTGATAACTGAAACTCTTGCCTTTTTAAATTATCATTTCAGAATGTCTTCTGAAGTTCTGACATAATGTTCTAGTTAACTTTGGCCCACGGCGATATTCATAGTTCGTCAACTTCCTGCCCTTGTCCCATTCTATTTGGGGTCGGCGCAACACGTTTTCTTTTTCCATTCTCCCCTCACGTCAGACATCACCCCATCATAATCTCTCGTCACTCATAATTTACTCCCGTCTCTTTTATATCATTCCTCACATAATTCATCCATCTTTTCATAATTCATACTGGGATAAAAAAAAATTACCTGTTCATCCAATACCGACGTAGATACCATATTATTTTAATCAAAATCTGTTCAGCGTTTTATACGGTTGCATCCCAAACGACTCTAAATACAAAAACTTTCATACTGTAATATGACATAATTAAAAGACTAATAGAGCGGACATTGGGAATACTTCATACAAAAATTTTGATTTTAGAACATTTTCGATTTTGACACACGAATGCTACCTGACAAGCGGCCGTATGACACTAGATAGATCTGCTTCTTACTATTAAGATAGTAACAAGTATTGGATTACGATTTTCTTATCTTGTCCCGTCTATCGCCCGTAATTATTTGAATATTTTTGTAATATTAGTAGTACGGTAGTAGTAAGGTACGTTGTCTCTGCCCTTCAAACTCTATGTCATGGAAATCATCTAGTTTCTATGCAAATCATGTAATCGGAGAACCTACAGAGCTATCTATCATTTCAGCACATTCTGCTCAATATTTGTTTTTGGCTTCAAATGCTATCGTTACTTCTATTGTTTATGTTAACTGTAGTTGTCTTGTGTAATTCAGGTTTTACTTGAGATCGTAAATATCTGTCGTTGTGTAGTGTGCACTATAATAAATGAGGCAGAGACTAGAGACGATAAGTTTGGCATTCTAAAATCGTTAAAAAAAATGTCTTAAAAATATTTTCTAAATATAGAGAGGTCCTGAGTTTCGTTTCCTTGTTCGGGCAATGTCTTATTGGGTTTTCTTAGTAGCAGCCCAGAGCCAGGACTTTAGCCCGGTTGATAGCAATAGACTCGCCCCCCTATTAAATAGAAGTTAAAAACCATAACTGACGAAATATAAAGGGTGTAAAAAGACCCTTAACGAAGCTGAAAGGTGCTTGTTCTCCCCGTCATTGCGATCATTGTTTTGTTCTAGACCATACCTGGGAACCTCCTAGTTACAGAGATATTGGGGGTCAAAGTTCCAACTTTTTCACAAGTTTTTTTAAAAATACATGTTTCTAATGTAAGATTTTTACTTTAATCACCTTCACAACCCCCTTACTATTCAATCCATCCATCAGCACAATGTTTTGAGTGCGGTACATTGAGTTTTACCGTAAAACGTGATTTTTCACCCCAAAAAAAAAAGTTGTTTCCCAGCAATAATTTTTGCGTAAAGTTACTTAGTTTGATGTACAGAATGGTTGGTTGACGGCTTCGTGAAGGGTCTATTTACACCCTGTATGTGCGCAACTGTCTTACCCTTTGAGGGAAAATGTCTTACTAAAAACACATTTAAATAGATAGCCATGTCGTGGTAGTACCTAATAGGACTGTGTCAGTTCTGATTCCGGTTTTGAAATACTTAGGTACTGAAATAAACTGAGTGCGTTTTTTCCTAAAATTTGTAATCAAAAAATGCCTCCAGACAGACTTACTCCTCACTTTACTCTGTATTTTTTTAACTGGCTACGTATACTTGCTGATAACCCCATTTTGTTGATATCAAATTCTTTGGCGCTTTATAAATATTACGTTGACGAATTTGCGATACCAAATTTATGATGGGCTAATAAAATAATTTGTTATGATGAATTTACGGTACTTCCAAACTTGCTATGATAAAGGTTCATTGAAAATTACGCGTAAATTAATTTTATTAATTTTGTTTTAATTATTATTGCTATCTGAAGGTCTCTATGATAGTGACAGAAAAAAAAAATCATAAACATCACAACTGGATGTTTTTTCTAAACTTCCTCAAAATTGCTCTAATTAGATAAAACAACACGCAAAATGATTAGAATCAGTCGACATAACCGAAACCACCCCTTCACCCGACACCGAATATAATTAGACAGGCTATACCTCTTCAGTGATCCTAACTAATAGTTAGGGTAGCCACAATTCTGTGTAAACTGTGGATTTTCTATAACTACATAAAGTTACAAAAAAAAACATCTGTGTCATTTAAAACCTACAAATAGTTGATCTACAACATTTTGTAGTTTTTCGAAGTAATATAATATTAGTTCGTTGAAAGTTAGAAAGCTATTATGGAAGCAAAAACAAATAAATAAAAGAACGTGTGCGTTGTTGATTGCACAGGATTAAAAAAAGCACTTGCCCGCTAATCTAGATTAAGTATTAGCGATAAAAACAATAGGTGCTTTAGATACACGATTATGTGCCTAATATTATTGTCATTGGATTAGATTGATACCTTGTTACCCAGTGCCTGGATTGTAGAGGTCAGATAAGTTGTCAATCAATCATCTCAGCATGTCCACTGCTGGGTGTAGTCCTCTCCCAAGCTTCGCCAGCCCGGCCGGAGGTCAGCCCATGTAAAATACTGGTATTCAGCTGCATCTGGTCAGACAGGAAGCTGCCCCTTAAATTAATAGTTGAGAACTTGGAAAAATGCTAGGCAAATGAGAGATATCAGCTGCTTACCCTGCTATAAGTGAAGGATGGTATAGCTAGAAAGGAGGTGACTGCTGAAATGATGAGTAATAGAGACATATGGAAGAAGAAGACATGCTGCGCCGACCCACAAATAAATTAGAATAAGGGCAGGAGAATTATAAGTTAAAGAGAGATTTAAAGTTTAATGAATAAAGTAATTTTCGTAACATAAAATCATGCCTATAATCTCCGATGAATTAGGCAGAGTATTACGCTAGACAGTACACTCACATTTAAAGTAGTATTCAATGTTAGTATTGTTGTTATTCCTGTTCAATAGGCTATCACGTTGCGTCAGTTGTGTGATAAGTCGATGATTAACAAAACCTGTTGTCTGACGCACCTCACGTCAATGAAAGTTTTATATTGCTTACATGGGAATTACTAGCAATACACCGAGAAACAGATAAAAATCACGGAAAAAAGTCCTCGTCGGTTCATCGTTTGGCAAAAAGATTGCGGGTGTTAAGTTGCATAGGAGAAATTTGCCCTAAGAAGGCTGAGTTAAGCCTCCTGAATTGGAAGTGGCTTGCTTACCACAATAAGCTCTAGATATACATTAAACTTCATCATCATCAGCCTACAGCAGTCCATTGCTGGACGTAGGCCTCTTTAATCGCACCCATTCAAATCGATTTTCGGCAACTCTCATCCAGTTGCTACCAGTCACCCTGCGAAGATTTTCGCTGCACCGAGCCTGAGGGCGTCCCACCTTACGCTTGCCAATCCGCGGTTTCCACTCAAGAACACCTCTACCCCAACGGTCATCGGTTCTACGGCTAGTACAGCCGGCCCTTTGCCTTTCAGCTTACTTATTCTGAAATTCTACTTATCTGTGGTTAATTTGTGGCTTTTCTAAAGGATTCAGCACATTTCACCAATGCCAAGTAATTTTAAGATACACCTTCAAAACTCAGTGAAATAGGTGTCAAACGTATCCTGCTCATTCCTTCCTAATTAGGTCATCAATTTTAGTACTTCGCCAATCTATCCTACTCTTGCAAGCAAGTATAAATACGTCACTAGCAAAGTAGAATTCCTTATTTATATCTACACTAACATTATAAAGAGGAAAGATTTGTATGTTTGTAATGAATAAACTCATAAACTACCGGACCGATTTCAAAAATTCTTTCACCATTAGAATGCTACATTATCTCTAAGTAGAAAAAAATACGGGGGGAGTTAGGGAAAATAAATGTCCACCCGTGCGAAGCCAGGACAGGCCGCTAGTAGTTATATAATGTTGACCTCCAGTAATGTGATGATAAGACAGGGCGACAAAGATTATCTTGGTCCGCGGATAGTTTGCAATAAAAAAGGTTATCTGCTCTATAAACACTATAAAAAGGTCACAATTTATAATTATTGTAGAAAAAAAGAATCAATTAATTTAAAAACCTAACAAAAAATAAGGAATTCTAAGTTTTGAGAGATTTAATCATCATAATCAAAATTCTGTAAATTATGTTTAAGATAAGTGATAGTTTTTTTAGAACTGAAAAAGTGTCGTGAATGTGTGTTGCTTGTAAAAGCAAAAAATATTGTGATCACCCTTGACATTTTTTTTCCTAATCCCTAAAACGCATAAGCTTACGATAAAATTATCTGTATGGTACTTTTTTAATTATTTATTTTGCAAAGTCTCTTGGTATGTATATTTTATTATGTACTAATAAAAGTATTTATATGGCTATGTAAGCTTAGAATAACAACCGCAGAGTACGCAAGACGTAAATAATTTTATCTTAGCTATATACAAAGCTACATACATAATATGTAATCTTTTATCAGTTTATTTTGCATATCATTTACATTAATGTTATTTTTACTTTGGGAGTGTGTACATAAGTCTTAATGTTGTTATTTTAGATTGTAATTAGATACCTAAAAGTATTAAACCTAGACAAAAAGAACCCCTTAAGATTTTAAGGGGTACTATGTCTCTTTCTTAGAATCAGATAGTAGGGACTATCTGATTCTTAAGTCTTTTGAAAGTAATTATTGAAATCGTAATAATTTATTCTTTATAAAAATATAAATGATTACTTCTGCAGAAAACTGCTAATTTATTTACTTTTTAATGAAATAGAGAGATAGTGAAAAGTTGTAGTTTATCACAGTTAATTGTACAAATAATTAGTTAATTTTGTCAATAGAACGGTTTACGTTTGTTAATTATTGCGTTACTGACCATTAATTGAGGTTTTCGTAGCAATAGAATATTTTGCAAAAGTGAGCGGTCTGTTTTATGATCGTTATTTCGTAGTGTAGTTTTTGCGTGTGAAAAAACATGACTTCAAATGAAAAATTGGAATGAATGATAGATAACGCATTTGATGTGATGACATGAACCATAATCCGAAAGTAAAACATTGATAAAAACACCAACAGAAGAAGACGGACAAGAAAGTGAGGTTCCACTTTTTTAATTTAACCTTAATACTTAATTTACATGCAAATTTGAATTCTCTGTAACATGAAGCTATATTTTCTTATCCGCAAAACGTGACAAAGCAACATGGTAGATCACAAACAAATTCAGCAGACATTAATTTTATTATGTTTTGATTCAAACTGACCCCGACTACGTCTCTATTGGGTGTTATTACTATCTCAAAGTTAAACTTATCTGTTGAAACTATTTGCAAAATAAACAAACCGCACAGTATATATGTTTTTTCAAGTTATCCTCCTCAGTATGCATTTAATCGAAAAAAAAAGTTGCATCATGGTCACCCGATTGTATTGTCAAATATTATAAGTTATTTATTAAGAGTTTTAAGTTAGTAGCAAACAAAAGCCGATTTTTTCATTGCTCTAGATACTAATAAATAAAAACAACATAATTAAGTAGTCTACTTTGTATGGAAATCGCAATCTCGTTCGTTGCCTATTTCTCAACTTAAAGTATAAATGCTATATTCCGTGATGACAGTTTAAATACTCATGAAAAAAATAATTTCCAGATGTTGTTACAGTCAAACAGGGAAATTAGTCATTAAAATGATTGTCACAAGCAAAACTACATCGTGGAATTCTGATATTACAGATATTACAGTTGGTAATCTCTTAGTTCTGACTAACTATACAATGTCGTAATTTGTTCAAGTGCAGTAATCTAAAAATATAGATAACAATTGTCATTTTAAAGAAAGGAGATCCCTTATTTAAAGAGGCATATTTTACGTACAGCACGACTCTTTTGTAGCCAATTTTTTTTAATACCAAAAAAGAAAAGTATACATTTTTTTATAAAAATAACTCCAGGTAGCTAATCTTAAGTCTGTGTATTGAAGCCTATACTGGAGTAATCTCAGAGTTTTACCCATTATTGGTTCTACCACTCTACCATAGAAAGTTAGTTAAATAAGTTAAAGTCTATATAATCAAACCATAACTTTAAAACTCTAACTCTGTCTCTCTCTATCTATTTCTCTTTAACTTTATATCTTTACTTTTTTATATCTACAAGTTTTGTGTTTTACTCGTGAGAATCTATAATTGGCTCTGTGTTACATATAAATACAATTGTAATCCATCTGTTGGTTCTCCTATTTGTAAATAAATATTCATTCCCACACTGAAAAAGTCCCTAAGATCATTCATGTCGGAAATGCACAAAAATATCACGTGTTTTCTTTCTTCTATCGCTAAAAACGTGCAAAAATTATAAAATTACCAGAACCTATACCACCATACCGTCACCGTATACCAAGAGACCAAGACATGCTTGAAAGGGGGCCGATATTCACACAAGATAAAAGATAAAAAATAGATAAATTGAGTGTGTTCCCATATCGTATAGAGATCAATCTCTAATATATAATAGACATGTTCTTATCAACTGGATAGCAAAGATTGGACATGTACTTACTTGCATTATTTAAAATATTATGGTGAGATAAGCATTTATCAGCTTGTAACTTTACAATCAACGCGAATATCACGTTTGCAATGTTATATAATAAATAAATAATAAACATTTCATAATCGTAAAACTGCGGTTTAGAAAGTAACATAAATTAGGTAATCTAGTTATCAAGTCAACGTACTTTTGAAGGTCAAACACTGCCACTGATTTCCACAAAAATTGAAAACACTCATCTGTCCATTGTTATATTTTTTTTTCAACAGCCTTGTATGTCCCACTGCCGTGCAAAGGCCTCCAGGTACTCTTCTCCTGCGTCTCCTTTTTTTGTTTTTTTTTTGTTACCCTGTTTGAGTGTCCCACTGCTGAGCAAAGGCCTCCCCTTTCTCCTTCCAAACCTCTCTGTCCTATGCGATACCTCGCCATGTTCGCCCCGCAAACGAGTTCAGATCATCACACCACCTTCGCCGCGGTCTACCTCGACGGCGATTTCCTTCGACAGGCGTCCAGTGGACGTCTCCTACATTACTTTATATTAATAATGATGGTATGTGTTGGATAGGAGAGGCAAAAGGAGTATCTAAGGGTCGTAGCAGGTGGCGTTCTGTGGTTACTGCCTACCCCCATAGGAAAAGGCGTGAGAATGATATGGTTAGAAAGGAGGTGACTGCTGACATGACAAATAATAGAGAAGTATGTAAGAAGAAGACATGCTGCACCGACCCCAAATAAATTGAGATAAGGGAAGAATGATGATGAGTATTTCGTATCAAATACATCGCTAAACCTGAGCCTTAAAACTACCTACGGTGTAACCAAAAAATATTTAAGTGGCCTATTGTTACGAATTAATAAAAACATTTCCGCTGTTTTCCATTGCCAAGGTTGCATTAGTAATAGCGTGACAGCAATGATTTTAAACATGTATATAAACATCCGATTTGTATGCGTACTACAGCTGTCTAATTGCACTATTGTCAGCCTTTTGCTAGCACTAAACTGCCAACTCCACAGTTAGATCATAATGTTGTACATACTCGTATGTATGTACTTACTAACTTACTTATTATGTTATAAGGTTACGACTAACATCTTAAAATAATAATTTTAAGATTTATTTTTCAAGTAAGTAGGTACTTTATTTCTTAAATTATTTATCTGTGAAATTGACTAGGAAGAATTAAGTTATTTATTATTATCCTGGAAAAAGGACCAACCACAAAAAAATACATTTTGAAAAAATGTCCTGAAAACGAATTCTTCTTGGTGACTTGAAGGACTTTTAGAAGTTTATATTTCTTACTAATTTATTGGCAATATTACAATTAGGGCTTTTCTTAATTTCAGAACATGTTGTTATTTTGAATAACTGCAAAAACTTTGCAGGACCTAAATAATTTTAGAAATGGTAAATTATAAGTTTCCGTTTGCACTAAGGTTCCTGAGTATCAACACAAAACAATGTAAAAGAGTTGCTTATTGTCTAGTCAAAATCGTCATTAATATCAGTCATCATCAGTGTCATAAACACCAAGAATTGGCAGTGAGACCAACATTGTTGACAACTTTTCAAAGAGATCAACAACCATAGAGAAGCGGTCTCGTAAAATTATCCCTATGCGGAAAATAGAAGATCGTATATTGTGGGCCTTATATCTAGCAGGGCTAGTAGGTTTGGCTACTACCTAGGTAAAGGATACTACCTATAAAGTACGGATGGTGTAGAACCCAGACCCCAAGTCTGGGTTATGGTTTTTACAATTTTAACCCAAACGTATAAAAGACCACTACACCGTGGTATAGCATGACCGTGCGTGCTAGGAACGTGTCAGACAAATGCATTTTCTAAATTATTAGACTATATCCACTAGACAGACAGTTAAGTCACCGACCAACACCGTCGCGTATCATGCGCGGAGCGCTGACAAATTGTCGGCGAGAATATTTTGCCAGTGCATGGCATGCGACTATAAAGGCGTAAGATATGCTTTTGATACGTTCTAGTGGGCATACTGTAGTCCGTTAAGTCCGTGTCATGTTTCTTTCCGTGCCTGATATGTTCATAACACGGTCCAATGGCGAAGGTTCCATACAACTCGATTCCTACCGGCTTGCTTTGAAAAATGGTGCAGTCAGTATTCTATTGACAAATAATATAATCACTTTAAAGATTTGTACTCCGGCTTACCTCTTACAAAAATTGACCCTTCGCTATTGACACGGTCGGTATGGTACGGTGTAGTGGGCAGAGTCCTTTTATTGGGAGAAGTTAGTCAGATCGTAAGGGATCAGTGAAATTGCTACGAACAATTGAAAATTGTGGACTAGCTGCGGACACGGGCGGGACACTGACAGATAATTCTGAAACACAAATCTGTCCCTTTTGGGGATCCGAAGACGTGTCCGCAATTTATGCACGCGTACTTGAAGTCGATCAACATTGTGTCTTCTAAATATAGAATAGTTTTAAATATAGAATTGCGGGATGTGAACTGTGGAGGTGTGTTCATATTAGATAATGATTGTTCAACGTGGTCACCTATGTTATTGTTTGTTTGTTTTAGTGACTCATTGGTCAGTGAATCCAATTATTTTATTAATTGTAGAACGCGTAGTTTTTCTGGCAATAATTTATTCAACTGTATCTATATGGCGTTTGGATGTCCAATCTGTTGGACATCCAAATGGCATGGACCGATCGATGTAGCGACACTTGGGGTAGCCTATGTCCAGCAATGGACTTCTTGCCACTGAAATGGTGATAAAGAAGTTCAGGCTTAGTTCTTTGACAATATGGATACTCTCTATACAAAGAATACAATAATATGAACGTTCGCAATTTCACACGATTGTCGCTCATTGAACATTAGCCATTATGCTCGAATTTAAAGCGCATTGACCGAACAATCGTCTTATTCTTATGATCCATACTAATAATATAATTGCGAAAGTTAGTCTGTCAATCTGTCCGTAACTATAGATTTGCTAGCTTTTCTTCCTTTAACGGATGATGCCAACCAGGCAACCTAACTAGCATAGCCAGTTCATTGTGGAGCTATCTAACTATCGCCAGATCAGATGATTTTGTGTTTTTATTGAAAAGAAGCTAGACAAATCGTGAAAATAGTAAATGCACTATGCGGAAGTACCTACTTTTGTAGTGTCGAAGGGCGGGACTGACCTTTTTGGGGGATTGTCTTATGTATTTATTTCAAAAAGTGCTATAATCTAAGCCGAATTTGATAAAATTCTTTCGTTCACTAGGGAGACTGCGCCAAAAGAGTAGATCTGAAGCCCCAGCGCACGATTTAAACGTAACGTAAATACGTAGATTTTAAATTAAAAATACTATATAATAATAATAATTTCATAATTTATTATTTCCTTTATTTATTTTCACACATATTTTTTACATTTTTAAATATTCTATACAAAATACTATAAAAAAATATAGTAGGCCACCAGCACTAGGAACAGGGTCCGAGCCGCCGATGGTCAGTCATAATTTTATTAATTGATTCATTTCTATGGATACTTATTACAACTGATTGTTGCAAACTTACTAAAATATAATAATAATTGTATTTTCGTTTTTTTTTTTTTCGTATTTAAAATCATCAAATGACCCCCGCTCTGGGCGGAGTGGAAGGGAGTGTCAGACTCGTACTGACTAAAACCTATCCATGTTCCTTCTGTGTGATATATCTCGAAAATCGACGTATTTACGTTAAGTTAACATCGCGCGCTCGTGCTAGAGTCTGGCTACCTAGTTACTAGACATAACCTACTCTTGATGAACAACTATTTAAAGTAATGTTATGACTATAAAGAATACCTACCATAGATAATAAGTTTTGAGCGTAGAGTGTGAGTTTAGTAAAACAAACTCATTGTACTCTACGTATAATAGAGTAAGTATACATTAATAAATAGTTTATTTTATGATAATTTCTTTCACCATTGTTATTTTAATCGCTGTTCGTGTTTATAAAATAGTGCCTAGATTGTAAGGGAGCCTCACTTGTGCTGCATCTTTGGTCTAGTGGTCGCAAGCAGTGCTGAGCGTGAGGTCTGCGGTTAGATTTCCAGGTCGTGCAAAGTGTTAATGGGTTTCTCCGTCAGGAATTTCTCAGTAGGAGCTAAGGCGTCTGGATTTGTGCCCGGTTGATGGCAATAGGATCGTCGATGGTAATAAGGGACTTAAACATAATATATATATACGAGTATCTTATTGTAACCAACCAATCCAAGTTAAAAATACACACAGCAAGTCACTATCAATAAATCTACAAAGGAATATAAATATGCACGAGACAATTAATTTTTCCACTCAAAAAATAATCTCTGACCAAACACATTGCTGTTTACTATTAAATATTTGATTAATTAGGTAAACTATAGTTAAATTAAATAACCAGTTCACTAATCATGTTTGAATCATACAATCATGCATGACACGAATCTTTCAGGTCATGCATGATTTTCGCACATTCGGATCCCGAAAATTCGCATTCGCATTCGCGAATGTGAAAGATACGACATTCGTAACATCCCTGCACGAAAGACAGGAGGCATAAGTATATTAAATTTAGCAGTGGATGGAACAAGCTCCCAATATTATGAAAATACTTAGTTTGCCCGCGGCTTCGCACTCGTTGAGGTCGGAAATAATACCACAGGAACTAACAACTGGCATAAAACCTATCCCACGTCTGATCTCAAGTTATGGTCTATTTGGGAACCATATTTCATTCAAAGCCGGTCGCCGTTAAAACGTGAAAATATAACAGATAAACAGATAGTTACTTTCGAATCTTACGGCATTATTCATATATACTATCTGTGTCTATATGTACCAATAATCTTGCTCTACTTTGAGAGTTTGATCCTCTATTTTATCAATATGTTTCGTATCAGTTGAAAATATCGAACAAGATTAGATTTATCTAAATTTCAGAGTTTAGACTCTAATCTGAACTTTACTGATAATGCTAAACTAAACGCAGTTTAACACTGTTATAGCATTAAACTTCGTGTACCTAAATATAATTGTAAGTCATACATTTGCGGCCTGGACGAATGAATGATTACAGGTTTAGTCCAATCTTTGACCAGATTTAGTTCCAAACAAAAACAATAAAAAATGCAAAAAATAAAATTTTTGTAGAGCTTGTAGTAAGTAGGTATTATTCTATATACTATCTTGTCTCTAATGCTTCTATAGTTAATGTAAAGAAACACTGGACAATGAGGTTCCAAACAAATAAGGTTTATTTATAACGCGATCGTAGTACCACAGATAATATAATAGTATTGTAGTAAACTATCAAACTGACCGCAAAAGATAAGCTGACAATGAACAGCTTTATAACGCAAGTGTCGTAATGAAAATAACAACAACAACTTGTTTATTGATTTTTTTGTTATTCAATGAACTAACAGATCGATATTTCACGGAAAACTCGAATATAAACCACGCGATACCAGTCAGCGTTGGCGGTCACACATCTTAGAATTTCTAGGACAATATTTTCCAACGGTTACCTTACGACGTTTTTCTTTGCCGTTTTGGGAGAAAACTTAATCATCATCTGCCTAACTATGTTGGGGTCGGCTTTCAATCTAACCGGATGCTGCTGACTACAAGTATTTTACATGTAGCGACTGCCTATCTGACCTCCACAACCCAGTTAGTACTGGGTAATACCTTGGTAATACCAAAAGCACACAAGTAACTTAGAGAAATAACTAGAACATGAATGGAAAGGGCTTGGCTCCATAAAAATGCATCGGTCTGTTTACAAAACCACATTTACCGCCGTGTTTTAGTCGTAAATAACTTAGCTTGAACTCGTAACTTTTATTGTTTACCTAGTGTCGGTATGCTTACCCACTTGTTCAAGTGTTTACACCTAACCCTAGACACTTAGGTCGACATCTATAAATAGTACTTATCACGTTTTTGGTTACCTATGAGGCTATGACATACATAATCACTTTTTTATGGAGAAACAGTGTCTCCCAAGTCAAAGTTGAAAACCTAATTTGGGAAATAGGGGGGGAGGGGGTCTGTAAGACATAATGTCTGTATGTTGTACTTTAAGATGTCTGTAACAATGTTGTCACTGTATATTGAAATAAAGCTAGTAGTGGAAGCAGTGATAGCCTAGTGGTGTGACCGTTGGACTGCCAAACCATAGGTCTCAATTTCGAACCCAAGACACGCACCTCTGATTTTTCGGATGCATGTGCGTATTGTATAATTTTGTGAAGGAAAAAATTGTGAGGAAACCGGCATGCCTGAGAGATATTTCTTGACGGCATGTAAAGCCAAGTCATAGTTGTCAAAAGTTTATAAAAATCGACCGTAGACTGACGCCAAAGAGATTTAGAAGACTTATAGAGCAGACATTGGGAGTATTTTATACAAAAGTTTTGATCCCGAACATTTTTGATCTTGACACACGAAGGCTACATGACAAGCGGGCGTATGACACTAGACAGATCGACTTGTTACTAAGTAGTAACAAGTATTGCATTACGATTTCCTCGTCTTGTCCTGTCTATTTCGCTCGTAAATACTTGAATGTCTTTAATTGAAGCCTATATGGACTGGAAAAGTTTGAAGCTCCTTGTTTACTCACACTAAGCCGGTGCGGTACGAGAAAAGTTGGCCACGTCAACTAGTTTACCAAATACTTTATTTTTATGTTTATAACGCTAATCAGGAAACCGTTCATCAAACATCAGCTTAAAATATATTTTATCTCAAAACAAACACAGCAGTGGCCTAAAGAATCTAGCAACACTAAGATAATACCGGAGTTTATTGTGGCAACACTTGTGTATATTTAAATAAAGATTTATCTTACTCTCTGTAGTATTTATATGTGGAGATAAAGTCTTATATTGTCTCGTATCTTTATAACATCTTAAATATTTACAATGTCATGCAAATATCGACGTGGAGGTTTTGACGTGGCCATCATGTGGCTTCTGTACATAGTGGCCCTTGATGCTGGCCCATGTTTGGGTAGTGCAAACTTCTTGGGGATAATACGTGTCTTTGGTCCCTAATAAATATTGCTTAGAAGATGAAGACAGGAATGATTGTCCTCACGCCATCACTATCACATCTGTAATCCCCAAAGGGTTAGGCAGAGGTGTACCTAGCACTACTACACCCACACTTTGCTAGTTATGTTTAAGTACAATGTAATTGACAAATCCAGACTCCGTGACTGCTACTGAGAAATTCCTGATGGAAAAACCTCATACCACTTTGTCCGACTCGGGAATCGAAACCCAGGACCTCAAGTTAAGCAGTAATGCTTGCGACCACTAGACCAACGAGGCATTTTCAGAACAAATTCCTAAAAACAAAACTTAATTAAAACGACTTACTATTAATAAAGCTTTGTACAGACGCCAACACAAAAAGCTACCCGAAACTGTCAAATTTTCCCAATCAACCTTGAACCTAATGCTTTAGCGATAAAATTGAAAATCTACGGGGTGTAAACAGACCCTTCACGAAGCCGTCAACCAAGCATTCTGTACATCAAACTAAGTAACTTTACGCAAAAATTATTGCTGGGAAATGACTTTTTTTTTTGGGGTGAAAAATCACGTTTTACGGCAGGACTCAATGTTAAGTATCAAAACATTGTGCTGATGGATGGATTGAATAGTACGGGGGTCGTGGAGAAGTAAAAATCTTACATTAAAATCATGTATTGAAAAAAAAAATTGTGAAAAAGTTGGAACTTAGACCCCCAATATCTTCGTAGCTAGAAGGTTCCCTGGTATGGTCTAGAACAAAAAAATGATCGCAATGACGGGGAGAACAAGTGCCTTTCGGCTTCATTAAGGGTCTTTTTACACCCTTTATTATAGTTTGACAGATTGTAGTAGCTTGATGTGCTGGCGTCTTTACATAAGAGGGGGATATTTACTTATACTATCTCGTATCTTTATTACATCTTAAATATATACAATGTCATGTAAATATCGACGTGGAGGTTTTGGCGTGGCCATCATGTGATTTCTGTACACAGTGGCCCACGTTGTGGGTATTGTCATATTTCTGGGGCCATACGTGTCTGTGTGTCATCTTTAAGATGCGGATTAGACTGTGATCGGATAATCGGGCGCTAATATACTTAAACTTCACTTTTATTCCCACGAAAGAATAATACGGATATGCCTTTCAGAATCCCGGATGCGAATTGTTTGAAATTTCCTGAGTAATATTTTTTAGTCTTCTGTTCGTATAAAATACATCCATTCAGCCATCCATCCAACCAGCCATCCATCCAACCAGCCATCCATCCAACCAGCCATCCTCACAAACTTTCACATTTATAATAGTAAAGTAGTAAGGTAAATAAAGTAGTAAGGTACCCTACAGCCACTGCACCAACACTCAACCCGTATTTCGATACTAGATCTAACATTTTCTTTTGTTCTCCAGCGAACATCGCGATCGCTTCGACGGGTTACTCCATGGGATGGACGTCTCCCGTGAATCTGAAGCTGCAGCAGAACACCACGGAGAACCCCGTTGGAGAACCAATCACTACGGACCAGGAGGCATGGATCGGTTCCCTGCTCACTGTTGGCGCTATCTTCGGTAATTAATAACTGATTTCCTCGTTTGAGATACGCGCAGATCATGGCACGAATGTGAGAAGCCAGCTGGTCGAACAAGACTGCCTTTGATTGCGATAATGATGGTTTGTCCTACAGTTTTTTGTTGCAATTAAGAGCAGTGGTGGCTCAGTGGTCACGGCCTCGACTTATTAGTTGCGGGTCTCGAGTTCGAACCTTCGCAGGCGCATTACTTTGCGTAATTTGTTTCATCATCACTTTCAAAAATGGTGAAGGAGAACAACGTGAGAAATCCATGTAATAGAAATTAAAAAAATCAAAGAAATGTGACTTCCAACAACTCGTATTGGGCCTGCGTGCTGGATTATAGCTGACTCCCTCTTACGGAGAAGAGGACTGTGTCTCAGGTTTGGATCGTTCTGGGCTGATGAAGTACAGATTATAAAACTTTTTTCACTGAGAAAAACTACACTGACGCGGCGGCAGTTACGAGCAAAAGCTTGTATTTAAAACTGACAAAAACTTCCCTTTTGCCAGGACCATTCCTCGGCGGTTTCGCAGCATCAAAGATCGGTCGCAAATGGGGTCTCCTCAGTACCGCCATCCCGCTGTTCATCGGTTGGATCCTGATCGCGGCCACCAAGAACGTTGGCATGATCTACGGCGCCAGAATCTTCTGGGGTTTGGCCGTCGGAATGCTGTTCACGATCTCACCCATGTACTGTGCTGAAATTGCTACGGTAGGGTTTACTTGGCTTTTTTATTGGATAATTATTTGTTACATTATACACACATCATTTATCACTTATCAACAGTAATCCCCGAAGGATTTGGCAAAGGTTTACCCTATGATCACCCATGTTTTACCAGTTATGCTTAAGTCCCATGTAATAGGGGCGAGCCTATTGCCATTAAAATGAAATTTAAAATGTAATAAACCCCCAACGAAAAGATGAACGATAAATACCCACTTTCATCCCCCAATTTATATCTAGTAAATGGCTGCACTGATTTTGATAAAACATGTCTAATTTTAATAAACACATCATGCGCTTTCATTTGATACCCCTTTGGGTATATTTAAAAATATTCGATTTTTCATACCTACTTTCATCTCCCATATCTAGTAAATGGCTGCACCGATTTTGACAAAACGTATCTAAAAACCACCGCCAAGAAACTAGCTTTCAAATTAAAAAAACTGCATCCAAATCGGTTCACTCTTTTAAGAGCTACGGTGCCAGAGACAGACACACACACATTGCGGGCAAACTTATAACACCCCTGTTTTTGCGTCGAGGGTTAAAAATAAAAATCCATTATGGTCAAACTCAATAGCAATATTTTATCTTTCTTACTACAATCTTCTCTTCGATCTTTCTAGGATGACTCCCGTGGCGCCCTCGGTTCGTTCCTGCAAGCGTTCATCACGCTGGGTTACCTGCTGATCTACGGCATCGGTCCATACGTGTCATACATGGTCATCGCTTACGTCGGTATCATCTTCACTGGTGTTTTCGTCGGGGGATTCTTCTTCATGCCCGAGTCGCCCTTCTACTATTTGACTAAAGGTAGGATAATGGCTCTATTTTTCTACAACAATTCAATTTTGATATTAATCGGAAACATGCAGAGGGTTTTTGATGCAAAATGGTCGGATAGGCTAGGCCACACTTCAGCATATACAAGAGTTTAACATTCGCTGATAGAAATATGGCCACTATTCTCGTATGAATCGCTTACTTTAATTGGCGAAGTAAACTGAAAGTACTGTCTGTGAATTTTGCCCTTAGTATAACTGATTGTTGTTTTTTAAAGCCTATTACTGTCCCACGTTGGGCAATGGCCTCTTCTTATACAGAGAAGGCACGAGCATTGATCACCACGCTTGCTTAAGTCAGGTTGGCAATTTCGGACTCACATTTATTTATGAAGTCCAGGTGTCTTTTCGATGTTTTCCTTCACTGATATCAGTGATGTCCAAGATAAACGAAGAAGGTACATATGAATTGAAAAGTCACATTGGTACTTGCCCGTATTTGAACCCAAATCCGCACCCACATTAAATTTGTGCATGAGAGGCAAGGCCTTAACCTCTAGCTAGACCATCAAAAATTCTGGTCAATCTCTTCTCGTCAGTTTTTATTTCCCCCAGCTTTGAAACCGGCCCTCATTCATCTCTTATCTTACCCCAGGTGACCGAGAGTCAGCGACAAGCTGCCTGGCTAAGATCCGCGGGCGCTCGCACGAGGGCGTGCAGGCCGAGCTCGACAAGATGGCCGCCGATGTCAACGCCTCCTTGGAGAAGACTGCTACCGTAAGTTATACAACTGTTTAAGTATGTGGAATATCTTAGGTTATTGTGGACGGCCCAAGCGAAGATGAGTAGACCGCTTTAAGAAAGACTGGACCTAGGCTGCAACCGCGAGAAGTGGAAAGAATGAAGGAGGGCTTTGCCCAGCTATAGGACACCATGGGCTCATAATATAATAATCTTAGTTGACGTCTTCTGCTAGGAACAGGTAATAATTTATATTGGCCTACTTAAGTGAATCTCCATTCACAGTGCCGGTTTTAGCACTACCAGCGCCCTGGGCGAGATTTATACGGCGCCCCCTAACTGCAATTCAAACCCATATGAATAAAGGAAAAAGATATAATGAAATTACCATTTATTAAAAGAAATAACCATTTATTAAAAAAAAAAAAACTAATAAAATTTGACTTTTCTATCCTTTCTGTCGGCGAACTCTTTTATTATTTTATCAAAATCGAGGTTTTCAGCAATTTCATTCTCGATTGACAAAGTTGCCAAGTTTGTTAATCGGGAGTGCGATATTGTCGATCGCAGATAGGTCAAGATTTGTTTAAGGTTTGTCCAGCCAACCTGAGTCACAAGGAAATAAAGGGGCGTCCCATTATATCCGGCGCTCTGGGCGGTCGCCCAACCGCGCCCTACCCTAACGCCGCTACTGTCCATTCAAGAAGAAACGTGTTAAAAGAATATGCCTTGCTCTCAACAAGGCAAACTAACGCATATGTCTCTCTCTTAGTGAACAGAATGTGAAGTATTTTAAGAGCATTATATCCAGTTAAAAATGTAATTCAAACACTGTTTTAAGCTTTCACGGTTTACAACTGAACTTATACTGTCACTTACGGCATATCTTCCGTGATTGAATTTAATTCGTTCTCAAATTTACGAGTCATGGTTATTTCGGACCTTCTGTATTTCCGGTGAAAATCATGAGGTGATAAGAACTGCTATTTAAGTTTTTTCAAAACATAATGACTAATCGAAGTATATCTCTTTTACCATTTCAGATTGCCGACGTATTCCGCGGCAGTAACTTCAAGGCGTTCTACATCTCTTGCGCGCTGGTGTTCTTCCAACAGTTCAGCGGTATCAACGCTGTGCTCTTCTACATGACTAACATCTTCGAGGCCGCCAACTCCAGCCTGGACTCTGGTGTTGCCACCATCATTATTGGTGTTGTACAGGTAAGGCTTATGAATAGGTCACCATCATTCAGCTGAAAGACAGTCACTAAACACAAAAACTTGTTCATCGTCTGCTTTAAGCCTGTTCCTAACTATATTAGGGACGGCTGCCAGTGTAACCAGATGCAGTTGAATACTAGCAAATCATATGGTGCTACTGCTGATCTGACTTGCGCAACCCAGTTTCTGGGTAATGCGATACCAGTTGGTCAGAATGGTTGACACAAAAACTTGTTGCTACACGGTGCTGAGAAAATTATTATTGTCATTCATTGATCAAATTTCCATCTTATTTGACATTTTATTCAACTTCCAGGTTGTTGCATCATTCATCACTCCGCTGGTAGTCGACCGGCTCGGACGCAGGATCCTGCTCCTCATCTCTTCATGTGGAACTGCTATTGGACTTGTAAGTATCCTTCAGAGTAGTTTTTTTTTCCAGATAACTGATCCGGTGAAATGATGTCTTGGGAACCCGCACCACCAGCCAGAAAGAAAGCTTCGTAGCAGACCTAGTAGGCGACCGAGCTGAACGAAAAACCAACACCCACTCGTCTATATTAGCCTTGGATCGACAGAACTGGAAGTCATGAGGAGGGGCCTTTGTCCAGCAGTGGGATTATGCAAGCTAGCAGTAACAGCATTTGAGGTCTTGTTATCGATCCCCAATTTTATGCAATCAACTAGTCTCCTATTATCTACTTGACACCAGTAACATAACTATCGAAATATGAGCGTATCATGTTAAGTTACTTCAAAATTCTACTTCTGTTTCCAGGCTCTCCTCGGCATGTTCTTCATCCTAGCTGACAATGGAAACCCAGTGGTAGATAAGATTGGTTTCCTGCCCATCTTGTCTCTGGTGCTGTTCATCGTGACGTACTGCTGGGGTCTGGGTCCTCTGCCCTGGGCTGTCATGTCCGAGCTGTTCCCTATTGAAGTCAAGGCTATCGCCTCGCCTATTGCTACTGCTTTCTGCTGGTTGCTGTCGTTCATTATTACCAGGTTAGTAATAGCTGTTTTTAGAGTACTAGCCTGTTTGGCTGTAGTGATCTGATCTCTTCTTTATCGTGTGGTTAGTGCCTAAGCTGGTGTCAGTTTTATGCCGCCCATGAGCCTCTGACTTGGCTTTACATGCCGTCGAGGAATATCTCTCGGGCATGCTGGTTTCCTCACGATGTTTTCCTTCACCGAAGCAAGTGATAATTATACAATACGCATAAGAATCCGAAAAATCAGAGGTACTTGTCTTGGGTTCGAACTTGAGACCTATGACTTGGCGGTCCGACGGTTACACCACTAGGCTATCACTGCTCAGTATTTGTGGTCTGATGGACGAACCCAGTTTGACGTCTGGATATTAATCTATTGATTAGAGTCTTGAACAATATTTGGATTTTAAAGAAAATTTACGGAGTTTTTGCCCGTTCTTCTTCATAGGCATCTAGGTACGTTTTGAGATGGGCGAATAGTTTTATTTTCTGACTGACTGTGAGTTAGAAGACTATCAAACCATGGTATAGCTATGAGGAAACACTGTTTCATTAGGATTATAAATAGCAGCGAGTTTGTAAATCCCAAGCAAATCCTTATGAAGGATATGATAAAATAGAAATTAACAAAACTCTCCCACCCCCCAGATACTTCAGCGCCATCGCGGCGTCGCTGGGTATGGGCGGCACGTTCTTCATCTTCGGCGCCTGCTGCGTGGCCGCCTTCTTCTTCACGCTGTTCCTGGTGCCCGAGACCAAGGGCAAGAGCTTCCAGGAGATCCAGGATATCCTGGCTGGCAAGTGAGTATACATTCTCATTAAAATAGACATCATTGCGTGTCATATAAGTTTATCGCGCGGAAAACTTTGTTTGCGCGATGTAGGATTTTGTGACGTCAGGTATCTGCGTGATAGATGGCGCTACAGCATAAAGGTGCATACAATATCAAATTGCTAGCACTGATTTACTACATAGGTTATAAAAACTAGCAAAATGTACGTGAACAACACTGCCACGGAGAATAATGGCTTGCTGTTTTACAATTTCATCGATGAAATTCGACCTTAATTACCCAGTTTCACTTTGAGGGGTATAATGTAACCCCGATGTTTATTTTCATGTCATTATGATGGCATTTAAGTAAATGACCTAATATAATATAATAATATTAGGATAGTTTTGGTCTAATGGCCGCAAGTGCGATTGCCGAGTATGACGTCCTGGGTTCGATTCACAGGTTGGTCAAAGTGTTATTGCGTTTTTCCATCAGTAATTTCCTAGTAGCGGCCACGGAGTCTGGATTCGTGCCCAATTGATGGCAATAGACTCGCTCCTACTACATGGGACTTAAACATATCTTTAACTGGCGAAATGTGGGTGCACTAAACGTCTGCCTGACCCTTCGAGGATCACAAGCGTGATGTTATGTTATGTTATAGTGATATTAATATAAATTTTCTCTTTGTTCCCAGGCCATCCAAACCAGAGAAGGCATAAGGTGATAGAGTAAACCGAATTTATAATGAGTGTTGATGTTTATATGAATAATCGCTAGATATTAGTATTACTGGGGCAAGCCGTTGGGGCCAGGGGTCTATAGTTACCCCATTATAATAGGATTGTTAGGAGATTCAATTGAGAAATTAATTTTAATGATGAATTTGAAAGAAATAATGTAAGCCCGAACAAAAATAATCGAGAATAAGAAACGAGAAACGATTTTAATCGAGAATTATTATAAACGAGAATATAAGGTCGACAATAGGATTAAGTGAAAATGCACGAATACAAAATTAACTTTATTCCCAAATTAAATAGAGTGTCTTTTGTATTGACGAACATTCGACTGAACATGTTAATTTCTTCATTGAATCCCAAGTTTCCTAATAAGGCTAAGTTTTCCACTATTTATTCATTCGCATTGCTGACTGGAGATCAAATCATAACTATTTATTCCAGTGAAGCTATATTTTTATAATATGATTCATATTTTTATACGTACACTTTTGACCTCCAATCGGCAATTAAAAATATTTCTAAAAATAAAATTGGACCAATTTTATGCTGTAAATGTTTAAGCAGTTTGCCCCTTAAGTTTATTTTTTGTTCCTTTTTTACGTTTTGGGGGTCGAATATGACCCCAAAACTGGCTAGCCCCTAAAATATTAGGAGGTACTTTAAGCTAACTTATTTACAACACTTTAAGTACAAATTAGTGAAAGCCAGAAACCGCGGCGCACGCGCAACTATTTGTGATAATAGTTAAATAATACTATTTCTATTGTAAATAATTATTTTTAATGTCTTAAATCATATTTTGTTACGAATAAATTGTTTTATACTATGTGTTAATTTTGTGTTTTAATTTTTAATTTACAATATCCACCGGTAGATGTGGATATAGGGTTTTTTGGCCAGCTGTATAAATCCTAAGTTTTTTCAAATCCATGCAGTAGTTTTTTGCGTGATGCGCGTACAAACATACAGACAGAGAAATTCTAAAAACTGTTGTTTTGGCTTCTGTTGCTCCAATAAAGACCCCATATTTTCAATATCTTCAATGTACAGACATCGACCTGTTACAATTTTATTATTTATATGTATATATAGATTTTTATTACCTCATATCTTGAAAACCCAACTTGGTATCCAAAGTTAAAAATAATGAAATTGTATTCTCCCCCTTGTGTGACCCGAGAATGTCTGTCGCCAGATTAAGAGATAACTAGATTCATAGAAACCTTTATTAGGTAATTTTTCTCAAGGTACCTATATTGTATTTTCTACGGGAAACTTAGGTAAGGCGAGCTGTAAATTCCGAATTTTTGACAAAGGTCACGGTCGGGGTCAAATATCCCGGTGGTGTCATTTAAAGGGTTGATGAAAATTTACTATTTTTGGACTAAGACATCTTCGAGATATCAGCCAAAAAACTGAGAGTGAATTCCATTTGGATATATTTTTGGCACTAAATAAAACAATAAATAACATATAAAAACTGTATTTTACAATAAACAAAAGTACACATATACCTACACATCAGTCTTACATTCAAATTCATTCGAGACAATTTTACACTTACCTTGGTAATCTTAACTGGTAAATAGCACCCCAACTGCGTAACACACTGACGACCAAAAACATTACTAATCCATTGCTACATAGGTTGGAATAATTCGCTAGCGCAATAACGTAAAAAACGCAATGAATGTGGTTCAACTGTCAAACTGACAGGCATTGCCATTGCAAGTGTGTTACGCGATAACCCCACTCTTTACCCCTCCCATTGAACATGCTTGTGTAAATTCGTGTGAAGTTTGTATTGTGTAAAGGCGAGTTTAGACCAAACGAACCTAGAACCAGACTATGATGTAAAGGTGCGATCAATCCGTCCGAACCGAACTCCGGACACCGGACTTTGACAGACATTTCAGAAAATATAAGTTTTTTAAGTTTTAAACTGATATGATCACTAACACTATCATTAACAACGGATTCAGTTGTCAAGAGCCTGGACTACCAGTGGTTCTTCTGTGTGAAAACCGAAAAAGTGCCGAAAACAGTTTGTGAGCGGATAAAGTGAGTTTCGCGTGTCGGGAACAGAATCGAGTTTTGAGTGACAGTGGTAGTGGTACCATACGCTTAAAACGTACAAGGACGAGGGTAGGTGATTTGTCTGCTCAGAAACACCCACCCGCAATAACTTCAGTTTATCCGTGATCATGGTGCTTGCAACAGCGCCGAAATATAAGGAACTCAAAACAAATAGTAATCATGGTAAATATCCCGTTTTTAGTGTTAATGATATTTCAATACATTATCTGTCAAAGGCCGGTGTCCAGCGTCCGGTCCAGTCGGTTTGGCCGTCACTTAATAGAGCTTTATTCTTACCATTATAATGTGAAAGACGAAGGAAAGAATGCTCCATACCCGTTTATAATTTGGCAGAGTAATTCCGCTCATTTTGTCTATACTAACCTTTCACGTAAAAAGTGTAACAGGAGGGGTTCGAACCCGCGATCTCTCGTTCACCAATCTTATTCATATAACCAACCATTGAGCTATTAAGTCATTTGAAATAGGTTGTTAAAAGTTCTTTGCGCTCGTTTACGTATTTTGATTTAAAACTCTTTCCTTGTTTAATAATGAACACGCAAAGCGCTTATCTCAAAAGTTAATAAGCCAATATATAATTAACCTTTTGACCGCCATAGTCACAGTATACGTGACAAGCAAGCGCGTGCCCTGTACGCCAAACGACACAAATATGTGACAAAATGGTAGGTAAAACGCACGCACGTACGTTTATGCTCTGGCGGTCAAAAGATTTAGAACATTTAATTACAAATCTAAAACATAAGATATGCATTTTTAATCTATTAAATTTTAGTGGCAATGAAATATTATAAATTTTGTGGCTAAGTATGAGCTTTCACCATTTTTCTCTAGTATTTTCAAAATTTAACTTGATCAGTAAATGGAAGAAAAAAACTTGTTGCACCGACCCCAAGTAACATGGGACAAGGGCAGGAAGATGATGATGTAAATAGAACCTACCAAGTTTTTCGAGACGAGCTATTTACAAGTTACCTAAAATCTTAGATCGGAAACAGAACAAAGCGATGGTCAGTAGTTGGCGAACAGGGAATTCCTGTAAAAATTCTCGTACAGTCAGCAACAAAAATTGGTTAAAAAGTCTCAAGTTTCGGAAGACATAAAAATTGTGAATAAAACGGTATACAATTTAAGTGTAGAAAATAATTTGGCAATGATGATAAATGACCCACTGTCAGATAACACATAGCCTAAAACCATATAGATATACCTACAAAACGCATGAGCTAACGTGTTACGAGCTACTTAACGTGGCTACTGTCGCAGCAAGCTAATTTGATTAAAACAACAACTCACGGACTTACTTTTAGACATTAAATGAACAAAAACGTAGTCTATTTTGTAAAGTAACTAAATAGTGCTTATGACGTCTTAGTAGGTAGGTAGTCAAAAAATGGCACGCTTGGTTTTCATACGGATCTTGATACTTGCGTTACTGATACTGCTAGCCTGCGTCATCCCACTGCTGGGCAAAGGTCTCTCCCCATGACTTCCAGTTGTTTCGATCCAGGGCTAATGTGGGCCACTGGTCGTTGGTTTTGTCCAGCTCGTCCCGCCATCTTCTACGAGGTCTGCCGCGACGCCTTCTGGCTGTGTCAGGGCTCCAGAAAGTGGTTATTTTGGCCCACAGCTCATTGGGCATGCGGCAGACGTGGCCAGTCCAGTCCCACTTGCGTTATCTAGGTATATTTATATCTGTACCTAAAACACTGGGTTAGAAGTATGACCTACCGAAATTGAGCACAAAGGAAGAATATTTGAAAATTCGCATTAAATATAGATAAAAAAATATATGGAAGTTCAAATTTTTTACATCAAATTAACAAAAAATCCAAAAAACAATCGACTTTTGCCACAGACTGTACAAACCACGGATCCAAAATCCTTACAAAGAACCTTCCTACTCAAACTCCTTACAAATCTCATCCATACTAACTAAAACATCACAGACACTAGCCGCGTACAACCTTATATCATCACTTTTCTTAATCTTAAGACTAGCACAGTACAATTTTTTATGTAAATCAGTGATTTTCTCATAATCTTTATTTGATTTTGACCTACAATACTGGATGATACTTTTCAGAATAAAATGCAGTCTATTCTCGTATAGTGAGAGAAGACTGTGTTCGTTCTTCATGTTCTTCTCGTCACCGTCTTCGAGTTTAGGTGGGTCTTTCTCTTCAGGGTCCTTCTCTGAGAGGAGCTTCATGATGGAGTGGCATTGGCGGAGGAGTTGGATGGCTGATTGGAGGGATTTCAGTTTCAGGTTCGGCGACACTGTTGAGAGAAAAAAAAGACATTGGACAAAATTTTTATACTGGGGTCAAATTAAATTACTTAGTGAAACTTCATGAAAGTTAAGAGTATCGATATCAAATCACAATAAGCATAAGGCCTATAATCTTCCCACTGCTGGAACACAGGCCTCCTCTCTATGAGGAGTGGACTGTAATCCACCACGCGGGCCCAGTGCGGGTTGGTAGATGTCACATGTCTACGAATTTTTGGTTCTAGGACATGCCGGTTTCCTCACAATGTTTTCCTGCACCGTTTTGAGAATACTGGTGATGTCAAAATGACACAATGTAAAGCGCCTGAACCCACGACCCACAACTTGTAACCATCATCATAACAGCCCGGAGTTACCCACTACTGGATATAAGCCTCGCCCTTTCTTCTGCCAGTCTTTCCGATACTGTGACTATAGACCGACCGCTTTAATGAGTCCTTCGCCTTGCTGATCAACGCTTAATGATCAAGGCACATTAAGTGTACACAAAGTCCTAAAAATATCCCACAAGTTATTTGCTTTAAAATAACCATAATCCACGTAGGTATTACGATGCTATATATTCCGCACGCAAAATACGCGCTTTGACGTGGAGTTGCGGAAACCAGCCCGTTATACAATACAATACGATACTAATTGAACCAATACGTGATCAACCTTCAGAATATTCCATTTAAATTGATACCTTCGCGAGGACTCATTAAAGCGGTCGGTCTGTAGTTGAGAAAGGAGAAATATAGGACGGTAGTTGCTAAGGTATGTATGGTCTCCTTTCTTCTGGAGTATAGCGACAGTCGCCGTCTTCCAGGCATCTGGTGACGTGGCACTGAAGAGGACGCCATTAAAAAGTTTAACGAGAACTTGTAGTACGTGTTACTTATCTACCCGTGTTCGATTTCCAGGACGGTTATTGGGGTTTTCCGTCAGGGGTTATCTGCAGCAGATACAGTCAGACTCGGTTTCGCAATAGGCTCACCCCCTTTTACCCATCATCTGCCTAGCCTGTTCCCAAATATATTGGGGCCGGCTTCTAGCCTAACCGGATGCACCGAATACCAGTATTTTACATGGAGCGACTGTCTATCTGACCTCCACAATCCAGTTAATACTGGTTACGATACCCCTTAGTAAGACTAGTACTCAGTTTCGGGCCATTGACTACCTACCTGTAACGACTGTCAGAGATCTACAAATGACACCCGGGACCAATGGCTTAACGTGCATTCCGAGACACGGAGGAAACCTGGTACCTATTTAATGGGTGATCACCCATCCACAGACAAGCCTAGGCAAGCATGGCTTAACCTAAACAACGACCCGAGCGGCTGTTATTATTTAGCCTTGAGCTCACCCTCTTTTACATGGGACATAAACTTAACTGGCGAAATGTGCGCGTTTTACTAGGTCCACCTCTGTCTCACCCTTCGAGGATTACAGGCGTGATGTTACTTGTTGGTATGTTACCTGCACACTGTGTCTCCAGCACGGCGACATGTTCCAGCTGCACAGTGAGGAACATGCCCGCGTCCTCTAACAATGCGAACATGTTCGATGCCTGTTCGTAGTTTGTTCGCGTCGCGTTGAGTAGTGTGCGTCGTTTTGGTCCCTCTTCTTGTGTTATCCTGCAAAAATTTATAGGTTTATAGTTTTACTAACGACCCGCCCCGCACGGGTTCAATATTTACGTATAAACCTTCCTCTTGAATAACTCTATCTATTGCTGAAAACTGCATTAAAATCCGTTGCGGAGTTTAAAAGATCTAAACGTACAGACAGCGGCAGCGACACAGTGATCAAAAATAGCTTTGATTTGTCAATTGATATTTTTTCTTATTTAATACAGTCAAATAGAGTACTTAGGTAGCTAATCTGCAACCCCTCATCGAAGTTTTTTTGTGTGCTCTAAAAAGTTGTCTCCCGACACACTTAGTTTTAAAAGATAAAAATGTACACAGCATAAATAGAACATTGGCTAACTCGTAGAAAGACAATATGGCTGACTAGTTTAACTTGGTTTTAGCACAGAAATCTTAATGTTCAACAGTGTCGCCACATAAGTAGATCGCATCCGCACGAAATATAAGCGGGTCGCTTTAATCTTTCAATAAACTTACCGTTACTGCGAGTATCATCATGTCTGCCCGAACAGGTACACAAATAGTACTTGAGAGTCACTAACGGATGAATACAGCTACTTAAAAAAAAAACTCACCGGTACTGCGAGTGGTACAGCGAGCCCAGTCTGTGGTATATCATGGCTGCCCTGAACTGGTACAGGTACTGCCTCGGTCCGGGACTGAGCAAGCAGTACTTTAAGGCGTGTTTCAATGCGTCTGCCACATCTGATACCTCCTGTAAATAAAGAAAAAAGGTTTATTATAATCAAACTATAAATTATTATTATTTACTATTTGACTAGATTGAGGTCAAGAGTAGGCCCATTTAATATTAAAACAAAAATAAAAGAATTGTGAAGTTGCACATTCCAAAGTGTAGATCTCTATGGAGACGAATGGGCAAGAGACTCCATGGACATTCTTTATAATATGTTGAGATTATACTTAAATGTGATATGTCTTATTGCTTGCATAAAATACGCAACCCTTAGGCTGCCTGTCCATTGAAGCGGAGCGAGACTGCGGAGCGGAGAAACTGAGAAATATTGAAAAATTGAACTGCATACTCGAACGGAGTGGAGATTTTTGTAATCCTATTGGTTAATATTTCTCCGTTTCTCCGCTCCTCAGCCTCGCTCCGCTTCAATGGACAGGTAGCCGCTGTTATTACCCTTCTACTAGCAACTGGTACACACGGCGGTACATTTCCAGTATAACTTAGCCTCGCTTTGTATAGATTTCCTACAAAATGAGAGATCCGTATAAACTGGTTTTGTATAGCTTGATTGGCCGTACACGAGTATACAGTATTTTGAAGCCCTAAGAAATCACTTTCCTATTCTTATAAGCTCATACGAATATGAACCTTATTGTAAGTTGATAAGGGTCAAATTCTTTAAATTTTCGTCCGTAAACACCTCAATACAGCGTACACTCACGTTGTATACATCGGGCGCGTCCTGTAGGAGTACGGCGCGCGTGTACAGGTGGCAGGACAGTTCCCAAGCGACCAGCTCCCACACCGAGGTGGCGCCACAGGTCTCTCTGGGCCCCAGCAGGGACAGCGCTGACTGGTACAGTTCCTCTGCTTCGTTGTAGAGACGACGTTTTTCGGTGCTGTAAGGAAAATACCAAGGGTTTATGTATAAGGCTTCATGCTGAAAGTGACGCCGGTGACTGAAAAGTTGTGTGGCAATCGGTTGGCTTGGTATGGGCATGTGGTGCGGTGATGAGGAATGAGGAAAATGTCGTGAGTATGAATGTGGATGGGTATAAGAGTAGAGGAAGACCAAATAAACTATGGATGGACTGTGTGAAGGATGATATGGCAAGAATGGAGGTGTCTGATGAGATGACGAGTAATAGAGAAGTATGAAAGAAGAAGGCATGTTGCGCCGACCCTAAATAAATTGGGATAAGGGCAGGAGAATGATGATATGTATAAGGCTTCATACGTAGGAACTCACAACCATAGCTCATATACAAGTCGCCTGACATACCGGTTTGAAATAGGGTGCCGTTTCGTCTAAAAAATGGATTGGTTTGTGCAGTGAAAAATATACAACAATTTCAAATACCATAATTTACTACAACTTTGTTTTTAATACGTTGTCTGTCAAAAAAAATTTAAATCGTTAGATCCGCCCTAACACGTCGAAAGACGGTTGCGTTTCAGTTCTGTTTTGAGACCTCTACCCTCTGACTGATTGACACTTTTCGCGCGCCAAATCTAACGCTTTCAGGTAGAAGAATTCCATTGAATAACTATTTCATGAAAATGCCTTCGTTGGGATTAAATCAACTTAGAGGGTTGTATTGATGATTTTAATGATTTAACTCTGTAAGGCCATATTTGTTACGGTCGCGAATCGTATTTTAATCAACATACAAAACATAAAAATTTGCATTGCAATCATCATAAAATAACTACTTTACGGTCTATAACCGTAGCCACTTTCTTACCTAAATCCACCTTGATCGCAATGCGCTTTGAACCTCAAGTACCGTCCCTTGTTACAGTACAAGAGCGCCAGGTTGGGGATATCATTGACTTGCTTGAAGATTTCCGTGGCTTCGTCCAGACATTCCAGAGATTTGCGCGAGGTCACGTTGAACTGCTTGAGGAGGAGCTTCGCTTTGACATCCTTAGGGTCTGGCTCTTCGAGGTATTTCATGTAGATTTCTGTGGGAAGAGATGGTGGTTTTATTATTGAAGATAAAAGGGGGAGTTTGAGAAGCTATAAGGAATGTCACGCGCTACGCGGCCATAACGACGATATGTCGCACAAACGGCTGTTATCTGCGCAGATCGCAGGAAGCTTCGAAGAAAATTTGGCTACACGATTGGTCGTCCGACCCTTTTTGTTCAAATTACAGAACATAGTCTAATAGGCTTGATTTACAATGGCTAGACTGGTAATATTGAACAGATTATTACAGAAATGGGACAGCATTTCTAATTTTTTTTTAAGTTTATACAGAAGAGTGTTACAGTAATTAAATAAATTATTTCAAATATGGGGGAACTCCATGTTCCTAGTTGCCATATGACTGCTCTGGTTTGTCGGAATTTATAATTCACATAGGCGTAGCGGGTATAGTGTAGTGTATGTGTGTGTATACGTACGCTGCGCATCGTTCATGTGCCTGACAGCGAGCTCGTTCCCGACGGACGCGAGGCGCCGCAGCAGCTCGGCGCGTCTGTCTGCGGCGGCGCCCGCTGCGCGTCTGTACGTCGCGCATGATGCTAGCATGGCGGACACTTCGCTAGAGGGGAGGGATATGTCTGTGGGAGGAATAATGATATTTAATTGTACAAAAACTGAAAATTCGAGCTTTAACGTTACAAGTGCATTTTTTTTTTGAAAAATAATTTCCGATGTCGGTGACTTTTATTTGTTAGATTTACGTAAACTTTTTATTTAGCATTTGTAGTGCTTTTTATTGGATGTGGTTTGTATTGTGTGTGGTTGAATCCACAGAGCCTTTATGCCATCAGAAATTACTATAGTAACTTCCAACATGAACATTATAGTAACCAATAATCTACCACAAGCTAATATAAAAAGAAAACTCACCAAGTTCAAACTCATCGACAACAACGTGATCGACTTCCTCAGCCATATCATTCTCCAGCTCCTGCCGTATCTTCCCATCGATATCATGATCCGTCTCAAACTGCTTTTTGAACTGCTCCAGCCGATGCCAATTCTTGCTCATTTGGAAGTAATTATCCCCGACACGACCTATCAACGCCCCTGCATCGACTACCTTACTTTTAATAATCATATTCGATAGTAACTTCTGACATTTGCTTGCCATATCTATGTATTTGAGAGAAAACCCGTATTGTTCATTTGCATAACTGTATTCTGCTAAAGTAGCATATGCGAGACATATTTTTTCATACAATAATGTTTTGAGATGGAGTTTCCAAGCGAAATTGTCGTCTCGATTTGGTTCATGCCATGTGGAGTAAACTTTTTTCTCTTTAAGAACTTGTATGGCGTTTTTGTCGATATTAGATTTTGACTCTATTAAGCAGTTAGCTGTTTTATCACTCGTCTTTCGTTCTCGTTTTCGTCTTCGGCTGCGGGACGAGTGTTCTTTGGTGTCGGCTTTCGGCTTCGTTGTGATTGGCTCGTAGCTCATTTTGATCGGTTCGTATGGATTTGCCATCTTTGGGTGTTGTTCTTCTACTATTATTTGCTGTCTTAGCCGGTCGCGTTCTTCTTCCTGTTAAATATTATACACAGACATGAGAAATAGAATTTAGTTATATTAGACTATTATAATATACTCGTGTCCAAGTGAGGCTATAAGCCGCATTATACCGGATTGTATTAAATTAACCAGCGAAACGAATCCATGGAGTGCAGTTTCTAGAAAAAACGCTTTTTTGTGACAACTTCCAAACATGATAGCTCTCGATATCAGAACATGATTTAAAATAACTGATTTTCCCAAATCATACTTCAAGTAACTGGACTTCGAGGGATCGTAGTTGAAAAATTCTGTTTTAATGTTTTCAGATAATTATGGACTACATCGTACGCCGAGTGGTCGCAAGCGCGACTCCTGAGTTTGAGGTCCTAGGTTCGATTCCCAGGTCGGGCAGTTTCATGCTTCTGGAACAAGCGGTTTAGTCTGTGCGTAATCCCTCACTGAATTTAAGATTTTTATTAAATAAATCAATGGGACTGGGCAGCACATGTCTGCCGCATGCCCGACAAACTGTGGGCTAAAATCGCAGGAAACTGGTGCCCTGACACAGTGAGGCAGGCCACGAAGGAGATATCGGGACGAACTGGACAAGTTACGACAGAACTGGAAAGAGGTCTTGGGGTCCGCGAGAAATGGAAGGAGGCCTATGTCCAGGAGTGGGAAAAAAACAATACCTTGCACTTGTGTATGGTAACATTGTGTAATGCCAGCAGCCCCTTGAGCGCATGCTTCAACGCGCGGCCGCAGCGCTCGGGCGGCGTCGAGCCAAGACCCGAGTTCTCTCCTGTGGACTCCTTACGTTCCTGAAAGAGAAATACATGATAACGTTGTAATATTTTCATTAATACAAGGTCTAAACTAACTCTTCACGAAGCCGTCAACCAAGCATTCTGTACATCAAACCAAGTAGCTCTACGCAAAAATGATTGCTGGGGAACGAATTTTTTTTTTTGCGGTGAAAAATCATTGCTTATGGTAGCGCTCAATGTAACGCATTTAAAACATTGTGCTGATGGATGCATTAAATAGTACAGGGGTCATAGAGTCATGGAGGTAAGTAAAGAATAAAATTTAAAAAATGTATTTTGAAAAAGACTTTAGACAGCGCGGTTGGCGCAGTAGCTGTGAGATTGCTTGCTGAAGAATCGACAAAATGACAGATCAACAAAAGAAATCTGTCATTTTGTCAATTCTTCCGTCGACAAACCCCGTTTCTACGGTGGTCATGCTACGCGAGCTGTTCATCATACCCCTAAGTGACTCACCCCGACAGTATTCCGCACCCTATCCCCTATGTCCCTCAACTCCAGATTTCTGATCTGCAGCGCGAGCGACGTTTCTGCGTCGGTGTCTGCGTCACTGTCCGCGCCATCTGTCTGCTCCGTTACGTCCACGGCGGTGTCCGAACAAATGTCCGTCGGTTCGGGCGGATAGTCGGTGTTCACGTAGTCTGTATCTTCGCAGTCGGAGTCTGAATTTTCTTCTAGAATATGAAGATAAGAGGAATATTATAAAA